>OY759209.1:84036-1293217 GCA_963662105.1 Meiosimyza platycephala
GTGCGCCATGAGGCAGGTAAGTAGTTAAACGGATTAAAAAGCAACAGTTGGGAATTAACATATTTGTTAAAAATTCGAAAGCTAAAGAATAAAATAAAACTTAAATAGTTACGACAAGCTCTAAATACGAAATGTAGCACTCGTCGAGACCTTTAAAATGATTTACTCAACTTGACGATCGGACATCAAATGGCAGAGCTATCGAATAAATCAAGAAGGGATCTTAAAACAAAAAAAGTTTGAACATGTAATTTAACAAAAAAAAAAAAAAAAAAATAGATAGTATTAAACATGTAAGCAAAGTGGAAAATTGTCTACTGAATACTGCAGTACGACTGAAAATCTGATCTATGATAGCTATCATATTCTTTCATTTTCACTATTACTAATACATATTTCTGCCTTTGACTTGCAGGTGAAGCATTGGGCGCTATTGGTACACCAGAAGTAATACCTATTTTGGAAAAATATAAAGACGATCCTGTCGTTGAAGTGGCAGAAACCTGCACAATAGCATTAGATCGAGTTCGTTGGTTTAATAGTAATAAATTAATGGAGGATAACAATCCATACGCTTCAGTAGATCCATCTCCGCCTGCGTTGGAAAAAAATGTAACAGAATTAAAAGAAATATATTTGGATGCTAAACGCAGCAGGAACGTATCTATCGCGTAAAAACAGAATTAGGTGTATTAAATAAATAATAAGTTCATAACGTTTTTGGCATTTCAGACTGTTAATATGTTGCAACGTATAACTCTTGCTGTCGTAATGAACAAAGACCATCCTTGGGTCCTTGAACCGTGGCATATCAATGCATCGCTGCGCAAAGCCGGTTACCATTGTAAAACAGAATGTATAACTTTACCTGAACAGCGAATAGAAGGTCCAGATCTAAAAAAAGAAAACAAAGAATTCTACTGCACTGTAACTATAAATAATTTGGAACAAGCACGTCTTAAATGCCGCTTACACCATTGGAGTACAGATCCTAGTGATCGATTGCCATATGTCCTAGAACATTGGAAAATGCCATCTGAGCCGTTATTTGGAATAGAAACAACAACTGAAAAAGCTGATGTAAAGGTTGAATAAGGGAAAACCTGGTGAAACATTTATAATAAAACGAAAACATGTATTAGTTGATAATAAACTCAAGTTACATTTTGATCCCTTAACACTTTTTTAGTTTTGTTATAACATCGTTAAGCTTTTTGTGTATAAAAAACTACAGCTTATAAGTCAATTTTATTTTAGCAAAACATTTTTTTTTTGTGTGCAAAAAACGTTTTATTCTGCCGGCTTAAACTAACCGCTTGGATTTATCTTGTTAGGTTTTCTTAACATATCGGTTTTCAGCATAATCTTGCAACTTTAACTGAGGAATTGGTGAAGTAGTCTCCTGTCTAGTAAGTTCATTAGCTTGGCTTAGGAAGACTTATTATTCAGTTCTTTACAGTAAACACTATAATCAGGTTTATAAAGTTGGAAAAATGAAATTAACGGCCTTCTCACAGTAAAATAGTTTTTTTTTGAGATTTTTTAGCCATTAATAAAAAATTTACATTTGTGTGTTACAAAATTTTGTTTGGTAACCTTTTTATTTAATCACCAAATTTTAAAAAAAATCCTCCAAATAACGTCTTTATAACAAAAATACTCCAATAAACGGCATTTTCCAAAATTTTTCAGTGCTTCAAGGCCCCCAGCTTTGACATGCAATTAACGACCTGGCCGCGTCAAAAGCGGCCACTTCGCAAGCCTGACTTCCTATTTTTCCAACGGACTAGTTTCCCCAAGTCTTATAGCAGAACAGGCTGCCATCTGCTTATCTAATGGGTCAATGAAAACATCAGTAAGAGCTGTCTTGAGATGCACATGGAAGTCAACTTATGTAATTAGTTGCAGTAGATGACTTTGCCAAAGACGCTCGAATGACTGCTGTGTACAGCCAGTAAATTATACAAGGTGCTAATAACCACTATCTGAAAGTTTTTTACATGAGTATAGATTTTGGATGTTACTGAACGCTGCTTTAATATCCAGAATTCAATCGAGGTGTTTCTTGTTGTTGTTTTTCATAAATACATAGTTTTCAAAAAATTATTGAATCCATTTTTTTGTTTCACTATTACTAATACATATTTCTGCCTTTGACTTGCAGGTGAAGCATTGGGCGCTATTGGTACACCAGAAGTAATACCTATTTTGGAAAAATATAAAGACGATCCTGTCGTTGAAGTGGCAGAAACCTGCACAATAGCATTAGATCGAGTTCGTTGGTTTAATAGTAATAAATTAATGGAGGATAACAATCCATACGCTTCAGTAGATCCATCTCCGCCTGCGTTGGAAAAAAATGTAACAGAATTAAAAGAAATATATTTGGATGCTAAACGCAGTCTTTTTGAACGCTATCGTGCCATGTTTAGTTTGCGTAATATAAGAACTGAAGAAAGTGTTCTGGCTCTTACCGCAGGTCTGAAAGATAAATCAGCACTGTTTCGTCATGAAGTTGCATTTGTCCTTATATAAAAATATTTTGAAAATAGCATTTAACCTATTCATATAGAATTTACACAACTAATATTAACTAATTTTACTTATCCAATTGATTTTAGATAATTCTCCAAAGATTTGTGATGGTCACCGCAAGACACTCTGTATGGGACAAGGTCCAACACAGCCAGCTATAACTTTTTTTATTATTAATATAATTTTTTTTTAAACTTTCGTCAAGTCAAGTCGAAACATAATGTAATGATGCTATATTATCACTTTTATTAAATTTATACAAAAAAAATTATTGAAAATGCTTTAATTTTAACGGCTATGACTGCCCCTGCTATATCCCCCTTAATATAATTTTCATATGTGGTATTACCATTGGACATTTTCTAGTATAATTTGAATCAATTGATCTTGATCTGATTGTTTGAAAATGAGTAGACCTTCGATGAGGTGGTACTGCGGGTGGTAAGTGTTCATGTGGCAAAGGCGGTAACGGTATATCATTTAAACGATATTTAGATACACCTCTCTTGCTAAGTAATTCAGACGTAGTTCGCGTATTTTTGGTAGAATGGACTTCTACTGGAGTGAAAATACATTCTGTATCTAGTATGTTATCATCTATATCAGTACCAGAAGGAGATGGTGGTAGAGGAGGAAGACTTCCGCAGTCCTTAAATGTTAAAAAAATAAAACAAAATTTAGTTGTGTTTTATATGTGTGTAAATAAAAATATTACTTACATTTATTTCAGGGCTTAAGGACGGTGGTGATGGTGGTAGCGGACCAAATGCATTTTGCGAAAGAAGCATTTCTTTGGCACTTTCAGATTTATGTACACCTGGACGATAATTTAAAGAACGTCGAGACTGGGATGATTCTCCTATGCGTACAACAGCAATATCACCTCGCAAAAGTGCACTTATGTTGTTCTCTATTTGACGCAATGGTGCACATCCTGATTGTGACTCACTACATTGTTCTTCTTCTTCTTCCAAAGGTGGAGCTAGCTCTCTGTGAGGGGTAGTGCAATTTGATATGTGCTCTAATAAAAAAAAAAAAAACCTATTATAAATTCTTCAAAATATACTTTTTGAAACACAGATCAATATACCAAATATGTTGTACAAGTATAAAAACAGACACCTTTCAAAATTGTATTTAGTCTTAAATATCTTTTCTCAAATAACTTAATTAACCGGTACCTGAGTTTGCTAAACTCAATCACAATTTAAAGCCAGCCCATCATTATCGACACTCAGAATATACAAAAAATCCAAACGATATAAAAAAACAAATTCTAAAACGATGAGTTTTAAATACTGACGGAATTGTTTCTCCAACTTAGAACACACAGAAATCGTTAATAAAGTAAAGTGTTGAAATTCGTGTGTTTTTTTAAAAATTTTTGTCATTAAAATGATTAAACAACACTTTAAAATTCAAAAAGATAGCAAAACGTGTTCAGAAATATATTTAATTGCATACAATTAAAAGTAGAATCATTTGTTCTTTCGGCGAAAACTGGTCCAGAGAGTTCAGAAAAAACAGTATTTTATGAAAAAAAAGAAATTATTTAAATCATAACATTTCTAAAATTGATGTCAAACTTCCCAAGTTGGACTCTATGTATTTCGGTTTTCTTAATTTTTCTGTTTCTGTTTCGCTACTCGCTATTAAACAACTGCACGACGAAGACACTCGTCACTCGATGGAAAATTTTCAAATGGCGGGTATTGTTTGGCATCTTCATGTTGGTAGCGTCGAAGTTAAAACGTGCTGTCACAGCAAATGGCTACATAGATGGTAAGACTATAATGGTTATCGTTAACGCTCAGCTCACACGAGTGGTATTTCAACGTGCGTGAGATCAGAATCATCGTGGAACTAAAGCTTTCCAAAGCATGTGCAGTCCCATAAATATACTGTTGAAGGTGATAATTTAAATGCTTTCACTTCACCAAAATTATATTAAAGTGTGTGAACCAGCTCAATTTCTAGTTCATTTGATTTTGTACTTTTACCTCGTTACACCCCGTTCAATCGTACCATTTGCTAGCCATAACGAAACGTCAGAATTTTTTCTTTTGTTTTTGTTTTGCCTACTTTTAACATTTATCGTAGGCATTTTCACGGTTTCATAACTTGAGTTTGAAAAGAGAGTTCTACCATGTACAGTTGTACCATGGCTTTGGCTAAGCTCTTAAGAGCGTTTTTTGAACGCGCGTTTTCCACAACGTGAGTTTTAGCATAACTCCTGCGTTTATAATACCAGTTTGTGTTCTGCTGAAACACGAATGAGCTAATGCGCGTTAAGAAAACGCTCGTGTAAGCCGAACCTTAGTTACTTACGCGTTAAAATACATGTGTTATCTCTTCGGACTTCAAAGCAGAACCTAAATTTTTATTATGTGAACGGTGCTGTCAAATTGCTTAAAAAATAGATGGTAAGTAATTTGACCGTCTGTACTTTCATTTTAAATGTCAACTTGTCAACAATCTGTCTTAGAAATAAACAATACGTTTTTTAATATAACTTTATTAATATAATTATAAATTTGTAAAATGGTGACCCAGGCACAAATACATGCGATTGGCTCTGTGCTTAATGACAATAAGCGACCACTGAAGGAACGATTTCGTGCGCTATTCACACTGAAAAACATTGGCGGCGCAGATGTAATCGCCGAAATAAGTCGCGGTTTTGATGATGATTCTGCGCTGCTCAAACATGAGTTAGCCTATTGCCTGGGACAAATGCAAGATTCTCAAGCAATCGATGTATTGAACAAAGTTCTGTCGGATGTGAAGCAGGAGCCGATGGTGCGCCATGAGGCAGGTAAGTAGTTAAACGGATTAAAAAGCAACAGTTGGGAATTAACATATTTGTTAAAAATTCGAAAGCTAAAGAATAAAATAAAACTTAAATAGTTACGACAAGCTCTAAATACGAAATGTAGCACTCGTCGAGACCTTTAAAATGATTTACTCAACTTGACGATCGGACATCAAATGGCAGAGCTATCGAATAAATCAAGAAGGGATCTTAAAACAAAAAAAGTTTGAACATGTAATTTAACAAAAAAAAAAAAAAAAAAATAGATAGTATTAAACATGTAAGCAAAGTGGAAAATTGTCTACTGAATACTGCAGTACGACTGAAAATCTGATCTATGATAGCTATCATATTCTTTCATTTTCACTATTACTAATACATATTTCTGCCTTTGACTTGCAGGTGAAGCATTGGGCGCTATTGGTACACCAGAAGTAATACCTATTTTGGAAAAATATAAAGACGATCCTGTCGTTGAAGTGGCAGAAACCTGCACAATAGCATTAGATCGAGTTCGTTGGTTTAATAGTAATAAATTAATGGAGGATAACAATCCATACGCTTCAGTAGATCCATCTCCGCCTGCGTTGGAAAAAAATGTAACAGAATTAAAAGAAATATATTTGGATGCTAAACGCAGCAGGAACGTATCTATCGCGTAAAAACAGAATTAGGTGTATTAAATAAATAATAAGTTCATAACGTTTTTGGCATTTCAGACTGTTAATATGTTGCAACGTATAACTCTTGCTGTCGTAATGAACAAAGACCATCCTTGGGTCCTTGAACCGTGGCATATCAATGCATCGCTGCGCAAAGCCGGTTACCATTGTAAAACAGAATGTATAACTTTACCTGAACAGCGAATAGAAGGTCCAGATCTAAAAAAAGAAAACAAAGAATTCTACTGCACTGTAACTATAAATAATTTGGAACAAGCACGTCTTAAATGCCGCTTACACCATTGGAGTACAGATCCTAGTGATCGATTGCCATATGTCCTAGAACATTGGAAAATGCCATCTGAGCCGTTATTTGGAATAGAAACAACAACTGAAAAAGCTGATGTAAAGGTTGAATAAGGGAAAACCTGGTGAAACATTTATAATAAAACGAAAACATGTATTAGTTGATAATAAACTCAAGTTACATTTTGATCCCTTAACACTTTTTTAGTTTTGTTATAACATCGTTAAGCTTTTTGTGTATAAAAAACTACAGCTTATAAGTCAATTTTATTTTAGCAAAACATTTTTTTTTTGTGTGCAAAAAACGTTTTATTCTGCCGGCTTAAACTAACCGCTTGGATTTATCTTGTTAGGTTTTCTTAACATATCGGTTTTCAGCATAATCTTGCAACTTTAACTGAGGAATTGGTGAAGTAGTCTCCTGTCTAGTAAGTTCATTAGCTTGGCTTAGGAAGACTTATTATTCAGTTCTTTACAGTAAACACTATAATCAGGTTTATAAAGTTGGAAAAATGAAATTAACGGCCTTCTCACAGTAAAATAGTTTTTTTTTGAGATTTTTTAGCCATTAATAAAAAATTTACATTTGTGTGTTACAAAATTTTGTTTGGTAACCTTTTTATTTAATCACCAAATTTTAAAAAAAATCCTCCAAATAACGTCTTTATAACAAAAATACTCCAATAAACGGCATTTTCCAAAATTTTTCAGTGCTTCAAGGCCCCCAGCTTTGACATGCAATTAACGACCTGGCCGCGTCAAAAGCGGCCACTTCGCAAGCCTGACTTCCTATTTTTCCAACGGACTAGTTTCCCCAAGTCTTATAGCAGAACAGGCTGCCATCTGCTTATCTAATGGGTCAATGAAAACATCAGTAAGAGCTGTCTTGAGATGCACATGGAAGTCAACTTATGTAATTAGTTGCAGTAGATGACTTTGCCAAAGACGCTCGAATGACTGCTGTGTACAGCCAGTAAATTATACAAGGTGCTAATAACCACTATCTGAAAGTTTTTTACATGAGTATAGATTTTGGATGTTACTGAACGCTGCTTTAATATCCAGAATTCAATCGAGGTGTTTCTTGTTGTTGTTTTTCATAAATACATAGTTTTCAAAAAATTATTGAATCCATTTTTTTGTTTCACTATTACTAATACATATTTCTGCCTTTGACTTGCAGGTGAAGCATTGGGCGCTATTGGTACACCAGAAGTAATACCTATTTTGGAAAAATATAAAGACGATCCTGTCGTTGAAGTGGCAGAAACCTGCACAATAGCATTAGATCGAGTTCGTTGGTTTAATAGTAATAAATTAATGGAGGATAACAATCCATACGCTTCAGTAGATCCATCTCCGCCTGCGTTGGAAAAAAATGTAACAGAATTAAAAGAAATATATTTGGATGCTAAACGCAGTCTTTTTGAACGCTATCGTGCCATGTTTAGTTTGCGTAATATAAGAACTGAAGAAAGTGTTCTGGCTCTTACCGCAGGTCTGAAAGATAAATCAGCACTGTTTCGTCATGAAGTTGCATTTGTCCTTATATAAAAATATTTTGAAAATAGCATTTAACCTATTCATATAGAATTTACACAACTAATATTAACTAATTTTACTTATCCAATTGATTTTAGATAATTCTCCAAAGATTTGTGATGGTCGCCGCAAGACACTCTGTATGGGACAAGGTCCAACACAGCCAGCTATAACTTTTTTTATTATTAATATATTTTTTTTTAAACTTTCGTCAAGTCAAGTCAAGTCGAAACATAATGTAATGGTGCAATCTTATCACTTTTATTAAATTTATACAAAAAAAAATGATTGAAAATGCTTTAATTTTAATGGCTATGACTGCCTCTGCTATATCCCCCTTAATATAATTTTCATATGCAAACATAATTCATCAATAAAAACAAAATGTACTTTACCGAGAATTAAAACTATTTTTCCATGAATATGAGTATTTTTTTTTACGACAATGATGCACACACACAAGAGCAGTTTTTTTCGTTTCTCTCCACATTTGAGTAAAGGGGCGTCAACAAAAAAGTTCGAAAAATATGTATGAGTTATTTTTACAACAATAATGCACACACCCAAGAGCAGTTTTTTTAGTCTCTCATTTTTTTTACAATTCAATAATAATGGCCTAAAAAATTGAGACATAGTTAGAGTGGTCCTCATACAAAAATATTTAGTAAATAGTATTTAACCTATTCATATGGAATTTACACTATTTGTCTTTTATAATAAGAGTTTCGATGTTCACGTATTAATATATAGAAGATTAAGGGGGCAGGGGCAGGGGCAGTCATAGTCTTTGAAACTTTTTTTTATTATTAATATTTTTTTTTAAGCTTTCTTCAAGTCGAAACATAATGTAATGATGCTATATTATCACTTTTATTTAATTTATACAAAAATAATTTTCACGGCACTCAACTGCATATATCATTTAAATAAGTGCTGTACACTGCGGTATAAATACCCTATTTTGAATATTTGAGTAATGGGACGTCAACAAAAAAGTTCGATCTCAGAGAGCAAGCCACAAGTTGAAAAATATGTAGACTCACTAACGGTGAGTGCAATAAATACAATTAGCTTTGATGGCAAGTGCTCTCGCATTTTTATTTATACTTGTCCAATTGGCAGGGTTGGTTTTTTTTTAAGTCATTTGCTCTGGCTGGTTGTTAGGGGGCGTCAACAAAAAAATTCGATCTATAACTCAGAGCTTGAACTTGAACCACAAGTTCAAAAATATGTAGAAGAGGTTTTTATGTCGATTGCATTGCAGTTCATAATAACCTTTTTGTACAAGTATAGTATATATACATGTGGCATTTTATTACAATTGTCACGTTCTCTCTTAGGCTATGTGGGGTTTAGTTTAGTATTTTTATCCACTTCTTCACGCAGGGGGAATTTCGGCCGTGGTGCCGGGTTTCATTTTCGTGAAGAAGTTTATTATTTACGGCTGGCTTATAACTAGTCTAAGGGGGAGCGTGATCAGCCGCAATAAAAAAATATTTATTTTATTTCATTCATGGAGATTTGAACCTATCACCTTTCGGATGGGAAGCCGCTATCCCATCCACTCAGCTATTCTACTCTTCTTGGTAGATATGGCTAGCATTGAAATAAGTTGATATGCCTACGTCAGCGTCGTATATTTTGAAACGCTTTTATGTCAGTGCGATAAGGGATGCCATATTAATTGACAGTGGTTAAGGGTCATTACATGCAAGCGATAAACTATTGTTGGTCAAATATAGGTCGTCAATCAGTGAATGCATTTTTGGTACAATTTAACCTCTTTAATACGTTCGCCCTTTAAAAAGTATGCAATTTATTTATAATTATTTAAGGGAACAGTACACCTTGGAACTGAAAAAAATTTTTTAAAATGCTTTATTTTTTATGAAAGAAAAAAGATATTGTAATGAAACTTTGCACAGTTATTATTTAGTCAAAAAAGTATACAAAAATATTTTTTTCGGATTTTTATGAAAGAAAAAAGATATTGTAATGAAACTTTGCACAGTTATTATTTAGTCAAAAAAGTATACAAAAATATTTTTTTCGGATTTTTCCGGCCTGTTTTTTTGGCTGCAGCAGGTTTTTGAAATAAAGACCACAAAACCACGGCGGGCGTGATTTCGGCTCTCTGGATGGCCTAAAAAAAAAGTGGGTTTTAATCAGCATCAAAGCTGCTATAGAGTGAACTAAAAGGATTTAATTTGGACCAAAACACAAAAAAATGGCGGCTTTTTTTCAAAATTCGACTACTTTTGGCGCAAAAAACCGTTGTAAATCAAAAAATTTATGACCGATCGTTGTAATTCAGTTCACTTTATAGACTTACAATATATACAATAACATACTAAAATTTCAGAACGATCGGAATACTAGTTTTTTTTTATCACGTCCGCCAACTCAAAAAAGGTTGTTTTGAGAAAAACCTGCTGCAGCCGGAAAAATCCGAAAAAATATTTTTGTATACTATTTTAACTAAATAATATATGTTTAAAGTTTCATTACAATATCTCTTTTCTTTCATAAAAAATAAAGCATTTTACAAAAATTTTTTGTTTTTCATTTCCAAGGTGTACTGTTCCCTTAAATGCCTTCAGCTTCAAATCATTTTTTATTCCCTTCAAAATTTAATATAGTTTGTTTCAAATATTTACTCCCTTTTATTCTTGTGAAAAGTAAATGGATACCAAAACTATGGGCGTCATAAGAAAGATAATTTAATGACCTACAATAATGGTTTGCAAGGTTTTAAAATTTAAACTATATTTTTGGAGATATGACGACTTTTCTGAAATTACCAGCAATTTTTTTTTTAAAAAACCTTATTTTTCCAAAAAATCTCTTAATGACCTATCATTTTTTTAGCATGTTAAGAAAGCTTAGTTTATTCCCTTCAAAATTTTATATAGTTTGTTTTAAATTTTTCCATATTTACCCCCTTTTTTACCGGAAAACAAAAAAATTTCTTCAATCAATTCTTATCAAAAGTATGTATTTATGGACAAAAACAATAAAAACACCAACAACAATAATTATTATAAGACGATTGTCATTCTAAAACTTCAACATTTTTATTAAAAATCGGAGCGAGAGCGAAGCGCGCAGCGCGAGCGGTCGAGTGGGAGAGGAGAGGAGGAGGAGGTTCAAGAACCTAAATTTTTATTATGTGAACGGTGCTGTCAAATTGCTTAAAAAATAGATGGTAAGTAATTTGACCGTCTGTACTTTCATTTTAAATGTCAACTTGTCAACAATCTGTCTTAGAAATAAACAACACGTTTTTTAATATAACTTTATTAATATAATTATAAATTTGTAAAATGGTGACCCAGGCACAAATACATGCGATTGGCTCTGTGCTTAATGACAATAAGCGACCACTGAAGGAACGATTTCGTGCGCTATTCACACTGAAAAACATTGGCGGCGCAGATGTAATCGCCGAAATAAGTCGCGGTTTTGATGATGATTCTGCGCTGCTCAAACATGAGTTAGCCTATTGCCTGGGACAAATGCAAGATTCTCAAGCAATCGATGTATTGAACAAAGTTCTGTCGGATGTGAAGCAGGAGCCGATGGTGCGCCATGAGGCAGGTAAGTAGTTAAACGGATTAAAAAGCAACAGTTGGGAATTAACATATTTGTTAAAAATTCGAAAGCTAAAGAATAAAATAAAACTTAAATAGTTACGACAAGCTCTAAATACGAAATGTAGCACTCGTCGAGACCTTTAAAATGATTTACTCAACTTGACGATCGGACATCAAATGGCAGAGCTATCGAATAAATCAAGAAGGGATCTTAAAACAAAAAAAGTTTGAACATGTAATTTAACAAAAAAAAAAAAAAAAAAATAGATAGTATTAAACATGTAAGCAAAGTGGAAAATTGTCTACTGAATACTGCAGTACGACTGAAAATCTGATCTATGATAGCTATCATATTCTTTCATTTTCACTATTACTAATACATATTTCTGCCTTTGACTTGCAGGTGAAGCATTGGGCGCTATTGGTACACCAGAAGTAATACCTATTTTGGAAAAATATAAAGACGATCCTGTCGTTGAAGTGGCAGAAACCTGCACAATAGCATTAGATCGAGTTCGTTGGTTTAATAGTAATAAATTAATGGAGGATAACAATCCATACGCTTCAGTAGATCCATCTCCGCCTGCGTTGGAAAAAAATGTAACAGAATTAAAAGAAATATATTTGGATGCTAAACGCAGCAGGAACGTATCTATCGCGTAAAAACAGAATTAGGTGTATTAAATAAATAATAAGTTCATAACGTTTTTGGCATTTCAGACTGTTAATATGTTGCAACGTATAACTCTTGCTGTCGTAATGAACAAAGACCATCCTTGGGTCCTTGAACCGTGGCATATCAATGCATCGCTGCGCAAAGCCGGTTACCATTGTAAAACAGAATGTATAACTTTACCTGAACAGCGAATAGAAGGTCCAGATCTAAAAAAAGAAAACAAAGAATTCTACTGCACTGTAACTATAAATAATTTGGAACAAGCACGTCTTAAATGCCGCTTACACCATTGGAGTACAGATCCTAGTGATCGATTGCCATATGTCCTAGAACATTGGAAAATGCCATCTGAGCCGTTATTTGGAATAGAAACAACAACTGAAAAAGCTGATGTAAAGGTTGAATAAGGGAAAACCTGGTGAAACATTTATAATAAAACGAAAACATGTATTAGTTGATAATAAACTCAAGTTACATTTTGATCCCTTAACACTTTTTTAGTTTTGTTATAACATCGTTAAGCTTTTTGTGTATAAAAAACTACAGCTTATAAGTCAATTTTATTTTAGCAAAACATTTTTTTTTTGTGTGCAAAAAACGTTTTATTCTGCCGGCTTAAACTAACCGCTTGGATTTATCTTGTTAGGTTTTCTTAACATATCGGTTTTCAGCATAATCTTGCAACTTTAACTGAGGAATTGGTGAAGTAGTCTCCTGTCTAGTAAGTTCATTAGCTTGGCTTAGGAAGACTTATTATTCAGTTCTTTACAGTAAACACTATAATCAGGTTTATAAAGTTGGAAAAATGAAATTAACGGCCTTCTCACAGTAAAATAGTTTTTTTTTGAGATTTTTTAGCCATTAATAAAAAATTTACATTTGTGTGTTACAAAATTTTGTTTGGTAACCTTTTTATTTAATCACCAAATTTTAAAAAAAATCCTCCAAATAACGTCTTTATAACAAAAATACTCCAATAAACGGCATTTTCCAAAATTTTTCAGTGCTTCAAGGCCCCCAGCTTTGACATGCAATTAACGACCTGGCCGCGTCAAAAGCGGCCACTTCGCAAGCCTGACTTCCTATTTTTCCAACGGACTAGTTTCCCCAAGTCTTATAGCAGAACAGGCTGCCATCTGCTTATCTAATGGGTCAATGAAAACATCAGTAAGAGCTGTCTTGAGATGCACATGGAAGTCAACTTATGTAATTAGTTGCAGTAGATGACTTTGCCAAAGACGCTCGAATGACTGCTGTGTACAGCCAGTAAATTATACAAGGTGCTAATAACCACTATCTGAAAGTTTTTTACATGAGTATAGATTTTGGATGTTACTGAACGCTGCTTTAATATCCAGAATTCAATCGAGGTGTTTCTTGTTGTTGTTTTTCATAAATACATAGTTTTCAAAAAATTATTGAATCCATTTTTTTGTTTCACTATTACTAATACATATTTCTGCCTTTGACTTGCAGGTGAAGCATTGGGCGCTATTGGTACACCAGAAGTAATACCTATTTTGGAAAAATATAAAGACGATCCTGTCGTTGAAGTGGCAGAAACCTGCACAATAGCATTAGATCGAGTTCGTTGGTTTAATAGTAATAAATTAATGGAGGATAACAATCCATACGCTTCAGTAGATCCATCTCCGCCTGCGTTGGAAAAAAATGTAACAGAATTAAAAGAAATATATTTGGATGCTAAACGCAGTCTTTTTGAACGCTATCGTGCCATGTTTAGTTTGCGTAATATAAGAACTGAAGAAAGTGTTCTGGCTCTTACCGCAGGTCTGAAAGATAAATCAGCACTGTTTCGTCATGAAGTTGCATTTGTCCTTATATAAAAATATTTTGAAAATAGCATTTAACCTATTCATATAGAATTTACACAACTAATATTAACTAATTTTACTTATCCAATTGATTTTAGATAATTCTCCAAAGATTTGTGATGGTCACCGCAAGACACTCTGTATGGGACAAGGTCCAACACAGCCAGCTATAACTTTTTTTATTATTAATATAATTTTTTTTTAAACTTTCGTCAAGTCAAGTCGAAACATAATGTAATGATGCTATATTATCACTTTTATTAAATTTATACAAAAAAAATTATTGAAAATGCTTTAATTTTAACGGCTATGACTGCCCCTGCTATATCCCCCTTAATATAATTTTCATATGTGGTATTACCATTGGACATTTTCTAGTATAATTTGAATCAATTGATCTTGATCTGATTGTTTGAAAATGAGTAGACCTTCGATGAGGTGGTACTGCGGGTGGTAAGTGTTCATGTGGCAAAGGCGGTAACGGTATATCATTTAAACGATATTTAGATACACCTCTCTTGCTAAGTAATTCAGACGTAGTTCGCGTATTTTTGGTAGAATGGACTTCTACTGGAGTGAAAATACATTCTGTATCTAGTATGTTATCATCTATATCAGTACCAGAAGGAGATGGTGGTAGAGGAGGAAGACTTCCGCAGTCCTTAAATGTTAAAAAAATAAAACAAAATTTAGTTGTGTTTTATATGTGTGTAAATAAAAATATTACTTACATTTATTTCAGGGCTTAAGGACGGTGGTGATGGTGGTAGCGGACCAAATGCATTTTGCGAAAGAAGCATTTCTTTGGCACTTTCAGATTTATGTACACCTGGACGATAATTTAAAGAACGTCGAGACTGGGATGATTCTCCTATGCGTACAACAGCAATATCACCTCGCAAAAGTGCACTTATGTTGTTCTCTATTTGACGCAATGGTGCACATCCTGATTGTGACTCACTACATTGTTCTTCTTCTTCTTCCAAAGGTGGAGCTAGCTCTCTGTGAGGGGTAGTGCAATTTGATATGTGCTCTAATAAAAAAAAAAAAAACCTATTATAAATTCTTCAAAATATACTTTTTGAAACACAGATCAATATACCAAATATGTTGTACAAGTATAAAAACAGACACCTTTCAAAATTGTATTTAGTCTTAAATATCTTTTCTCAAATAACTTAATTAACCGGTACCTGAGTTTGCTAAACTCAATCACAATTTAAAGCCAGCCCATCATTATCGACACTCAGAATATACAAAAAATCCAAACGATATAAAAAAACAAATTCTAAAACGATGAGTTTTAAATACTGACGGAATTGTTTCTCCAACTTAGAACACACAGAAATCGTTAATAAAGTAAAGTGTTGAAATTCGTGTGTTTTTTTAAAAATTTTTGTCATTAAAATGATTAAACAACACTTTAAAATTCAAAAAGATAGCAAAACGTGTTCAGAAATATATTTAATTGCATACAATTAAAAGTAGAATCATTTGTTCTTTCGGCGAAAACTGGTCCAGAGAGTTCAGAAAAAACAGTATTTTATGAAAAAAAAGAAATTATTTAAATCATAACATTTCTAAAATTGATGTCAAACTTCCCAAGTTGGACTCTATGTATTTCGGTTTTCTTAATTTTTCTGTTTCTGTTTCGCTACTCGCTATTAAACAACTGCACGACGAAGACACTCGTCACTCGATGGAAAATTTTCAAATGGCGGGTATTGTTTGGCATCTTCATGTTGGTAGCGTCGAAGTTAAAACGTGCTGTCACAGCAAATGGCTACATAGATGGTAAGACTATAATGGTTATCGTTAACGCTCAGCTCACACGAGTGGTATTTCAACGTGCGTGAGATCAGAATCATCGTGGAACTAAAGCTTTCCAAAGCATGTGCAGTCCCATAAATATACTGTTGAAGGTGATAATTTAAATGCTTTCACTTCACCAAAATTATATTAAAGTGTGTGAACCAGCTCAATTTCTAGTTCATTTGATTTTGTACTTTTACCTCGTTACACCCCGTTCAATCGTACCATTTGCTAGCCATAACGAAACGTCAGAATTTTTTCTTTTGTTTTTGTTTTGCCTACTTTTAACATTTATCGTAGGCATTTTCACGGTTTCATAACTTGAGTTTGAAAAGAGAGTTCTACCATGTACAGTTGTACCATGGCTTTGGCTAAGCTCTTAAGAGCGTTTTTTGAACGCGCGTTTTCCACAACGTGAGTTTTAGCATAACTCCTGCGTTTATAATACCAGTTTGTGTTCTGCTGAAACACGAATGAGCTAATGCGCGTTAAGAAAACGCTCGTGTAAGCCGAACCTTAGTTACTTACGCGTTAAAATACATGTGTTATCTCTTCGGACTTCAAAGCAGAACCTAAATTTTTATTATGTGAACGGTGCTGTCAAATTGCTTAAAAAATAGATGGTAAGTAATTTGACCGTCTGTACTTTCATTTTAAATGTCAACTTGTCAACAATCTGTCTTAGAAATAAACAATACGTTTTTTAATATAACTTTATTAATATAATTATAAATTTGTAAAATGGTGACCCAGGCACAAATACATGCGATTGGCTCTGTGCTTAATGACAATAAGCGACCACTGAAGGAACGATTTCGTGCGCTATTCACACTGAAAAACATTGGCGGCGCAGATGTAATCGCCGAAATAAGTCGCGGTTTTGATGATGATTCTGCGCTGCTCAAACATGAGTTAGCCTATTGCCTGGGACAAATGCAAGATTCTCAAGCAATCGATGTATTGAACAAAGTTCTGTCGGATGTGAAGCAGGAGCCGATGGTGCGCCATGAGGCAGGTAAGTAGTTAAACGGATTAAAAAGCAACAGTTGGGAATTAACATATTTGTTAAAAATTCGAAAGCTAAAGAATAAAATAAAACTTAAATAGTTACGACAAGCTCTAAATACGAAATGTAGCACTCGTCGAGACCTTTAAAATGATTTACTCAACTTGACGATCGGACATCAAATGGCAGAGCTATCGAATAAATCAAGAAGGGATCTTAAAACAAAAAAAGTTTGAACATGTAATTTAACAAAAAAAAAAAAAAAAAAATAGATAGTATTAAACATGTAAGCAAAGTGGAAAATTGTCTACTGAATACTGCAGTACGACTGAAAATCTGATCTATGATAGCTATCATATTCTTTCATTTTCACTATTACTAATACATATTTCTGCCTTTGACTTGCAGGTGAAGCATTGGGCGCTATTGGTACACCAGAAGTAATACCTATTTTGGAAAAATATAAAGACGATCCTGTCGTTGAAGTGGCAGAAACCTGCACAATAGCATTAGATCGAGTTCGTTGGTTTAATAGTAATAAATTAATGGAGGATAACAATCCATACGCTTCAGTAGATCCATCTCCGCCTGCGTTGGAAAAAAATGTAACAGAATTAAAAGAAATATATTTGGATGCTAAACGCAGCAGGAACGTATCTATCGCGTAAAAACAGAATTAGGTGTATTAAATAAATAATAAGTTCATAACGTTTTTGGCATTTCAGACTGTTAATATGTTGCAACGTATAACTCTTGCTGTCGTAATGAACAAAGACCATCCTTGGGTCCTTGAACCGTGGCATATCAATGCATCGCTGCGCAAAGCCGGTTACCATTGTAAAACAGAATGTATAACTTTACCTGAACAGCGAATAGAAGGTCCAGATCTAAAAAAAGAAAACAAAGAATTCTACTGCACTGTAACTATAAATAATTTGGAACAAGCACGTCTTAAATGCCGCTTACACCATTGGAGTACAGATCCTAGTGATCGATTGCCATATGTCCTAGAACATTGGAAAATGCCATCTGAGCCGTTATTTGGAATAGAAACAACAACTGAAAAAGCTGATGTAAAGGTTGAATAAGGGAAAACCTGGTGAAACATTTATAATAAAACGAAAACATGTATTAGTTGATAATAAACTCAAGTTACATTTTGATCCCTTAACACTTTTTTAGTTTTGTTATAACATCGTTAAGCTTTTTGTGTATAAAAAACTACAGCTTATAAGTCAATTTTATTTTAGCAAAACATTTTTTTTTTGTGTGCAAAAAACGTTTTATTCTGCCGGCTTAAACTAACCGCTTGGATTTATCTTGTTAGGTTTTCTTAACATATCGGTTTTCAGCATAATCTTGCAACTTTAACTGAGGAATTGGTGAAGTAGTCTCCTGTCTAGTAAGTTCATTAGCTTGGCTTAGGAAGACTTATTATTCAGTTCTTTACAGTAAACACTATAATCAGGTTTATAAAGTTGGAAAAATGAAATTAACGGCCTTCTCACAGTAAAATAGTTTTTTTTTGAGATTTTTTAGCCATTAATAAAAAATTTACATTTGTGTGTTACAAAATTTTGTTTGGTAACCTTTTTATTTAATCACCAAATTTTAAAAAAAATCCTCCAAATAACGTCTTTATAACAAAAATACTCCAATAAACGGCATTTTCCAAAATTTTTCAGTGCTTCAAGGCCCCCAGCTTTGACATGCAATTAACGACCTGGCCGCGTCAAAAGCGGCCACTTCGCAAGCCTGACTTCCTATTTTTCCAACGGACTAGTTTCCCCAAGTCTTATAGCAGAACAGGCTGCCATCTGCTTATCTAATGGGTCAATGAAAACATCAGTAAGAGCTGTCTTGAGATGCACATGGAAGTCAACTTATGTAATTAGTTGCAGTAGATGACTTTGCCAAAGACGCTCGAATGACTGCTGTGTACAGCCAGTAAATTATACAAGGTGCTAATAACCACTATCTGAAAGTTTTTTACATGAGTATAGATTTTGGATGTTACTGAACGCTGCTTTAATATCCAGAATTCAATCGAGGTGTTTCTTGTTGTTGTTTTTCATAAATACATAGTTTTCAAAAAATTATTGAATCCATTTTTTTGTTTCACTATTACTAATACATATTTCTGCCTTTGACTTGCAGGTGAAGCATTGGGCGCTATTGGTACACCAGAAGTAATACCTATTTTGGAAAAATATAAAGACGATCCTGTCGTTGAAGTGGCAGAAACCTGCACAATAGCATTAGATCGAGTTCGTTGGTTTAATAGTAATAAATTAATGGAGGATAACAATCCATACGCTTCAGTAGATCCATCTCCGCCTGCGTTGGAAAAAAATGTAACAGAATTAAAAGAAATATATTTGGATGCTAAACGCAGTCTTTTTGAACGCTATCGTGCCATGTTTAGTTTGCGTAATATAAGAACTGAAGAAAGTGTTCTGGCTCTTACCGCAGGTCTGAAAGATAAATCAGCACTGTTTCGTCATGAAGTTGCATTTGTCCTTATATAAAAATATTTTGAAAATAGCATTTAACCTATTCATATAGAATTTACACAACTAATATTAACTAATTTTACTTATCCAATTGATTTTAGATAATTCTCCAAAGATTTGTGATGGTCACCGCAAGACACTCTGTATGGGACAAGGTCCAACACAGCCAGCTATAACTTTTTTTATTATTAATATAATTTTTTTTTAAACTTTCGTCAAGTCAAGTCGAAACATAATGTAATGATGCTATATTATCACTTTTATTAAATTTATACAAAAAAAATTATTGAAAATGCTTTAATTTTAACGGCTATGACTGCCCCTGCTATATCCCCCTTAATATAATTTTCATATGTGGTATTACCATTGGACATTTTCTAGTATAATTTGAATCAATTGATCTTGATCTGATTGTTTGAAAATGAGTAGACCTTCGATGAGGTGGTACTGCGGGTGGTAAGTGTTCATGTGGCAAAGGCGGTAACGGTATATCATTTAAACGATATTTAGATACACCTCTCTTGCTAAGTAATTCAGACGTAGTTCGCGTATTTTTGGTAGAATGGACTTCTACTGGAGTGAAAATACATTCTGTATCTAGTATGTTATCATCTATATCAGTACCAGAAGGAGATGGTGGTAGAGGAGGAAGACTTCCGCAGTCCTTAAATGTTAAAAAAATAAAACAAAATTTAGTTGTGTTTTATATGTGTGTAAATAAAAATATTACTTACATTTATTTCAGGGCTTAAGGACGGTGGTGATGGTGGTAGCGGACCAAATGCATTTTGCGAAAGAAGCATTTCTTTGGCACTTTCAGATTTATGTACACCTGGACGATAATTTAAAGAACGTCGAGACTGGGATGATTCTCCTATGCGTACAACAGCAATATCACCTCGCAAAAGTGCACTTATGTTGTTCTCTATTTGACGCAATGGTGCACATCCTGATTGTGACTCACTACATTGTTCTTCTTCTTCTTCCAAAGGTGGAGCTAGCTCTCTGTGAGGGGTAGTGCAATTTGATATGTGCTCTAATAAAAAAAAAAAAAACCTATTATAAATTCTTCAAAATATACTTTTTGAAACACAGATCAATATACCAAATATGTTGTACAAGTATAAAAACAGACACCTTTCAAAATTGTATTTAGTCTTAAATATCTTTTCTCAAATAACTTAATTAACCGGTACCTGAGTTTGCTAAACTCAATCACAATTTAAAGCCAGCCCATCATTATCGACACTCAGAATATACAAAAAATCCAAACGATATAAAAAAACAAATTCTAAAACGATGAGTTTTAAATACTGACGGAATTGTTTCTCCAACTTAGAACACACAGAAATCGTTAATAAAGTAAAGTGTTGAAATTCGTGTGTTTTTTTAAAAATTTTTGTCATTAAAATGATTAAACAACACTTTAAAATTCAAAAAGATAGCAAAACGTGTTCAGAAATATATTTAATTGCATACAATTAAAAGTAGAATCATTTGTTCTTTCGGCGAAAACTGGTCCAGAGAGTTCAGAAAAAACAGTATTTTATGAAAAAAAAGAAATTATTTAAATCATAACATTTCTAAAATTGATGTCAAACTTCCCAAGTTGGACTCTATGTATTTCGGTTTTCTTAATTTTTCTGTTTCTGTTTCGCTACTCGCTATTAAACAACTGCACGACGAAGACACTCGTCACTCGATGGAAAATTTTCAAATGGCGGGTATTGTTTGGCATCTTCATGTTGGTAGCGTCGAAGTTAAAACGTGCTGTCACAGCAAATGGCTACATAGATGGTAAGACTATAATGGTTATCGTTAACGCTCAGCTCACACGAGTGGTATTTCAACGTGCGTGAGATCAGAATCATCGTGGAACTAAAGCTTTCCAAAGCATGTGCAGTCCCATAAATATACTGTTGAAGGTGATAATTTAAATGCTTTCACTTCACCAAAATTATATTAAAGTGTGTGAACCAGCTCAATTTCTAGTTCATTTGATTTTGTACTTTTACCTCGTTACACCCCGTTCAATCGTACCATTTGCTAGCCATAACGAAACGTCAGAATTTTTTCTTTTGTTTTTGTTTTGCCTACTTTTAACATTTATCGTAGGCATTTTCACGGTTTCATAACTTGAGTTTGAAAAGAGAGTTCTACCATGTACAGTTGTACCATGGCTTTGGCTAAGCTCTTAAGAGCGTTTTTTGAACGCGCGTTTTCCACAACGTGAGTTTTAGCATAACTCCTGCGTTTATAATACCAGTTTGTGTTCTGCTGAAACACGAATGAGCTAATGCGCGTTAAGAAAACGCTCGTGTAAGCCGAACCTTAGTTACTTACGCGTTAAAATACATGTGTTATCTCTTCGGACTTCAAAGCAGAACCTAAATTTTTATTATGTGAACGGTGCTGTCAAATTGCTTAAAAAATAGATGGTAAGTAATTTGACCGTCTGTACTTTCATTTTAAATGTCAACTTGTCAACAATCTGTCTTAGAAATAAACAATACGTTTTTTAATATAACTTTATTAATATAATTATAAATTTGTAAAATGGTGACCCAGGCACAAATACATGCGATTGGCTCTGTGCTTAATGACAATAAGCGACCACTGAAGGAACGATTTCGTGCGCTATTCACACTGAAAAACATTGGCGGCGCAGATGTAATCGCCGAAATAAGTCGCGGTTTTGATGATGATTCTGCGCTGCTCAAACATGAGTTAGCCTATTGCCTGGGACAAATGCAAGATTCTCAAGCAATCGATGTATTGAACAAAGTTCTGTCGGATGTGAAGCAGGAGCCGATGGTGCGCCATGAGGCAGGTAAGTAGTTAAACGGATTAAAAAGCAACAGTTGGGAATTAACATATTTGTTAAAAATTCGAAAGCTAAAGAATAAAATAAAACTTAAATAGTTACGACAAGCTCTAAATACGAAATGTAGCACTCGTCGAGACCTTTAAAATGATTTACTCAACTTGACGATCGGACATCAAATGGCAGAGCTATCGAATAAATCAAGAAGGGATCTTAAAACAAAAAAAGTTTGAACATGTAATTTAACAAAAAAAAAAAAAAAAAAATAGATAGTATTAAACATGTAAGCAAAGTGGAAAATTGTCTACTGAATACTGCAGTACGACTGAAAATCTGATCTATGATAGCTATCATATTCTTTCATTTTCACTATTACTAATACATATTTCTGCCTTTGACTTGCAGGTGAAGCATTGGGCGCTATTGGTACACCAGAAGTAATACCTATTTTGGAAAAATATAAAGACGATCCTGTCGTTGAAGTGGCAGAAACCTGCACAATAGCATTAGATCGAGTTCGTTGGTTTAATAGTAATAAATTAATGGAGGATAACAATCCATACGCTTCAGTAGATCCATCTCCGCCTGCGTTGGAAAAAAATGTAACAGAATTAAAAGAAATATATTTGGATGCTAAACGCAGCAGGAACGTATCTATCGCGTAAAAACAGAATTAGGTGTATTAAATAAATAATAAGTTCATAACGTTTTTGGCATTTCAGACTGTTAATATGTTGCAACGTATAACTCTTGCTGTCGTAATGAACAAAGACCATCCTTGGGTCCTTGAACCGTGGCATATCAATGCATCGCTGCGCAAAGCCGGTTACCATTGTAAAACAGAATGTATAACTTTACCTGAACAGCGAATAGAAGGTCCAGATCTAAAAAAAGAAAACAAAGAATTCTACTGCACTGTAACTATAAATAATTTGGAACAAGCACGTCTTAAATGCCGCTTACACCATTGGAGTACAGATCCTAGTGATCGATTGCCATATGTCCTAGAACATTGGAAAATGCCATCTGAGCCGTTATTTGGAATAGAAACAACAACTGAAAAAGCTGATGTAAAGGTTGAATAAGGGAAAACCTGGTGAAACATTTATAATAAAACGAAAACATGTATTAGTTGATAATAAACTCAAGTTACATTTTGATCCCTTAACACTTTTTTAGTTTTGTTATAACATCGTTAAGCTTTTTGTGTATAAAAAACTACAGCTTATAAGTCAATTTTATTTTAGCAAAACATTTTTTTTTTGTGTGCAAAAAACGTTTTATTCTGCCGGCTTAAACTAACCGCTTGGATTTATCTTGTTAGGTTTTCTTAACATATCGGTTTTCAGCATAATCTTGCAACTTTAACTGAGGAATTGGTGAAGTAGTCTCCTGTCTAGTAAGTTCATTAGCTTGGCTTAGGAAGACTTATTATTCAGTTCTTTACAGTAAACACTATAATCAGGTTTATAAAGTTGGAAAAATGAAATTAACGGCCTTCTCACAGTAAAATAGTTTTTTTTTGAGATTTTTTAGCCATTAATAAAAAATTTACATTTGTGTGTTACAAAATTTTGTTTGGTAACCTTTTTATTTAATCACCAAATTTTAAAAAAAATCCTCCAAATAACGTCTTTATAACAAAAATACTCCAATAAACGGCATTTTCCAAAATTTTTCAGTGCTTCAAGGCCCCCAGCTTTGACATGCAATTAACGACCTGGCCGCGTCAAAAGCGGCCACTTCGCAAGCCTGACTTCCTATTTTTCCAACGGACTAGTTTCCCCAAGTCTTATAGCAGAACAGGCTGCCATCTGCTTATCTAATGGGTCAATGAAAACATCAGTAAGAGCTGTCTTGAGATGCACATGGAAGTCAACTTATGTAATTAGTTGCAGTAGATGACTTTGCCAAAGACGCTCGAATGACTGCTGTGTACAGCCAGTAAATTATACAAGGTGCTAATAACCACTATCTGAAAGTTTTTTACATGAGTATAGATTTTGGATGTTACTGAACGCTGCTTTAATATCCAGAATTCAATCGAGGTGTTTCTTGTTGTTGTTTTTCATAAATACATAGTTTTCAAAAAATTATTGAATCCATTTTTTTGTTTCACTATTACTAATACATATTTCTGCCTTTGACTTGCAGGTGAAGCATTGGGCGCTATTGGTACACCAGAAGTAATACCTATTTTGGAAAAATATAAAGACGATCCTGTCGTTGAAGTGGCAGAAACCTGCACAATAGCATTAGATCGAGTTCGTTGGTTTAATAGTAATAAATTAATGGAGGATAACAATCCATACGCTTCAGTAGATCCATCTCCGCCTGCGTTGGAAAAAAATGTAACAGAATTAAAAGAAATATATTTGGATGCTAAACGCAGTCTTTTTGAACGCTATCGTGCCATGTTTAGTTTGCGTAATATAAGAACTGAAGAAAGTGTTCTGGCTCTTACCGCAGGTCTGAAAGATAAATCAGCACTGTTTCGTCATGAAGTTGCATTTGTCCTTATATAAAAATATTTTGAAAATAGCATTTAACCTATTCATATAGAATTTACACAACTAATATTAACTAATTTTACTTATCCAATTGATTTTAGATAATTCTCCAAAGATTTGTGATGGTCGCCGCAAGACACTCTGTATGGGACAAGGTCCAACACAGCCAGCTATAACTTTTTTTATTATTAATATATTTTTTTTTAAACTTTCGTCAAGTCAAGTCAAGTCGAAACATAATGTAATGGTGCAATCTTATCACTTTTATTAAATTTATACAAAAAAAAATGATTGAAAATGCTTTAATTTTAATGGCTATGACTGCCTCTGCTATATCCCCCTTAATATAATTTTCATATGCAAACATAATTCATCAATAAAAACAAAATGTACTTTACCGAGAATTAAAACTATTTTTCCATGAATATGAGTATTTTTTTTTACGACAATGATGCACACACACAAGAGCAGTTTTTTTCGTTTCTCTCCACATTTGAGTAAAGGGGCGTCAACAAAAAAGTTCGAAAAATATGTATGAGTTATTTTTACAACAATAATGCACACACCCAAGAGCAGTTTTTTTAGTCTCTCATTTTTTTTACAATTCAATAATAATGGCCTAAAAAATTGAGACATAGTTAGAGTGGTCCTCATACAAAAATATTTAGTAAATAGTATTTAACCTATTCATATGGAATTTACACTATTTGTCTTTTATAATAAGAGTTTCGATGTTCACGTATTAATATATAGAAGATTAAGGGGGCAGGGGCAGGGGCAGTCATAGTCTTTGAAACTTTTTTTTATTATTAATATTTTTTTTTAAGCTTTCTTCAAGTCGAAACATAATGTAATGATGCTATATTATCACTTTTATTTAATTTATACAAAAATAATTTTCACGGCACTCAACTGCATATATCATTTAAATAAGTGCTGTACACTGCGGTATAAATACCCTATTTTGAATATTTGAGTAATGGGACGTCAACAAAAAAGTTCGATCTCAGAGAGCAAGCCACAAGTTGAAAAATATGTAGACTCACTAACGGTGAGTGCAATAAATACAATTAGCTTTGATGGCAAGTGCTCTCGCATTTTTATTTATACTTGTCCAATTGGCAGGGTTGGTTTTTTTTTAAGTCATTTGCTCTGGCTGGTTGTTAGGGGGCGTCAACAAAAAAATTCGATCTATAACTCAGAGCTTGAACTTGAACCACAAGTTCAAAAATATGTAGAAGAGGTTTTTATGTCGATTGCATTGCAGTTCATAATAACCTTTTTGTACAAGTATAGTATATATACATGTGGCATTTTATTACAATTGTCACGTTCTCTCTTAGGCTATGTGGGGTTTAGTTTAGTATTTTTATCCACTTCTTCACGCAGGGGGAATTTCGGCCGTGGTGCCGGGTTTCATTTTCGTGAAGAAGTTTATTATTTACGGCTGGCTTATAACTAGTCTAAGGGGGAGCGTGATCAGCCGCAATAAAAAAATATTTATTTTATTTCATTCATGGAGATTTGAACCTATCACCTTTCGGATG
Source organism: Meiosimyza platycephala (assembly GCA_963662105.1). Lineage (NCBI taxonomy): Eukaryota > Metazoa > Arthropoda > Insecta > Diptera > Lauxaniidae > Meiosimyza > Meiosimyza platycephala. The sequence continues at coordinate 110,210 of OY759209.1, forward strand.
GGAAGCCGCTATCCCATCCACTCAGCTATTCTACTCTTCTTGGTAGATATGGCTAGCATTGAAATAAGTTGATATGCCTACGTCAGCGTCGTATATTTTGAAACGCTTTTATGTCAGTGCGATAAGGGATGCCATATTAATTGACAGTGGTTAAGGGTCATTACATGCAAGCGATAAACTATTGTTGGTCAAATATAGGTCGTCAATCAGTGAATGCATTTTTGGTACAATTTAACCTCTTTAATACGTTCGCCCTTTAAAAAGTATGCAATTTATTTATAATTATTTAAGGGAACAGTACACCTTGGAACTGAAAAAAATTTTTTAAAATGCTTTATTTTTTATGAAAGAAAAAAGATATTGTAATGAAACTTTGCACAGTTATTATTTAGTCAAAAAAGTATACAAAAATATTTTTTTCGGATTTTTATGAAAGAAAAAAGATATTGTAATGAAACTTTGCACAGTTATTATTTAGTCAAAAAAGTATACAAAAATATTTTTTTCGGATTTTTCCGGCCTGTTTTTTTGGCTGCAGCAGGTTTTTGAAATAAAGACCACAAAACCACGGCGGGCGTGATTTCGGCTCTCTGGATGGCCTAAAAAAAAAGTGGGTTTTAATCAGCATCAAAGCTGCTATAGAGTGAACTAAAAGGATTTAATTTGGACCAAAACACAAAAAAATGGCGGCTTTTTTTCAAAATTCGACTACTTTTGGCGCAAAAAACCGTTGTAAATCAAAAAATTTATGACCGATCGTTGTAATTCAGTTCACTTTATAGACTTACAATATATACAATAACATACTAAAATTTCAGAACGATCGGAATACTAGTTTTTTTTTATCACGTCCGCCAACTCAAAAAAGGTTGTTTTGAGAAAAACCTGCTGCAGCCGGAAAAATCCGAAAAAATATTTTTGTATACTATTTTAACTAAATAATATATGTTTAAAGTTTCATTACAATATCTCTTTTCTTTCATAAAAAATAAAGCATTTTACAAAAATTTTTTGTTTTTCATTTCCAAGGTGTACTGTTCCCTTAAATGCCTTCAGCTTCAAATCATTTTTTATTCCCTTCAAAATTTAATATAGTTTGTTTCAAATATTTACTCCCTTTTATTCTTGTGAAAAGTAAATGGATACCAAAACTATGGGCGTCATAAGAAAGATAATTTAATGACCTACAATAATGGTTTGCAAGGTTTTAAAATTTAAACTATATTTTTGGAGATATGACGACTTTTCTGAAATTACCAGCAATTTTTTTTTTAAAAAACCTTATTTTTCCAAAAAATCTCTTAATGACCTATCATTTTTTTAGCATGTTAAGAAAGCTTAGTTTATTCCCTTCAAAATTTTATATAGTTTGTTTTAAATTTTTCCATATTTACCCCCTTTTTTACCGGAAAACAAAAAAATTTCTTCAATCAATTCTTATCAAAAGTATGTATTTATGGACAAAAACAATAAAAACACCAACAACAATAATTATTATAAGACGATTGTCATTCTAAAACTTCAACATTTTTATTAAAAATCGGAGCGAGAGCGAAGCGCGCAGCGCGAGCGGTCGAGTGGGAGATTTTTAATAAAAATGTTGAAGTTTTAGAATGACAATCGTCTTATAATAATTATTGTTGTTGGTGTTTTTATTGTTTTTGTCCATAAATACATACTTTTGATAAGAATTGATTGAAGAAATTTTTTTGTTTTCCGGTAAAAAAGGGGGTAAATATGGAAAAATTTAAAACAAACTATATAAAATTTTGAAGGGAATAAACTAAGCTTTCTTAACATGCTAAAAAAATGATAGGTCATTAAGAGATTTTTTGGAAAAATAAGGTTTTTTAAAAAAAAAATTGCTGGTAATTTCAGAAAAGTCGTCATATCTCCAAAAATATAGTTTAAATTTTAAAACCTTGCAAACCATTATTGTAGGTCATTAAATTATCTTTCTTATGACGCCCATAGTTTTGGTATCCATTTAAATGCTCCCAACTTATACAGTGCGGCCTCGGTTAACGCAACTAATAAAAACCAAGCCTGTTGCAATAACCGAGTGCGGCCTCGGTTAACGCAATTAATAAAAACAAAGTCTGTTGCAATAACCGAGTGCGGCCTCGGTTAACGCAACTAACAAAAACCAATCCTGTTCCAATAACCGAGTGCGGCCTCGGTTAACGCAACTATTAAAAACCAAGCCGGTTGCAATAACCGAGGGAGTTGCAATGATGCAGTCAAAAAATCTTAGATAACCGGGATAGATATTGCATAAAAAAACATTTAATATAAAACTACGTCAATTCATCAAAAGGAAATCATCATTTATTTGTTTAAGAAACTATTAATAAAATATTTTTCCATCTTCAGGAATTCACAAACTCTCAACATTATTCGCTTTCCCAGGACAAATGCTACAGATAATACTCAAATGGCATACGTTGCAATAAGCGAGGTAAAATTTGTTTGAAAAGTAGCACTTACTGAGTCAGTAATGAAAGAAATTTACTCGTTGCGTACATTGAGGAGTTGCATTTATCGAAGATTGCGTTGACCGAGGTCGCACTTTAATAATTTTTTACATAAATCGATGTCATTAGTTACTACCAATTTAAATCGCAATGGCGTGCTTATACCTTTTGTATAGCAGTCCTTAAAAATAATGTGTGCTCATGCTATAGTATTTGAATAAATTACGCCGTCTTGGGAGCGTACTGCTAAATACAATTGGAAGTCATAATAGAGATTAATTGGGATTGACAATTTTTTTGATGATATTAAAGTACCTGTATGACGGCGAATGCTCGCATATTTAAACTCGTGAAGGTATTTGCGACGTCCGTCTATACAACGGTGAGCCTGTACGATGCTGTTTATATAAGGATTATGTTACGCTGTTTTTCAAAAGCTTTGACCCCTCCCTGCGCCACAGCCTGTCATAAAAAATTTCACATGCAGTCACATTTCCTGTTACGTTATATACATATGTATGAACAGCTCTTAATAGGATAGTGACCATAGGCGCCAACGAAATTGAATGTAGTCTTATGTCGTGAATACGATGAAGCTACATGGCACCAATTCTCCTATTGCGCGTAATGCACGCAATAGAATACTTTTAAAAAAATATCCGAATCCTCGTGAAATCTAATTTGCTGCAGCGTCGTCCAGGATATATTATACCATTTAAAATATCGACTTAGAGATTCTAAAATGGAGTAAATAAAACTATCAATACCGTGAAATTCTCCATAACCGGACACCCACCGTCGCAGCATTTTTGTCCGGTTGTGAGAGATGTCCGGTTATGGGGAGGAACAAAAATGCTTGTTGGAAATTGCCTTTATCGAATTTGTTGAACAAATTTGGACACTAAAGACATTTTACACATACTAATTCGGTTGAAAAAATCTAGCGAAAGTATATTATTTTAACTTCAATTGGTTCAACTTAAAATGTTGGGTTTCCAAATGCATTTCTATATTCTTGACGTGATGAGATGCTACAAGATCATCTCCGGCAAATTGCTTCAAACGGGTAACTTGCTTCAATGCCTATCATAGGAATTTATAAGGTCAGAAATTTCTTCATCATCTTAGTCTTCCAACTCGCTTATCTCTGGAGTGGCGCTTTGGTTTTCAAATTGTACTTCAATTTTGTTGTCTTCAGTTAATAAACTTTGAAAATTCGTCAAAACCAGGGAACCAGAATGAACGAAAAAGTCCAACTCTACTCAACACTTTTGACATAAATTTGTACATTCGCACTATTAGGGAACCACCAAATTCGTTTCTTTTAAAACAAAAACGAATTAAAGTTTGTAAAAAGGGGAAGTAGGACAAATTTAATATAATTCTTATTTTATTTTGTCCGTTTAAAATAGATATTTTGATCAAATGATATAGAATATAGTGTTCGAGTCCAATTAATGGAGCGTCCGGCTATTGGAATTAATTTTGTATGGAAAAGTTAATGTAAAGTGAACATCGCTAAAATGTGTCCGGTTATGGGAGCTGTCCGGTTATGAGGGCTGTCCGTAATGGAGAATTTCACTGTATATCCGAAACTATATCCGACCGACACTTTTTTTTGGAGAATGCCTCCTAAAGTAAACTTAAGCTATAACTCCAAAGGGTGGGTAGAATTTTAAGGCAACTAAGAAGTGGCGTAACTCATGTTGTCTTTCGGCAGCATCCCGCGACAGGAGAAATTTGATCTCTCTGTAATTGAAAATTTAAAGTCCGTATTACTCATACTATTTTAAGTGTTTGCATTTTGATGGAGCTACTCTTCGCTTAAAAAATTCGCATCAGCTACTTCTTCATTTCCAGCCAACTGCAACCGGTAAAGGACTAACCGGACTTTAGAAATGTTGGTCAAGATATGTTTTATTTATTTATATTTGTCCGCGTACCCAGTTCATGTGCGTAGATAAGACAGAAAACCTGGATATCTATTGAATACAGTGAAACTCCCCATTACGGACAGCCCCCATAACCGGACAGCTCCCATAACCGGACAAATTTCTGCAACACTCACTTTTAATTAACTTTTCTACTTATATAAATTTAATTCCGATAGCCGGACGCTCCAATAATCGGACGCGGACACTATATTCTATGTAATTTTGATCAAAATATCTCTTTTAAACGGACAGAATTAATTAATTCTATTAAATTTGTACTACATACTACCCTTTTTTACAAATTCTAATTCGTTTTGAAAGCAACGAATTTTGTGGTTCCTCTAATAATGCGAATGTACCTACATATTTATGTTAGTGTTGAGTAGAGTTGGACTTTTTCGTTCATTCTGGTTCGCTGGTTTTGACGAATTTTCGAAAATCGATCAAATTTCCTTAACTGAAGTCAACAATATTGAAGTACAATTTGAAATTCAAAACGCTACTCCAGAGATAAGTGAGTCTGAAAATGATGAGAAAATTGCTTCATATGATGAGGCATTGAAGCAAGTTGCCCGTTTGAAGCATTTCGCAAGAGATGATTTTGTAGCATTTCATCAAAACAAGAATGTAGAGACACATTTTGGAACCCAAATTGAGCTAATCGTAGTTAAAACAATCTACCCACACTAGACTTTTTCAACCAAATTAGTATGTAAACATAGTAAAGTGTCTGTTCAACAAATTCAATAAAATTTTTTTGTTCCACTCCCATAAGCGGACATCTCCCATAACCGGACAAAAATACTGCGACAGTGGGTGTCCGGCTATGGAGAATTTCGCTATATATGTAAGTTAATAGGTGAATAGGATGCACTCAGAAAATAAATTTAGTTTATGTAATCAAATTTTTACCAAATCTCATGTTAGAACTTTCTAACCTGAGGCCCATTTTATCAGGTTAATGTGTTACCTGACGGAGGTTAGTCTGAGTGTGGTCTAGAATGTCAAATTATATGTTGGGCATAAGTTTACTTTTGGAGCCCTTTTTTTATTACGACCTACATTTCTTGCGAGGCTTTTAATACTGACAACGAATACATATGTATATTAAAAAATGTAAATATTTTTGAAGCTTATCAAAACAAAGTTTTTTCAACTTTGAAAGGAATAACACTTGACAATCATCGTATTTCAAACATTTACTACTTTAACAATTTTCTCGTTTAAGTAAAGCTTACTAAAATTCCAACAAATCCTCGGAGCCCGAATTCGGAAAACAAAATATGTACTGGAATAGGTCGAAAAACTATTTGTTTTAAGTTTTTGGTTCAAAAATTGCTAGACTGAAAACCTCGTCGAAAATTAAAAACTTTTTTTCAAATGAGAGCTAACTTAATTTCCAACAAATCAGCAGATCCCGAGTTTTGAAACAAAATGTTCGGTTTTTATTAGTTTAAGTTAAAGGCGAAAACAAAATTTTTTTTCAAATATTTTTGGGTTTAAAAAATGCTAGAGGGTGGAAATCTTATCGGGAATGAACAACTTTTTTTAAATGAGAGCCATTTAAAATGTTAACAAATCATCGAAACCCGAATTTGGAAAAAAAAAGTTTTTCATTATTGTTAATAAAATCCCAAAAAAATTTGTTTACAAAAATTGTTTTATATCACCGACGAGATTTGAACCTAGGTCTCCTAAGTTTGCCATCTTTTGTTCCGCACATTTTAATCAACTTATTATTATTATATTGCTTTAAACTAAAATTATAATGCGCATGTAATAACACGGAACTAGGTTCAAGCTCCACTGGATGCAAGAAAAAAAAATTTTTTTTTAGACATTTGTGATATTTGTCCTATTTTGTAGTAAAATTTGAAGAAATATGAAAAGTAGGGATAAATTGCTGTGACGCATCAAAATTATAAAATTTGAGAAATGGAGTTAATCGATTTATTGTAATTGAAAAAAACAATCAAACATACATTTTTTTTTATAAAAAGTTTTAGACCACAGCTTTATTTTCACAAAATGAAAAAAGAAATCTCATCTTACTTTTAAACATAAGAAATGTAGACTTAAGATGTTATTCCCTGTGGGTAGAGATATTAAACATAATGTTATTTATTGTGTGTGTAGTTTTATAATTTTATAAATAAAATAAACATTTTATATACTAACAATACATATATCTCATAAGGGTTTTCTATGTCAGTTTTACGCACTTTCAGAAATAAATCATAATGGTGCAATTACTGTCCATGTAATACTTAATGAACCCTTAATTAAATTGGAAAAAATTATATCTGTCAGTTATGATTTTGTTTCGTATGTTTAGTGTTTTAGTTTTGTTCAACTTTTAAGGTCACAATTTAAAGCAGAAGGCGTGTTATTTATATAATTATTATGTCCATATAAATTATCTATTTAAATACAATTTAATTCGATTTAGCTGAAAACGGGCTCGACGAGTCCACAGATGGTGGAGTTGGTGTGGCAGCGCTACGAATGCCATCGCCTTCACAAACATACTTTCCTAGGGATATAAAAATTAAACTTTAAGAATAAGAAAAAACATTTTTAAAATTTATATTTACCAGAAACAAAACGCCGTTTTACCAACGATAGTCTGTATCCACCACCCTTAAGTTCAAATTCTATGCCTGACAAAGTAGTGCCTTCGCAATTAAATTGAGTTGTTAACATAGCGGGTGTTGATGGTCCATCGTTTAACTCTAAACGTGCACGTAAAGTTCCCACCCCGCCATCTTGTGAGTTTTGGGAAATATCTGTAAAGTTCCAAAGGAGTCTGTTTGATTCTCCTAGCCTGAAAAAAATTTTTTAAGTAAACGATATTGTATGTTAACATAAAAAGTATAAAAACAGAGTTGCATGATCCATCAATATAGTTGTTCATCAAATTACTCGTTAATTACCGAACAGATATTATAACCTATGAAAAATTTTTAATTTGACCGTTTATTTCATAGACAACACAAATTAATTTTACAAGAATCAACAAGAAATGCATTTTGTTGATGACCCCTTTATTACGTAACAATTATGTATTCATTTGGGTACGTAGAGAAATCGGTATTATATTACATGTGATTCGAAAACAAAATGATCGATTACAAATTGTGAATAAAATAAATTTCAAGTCCCAAAAATGTTTTTATAAAATGCCTAAATAATTTCAATGATTTTTTTTTTGTTTTCCATGATTAATAATTTTTTTTATCTGCAATATAAATAAAATGATAGCCGCTTTCGATGATGAGGATGTGTGCGTTTTGTTTTTATCTTCTCAATGATGTAATTAAACAAGGTGCAGCGCCGTTTCTAGGCATAGGCTACATAGGTTGCAGCCTAGGGGCCCGCGCCATAAGAAAATCTGTAATACCGTTATTTTTTTCAAAAAGTGTGTGGATAACCTATAACTTTTTTAAAATGTTAAGAAAACCTAATTATTTCCCTTTAAAATTATGTATTCAATAATTTCTTATGAAAACTATGTAAAAACCAACAAACGCAACAAAATACTACAGCCACAACATTAATTTGTCATGCGGTGCTGTTATTTCATAAAAAAAAAATCTAAATTTATTCTATATGTGATTACCGTTATAAAATTGAAAGATTTATATTAAAATTCGACCGCTCCCAACATACATACGTATATTTATATTCTTGATTAGCAAACAAAGCTGTAGAAAATACCAAAATTTCAAACATAATATTAACACCAAAATTCACAAAAATGATTTTACTTCTTTCGATAAAAATTAGATAAAATGACAGAAAAACTATACAAATGGTATATCATTTTAAAGCAAAAGAATGAGGCTTCCTTAGCATCCTAAAAATAATACAGATTATTAACACCATTAAAAAAAACTGGTTTTAAAAAACTTGGTAAAAATTTCCGATAAGTCGTCATATGTATGCCCAAAGCTATAGGTTAAGTTTCAAAGATTTATGCACCATTATTGTAGTACAATAAGTTATCTTTCTTATTACATCCATTTAAAAGCTCCCAAGCTAGATCCGCAACATCCGATGATTATATCTTTGAAACCACAAAAAAATTTAATTTCTTATCATTTCAAGATTTTTTAATATTGCTGACCAAAAAAAAAAAAAATTCGCATAATTTTATTTTGAGAAGACAGGGAATTGGTTCTGTACGACTTGGTAACTCTGACGTCAGTGTTTTTTTTTTAAATAGTTTGAATTTGTATTCGGTTTTCAAAACCTTTGTTAAGTTCAAATTTCACATATGGATGTTTGCGGAACAATTGCATGACAGATACAGCCTTGATATGCATCGAAGCAGTGTTGTCAAATGCAAAAAAAGAATAATAAGAAATATATAAAATAAGCAAGTTTAAGCAAATGCTTAACATTCTGAGGCCTGGTCATTAGGTGGAGGCATTTAAGAGCGTGAGAATATATCGAAAAAAACAAAGGAATAGGTACAGAAAAAAATAAAAATTATTGCAAATATGTAATATAGATTTGAGGTTTATAAAATATTCTGATGCATATCTCATACAACCCAAGTGTACTGTAAAAAGGACGTGGCAGATATGAAAAAGCGTCACTACCTGAATTGATTTAACCATGTAAGTATATCTGTTTGTGAACATCACGATTACACGAATAGTAAACAAGATAATGGAATGAAATTTGGTACACAGGCTACAACTTCAAACATTGATCGTGGGAATCAAAAGGGCTGAAATAAGACACAATTTTGAGAGAGTTATTCGATGTAGTGTAACTAAATATGTATCTTTGGAAAAAGTCAGAATACGTGTTATTTTCAAAAATAAAATGCCCATCATGATTTTTTCAAAATGTTCAAAAAACGGTTCTATGTGACAAAAAAAAATTTTCGGCATTATTTATTTTTTAAAAAGGTTATTGCATAATTAGACTTTAGGTGACTTTATGAACAAAAGCTTTTTGCTCTTGAGCAAATGAACCGATCTGAATGAAACACAAAGAAATCAATTGTTTATGAAAAAAAGGTTTTTTTTTCTTGCGAACGGTGCTTGAAATCCAAAATTCCGCCCAACCGCACGAGCCTTCGAACAGTTCAGTCTGTTCTGAATTCATTAGCCAAAAACATTACCGGAGATATCATATAAGCTGCAGATTAACTGATCAGCTTTTAATACTTAATAGGTCAAAATTTATATATTTACATATATGTACACGAATTGCGTTTAAAATACAATTATTTTACGTTTTAAGTTACCGATTGAATCATTTAAATATATATAACATAAATGCAACTTAAGAGATTGTCGATAACTGATATTCGAAAAAAAGATTTCGAAAGACTAATTTCTAAAATTTTATATCCTAAATTTTTTTTCCAATACATAGTTAAAATTTCCAGAGAGAAAAAATAGAAGAGTTAATTTTAAAGAGGAAAGTATTAACATACCATGCAGAATGTGGTTTCGATTGCACATTACGCACAGATCCATTAACCGGTACAGATATTGTTACGTTCAATAGCGGTGACGCACTGGTCATTGCGTGATTGTTGTATTTATAATCGATTTTCAATGCTGTAAATGTTGGCTCACACTTCCAATAGCTCACCAGTTGGAAAGGACATGATGAAGCTCCTGGTTTAGTACGCACTTGATACTTTAATATATCAACATTGAAATATGATGCGGTTGGATTATGCTCTGCCTGTCGACGGAGAAAAGCTGTCAAAGCAGGCATGTTGAATTCTAGCATTGTACTAAATGTGCTTGATTGATTTTTATCACTGGAAAGAAAAAAAATGTAAATATGGATGACACATCTATTTATTAATTTTACATTTGCACTATTTTGCTGTTTGGCAAAACATTTTCCAAATTCTGCAAGTTTTTAATGCGAAAACCAAGTTTGGAGGGATTTGGATTATTCGCTAAAAGGCCAGCAATGCCAGCAGGGAATGATAACATCATGTCGCCAGAGATTTTTACCTGACACCTTGATTCGTCGCTGCCTCTATTAAAAAAATATTAAAAATAAGAATAAAAAAACTTTGTGGGTGGATACCTAAAATATGCATGAATTATTTCATGAAATGCCACCGCTAACGGTATTGTATCTGAAATTCCAATAGTAAGTGGTGAAGGACCGCGTGAAGACCCTATTCCACCTACTGCAGTGCGGAACTCTAAGCTACTGATGCTATCCGCACGGTTCATTGAAGAAGGGCTTATACGTCCACGTCCAGGTGCGATTTCAGAACGGCGAGATGGAGGTCGTGGTATTGCAATGGTCGATGACGTTGGTGTAGGAATTTGACGGCTGTTTGCTTTGATTATTGTCGCTGAAGCAGGGGCTGAAGCGCTTATATCACCGATTTCGGAAAAAATATCACCTAACTCAGCATACCTAATGTAAAAAAAATAAATATATTATGAGTAAAGTATATAAATCTAATTATAGTCTACCTAGAAGTGTTGGACATTGACAAAGTTGGACTTTGTAAGGGTGCGTATGGATGCACAGTAGCTGTAGGCGTTGATGCATTTGATATCTCTGGCGATTGCTGGCGAGATGCTACCCTTGATTGGTGCTGCAACTGTTGACTGTGCTGCATATATAATAAAAAGTGTTTTTTTATAAAATTTTTATTTCAATGCTCACAAAAATCTTAAAGAGTTTCGTAACAAAACGCACTATTAGAGCGATCTCATTCGTTCGAAAAATACGCGGTTGTACGCGTAAGTCTATTATTTTTCGAGAAAAGGATCGAAAAATTTTAGTTCTAGCCAAGTTAATTAGTTTTTTTTATAGAATTCGTTTTTTTTAAGTTAGGTAATTTTGCGTACTCTATGACCAAATTTTTAAAAAATACTGAACAATTCTTTCATTATTTATGGCTCGTTAAAAAACCCATGTTTGAACTGTTTAAGTTTCCAATTCATAAAAAATACTCCCTATACTTTACTAAATTAGGCATCTCGGGTAAAAAACGTCAACAAAAACGCTAGCAAAATTGTCGTTAATATGATAAAATAAATATTGATCCCTATCTAAGCTGCGTTTAAAAAAATGTTTTTTTTTTTATTTCAAAGTAAAAAAATTTGATTATAAATTTTTTTTATGAAATTTTAAAATTTCTATAGGTTGAACTACGGCCGAAGGTCGCCACGAAGCCACTGTTAAACATATTCGAGTATGTAAGTCCTGATCCGGGGCCGAAGGCCGTTTGCTTATCCTAAATTTTATATTTGAATTACTGTAGGTAGTGAATCCGGTGTTGGATTTACTATATGTATGATTTTCAAGCTAAAAACGGCCGAGGCTCAGAATAACCTCAAGAATATCATATTTCAAGGTCAAGGTCATTACAAGATATTTACCGAAATTTATCTGAATAATTTCAGTTTGATATCTCGTAGTCATGAGCCAAGTACACGCAGCTGCAATTGAGTTTGTCCGGCACTGTCCTACATAGATTGGTAGCTGCATATACATACATAGTAACAATTTGAATTTGTAAATTATTTAAAATAAATGCGATCAATTGTTAATAAAATATATTAAATGAAGTAATTTGGTTTAAATAATCCGTCTAGAAATATTTAACTCGCAAAGAAATTAAATTTTTGGAGATATGATACATTAACTTAAAAACATTTTGCAAGCAAATCTCAGAACCTATGTGTGAATAAATATTTTTATACTTTTATATATTTAAAATATGTACTCTTTTTAGGCTATTGACTATGCCAAAAAAAACTGGGGTAAAAGGAACTAATTCGTTTCAGATATTTTATTGTTTTATATGTTCAATTGTACCCTTATAAAGATAAATACAGTATACATATGTATACAACTTGTGTTTGTAAGATTATACAATAATTCGAAGCAAACTGTTAATCCCTTGAAAAAAATCGCTTTTATTCGTAAAAATTCCTTACATGCTAATTCGTATTTTTTTTTTTCAATATAAGGTCTGTTTAATCTCTCACAAATCGTAATTGGATTTGATAACCTCTTATATGTACATATTTCGCAATGCAAAGCAAAATTCTATGGAACTGTGGTTTGAAAAAAAAAAATCAATTATAGTTACGGTGACCATTCGTCCCGTATTTTCCGGCATAGTCCTGTATTTCAGAATGCTGTCCCGGTTTTTTTTTAAGAAATACGGGACGTACAGATGTCCCGTATTTGGATATTAATGTTTTGCTGTCAGGTGAAATGAGTTTTTTCAATAAGCAACGAACAAGTAAACTATAAAAACTAAGTTCCTGAAAAAAAGGTCATCAACTATTTGCAGCTAAACACATTTCTTGAGAAATTTTTCGCAAATTTAACAAATTTTGTCCCGGGTTAAGCTCCTAAAAATATGGTCACCGTAATTATAGTAGGCAACTAGGGCTACGTTTTCGTTCACTATTGTTGATAGAATTTTGTGTGTCATTATTGGTCAATTTGTTCGTTGCTTTACTAGAGATTTGTGAAAAAGAGAGTGTATGAGTGAAAAAAAAAAACTATTAATTCGTATTTTTCTTATTTTAACTTCGCTAAATTGAAATTTCGCTAATGCGTATTTTAACCTCTTTAAATCAAAGACCTGGCCTCTTGCGATTACGAATTAGGGGGCCTTCAAGTATTACGTAACGCAGTTTTGGGGGAGGGGTGGTCTTGTAAAACGTTACGATGCGTTACAGGAGAGGGAGGGGGGTCGACAAACGTATTATGTAACATTTTTTTTTTTAAGTGAAACTTCTATTATGTATAGTAATTATATGTAAGATTAGTAGTAAAAGTTTACTGGAACAAGTTTGAGCTCATTTTAACATATTTTTAACTTAAGCAAATGTTTATTTCATTATGTGTGATTGTTTATTAAATAACAATATGAAAGTTAGAAATTTCTTGTTTTATTTATTATTACCGCAAAAGCGATTAAAACAATAACAATGGTATTTTAGCGACCTTCCGGTACTAGGTAGGTAAACATGGTCACTTGGGTGTTACTTAACGTTTGAGGGGGAGGAGGGTACATAAAACGTTATGGCGCATTACTAGGGGGGAGGGAGGGTCAGAAATCTTTAAAAATTGCATTACATAATACTTGAATACCCCGTTATCGGGATTCTACTGCATCAAAATTTTGAACACATACCTTTATCATTATGATTGATAACCTGAAAATACCTTTTTATTGAATACAAATTATTTTTGAGTGTAAAATTTAAAACTAACATCGCATAAAAGTAAAAATTGGTAAATTCTTACATATCTTTGAACGACTGTATCTCAGATAATTTTCATAAAAAGTTATTTCATGGGTCACCATTTTGATGGAAAATACATCAGCTTTCATTTTAGTTAACCAAAAAAACTCATCATTTACTTAGAAAAAAAGTATACCTAAAATTTTTAAAAAATTCAAAAAATTTAAATCTTTCATAGTTTTTTAACTTATTTTGTTGAAAAAAATAAGTTTTTTGATTTTATAAAATGCCATTTGGATAGGAAATTTTATTCTCTACAAACAATCTGCTTATGTGTTACTACTAAAAATTTTAAGTTTTGAGTTATAATTAAAAAAAACAAAAAATGGACAAATTTGCATCGTTCTTAAAAGTCCAAACCTTAATTTGATAACAGTTTTGGATTTATCATTTTTAGGGTACAATTGAACATATAATAAAATACCTTTAACGAATTAGTTCCTTATTCAATTGCGTAGCCTATTTATGGATCTAGTCATTGAATCCGACTACTGTGTCTGTTTTTGCCTGTATGTATGTATGCAAGCGCTCGGATATAAAATAAAAAAGAAAATGATTTTTTTTAATCATACGTAAACATAATAAACTTCGGACGGAGATTGAGCAAAAGTACGAACTTTGGCCACGGATACTAATAACGACAGAATAATGGAATTTACAAATATGAATTACAAGAAATTGTAGCGCGGTTTGCTTTTTTGTCCTCTATAAAAATCATTTTATAAAATTTCCTTACTGTTAACTTACAGAAAATAAACCTGTTGGTGATAGAGAAATACTTTCCACTGTAGCACGTAATTCATCCACACTTGCTGACATTGGAGCTTGTCCATTATTAAGAGGCTTTATCTTGACGTGGATTTTGCGATCTGGTTTGTCGTTATCTGAATCTGAATCAGAATCGGTGTAGAAACTGCCAGCTGAAAGTAAATATTTAAATAAATTAAAAAATAGGATAAATATAATTTCATAGTCGGAGTGTCATACAAGTATCAAGGGAAGAAACCCTACTCAACTCTAAGGGATATTTGTTTTAGCTTCCGCGTGTTACTTACAAGCAAGAATGGTAAAATAAAGATTGCGACATGCCCTTGATTTGAAATCAGTGTTGAACATCCAAGAGTTGCCACCCTTATTCTTTATAAAATCAAGTTTTTTTTAAGTTGCCTTTTGTATTACCAAAGACTGCAATTAGCTATAAACTTAACTTTGTAATCATTATATTATTTTTTAAATAAACATTGTAATTCATTTATAAACAGTATATTTTACGTGCCGTTTTGAACTAAGAATAATAAAACAAATCTTAAAGGAAATGTATTAATATTTTGAGTCGTGGCAACTCTGTATGAGTATTTTGAGAGGCTGAGTATATGCGATTTGAATTTAAATAGCGGCTTTAAATACTTTGGCTACCGGAATTTTAGGAGAAAACTCATATGTTCACCTAGTTTAGAAGATATTGCATTCCTCTTCATGTCTTAGGTACTATCGTCAGGACCGTTAACGCAGGAGCGGAACAACCTTCAGAAAATGCAAATGATGAAGACGAATATGGAACGTTATATATACCAAACAAAGACTCCACGTCACCAATTTATTCACAATCCGAAAACAGATCAAATATAAAAAAGTATAAACATTTTGGACTAATATCAGCTGCTGACTCGAGCGATGTCCGTCGGTCTATGAAAAAATCAGCAATATATCGGCTGTTGAGCCGATTTAGAGGTCTTGTATATGTGGATCAATGGCAAATGTTATAACCATAAATTTGAAAATTTTGAGAATGAAAATTAATTTATATGCCATTATGTGAAGTAGGGCTGTTATATTTGACAAAGCCAAAAATGAAACCCAGTACCAGCGGTAGAAAAGCGGGTGATAGTTTCAAATTCTCGGCAAAAGAGCGCTTGGTGACAAAAACATTCGACAAAAAGTGGCAGGATTGAACAAACAAGCAGAAATCTAATAACGGTTTAAAAATATATTTTTATTCTAATTGCTGCAAAGAATTTTTTGAATTTTTAACGAATTTGCTAGCACGTGCTTACCTTTTTCATTAGTTGCTTCCCACGCAGTTTCTTTTTGTGGCTGGATACTAAATCCGTCTTCATCCACTTCGTTAGCCGAAAAACTAGCACCACCGCTTGATGTGGCAACACCCAGAGCAACTGCTGCGGTCTCCACATTACCTGGTGCGGAAGAAACAGATGCTGTTATGCCGCCACCAACACTACTACTGCCGCTTGAATTTTGTGTTTTGGATTTAGAGTCTTCCAAATTAAATGAATGAGTATTACTGATTTTATCATCACTAATAAAAATAATGATATAATTTTTGATTAGATTGATACTTGTAATTTAATTGCACTAACCTTGTCAGTCGCTCTTCTTGAATGTTTTCAGCATGATCAGAATCTTTTTTTTTCTTCGTCTTTTTTACTTTGGTTTTTTCGCGACGGCTACGCAAAATTCCTGAAACTATTTAATAAATTATAGATTTGGGAAAAACATTTTATAGCTGAAAATATTGGTTACTTATGACATTTAAAGTTAATGACCAATAATTCAAATAACATATGTCAGAGCTTCCCACATCTTTTTTCTTTTCAATAGCTAAAAGTTGTAGACCTTAGTTATGAATGACTATGACAGTTGATACTATATTACTAATAGTTTAATTGTTACTACCATAAGTAATATACTCCAGACTAGAGTGCTCCTTATTATTACACAGAACTTACTTATATATTTTGAGTTAAAATTGGGTTGCAAACAAAAAAAAAATTCCAAAATTTTTAACCATGAAAAAAAAACATTTTTTCAGCGCTTGTTTTATATCTTATGAAAAAAATTTACATAGGTACATATTTAAATTGAAATTTTTACACGACTTTTTGAAAAAGCATGGACATTAGACTGGTGGGAAAGTTTAAGAACGGGGTACTTGATGTCAAGGATCATTAAATCAAAAAGTTGGTTTACTCAAGACAAACACATTAATATATCATATTTTAAGATCGGACTGTAAATGCCGAAGATATGATGAAAAACTCAAATTCGCGATCTCTATTTTCGGCCAAAAAAAATAAATATTTTTTCGAAATTACCTTGTAAAAATGCCTTGGATTTGCTGGTGTACGGTGAACTTTTTTTTTTTGCCTGTAAGGTGGTACGGTCTAATGTCCATGCTTTTTTAAAAATTCGTGTAATAATTTCAATTTAAATATGTAGCTATGTGAATTTTTTTCATAAGATGCAAAAATGCTTCGAATTTTCTGGTGTACCGTGAACTTTTTTTTGAGATACGGTCTAATGTATATACATATGTTATCAGAGCATTCTTATACATCATTATTGCAATTATTACTTGTATATTCGCAATATTTTAACTCAATTGTTACAAGCAACTTAAACGTTCTTCAGATGAACTGTAAAATTACTCAAGTTTTCATGTCAAAATTATGCCGAACGGCCTGCTAAAGGTACTATTAGCGGGTTCCAAATTGTTTTTTTGCATTTTTTTTCATAAATGTGTCGAGAATACGTATTCAAAATTTTCAGGTCAAAATCCAAAATAGAAAAAAAGTTATACCGATTTTTAGATAGTCATGTTTTGACGATGCTGCGTAAATTCTTTGTTATATTATTCTTTAAACACGTTTTTCTCGAAATGACATTTTCCAAATTTGCGCATGTTCTAGCTTAAAAACTTTTTATCCGATTTTAATAAAGCTTGGCTCATTTTCCTACTGCTTTCATCCCCACAGACCTGATGATTCTTTTTTCCCCGTTTAGAGGCTTAAAAGCGCGGGAAAATGAGGCTGTTTTTAAATCTTTATTTTCAAATACGCGCTATTTTTTCGAAAAAAACCGTTTACTTCCGGTTTTTGGTGGGGGGATGCACAACTAAATACGCCTACAAATGATAATCAGGCTGATTTCGATGCGAGGTGACTCGCCAATAGTAAGATAAATATCGTAACATAAGTTTTGATAATTTACCCGAATAATGTGCTTCAAATCGATTAAAATTGGTGTACAAAGTTATACACAGAAACATCCATTTCTGCCCCAAAAATATCCCTTCATTACGGCTGTCCAAGTTATCAGCTTCGAACCTGACCATTTTTTTTTGTGTTTTTTAAAATATTTAGTATAACAAAAAAAAAAAAACATATAAATATAAAGTAAAATTTGCTTTGGAAAACAAAAAAATAAAAAGATTTAAATATTAATTATTCAAAACACTGATTCACCAACTTTGGAATGGTTAATTTATGCTAATTTAAAGACTTGTATGCGGTGGTGCTCAGAGAACGAGCAGGCGCTCAAAGAGCGTAAAAATGAGAACAATCAGACGCTTAACGATCGTATACGTATACAGAATTGATAATCAAATCATCAACACATGCTTTACTTGGGATAGTGCGCGCCACTTCTTATATGATACTACGTTTTAGTAAGTAGGTTGTTTCGTAAAATTTCAACGAAATCGGACAGAAACTCTGTCCGCGCCGTTTACAGATTTGAGCTAGGAAGCTCAATTATTTTTAAGCCTCAAGCTAAAATAAAGGCAAAAAAAAAATTCATCAACAAAATTTTGAGAAAAAAAACACCCTAATATACATTCACGGGGCTTATAATCATATTTTATGGGAAAACCAATAGAAATCCAAAAAGCGTAGTAGTTTTTTTTTTAAATTTCTAACGAACTTGTAACCAATATCATTTGGATCATATTATAACTTTGCCTTTTTCTTATCCTGTACCCATAGCAGCAAACCTTTCATTTTAGCATATATCAAAAACAAAAAATTCAATTATTTACAAAATAAATAATAATAACTAAATATATAACATTAATAAAAACCAAACAAAGAACCTACTTGGCAAGGAGGAAGTGGTAGAGGATGATGTGGTATTGGTAGAACTACAAGCATAGTTTGTAGTTTTTTGTTCAGATATTTGTGTTAAAGCAGACGACATAAATGAACCTTGAATATTATTATCCTGCAGTGACTGAAGCTCTGAGTTAAAGGTTTTTATGTTCAAACCGGAGCCATTGCTATCCATACCGAAATTTCCGCTAGCAGAACGTTGATTTGATGTAATCGATGCATTTAAAACAGACACAGCGTTATTTTTGCTTAAGCTCGATGAAATTGTAGGCGCTGGAATGCTTGAAGAAAACCAGTTACGAATATTACTTCTAACAGTTGAAGTACTAGTAGATATCGTTGCTGGAGTACTGTTTGCTATATTGTTAGTTGCTATTCCCACTGATTCGGGTGAAGTTGGGCGTGATTTTATCGCAGTAGCAACTGTCGGTGAACCATCATCGATTGCGTTTAAAGTACCACTACCTAGACTACCGCTGCCAATTGATGTAGCTTCCGCACCTGCAGCTGCATGATTATCCAATGAAGCACCAGTACGAACTGTTATAGCCGGTATGCTGGTTGCGGAATTTGAGTTTGTTGCCGATGAAATCGAAGTAGTCGTTTGATTCAATCGGCTGGCAGAAGTGGACTGCTGTTGCAAATGTTGTATGGAAAGTGGAATGAAGTCGAGCTCAGAAATTTCTAGTAAGGTAACCAAAGGTATTACATTAAAAGCAAATGAACAAAATTTATTGATATTTACCAGGCTTTTCAAGACCTGTGTATTTATTTAAAACAAATTGTTCCAAAAGTTTGTCCACTGACATATCTAAAAATTGACGTTTAAAATCGGAGTGTACCTTAAAAAGAATATTCATTACTTTCACATTATTAATTTTCAAATGTTTGTAGTACCTGTCCAACCATATCGTGATTATTTTGTAAAAGTTCCAAGTATGTTGAAAGAAACTCCTTCATTTGACGTAAGTGCACCTCTTCAATTTCTTGAAAATGCTTCAATAAAAAATATAGGTATTATTTATAGTTATATTAATAGTACAATTTAAAAAAAACCCACTTTACACGTCTGTGTCATGCGACGTTCAAAATCATTTTTAATGGGATTGTGTTTGTCTAATAGAGCTTTATATTCCTCCTGCAGTTTTTTCAATTTAGTTTCTATTTTGTCGATATCTTTTTGTGATGCGTTTTCCTTACGTAACTTTTCTAATTCTAGAGCCTTGTGTGAGTATGCATCTCTAGCTTTATGCATTGCGGCAGTCGAAGACTGCATAGATTGCACACATTCTAAAGTTTGTGATTCACCTTCTTTTACTGACTTGTGTTTTTTATGTAGCTCGTCAGCATATTTAGCCACATCTTTTACTAACTCGCTTAGCTTTTGGACCATTTGAAGATGCAGTGTAGAGAGTTTTTCCGCAGATGTGCGCAATATCGTCCAAACTGGGGCAAAAGTGCTATTAAGCGTTCCTGTACTTGCCTTATGCGCCAATTTTGCCATCAACTTTGAATTTTGTTCCTCGATATTGGATTTTTCACGAAAAAATTCAGACAGTTCCTTGCTGGCAACCAGGCCAAATTTCATATTATGATAAAGAACATCGAAGCCGTTGTTTTTCTCTCCCTTTTTTTACACAAAAAAAAAAAAAACAAAAAACGTTTTAAACATAGAATAAAATTGTCAAAACATAGTATAAATACCCAAAAATAATCATTAAAATCCACTGTCATCTTGAATCCTCCTCTTCAGTAATACTTTTTGGAGGGATTTTGTTTTTAAGAATTGTTTATGCTTTATTTCTGTTATATTATAATTGACTTTTAGTGTGTACGTTTCAAAGTGATTACCTCATCAAAGACGTTCATTTTCGTATACCAACAGCGAATGATCAAAGAGTATATCTACTGCTTTTATTTTGATGCAAAAATTGGACCAGACTGTTTAAAATTAAGCTGTAATTAAATGACATCACATAAAGTTTTTGTTAGCTTTTCAGATAATTAAATTTAAACTCATCTCATCATTGCGGTTACGAAAATAGCTGTGTATTCAACAGCCTTTTAGTAAGTCCAATGCTTTGAGAACGTTTCCTTTACAATTGATAAAAATATTATTTCCTTAATCCTAAGGTAGCTCAGTGTTTCATAAGCAAATAAGATAATGCTTATAAATGTTATGATCAAGTATTGAAAAATATCTGTCACAATAAATAAGTGTTATTGAGTGCTTTTTATACCCTAAGCACAGGGTTTACAATGTTATACTGAGGGAGTTATTCAAGGTTATGCAACCAAATTCATAACAGATACTAAGGATGGTTCGAACTACCACTTTACAAATAATGGAGTAATTTTGACAAGAGCACATGATACCTTCAATACTATCAAAAACTTCTAAACGTTATACGGAAGAGCATCCAAATTGCAGACGAATACTGGGAATGGTTCAGGCAAGTTTTGAAATATATTAACAAATTTAGACAAGAGAGCGGAGCTCATCACATACAAGCAAATACTTTATATATCAGCAAACGCTGCGAAAAAGCTGGACCAGGTTGAACCTGGCGATATCGGCACATATCATATTAGAAAAAAAAATTGGAAAGCAATGCGCAGAGAACCATTTAAGAAAATTGTATCTAACTTGGTACGGGAACGTTAAGTACTACAAGCCAGTGTTGGCCAAAAAGTAGGTAGTGTTCGACAAGTGGGCTTTCCACCTCTCATATGACTAAAAACTTTAAAACGCTACCAAACTTAGTATGGATCATTTTGGCGATACAAATTAATATTGTAAAGCCATGAAGATGAATTTTAATTTATCTATCACCACACCTTCGAGTAAGATCGTCTTTTTGGTGGAAATAGCACTCGTCAATATGTAAGGCGTAGCCCAAACACATAATATGATCCCCGGATCGCTCTTTCTCTCATCGCTCCACATAATGTTTCTAAACTTTGCAATTGGCCATACCAAGTACCCAGTCCGATATTTTTGTGATATATATTTTTTTTTAACAATGGCACTCGTCGTGGACTCCTCCGGGCACTCAAATTGTTTTTCTTGGGTCTTCTTTTAAGCTCGCTGCTACCTTAAGCACTTTATTTATTTAGCAGGCAAAAACGGATTATGTTTCGAAACGCTTATTGCACGATTCACGCCCTGGGGGACATGGAAGACTTTCGTTCACGTGTTTTTCGTTTATTTGTGTATGTCATCGCATTGGAAACCATATTCCAAGAACATCCGATATAATTTTGAGTTTCATTATAATTTTCAATTATTACACGTTGCTCTGGCGTACAATGCTTCCCACGGCCTACTAAAATGTAATAACTTTTAAAAATCAGTGCAATATTATACAAAAATGATAAAATTTACATTTTGCAAACAATTTTAAAAAAGAGTAGATAGCTGAACTTGAGAAGTAAACGAGTTGAACACGCTATTGTTTTGACCGCTCGAAATTGTAAATTTCTCAATACACTCAAAAAATAAATTTGGTAAATGTAACCAAATTTTTATCAAATCTCAGGTTAAAATTTTCTAACCTAAGGCCCTTGTTGTTAAGTCTAACTAACCTGGGAATCAGGTTAACTACAGAATTTGCTCAAAAAACGAGCCCGTTTTTTTTTTGTTTTTTTATCATACATATTCTCTTATTACTTACTGCTCATTAATTGCACTCAAACGAAAATGTCTAACCTGCGTCAGGTAACACACTAACATTATAAATAAATTTATGTTGCATTTCAAAAACTTCAAATAGAAATAAAATTTTTCTATGTCACCGACGAGATTTGAACCTAGGTCTCTACTTTATGCCATCTTGCGTTGCGCACATCTTAACCAACTTAGCTACTCTTATTGCTTTAAGCTAAAATTATATTACAACTGCGCATTTAACACGGAATGCCCAGGTCCGAGCCCAACTGGATGTAAGAAAAAAAAATGTTTTTTTTTTTAAATTAAATAGAATTCCACAGAACATTTTATCAGGTTAATGTGTTACCTGATGTAGGTTAAACATTTTCATCTGTGTACAATAACAAACTTAGAAAGGACCGTTATTTTTTTGGAATGTCATGTGCTTAGTTTGAGTTCTTATCAAGTAACTGTATTTTAAAAGAGTAGAAGAAAAAAAACTTAAATATTTTCTTTGAATTAAAAAATGGCATCGGACTGCTATTATATTTGTAGCTGCACATATCGCTCATTTACTTCAAGAGTGGCATAACTCAAAAAACACAAAGTGGGAGAAAAACGCATTTAAAGTTTTTAATAAGTTACTTTTTATATGAGAATTCAAAAAAGTATGTTTACATAAATTCTTCTCACAAGACGAGTTTATAAGACATCGTTCTAAGTTTTTGACACAAAATAAAACATGAAATGGCGAATATATCTGCATCATTAACTCAAAAATCACGTTTTTTGAGTTATGCCACTCTTGAAGTAAATGAGCGATATGTGCATAATAACTTTAAATATGGAACTTTTGAAACAGGTTTCGCGTTCAAAGTCGCGGGAAATGGCTAGTAACAAATAAAAGAGGCCGATTTCCTTCACTATATGTAAGACTTGAAGAATTCAAAATAGAGACAGATACAAATTCAAGTTTTTATTGATCGATGTGGCAGTAGACCTGTTCATGAATTTTCGAAACATGAATTTTTTAATGCGCTGAAAGCTTATCTGTAAGCTCTATGCATGCAAAAAAAATGTTGAAAAAGATTTTTCTTAGAATCAGAATTTTAAAAGGTTCTCTCAAAAACACATAAATAACTTTCATTTTAGGAAACATTGAAAGATAAAAATAATGCAGTTTTCCTAAGATTAGTTTAATTAACCAGTCCTTAAAGTTTAGAAACTTTCAGGAATTTCAGATTTTTTTCTGAAATTCCAACTTTAACTTTAAATATTTCCGAAAAAAATTTTTAAATGATTTGTTTACTGTTATGTAGCTTACTACCTTCGTGCTTAAATAAAGCAAGCCGTTTATCTTTGACCGTCTTTAAATTGATTCATTCAGAAGAAAATGTACAAATTTTTGATGTTCAATATTTTTGATTTTATTTTTACTTGCCCTACTAATAGGCTATAGCCTATGTACATATTTAAATAAGGAACTAATGCTTTAAAGGTATTTTATTGTGTTATATGTTCAATTGTACCCTCAAAATAATAAATCCAAAAGTGCGTTTAAATTTAGGGTTGGACTTTTGAGAACAGTGCAAATTTGTCCATTTTTTATTTCTTTTAACTTTATCTCAAAAACAGTTTCTGAGACATTTCAGATTTTATAAATCCTGATGAAACTTGGATTTTCGACTTCAGGTATAATATTCTAAAATATTACATAATAATTTGTAAATCTAAAATACATAAAAAAAAATAGTTTATACAGTAAAAAATGCACGTGAAGGTTACTGAAAATTCACATGATTTCACAAAATACTGTTTCAATTGGCCGCCTAAATCATGCGACTAACACTAAACAGTTTTTTCTTTAGAACTACGTTGAAGATAATGCCTACGCCAATACTGCAGCAACGGTTCAAGAGCTTAAATATATGTAGTATCAGGCATGTTATAATTAACACGGTAGCAGCAATTCTAAGTTACAGTTTTCTCTTTATTTTAAGTTCAGCCTTACCTGTCGAAATCAATTAAGATAAGGCTGCGACATTTCCAAAGTACATACTCATGAGGACGTGCATTAATTATGTGAGGTGTTTTTTTAAAAAGTCAGACCCTCCTCTTGGTGAGAATTTTTAAGATCTGGATGTACATATCTCTAGTACCAAAAAAAGAAATAGCTCAATTTGTAGGGGCTTATAAGAGCCATTTGGCTTTTAAAGTATATTAAATGAACGTCCTTCAAGTAAAAGAGCGTGTTAGAATTTTTGTTTTCTTGTTTTGATTATTCTGGACAGCGAAGGTGTAACTTTCACGGTAGCATTAATTTGATTTTGACAAGGTAATTCTACCATGTTAATTAGTCCATGGTATCAAGGCCTTATTCGTGAAATAGATGATGAAAATTTTTTCTAAAATAGCTACCGCATGTCAAAACAGCCCATTTAGCAGGTATTGTATTCCATATCTTCAGAAAAACTTCGTTCTTATTAACACTTTCCAACATCTTCCCCTTCACATTCAAATTTAACAGACCAAATTTTTTGCAACTTGAATGCATTTTTGTTTAATGCGAATTTTCAATGCACTTGATATATAAGAATTTATATCAAATCATAGCAGTAATTTATATGAACAACTTTTCACATGTACATATGTACATCGTCATGATCCAACGTCATATATATCTTATGTAATTAAATAAAAAAATAATAAAGGTTTTACGGCGACGTAATATTTATTTATTTTTACTAAGTGATTACACTGAATTTTGAGTACCCTCTTGAAATTTTGGTGTTTATATGTCATTCTTTAAATAACCGCACACTCTTTTGACTTATTTCTTCGAATTTTATATATCGTTTAGTGCTTATCTAAAATGAAATTTTGAACATATTTAAATTTCAAAAAAAATGTATTTTTCAAAAGCTATGAGCATTTCAAAATTTAAATCAATTAATAAAAAACTATGTTATCATTCTTGTTTTAAAAAGCTTTAATTTTATAATAAAAATAAATAAATTTGTTTAAATAATAGTTTTTTTTATTTATAGCATTACTATTTTTATTTATAAAAATGTTTCTCAAAATATCTTCGACATAACATCATTTTTATTTATTTTTTTTTATTATTATTGTATTATCTCCTTCCAAATCGAAATTCCTGGCATAACTTTGGAAAATATGCAATTTTTATTCAAGGCATGTACCAGTCTAATTGTATGATATTTTTCAAAGTTCTGTCGGGAATTTCAATTTGAAAGCAGATACATTTTAAGGATTGGTTGAAGAATAACATATGTATAAAAATAAAAAAAAAGATGTTATGTCGAATATATTTTGCGATACAATAAAAAAAAACTTATATTTTCCAAAGTTATTTGAAAGCAGATACATCCATTGAAGAATACCAAATAAAAATAAAAAAATAAAAGATGTTATGTCGAAGAAATTTTCAGAAACATTTTTATAAATAAAAATAGTAATGTTTAAAGCATTTTTAAACAAAAATTATGTTTTTTATTCTATCCCATTATCAGATATTTCGATTCAAAAAAATTATATGGTTGTTTAAAGAATGACCGATATATACATTAGGGTGATTCAAATTTTTTTCTTTTTTTTTTTTAAGGTGCTGTTGCTTAAAAAGTAAGTTAATGAAATGAAGAAAGAGTTCACGAAAATTCAGCTCTGTACCTCAATTTTATAAGGTGGCGCCGAGGCCTGTTAGTTTTACATGTAAATTGTATTATTTTTTATTAAAAAGGTATCTGAATGAATAGGTGATAAATGTTGTTGGAATAGAGGTTCGTTTTCGAAGTAATTTTTTGCGTTGAATCCGAATCTGGCCTCAGAATTGACCTATGTTAAAATTCAGAAATATTTGAGGTTAAGTACCTAAAACATGATGTTTTTTGTTTACTTTCGAGGCCATATATAGGATTCAAAAAAAATTGATCAGTTTATTTTTAACAAAGTCATCATTTAGTACCGCCCTTGCCCTTTAAAATGAGCTTTCAAGTGGTGATCTGTGATGTTTACTTGGAAAGGTATTTTAAAGTGATATGATTTGATTCTCTACAAAGGGCTGCAACCCAACAATATTAACCAACGGGTTCAAATTCATGTCACCTTGAAATGGCTATAACTTTGCAAGGAAACATCACAGATCAATACTCGAAACTGATTTTAAAGAGCAAGGACGGTACTAAATGATGCTTTTGTTAAAAATAAGCTGATCAATTTTCTTTGAATCCTATACATTGCCCCGAAAAAACGTCATGATTTATTTAGGTACTTAACTTCAAATATTTCAGAGTTCTGACATGATGGGTCAATTCTGAGACCAGATTCGGATTCAACGCAAAAAATTACTTCGAGAAACGATCCTCTAGTCCAACAACATTAATCACCTATTTATTCAGATTTTAATTTTTCCAATTTTTGTGAACTCTTTCTTCATTTCATTAACTTATTTTTTAAGCAACAACACCTTAAAAAAACAAAAAGAAAAAAATTGGAATCGCCGTAATATATGGTACATATATAGCAAAGAAAACGTGTTTTTTGCATTTTTAGGTATGACTTTGCTATATTCAGAAGTATATTACACCACGAATTGATTTTTCTCATTGAAACCTCGTTACGGCATATTAGCTTAAACAGAATTCCGGCGTAAATGCCGCGACGGCTGACGGTAGAATTAGATTTGGTTTTAATTTTACCGTCGCCATTGAGAGAGTAGAGAGAGTTGCGCTCTCTTCTCCCATACGATTTTCCCAGCAAAAATTTTACGCTGGCGGTATTTACGTCGTATGTCGGAATTCTGTTTAAGCTATATGAACGTACGCCTTCAAAGCCCACTTTGAATTACATAAATCGATAACTTTGTTTTTTTTTTTAAGAAACCTATTTAAATGTACATAAGCAAAAATCTTTATCCAATACTTATAAATATGCTTAGGTTTATTAGTCGAAATGATAAAGAAATCCTGTTAAGAGGTTAATAAAACTTTAAATTTTATTACATTCCAATTTTTGGCTATCTTCAGTGCATAAAACAGGCCTTGTGAAACGGGGTCTTTGTTTTAAATCAAAGTA
The DNA here is from genome assembly GCA_963662105.1 of Meiosimyza platycephala. Taxonomy (NCBI): domain Eukaryota; kingdom Metazoa; phylum Arthropoda; class Insecta; order Diptera; family Lauxaniidae; genus Meiosimyza; species Meiosimyza platycephala. The sequence continues at coordinate 137,534 of OY759209.1, forward strand.
TAAATTACACTTTAGAAGATGAAATCGGTGCAGTGATAAGCCTTATCGGCCGAACAATTATTTTTTGCGATTCAACAAAGACAGTAACGGAATAATCCTCAGATTTTCACGCCGCGTTATGGAATTCAAATAAACTGTATGTTGCAATTGCAATTTCAAAATATGAGACTTAATACTTGTAAAAAGGATACATTAGAAGCATGTCATGACAAATAATGTTCTCATAGAATCGCCACTGAGTTGCTATTAGTACCGTGAAAAAATCTATAACGAATTTAGTTGCCTTAAAATTACATGATGCGGCAGGATCAGAAAAATGTAGAAGGTGTCTCCGTTACGTTATTGTTAATTTTTAAAGACATATGAAACATTTTTTAGGCTAACTCAATAATACATACATATATAAACATTTAAGAATTTTTTCAGATAGTCGGCGCTGCCGCTCTTATTTAGGTTAATCATTAATACATAGGATATTCACCAAAACTTACGTATTAACGATTTTGCAACATTTCAAAGCATTCTTATAAGCAGCAATTTTCACAGTCAACATTTAAAAAAACGATGTGAACCAATGGAGTTGTTTTTAAACATAGCCAATAATAACACTGTGTACAAAAATGAGATCTTAAATCTGGAGGAACATCGACTGATATCAACTCTGAGTAATTTGGGGTCGCTGAGATTGAAACTGCCATCAAAATTTCGCCCAAAGGTCAGGGTTTCGAAATAACGGTAAATTAACCGGTAATTGACATTTAAAAACGCTCTGCAACGACTTTTTTTTATTTTAAGCCTGAGAGGTTTGGTGTCTAAGGCAAAGTGGTTCTTCATGAAAAGAAAAAAAACTTTTCCATTTACACTACCTCCTCAGCATCACTCCTTATCCCTCTATTGAGGACTTCACTCAACTTTTCTGAAAAAATGTAAAATTTATTTATATCAAATATGTTTAGAAGTGGTGCTAGAGGAATAGTATAAATAGAGGAACAATTCTGCCGCAGACATAACCTTTCAAACTTGAAATAAGAAAGTCACAAAACAGCGTTTGTAATCGTGTCAATTACCGGTAAGTTTTCCGTTATCTCGACTCTCAGACGTGTAAGCCAAAATCTGGCGGATTCGAACTCAGCGACCACTAATTATCCTAAATTGACATCAATCGATTTTCCTCGAATTTGACTAAACAATTTGTAATTCTTATACCTAGAGCATTATATTTCATGTTCACATTAATTTCAATAACTGATTATTTTATTCTGATTTTTTGCTCTAAGGCTTGCATCAAAATGTTACAACAATCTTTAATAGCATGATAAATAATATTTTTTATTTGCAATTTGTCTTCATGATTCGTATGTGAATGTGACAATCGTCGAAATTCGTGTGTTAGGTGATAGCAATGTGTAATATTTTCAGGTGATACAAAGTCTTCAGCAACTTTTATACAATTGTGTAAATTTTGTACTTGATGTGGTGCACCTGCTGGTATAAATACAGCATCACCAAGACACTGCACAATCGGATAGCCCTCAACGCCATATTCCTTAAAAAGTCGCGCACGCAATTTATCATCTAAGTACCAATTTTGATCGTGAATCGGGTCGTGATCCGGTTCAAGACGAAATCCCTTCTCTAATGTTACGCGATTCAAAAGGTCGCGAATTTTGTCTGCATCTCGCGCTGGAAAAATGTGCCATAAAGCTCCGGGGAGTACATTTTTTGATATTGAACGAGCTCGTGTTAGATAATCACATCCACCTTGTTCGATAGCACGCTGTGTTGCCGTCAGTTGGATCTTGCAATCTGTATCGTCTGGTATGCCTACATATACCATGATGTTAACAGCATCCGAAATATCCAAATGCAGGTTCGTAGTACCTTTATCTGGATGAAGAGCGGAACCGTAAGCGTTATACATTTTGGGTCCTAAGTCAGGCGGCACAAACATTTTTGGCAAACAACTGGCGATGTTTAAATTACCAGAACGTAATGTATATTCCGGCATTGGTAATCCTTTCATAAGGTCTGCAAAACGTGTGGGAAGAATTTCTGCGAAATCATCACCAGGCGGCCAATCCTTCAGTTTCAGCAACATTGGTTTACCGTTAGCATCAAGAAGCCGACGTTTAATACATTGGAAGCCTTCCCAAAAATGACGCATTGGTTGATTTGGTACAAGGTTTCCGTTAAGACAATTAATTAGGTCATTTGGTTTTTCACCAAAATCACGACAAAAAGCTTCTGGACGCCAAAGTTCTAAGTTTAAAGAACGTGCTACTTCAGATATCATAACAGGTTGGCCACATTTCCATACCTCTTGGAAGAGTATTCTATTGTCAGGATGCATTGCATTTGTTAAACGTAACAATTTTCCATCACATAGCCATTCATGTGGAACACCAGGAGCCAGTAAACTAGAATGTGTTGTGTTCATAGCACGGGGAGGTAAAAAACGACGCAACCCCGCCAAGCCTTTACGATGAAAATTAATATGCTTGAAATTATCGAAAGCACTTGTTATGGGATCTTTGTCCAACGTATCTTTTGTCCACACACGTCCTGGTACATAATCAATATTCATAGCACGCGCAAATTCCAAACGTTTAGAATGTAGTTGCTCCATTTTAGCTTGTTTACGATTTGTTTCTTCAGTTGCTAGTGAAGAGGCGCTTGTTTGCTGCTTTAGTTGTGATTCTTTTATCATGTCTTGTATTAATATATTCACTTCTGCATTCTCAGGAATTTTTTGCAGACTCAGGAGACAACCACAAACCTGTGGCACTTGCCATAGCGCACGTACTTGATGCAGCATTCGGCCAAGCACATTCAGAGCATCACCAGCTATAATCTGTGTTAACATAAGTTCGTTTAAATGGTGCTTTTGAGTAGAATTACATAACAACCAATAAAATTCATCTCGACCTCGTTGTTGGCTGGTGCGTGTTTTGCGACACGCATTGCGTTGCTCTTTCCGATCCTTGAAACAGTCTAGGCAAACACCGAAGCCACATTTATCACACGTCCAGTGAAAGTTAAAAAGAGTTGTATCGCAAACATCACAAATCTCTCGTACACCCTTAACAATTTTTTTCCAAGCAATTGTGTAATTTTGGTGATTCTCATGTAATTTTAGTGCCTCGGCTTCTTGACGCCATAAATAACAGAATTGATCTCCTGCATGAAGTAAAATGTAACGGCAAACTTGTATGTCCATAAAACCCGCTGTGGGTTCTGTGTTTTCATCAGGCTGCCAAATATTTAAATCTTCTTGTGTTGGTTCAGTATAAGGGTTGGGGAATCCTGAAACAATTAATTCACCGCCCTCATTGTACCGTAATCGTCGAAATTCATAGAAGCGGCAGTAAACATCATCGTTGTTTGCTGTTTGACGTTCTACATTTCTTCGCCTACATTCGCGGCACTTGGGAACCCGACCTGATAGCTTGAAACACGGTAAGTGCTGCAAAAAAGTGGCTTTTGAAGCACGCAGCTTTAAGTCATGTTCCTCTTCCTGAGCATTTAATTGTTCCGGTGGCAAATTGACCTCGTAATCTCCTGATATGTTACTACTTTCATCATAAATAAAAGCACCTGGTTCTATAGGCTCTTTCGTAGAGATATTATTGCATTCCTCTGTCTTTGACGTTATAAGCAAAGCTTTGCGATTAATATTGTCAACCGCAGTACTGGTGTTATTGAAACTATCCTCGACGGAAACTACTTGAGTTTCTGTTCGTTGGTTTCCAATTTTGCTGTTGTTTTTCAGTTCATCTCTGGTTAAACTACAAATTATTTTGTTTACTGCACTTTTTTGTTGAGCTATTATCATTTCAATTGTCCCCAAATCTTTGACGCTATTTAGCTCGTTTGTTTGCTCATCTTGTTTCATATTCATAGATTTTTCTTCAATACATTCGTTTATACGATAGTCCGTACAATGAGTTTCCTTTTCTGGCGAATTTGTTATTGCTTTACCACCAACTTTCAGAAGCTTCATTTGCTTAGTTGTGGTTGGTTGCACTGAGGTCTCATTTTCCGTACATTTTTGGACAGAATCTCCATATTTTCTTATCAAACGAAATCTTTTTAACTCTTCCAAGGTATTTTTACAACTGTTATTAGATTTAGGAGCCGTAGATAAATTTAAAATATTACACTCTTCAATGATGGGACTATTTTCAGTAATTTCATCGAGACTACTACTTTCAATTTCCAATTTTGTATTCAATCCAAGTTCTAATTGTATTTCTTTCTTCATATCTGGCATATCTTTAAGAAGTTCTTCAGCAATTATTCGCTGCCGCTCACTTATGTTGTCCGTCATGTCTGGTATATAGGCTGCCATCCTTTTCTGAAACAAAAAATTTAAATGCAAGAGGAAGAAACCAATTATTTTCAAATTATCAAAATGAATTGATTTACGCGGCTAGATGCCTGTAACGAGATGGCGGTGAGTGAGTACTTTTAGATTATTTTTTCTTTAACTGGAACCATTAACAGCCGTTCTCAACATTAATTTGTTCATATACACTGGAAAGCATGTTCCTAGCATAGAAAGAAAATTCAATTAAATAGTTTTACATGCTAAAGGTAATGTGGATGGCAGCTGGGACTGGCTGCTGAATGCAATTTATTTCATTTCATTCATTAAATAAGTCATAAAAATACTTTGGTTTCACTATTTAAAGTTTAAAAAAAATAAATGTTTAACTTATAAGAATAGCTTTGAGCGTAAAACTCTACTCACTGCCACCACATTACCTGCGCCAGTCCGTAGTCCAAAATTACAAAAGATAAGAAACGATTTTCAATACTATTATTCTGCTTACGGATCAATTTATATTAGTTTTTTCAATCATTTTCATCAAACATTTTAAGAAAGGTTTTTATAGATGATTCTTCAAAGTGTCAATTTTAGTATTTTGATTTAATAATGGAGAATAGGCGACACTTATTAGCCTGGTTCGCTACTGGCGTAAAATCATTATACAAATATTGAAACAGAAAATATTAAAAAAAAAAATTCCAAAAAAATTTTTCGGAAGCCTAAGAAGAAATAGTGAAAAACGCAACAATTAAAAATAGTGAGTGAGTACTTTTAGATTATTTTTTCTTTAACTGGAACCATTAACAGCCGTTCTCAACATTAATTTGTTCATATACACTGGAAAGCATGTTCCTAGCATAGAAAGAAAATTCATATCAGTTGAAATTTATAAAAGTTACATTTATAAGGAATATCAAATGGAAAACTAGTACCTTTTAGAAGCACTTATTTTTAATTGGTACTCCTGAAGGCAATAACTGCATAAGCAAACAAAAAATTAAATTGAAATTAATTTACGATTTATGTTTAATATACAAAACAGTTAAAATCTGTACACTGAAACATGTGATTTAAGTTTTCATCGAATTTGATATGAAACGTGTTATTTAAACCTTACGTATTAACGGTTTACTTATGAATTGTTCAAATAGTTTTTTTTAAAACAAATTGATAGATTTCAAAATATTTTGATGTCCAATATTTTAAATGAGTACTTATCGATACTTTCTATCGTGTCCCTACCTATGTACACACAGTTATGTTCACAAAAATAACAGTGCACTTTAGTTGTAGACAAATTTGTTCCATATATAATAGCAGTGGCTTTCAAAAGTTGAATTTAAGAAAAAAAAGTTAAAATTAGTAGATATATGCTAAATACGTTCATTAAAGTTGTACTATTATTTTTTTTAAGAAAAAAAAGGTTAAAGTTAGTAGATATATTCTAAATACGTTCATTAAAGTTGTACTATTATTTTTTTTAACAAAACGGGTCGATCGAAACATTGCTCAAAAGAGCAACGAAACTTAATAAAACCTTCGATGAAAAAAAACTTATGGAGGAATACAAAACATCATCGGATGTTCACCAAGAATGATTTTTAAAGCATTCAAATGAGAAAGTAAGACCAAAACACGTGGTTTAAAACGGTCAATGAATGAACGAACTGATCGTCAATCATTCAGTTAGACAAAAAAAGCATACTGTCAGCTCTAGAGAAATCAGGCATGACCTAAACTTATCTGTAAGTACTGTTACAATCAGAAGACGTCGACTGGAAGTCAAGAAGCTGCGAGATCACAAACAGACGCACCAATGATTACATATATAGAGGCAACCCTAAATATGCACTCTAAATAAACATTTTGTAGCCTAGGCTTTGCCTCTTGATGTAGTATTTGCTTTAAAAAATTTTTTTAAAAATAATCTTAACTAAAAATGTCCCAATGAAAATTTAAGTAACGTAACGCCAAATAACGTAACGTCAGATACTAAGGCTAGTAACGAATTAACCGAGAAAAATTTTTAAATATTATAAGTTGGAAAATAAACTTGGGTTATTTCAAATCCTTCTAAAAAAAGATTTATACAAAAAGCCTTGCCCAATTTGCAGAGTTTTGCAATTTCGTAATCCAAGTCAAAACCCACTTGTTTTTGTAACGTAACGCCAGCACGTATTTTTGCCTATGTCATTAAGTCCTCAAGGTCGATTATTGCCAATTTTTCTACTATGCAAATATAAAAAATCCTTTTAAAATTTTGACTTTTTCATGTTTTTTTTAAGTATTTTTTCGTACAAATGTCACGTTACGCCAGATTGGAAATGCCCATATCTTACATAAGTCTAGCAGAGGGACAGTTTGAAAACTTTACATTTTTCGAATAGTTTGCAAAATTATTTGTACTCTAAAGAAACTTTAGGCCTTAAGGACACCAAGACAGTTTAAAGAATAAATAATTTTTCAGTTTGGTAAACGAACCAAAAGGAATAAAAACCATTGAAAGCACATTAACATTTTCAACCTTTGATACGCAACAAATACTGCAGAACTTAAAACCATTAACATTGCCGTTAAAACTCCTACGGCGGGCATTATGGCATCAAGGCCGGATTACGAAAATTGCCGCCCCCACGCAAAAATCAAATGCCGTCCCTATAAGGTAGAATTATTTTTATAAATATGTTGCCCTTTCAAAATTTCCATCTATACATTCAAATTTCCAAATTTCAAAATTTTAGCCAAAGCAATAATTTTGCAGTAAAAAACAGAGTGTTTGATTATATTTATCCTTAATAATAGTGAGTTTTTTATTTGTAGACGTACATTTTCATAAAAAAACATTGTATTGTTTTAAAAACTGAAATTGGCTATATAGTGATATAGTGAAAGTTGGGCAATGTGATCTACTATATCATATGACCCACTAATAATGCTTGCAATGTGATTTTGTTTGGATCACAATCAATGTCTTCCAAAAAGACGGGCAGTTTACAAACTTATACAAAAATTTTCTGTAATTCCCACTAAATTTTTAGTTTTTGCTTAATTTTTCGATTAATGTGAATTTAAATACATAATTTGAATTACTTAGATAGTCAAACTTGACAAATCATCCATAATATAATAACAATCCTGTCTTTTATTGCTTGCAATTCTTAGGGTAATATGATGTGGTATATCACATTAACCGAATGGTATATATCACATTACCCGCCAATGCCATCAAGCACATGTTATTGGATTTTTTCCCTTTAGTTGATGTAGCTCCAAAATGGGTCACGCTAAAGAAGTCCATAGCCGTTACATATGTATTAACTAATGCATAAGACATAGCAATATCTATGTTATAACAAAAAACTTACAAGTTATTACAAAAAATACCTATATCTCAATACCCGAAGTTACTCTATTGATTCTGTTGGAGCATACAACTTATTTATCATTGAAATATTTTGATCTTTCTGTAATGTATCGATACTATATCGCACCTCCATATACACTTAATCCCGTAATACATACAATGTTACTTATTAACTCTCTGTTTTAGGTAAACAGTTACTTAACAAGATCTTTGAAAATTTTTGGTTACAAGCTTCGAATACTTAAACGATGGCTTGGGCTGGCCTGGAAAATGCTCTCGAAACTGAAAATTGCTTCTCGAGACGATTCAAGTCCTAAAGATATCGATTTTCGAAGATGGACAAAATTGAGTTGAATGTTTTTTTACTTTTTTTCCAAATATTGAAATTGCCAATGGATTTTTTGGAAAGACCCCATTTGCTAGCCAAAGGACGAATCGTAAAAGTATTCGAAGGTTGTGGCCAAAAAATTAAATGTTGTGAACGGCACCGCAGAAAAAGCGATTGCAAAATTTGGCACGATTACGATATCCGTGGCGCCACGATTTTTCGATGTTTTCCGATAAAACACGTCGAAATAAATCGAAAATGTTAAATTAAAAAAATGCATATCTTGTTTAGTTTTCGAGATACTTAAAAATCTGATTTTGATAGTATCGTTAGTCAAATTTTCAATAGCGCCGCAATTTAAGGATCAATAGAACAGCTCGAAATAAATCGAAAATGTTAAATAAAAAAAATCGATTTAAAACTCCCAAAAATCCGACACCGGCTTCGCGGATCAGTCGGAACCGTTTAAAAACTCAAAAAAACCAATTTACTTAATCTCATCTTAAAATTTTTAGTATAATTATCTCTATTGTTTAAGCCATGTTTTAAAATATAATTAAAAACTTAAAAAAGTTGGTTGAAATTCTGAGTTAAAATGTTTACTTATGGGTCTCTTCTAATTTTCCATAGCAAACTCTTGTTTAATATTATTGTAAATTTGCTTAGTTTCAAAAACTGCTTCCGAAAAGTGCATTCTACAGATTACTTCAATTTTTAGAAGTCCATAGCTTTACAACTAAGTCTCATACAAAAAGAAATTATATGTTTACACCTTTAGAAGTACATACAATTAGGCCGAATGAATATGAACAAATTTCAGAAACTCATTGTTTTCATTGTCCACTTCACATTTATAGAGATCAATCTACTCTGTCTACGTAAAACAGATTTAAAATACATGAGTATATAAACTAGACTTTACGTTTTTTCAACAGAGCATATTTTGCTGTATTATTACAAGTTCTAAATTTTTATCGCAAAGCTTAGCGAACATGGTTAATTCAATTATTAGTGGGAAGAATTGTTTCACTATCAAAATGCTTTTATTTTAAATATCTAGCTATAGACTGAGTTGCGGCAGCAGAGGAAAAATAATAATTAGGGCGTTTTCAAGCATGTGAAATAGAAAAATTCGTCTAATGCAGAAACTGATACTAAAAGAATTTTAATTCACTTATTGAAGCGGCCCTCAAGCCGACCTTTGACTTTCGTTGTAACTTTTTGTTTCATTACTTCTTTCTGTTGCTTGATAAAATAGCCCTTCAGTTTTGAGTTAACTTGTTCTTGTTATACAATATACTCGATTTTTCATTACTGGCGAACGGCGAGTGATTATGATAAAAAAAGAACAATGGTGATAAAACAAACAGCGGACAGTGATGAATAAAAATTAAAGATAACCACACCACGGTTTCGTCTCCAGCGACGAAAATTGAACGTAAAGAATGGAGCACCGCAGATAATTTTCTTTGTTTGGAAATTTTACTAGCTATTCCAAAAAAATCTCTGATATTAGGTTGAGCGATCAATAGATTGTATATTTTCTTTTTTTATATACATACATGCAAACGTTTTATTGAATTTTTATCCTTTTTTCGAATTGACAAATATTTGCTATACACATGATATATATAGACATATTATACATATATAAATTTATATAGATATGTATTGCACGTAGATGGTTAAAATTTTCATATTATTATTCGATTTCTGCTGTTCACACTTACATTTTAAGAATTTTCATTAATTCTCGAATAGTTTTTAGTTTTTGTAGTTTTTATTATTTAAATTTAAGAAATTTTCTTGTATTTTCTTCGCACAAAATTTACGCCCGCTTTAAGTATATAAAAGCTAGAGTGTTGCCAGGCCTCTGGTGTGAAGTAACATTACTGGCGTTCGCTGTTAATAATAGAATAGGGTTTGCGCATACATACCATAATTTAATTGTGCAACTAATGAGTTTAACAATGGTACCATGACTCTAACCAAATATTTAGTAGTTACCTTGGGATTGCCTACCGATGAAATTGTAGAAAACCAATTAAATAGTTTCGTGCTGACTGGAATAATTTTGTGTTTTCTCATGATTAAAACATGGCTTGACAACATGCATATCTGCATATTTTACTTTGCTTTGCAACTGTCGCACAACGTCATTGTTTAATATTGTGAACACAACACGAACGGGTATCGCGATATCACCAACAATCACACGCTGTCAAAATTATAATAATAGGGCCCCAGACGTTCAGCTCTGTCAAAGTTGGATGAAATATCTGAACGTCTCAGGGCAAATATGAATTAACGAAAGTCGGAACGGTCGGATGAAAATCATGATTTAACTATATAAGGTTACTGCGAAAAAATGGCTTCTTCCAAATGTAGGAAAATGCGAAAAAAATGCTTCTTCCAAATGTACGTCTAGTGTCAAATTGTATGATCGTTGCCGATTTCCCGACAACCGTTCGTATTCTGTCAGAACCTTAGTTTGACATTAGACGGACAAAAATGTGTGAGAAAGAAGAACATTTTGTCATTCAGAGAAGTCTGTGTTGTCATCGGATCAATGTTTTATTTTAACTATATTCGGCTCCACTTCTCTTATTAATGTTTAATTTTATTTTAAATACTATTTGTATCTCAAGAAAATTACGCACTTTTTCATTACAACACTGTTATAAATGATAAAATCAATGAAAAATGATATAGAGTGGAAGTGTTAGCACTGAAAAAACAAAATAAAAGTTTTACTGAAAAGCCACTCTACTCAACGTACTCAATATCATCAATTGAAATTGTCAGCGGGCAATGAAAAACTTATATTTTTATATCTTTTAATATTGATTTTAAATGAGCACCCAAGTCAATTCAGCTAGCGAAAGCGACGGGTCAGAAAGTGAAAATACTTATTGCATTTTTTTGCATGTTGTTGAAGGTAAATAAATGGAAAATATTTACAATTTCATTTGTTGAATTTAAATTTTGGTTATTTTGATTTTTCTAGCGATTGGTTTGTGTCCTAGAGAAGGAATTGGTGACTCCGATGGAAATTGGAATAAAGGTAAAATTATATTAAATGCATCTCTAAACGGTGTCAAATTTGAGGTGGAAGGTCATTCCACAGAATCAGCAACAATTTTTAACAGCAACTGCATATGGGAATGCGAACTGGGCGACATTAAACGGTACACTTTCTCAAATTATAAGTTGTAAGATTTAAAATTTTATCAAAATTAAAGAATGAAAACGGACAATCGTCCAGTCAAATTAGAACTATTTCTCCGGCCGGGTCGAACTGAGAATACCCCGCGAAAGATAATTGGCTCCTTGCTCTTACCAATACGTGGGCTACAGACTGTTGCCACTCTACGAAACATGCAGGTAATTTTGATATAAATAATTTTGACACAAAAAAGTTTTTAAGCTAACTTTCAAATTTTTAGTTTAAAATGCATTGGCACAAACTGGGCGCTATCACTTCAGAATGGCGTCAGAATAAACCAGAAATTTATTTACTCCTTTCTTTAGTTAAAAAAACTTTAATAGAAAATGGTCAATTCGAGGTATTTATGGGAAAGGTGAGTTACTTATTAAATAGAAAAGGATTTATGGAAGGACATCTCTGAGCGGTATAAAAAAATTATTTGCTTTGCCTTAAAAATTTATTCCAACTCTAATTCTAGCTCCAAGTTGTATGTATGAACTTTACGGCTGTAAGTCAATGACCTCAGCTAAAATATTGTCTTTCTACCTATTAGAAATTTTATTTTCGATAATCTGAATCATTGGGAAAAGGAAATCTCATATACATAATAAAAAATCTCATATATGTAATAAAAAATCTCATATAATAAAAATATCTAAGAAAAACACACTGAAGAGAAAAGTAATGCAAAAGATAAATACAGGCAACAAATAAAATAATTCACAATAGTTAAAAATTGGAAAGTATTTATAAAATGCATAAAGATAAACTTTGATGAAAAACATTTGAAAATGAATTGCAGTTTTTAATGGAATTGAAATATGGTTTAACTAAAGATAAGTTACTTTTAACATAAGCATTCTATCAGACACTTAAGCTTTTTTTATCTCTGAAAAAAAAAATGCCAGAATTGGAGCTGAAATCCATTCATTTAGTTCTTTACTGTGTGAAATCTGTACGCATACTGAAGTCGGATGGAAAGTAGTGTGAAAATTCTGAACGCCTTAGAGCCCCATTAGTTTCCTTCGTCATTGTTGCATTTAAACTTTCTTCTTACACACTTTGGGGTGGCCTCATCAGCTCATAAGGATGAGGAACTGCTCAGTGATGTCCTTTAAACCTACTAAACTAGATTATTTATTTATTCGTAGTTATATAATTTTTAAAAAGCAATGTTTTTTTGTTTTAGAAAAAATGCCTTACCAACGACTTGCTTTCTCCTCAAGTTTCGGAAACTACGTTAATGCTTCAATCAAAAAGCAATATATACGTTCAACTACTAGAACAAGTGGGTCTTATACAAGTTGGAAACAATCCGGATATTGATTGTGATATTTTTAATGTGTCACTTACCTTCAAACAAGTTCGGAACTTGCTACAATTACTTGAACGCGAGCGCACATACACATATAATCAATCTCAGGTTTTCGTTTTTACTTACGATTTTTTGGGCAGCGCGTCAAACTTAGAAATATTTGTAAGCAAATGTGATTGTTACACGATTAATGAGAAAATAACTTTAAGTTTTAAATCATCGCTCCGAAGCTTACGTGACTACTTTCAACGAATTTTTTATGTGCCTATTAACTTATATTTGAATGGCATTGCAATTGGTAAGATAACCTTTCATATCTTTCATAATAACGTCATGCACATGGTGCTCGTCCAACAAAGAACGTTCCTAACGTGTTAACGTTCAAAACGGTACTTTTTCTTATTCGGGTAAAAAAACATCTTATTCACACCCACGTCAAATGCGAATAAGGGGCCATTCAAGTATTACGTAACGCAATTTTTAAAGATTTTTACCCCAATCCCCCCCCCTCTCCCTAAACGTTACGGTATCACCCAAGTGACCATGTTTACCTAAAAGTCACAATTATGTTGTGCAATATACCGGAAAGTCATTTTAGCAACTTTTGTTATGTTTTAGTCTCGTTTGCGTAATAATAATTAAAACAAAAGATTTTTACCTCGACCTTGAAATGACCTTCAAGGGTCACTTTGACCTCTTCCGGAATCCCAGGTCAAAGATAGAGGTTTTCATTTGAAAAACTAAAGTTGACATTCAAATAACCTTGAAAATGTAGGTCAAGGTCATGGCTGGATCAGCCCTTTGCTACCCACCAACTTTTATTTGAAACATTTTTTGAATGACATGCAATTTTTTGACTTTTCAGCTGTGTAAGTTAAAATGGGACACCCGGTATATAATATATATATATCAAATTAAAGTACTCATCGAGCAGACCGCCCTAAATTTATTAGCTTCGAGATCGGTTTACCAAAGCTGAAACATAAGCGTGGAAAGATTTGCTATTTTTTAAATTTTTTCAAGTAATTCACTGATTAACTACCAAAACCTTGCTGTACCTATTCTAGATCCCGTCAGCTTTTATCATTTTAATAAAACATTTTCGTCTTATCCTTTCGCAGTTTAGTCTGCTGAAGGTTTCACTTCTACCGCGTGTGAACTGCAAACATGTTTTTTTTTGATTGCATAGTCCAAATCTACTCAAACAATAAACTTCCTGTCTTATGTTAGATTATATTTTTGTAGGAGATGATTTTGTTATCATTATATCTTCAATAATATCAAAAATTAGTTACAAACTGCTTTATAGCAAGTATTCGCAAACGCAAGACATTCACGAAAGTAACGGAAAATAGACTCATATCACGAACAGCTTCAACAGAGATTTCCTAATGTGTATTGATGTACGCCTTACTGCGTATCTGCTTATGAGGCAGTAACCAGTAAATTTTTACCAGTAAGGTAAACTTACAATAGCACGTCGGCAGTGGCAGTTTTCGAAATAAGCTGTTATTTGGAACGCACTGCTTGATATGAGGCATATTAAAAATTTATTTTAAAAATGGTTTAATATTAAATTTAAATTTTTTTACTAAGTAGGTTGTAAACCAAGTTTTTTCAATTTATAGTTATTAATTTAAACTGTTTTACTCTGTATTTATAACTATTAATTTTAGGTTTTCAACTAAATTGCTTTATTTCAGCGAATTATCGATTGGACTTCTCGAAGTTTTTGCCTGACGATGGATTTTTTAATAGTCAAACCCTTTGGATAAAAAATGGAAACTTTCATTTTGATCGTTTACACAAAATACTAAGTCCGAATGCACAAAAACCCTCCGTTGATTTTATTTTCAGCATTCAACTTTTAACTTGCAATGCGAAAAAGAACAACATCGAATGCACGTTAAATGAAACGTTTATACACACTTCGTGCGATAATAAATTGGCAGAAAGTTTCACAGATCATTATTATAGTAGGGAATTTCCGCAAACAAATCCAGTTCAAAAATGGTTACCCAATGCTGATAACTTAACGATAAGCTCTTGCAATTTGAATAATCTTGAGCTATTTGATAAAAATTGTAATCAGTCTCGTAATGAGCCTTTTGTTGTCGAACACGAAATAAATAAATCGTTAAAACAATTTGGAAAAGAAACTAAACTAATAATCGTTGATCAAACGACACTAAATCCGACAAGTTCTGTAAGTACTGAAATCGTGTTAAATAATAACGAAATGAAAACTTATAACACAGTATGCATCGGGACTGAGGGATCGGAAGTTTTAGCAAATGATACTGAAGATCTTACCATAAAGATTGTGCAAGAGTTAGAAGAGTGGAAAAAACAACAAATGGAAAACTTTCTTGTAGAACTTGAACGTAAAGAAGCTGAATATTTATCTAGACTGCAGCATCAATGGGAGTTGGAAAGGTCAAATCTACAGCAAAAGTTAGAGGGCAGAATAGCACAATGTGAAGAACTGAATACACGATTAGAGCGGACGTATAATGAACTTAAAGCGAATGCAGAACAGAAGAAAATTAACCTTGAAATTGCTGAAACAATAAAAAATGATATCCAAAAAAACTATGCAAACAAATTTATAGCCTTAGAAACAGAAATAAAACGATTGCAAGCTGAAATGTATCAGAAAGGAAACCAAATTGAAAATCAAAAGATTGAGCTGCAAATAGAAAACAATAAGTTAGAAACTGAACGAATGAATTTAAAATCTTCGATTGAATTATTAGAAACACAACTAAGCGAGCTAAACAGAACGCACTTATCCGCAAGTGAGTTGAAAAAAGTCTTGAGTGATTTGGTGAGTAAATTTATCGCTAGTGATGCTATGAAAATTCTTGATTTCTAAGTATGTGTTAGGAAAATGTAATAAAAATTAAGCCAAAAATTAATATCGCCTTTGGTAAAGGTAACGAAATCTATGACATACCAGTAAAACGACATACATATTTTATTTGAAAGATCTCTTGGGCATTATACGTTTTCTTGGCACTTTAAAGTCCTGAAAAATGTGCAAAATACTTTCAAGTTTTTTCAATACAAGTTGTAGCTAGAGTAAGTAATGTCCAATACCTTATATTCTTTTTTATGCTAGGGGCTTACCGTTGGGGTATCTATTAATACCAAATAGAAATACAATTTAGGCAAATTTCAAAAGAAATTTTGTGGGAGGGTATGCAAATTTTACCTTTTTATTTAAGTGAACAATATCTTCAAAAAGTGGAACCCTATTGGAAAACGGAAAGGGGACGATCACTGCTATATATTCTCATAAAAAACAGATACATGCGTAGTTATAATTCCGAGTATCTTGGATACAACTTTATAACTCCATATGAACATCAATTTTCACACTTAAAGTAAGAATATGTAGGTATATACCTCAGAATCCTGATGTGATCGAAAAAGCCACTGAAGTCACTCAGATGCACCAAGTCACTTCTCTGAATAAGAAAAAACTAATTTTTTCTTTGACTATGATGAAGTGCGATGAAGCGATGCGATGAATTTCACACAATTTCATTACTTTCACTAATTCCACTATACGACTGTGTAATATGTAGCTTTGAAAACTAGCTTTTGTTTTGTCTTACAATTACAACCGAATTGATTTTTCTTTTCAAGCGCGTGCAAACGGACCATTTTACTGAAGTGGAGAAGTCAAAAAATTATTATAAAGAACAGTGGGCAAAAATAACTCGAGATTTTCATAAATTAAAATTAGAATTGTTGCAACAACAGGACAACTGTGTACGAAAAAGCGAAACTGATAATTTTGGGTACGTAAAAGAGTCAAAAAGTTACCGATCTACTTGAAATGGATCGTCAGTGATAACATTTTTGTATTCAATCATGAAACCTCGTTAAGAGCTGTATAAATAAATGAACATACACGATATATTTTTTTTCATACCAATGTCAAAAATAAAATTTTTATTCCAATTATAAAAAAAATTTTAAATATGTATTCAGAAAAATGACGTATAGCAGAAATATACTCATTATCAGTTCAATTCTCTGCAAAAATATGTTATAATTTAAATATAAATTCGAATATAAATGTTCGAATCATTGTAAATTGAAATAATTACTCAAAACCTTGTCCCTTAACCGAATTAGGGGACGTCCATTAATTATGTGAGATGTTTTTTTGAAAATTCGGACCCCCACTCCCTTTCCTTGGTGAGATCTGGCGGGACCCCTCTCGTGAGATTTATATTATTATTTTTAATGAAAATTCTATTCATTAAAAAGTTGACGTGAGGTTTTCCTTGACCCCCTCCCTGCCGTGGTGAAATTTTTCCGAACTCCTTCCCCCCCTATTTTAGATCACGTAATTAATGGACGTCCCCTTAGCTACCAAAGTAACGCAAAATACATACATAATACATATGTAATTAGCCTAATTTACCTCTATTAAGCCTTTTTGACGCTGACATCCAAGGCGTTAGTCGATGTGGTCCTCAGAGCACCACTGATGCACATGGAAGTAGCCCTTTGAACCCTCTGCAACTATTTGTAATAGGCGACCTTGTCTAAGACAGGGCACCACACCACAATGCCATATAACAGAATCAGTCGAATGACCGCTGTGTAGAGCCAGTGAATAATACGAGGTGATAGCCCCCATCTTCAACCTACCGCTTTTTTACAAGAGTATAGCGCTACAGTTGCTTTCCTAACTCTTTCTTCAACATTAATGTTTCAACTTAATTTCCTATCCAATACCAGACCAATTACAAAACTATTTTTTTTAAAAAAGCAGCGCCTTACTTTGCTCTTAGTTTTTCTTATACATGTAAACTACAATATATTACATAATATTACCAACGACGATAAAACCAAATACAAAAATTGTCACCGGATTCCTAACTATAACTTTATAAAAGAAAATTTGTTGTTCTTGAGGATGAACAGAACTTTAATTTTTTCGTTGTGCTTTCATAAATTCTTATGAACAATTGATTTTTTATATGTCCTGGGTCTTTAAAAATTGAAAAAAATGTCACTATACATCAAAACCCTAATGATTCCAAATTCGTTTACAAACTTTTGGAAACTCAATTATTTTAAAAATGATGATGAAAACAATGCTGCGTGAGATTTACAGTTGCGTTTCACACGCGTACATCATTTTTATAATAATCTCTAAAATAATTGCTAATCTCTGAACTTCTGACTTTGATGTATGACGATATTTAGTTAAATAGCTAAGAGGACTAAACTATATTATTATACTACATACATACTATTTGTTTAAAATATTTCTTATAGTTTCAGTAGATGTTATTTTTCGACTTGTTGCATTATAAAAAAATGCCTCGTGTATAAAACTCATTTATACGCAACTTTTTCAAGATCAAAATATATTTATCTGACAATCAGCCCTAATGTACATACATTCACATATGGGTATTATAACTAATCAAAAGTTTAATTTTATTTTTAATACTAGCATCTGCTTAAAAGAAATATTTACCGAAGAGCAGGATGCGCTAAATAGTGATCGGAGCGATTTAAGATCAATTAGAGAAGTGCTCTTTGCTTCCGACACTTCATCAACTTTTGAATTTGAAGATGATAATTGATTTTTTATAAATATAATATTGTTACTAATTTACTTTAGATAAAACTAAAATTAAAATTTAACTGTGATAATTAATATAAGCTTTTGTTTATAAATATATTTCTTCGAAATAAAAATTTCAATTTCTATTAAATTCTTCCCTTGTGTTCTTTGTCTCATATACGTAATTACTTAAATGGGTCAAAAAGTTTCCCGTCATGTAAGAATACATTTAAAGCCATCGTATTGATCTTGTACCCCTTTGGTTCAATGTAACTTACATAGGTGCAATTGCGGTACTGTTGTCGATGCAGGTTAAGTGTGAGGAGAGGCATATTTATTTTATCAATACTTTATCTGTTCGGGCGAAAACGTGCCCATTGTTTCCAGGAAAGTAAGTTCAGTTCTTGCTGACTCTGGTGAGGTGGATTTAAGTCATCACCATGGATGAGATTAACAGCGTTACGGTGCCCAGTCAGTTCTGGCAAGGCTTCCTCGTAGATTTGACGAATTGCCTCAGGCCCAGTGAATTTAAAGAGGTGCCACGCTAGGTGTGTATTAATTAGATATTGTAAATTAACTTTTTGTTGCTCATCAATTTAAGAAAAATCAGGTACAGCCGCGTGCTTGGTGAATTATTTGTGAGGATTTTTTCTATGTAAAAAAAGCTGTTCACACTAGGCTTTGCAATCTCGTGGTGCACCCCTGAGGATTGGTGTAGCAAAAAGTCCCCTATTTGGAATTTTCTTGAAGAAGTCCATAAACCAGTCGTCAGGTATATGTTCTTCCCTTGGATAAGCACATGATTCATAAGTTCAGAGGTAAATTCTGTGGATGCTTTCAACATTTCGGCAACAATGCGATCTGCACCCGCTATGTTGAGAGAGAGATGTCATAGTCTTTATTATCTTAATGAAAGCGGCCCAAAAGTTCCGCTATGTTGTTTTCAATAGATGTCATAGTCTTTATTATCTTAATGAAAGCGGCCCAAAAGTTCTTAAGCTAAAAAGGCTAGTAACTGAAGTAACTTATAAGAGAGTTTTATTATTAAGTTTTGGAAAATTTCAAATTTGAATAAAAATATACAATAATTTGAGTTTACTGATTCACTAGTTTCAGATGATAGCTAAAATCGTTTCACGATACACGAAGCATATTGGCTATGCAAAGCAGTAATTTTTTGCGGATTTCTATGGTTTCACTATCATTAAAATAACATGGGATAAGGGAGAACTGGAGACTGGGCATGAAATCGTTAGCTTGCAACCAACGTAAAAAAAACTCCTTTGCAGGCGGCTTATTATTGCACCCATTTCCTCCATTTGTGTCAGGTAATACGAAATGATAGCCGTTCGTATTCATTTGCAGCAATGTTGTTATGAGTGTAACCAAACCATTATTACAATTCCATTCTGAATCTTTGTCAATCATGCGCACAAATATAGGTAAATCCTGTGTTCCCTGTCCAGTTCGAACCTCAACCATGGATTCAAAAGCTCCAACAGTACGAACATATTCACTGGTGATCTGATTTGGACTAATATTTAGGGGTGCTTGAAGTACGGGATCATCTGGTACCCAACTGGTTTCACCAGTATCGAACTTAAAGCTGTCAACACCATCTTCGTTTTGAAGACGCTTTAAGCGATTTGCAATCCATTGTTGTGCTGCTGTTTTAGTGAAATCCATATATGGGGCTTCATCTTTGGTACTGTTCCTCCATTGAGTATCTGGATTTCCATTATCGTCAAGCACTAAGTACCTGAAAATTAATACAGAAGTACATATACAATGTTGTTAAAAAGTATGTAGACAGTTCATGGTATATCGAGAAATTATAAAATAAATGAAAGTTTAGCGAATCAAACTATCAATAACGAACACTTTTGCGTTATTAATTTTACACTTGTAATTAACTATTTTTTTGTTTGTTTGAATATTTTCTGAGTAAATTCTCGAAAAACTATCGTAAGAAGCCTTCGTTTGGCACGAGCTTGTGAAATTTTTTTGAACCCTATACATGGCCTCGAAAGTAAACAAGAAACATCATGTTTTAGGTACTTAACCTCAAATATTTCTGAATTCTGGCATAATGGATCGATTCTGACGCCAGATTTGGATTCAGCGCAAAAAATTACTTCGAAAAAAGACTGCTGACCAGTAGCTTTTTGTAAATTGAAAGTTCGAGCATTTGCATTCTGAAACTCCAGGTGAACATGTTTGATGGCGGGTATAGAAAAATAGGTACATACATATGTAGAAAAATCTATGCTAGAGTGTTTGCTTTAAACCGTATAGACCAAAGCTCCTAAACTACTAAGCCGATTTTTTCAAACGAAGTTTCGTTGTTTTTGTATTACTATGAAAAGTATAATTTGGCTAAAATTACTTCAAAAATCTGTTGACAGAGATCACAGCAATTAAAAAATAAAATAATGCTATCTTTAGTATTTGTTTGAAATATGTACATAATAATATAGGATGAACAGAAATTGTTCAGAAAAACGCGCTAGCTCGCATTCTTTTGGCTTTCAAATCTCGTCTCGTGTTAGGATTGCCAAGTTGAAAATGAGTAATTAACAGCTTTCTAAAAAGACAAACAAATTGTTAAATGTCAACATTTTCTTAGAAAAAAGTCGACATTTATTAATACAAATTTTGCCATTTCACTCTTGTAGGTTAATTTCCAATTTTCGCTCAAAAAAAATGTATATACGTTATCAACGAAATAAAGGATTCTTTTAGAAAGCCAATACGTGCATCAAGCATGCCACACAATTTAAGATTCTGAATTTTTTCGAAAATATCAATTTTTTGGTGGTGATTTTTGGCATAATTTTACTTTAGGGGCGATTCTCCAAAAATTTTTTTTTAGAAACATGTAGTTTTAACCCCTAAGCCCGAATCTGAAAAAAAGTCGGACTCTTATGATTTCCGAGATAAAATTGGTCAAAGTAGAAAATATCATGTACCCCGCCCCTGTTTAAATAAACTGTGTAAAATTTTTTTATTTATTTGTATACGTGTTTTGAGTTATTCTTATGTAAAATTACTGTGGCTAGTAGGTATTGGAAGCGAAGCCGGTGTTGGATTTTTGGGAGTTTTAAGTCCTGAGCTGCGGCCACAGGCCGCCCATGTACACTAGTTTTTATGTATAATTACTGTGGCTAGCGAAGCCGGTGTTAGACATATATAAAAAACAAAAAAAATATATAAAAAACTGTTTACATAATTTTTTTTAAACATGGGGTACATGATATTTTCAACTTTGAGCAATTTTATCTCGGAAGCCATAAGAGACAAATTTTTTATTTTCAGATTCGGTTTTAGGGGGTAAAACTCCATGTTTCTAAAAAAAAAATAAAATGTGGAGCAACGCCCCTAAAGTAAAATTGTTTTTGATTTTTGTACTGAAAGATTATTTTCAAATACATTTTTTTGATATAAATTGTAAATATTTTTTTATATACGTGCACTTTTCCACTTTGACGATAACAAAATGGCTGTCTACAAATTTTGACATTTCTGAATACAACTATGTATAAGGGACTGTCGCCAATCATGTAAAGACAAAAAGTGTGGAAGACATTGCCGCAGAGATACTTCGCTAATGTCGCCAACCATGAAGCCAATTTTTACTCTGCGACTAAAATGCCGAGATAGTAGCCAACCATGAAAGGGCTGTAATTTTTAATGCAAAATTACTGTATTTGTATGAATTAATTACTTTAGCCTAGCACGCTTGGCATAACCATTTCACAGGTAGCATATAAATGCCAACAATGCTTGCACTTGCATTTTTGCAAATCGCTTGGAAATGAAAATTAATGGACTCATGCACATCACTGGTTTACGGTCCTGAAATTTATTTAAAGTCGATACCCCATATATGTTAACGAAATTAAATGACAATGTGTTACCCATATTTTATTAATTAATCGGAAATATGCGATATCAGTTTTACATATTAAGATTAAAATTGCTCCAATAACGTCAATTTCCTCGGTCCATTATCTTCATAATGTCCTCGCATAGTACGATGATTCTTAAGCGCAGTACCCTGTATAAACCGCTCTCCACAAATACCGCAAACGTATGGTCTTTCGCCAGTGTGTCGTCGGATGTGCAATGTCAAGTCATTCGATTGCGTAAAGCTTTTTTCACAATATGTACATTTGTAAGGTCGCTCGCCAGAATGGATCCGCATGTGCGTCTGCAATTTATAAGACCGGGAAAAAGCTTTGTCACAAACAGAACACTTGTGCGGCTTTTCGCCCGTATGGGTGCGACGGTGACACTGTAAATCAGATGAACGTGGAAACGCCATATCACAAAAATCACACTTAAAAGGCTTTTCGCCAGTATGACGACGCATATGTATGATGAGATTCGACGACGACGTTACAGCATGACCACAAAATGCACATAAAAACTTTTTGTCCAATGGAGATTTTTTTGACGTTTTTCCAGGAGTACTATCTATTTGCGAACTATTTGTGGACTGGCCATCATCCTCTGGATGTGATTTTTTCATATGGGCAGTTAAGCGATCTTTTCTGTTATATTTACATTTACATTTTTCGCATTGGAATGATTTGTTAGATTCGCTTTCACAAAATGTTGACGATTGCTCTAATATTGATAAATTTTCTATTGGATGCATACACTGAATATGTCTATTTAGATTTTCTTCCCACATAAACTTAAATGAGCACGTATTGCATTCAAATTTTTTTTCCAAGTTATAGCATTGTGTCTGCATATGATGTGCAAGAATATCCTACAAATAAATGTTTTCATTTAAAAAAATCATTCAATAGATTTTCGTGTAATTTACCTTAGAAACTGTCTTAAACAAACATTTGTCACATTTTCTCGGAAGTTCTTCATACTGGTGAGCTGCTCGTTGATGATTTGACATTTGGAATTTGCGGAAAGTTTCTACATTACAAAGCTCGCACAAGTATTTCAAGGCAGCTCGCTCTGGTTTGGGCATGATTACATCCTCATCATCTGATTCTGAATCATCTATATGCAACTCAAATCCGAGGTGATTCGTTATAGAATAGTTCAACAGCGAACTGTGGCTATGATGTTCTAATTTAAGTGGTATGTTATTAGATATGTCGACATCAAAAGTACTTTGCATTATGTGGGTTCGTAATGCAAAAATGCTTGAAAACTGCAAATTGCAAACTTTACATATAATATCTTTCTTCCCATTTGGTCCACTACTAGCATTAATATGGCCTTCAACCGCCGCTAAACATTCCGGAGCTACACCATGCCGCTTTATGTGAACATATAAACTGTCTTTACGATAAAATTTTCGTGGGCACCAAAGGCATTTAAACACTTTAGTCTCTGGTTGATGTACATTCATATGTCTCGTTAAGTCTTTTTGCCAGGAGAAAACGCGTTGACAGACTTGACACTCATAAATGTTTGAATTTAACTGTGAAATGATAATATTCAATAAATAAAAATTAAAACTAAGTACTATGAATATAATACCTTTCTTCGAGAGTTCCCGATCTCTGGATGCAGGGTGCGTTCGTGTATTTTTAAATTATCTTTCCACATAAATCTAACGGGACATTTCTTACACATAAACCTTTTTGCTGTATTTTTGCATTGGGCAATGTAGTGTTTGTGTAGAAATTCTTTTGATAAAAATCTAGCATCACACACCTCACAAACATATGGCACTTCAATCCAATCATGAGAAAATCTTTGGTGCTCGAACAATTTATACTTTCTCCGAAAAGTGTTCCCACACAAATCACAGGAGTAACATTTGCGAATTGTCTCCTCTTCTTCTTCTGAGTCGCTCTCGGTTTCAGAATCACTGATATTTAACTCATAACCAACTTCATTCGTAATAGAATAAAAGCGATCTAAGCGCTGTTCAGTTACATCCGTTATAATGCGATCAATCAAATCCTTCTCCGCCATAAATGGCTCTCCAGGATACAACTGCAAAGATATCTCCGATATGTTTTTACGCCCATGTTGATTAAAAGAAACTACATATTGATGAGTACGCAAATGAGTGCGTAAATCAGCGATTTTGGTATGTTTTGAATAACAAATCATGCACTGAATTAGTTTGCAACCATTGGGCTTGCAATAATTATCATCAAGAGCTGAAAAGCATAGTTTTATTTAGCAAAAAAAAAATTAATGTGTTTTAATTAAAACTCACCTTTAACTTTAGTATACTTGCCAGTTTTATTCACGTCCCTTCTAGAATTTGCTATGTGATTTGTTACTGTTCCGTGTATTTTCATATGTGCCTGCATATTATCTTTTCTGTTAAATCGCCGTGTGCAGAATGGGCACTCAAATTTCTCATCATCGGGTAAATGACAACGTTTATGCCGATTTAAGTCCTTCGGCCAAATAAAAGTTTTATCACACTCGTCACATTGCAGCTTATTAGCAAATTTTCGACTTGTATCTTGCTCTGGATTAATATGCTTTACATTTTCATGAGCTTTTAAATTGTCTTCCCATACAAAAGATGATGAGCACTTGTTGCATTTCCATTTTTTGTGTGCGTTCATACAATCGCAACTTTGATGACGCTGCAATAGTTCGCGGCAAACAAATTGTTTATTGCAGTTCTCACAACAATGTGGAAGTTGTTTCATGTGATTATGTTCAGCATTCTGATGTAACAACATGTGTTTACGTCGAAAGCACTCTTGTAAACAAACCTCACATTTATAAACTACCCGTTTCAGCTTTGCTTCATTTTTAGTGTGCTCAGAAATTTCATCAGTTTCTGTTTCGGAATCGTTAAGGTCCAGCTCATTGCCACTCTCATCAACGCCTGAGTAAAATTGGGATGTATTTCCGAGTAAAAAATTACTTGCAATTAAGTGTACAATTTTAGAATCTTTTCCAGCATTGGAAAAATCGTGATTGCGTGTTTTGAAAAAAATTCCCTTTTCTATGTCAATGGCTGTAAAACCATCTGAATGCATCGGTAAATGTGCTCTTAGCTGCGACATTTTTTCAAACTTTGACCCACACAAACTACACTCAATGTTGCCATACAGCTGTTTGTGTACTCGCCTTAAATGTAGTCGTAAATTTCCGGCATTTAAAAAAACCTGAAGACAAATTAAGCATTTATGAGAAGTTCCGTTACATTCATGTGTAATTTTATGCCTCTTTAAGTCCTTTCGCCAAGAAAATGTCTTATCACAGACGTTACATTGCAAGAGCTCTTGTTTTTTTTGCAACTGTGACTTGCAGTCAGGACTATTAAAACGATTTGAGCACTTGTGGTCGTCCAAATTTTCTAACCACATAAACTTTCCTGGACATTTTAAACATTGGTATTTTTTTTCTTTATTTCTGCATTGTGTACGAGTGTGTATTTCAAGTATATCTTTGCAAATAAAGCCGACTTTGCAGACGGTGCATTTGTACGGAACTTTTTCGAAAGCGTGCTTCTCTTGAAGATGAACAAATGCTTGAGATTTTCTAGCAAACGTTTCCTTACAAATTTCACACGCATATTTAGATGAAGACAGATCATCGTCTGCATCTGAATCGCTTAGACACATTTCGTACCCATTTTCATTGACTATAGTATAAAATTTTCCAAAGCGACATTCTGCTACGTCCTTACAAATATGTGATTTTATTTCATCTAAGGTCTCTGTTGTTTGAGAGTACAGCTCTTTAATTATTTTACTATCTTCTGTCAGAGTAAGAGTTGAAACATCAATGTGCATAAAAAGATGAGTTTTTAACATCTTAATGGTTTCAAACGAATTATTGCATAGCTTGCATTCAATTTGCTTAAAATTCTGATAACAGTACAAGCGCTTTGCAAAGCTCCACCCTGAATGACATTTTCGTCCTTCAAGTCCACTATATTGAATGTTCTCGGTCAAATGGCGTTGGTGAACTTTTATATGGTCTTTTAGTTTGTCTTTGCGCAGAAACTTTTTATCGCATAATTCACAACTGTGAGCAGGAGTAGAGCTATGGCATAATAAATGGCGATATAAATCCTTCTTCCAAGCAAAGGTTTTATTACACTCTTCACATGAGAAACGTCCTCTGCAATCTGGTTTATTTTGAGCAAGCCGAGGGCGCCCAGGACGCTTTTTTGGCTTTTCTTTCCATTCACTGTAAATAAAGATTGAGCTTGAGAAAAATCAAATCATGATAGGAAAAATCTGGTACAAAAAATTGGTCATAATGTAAAGTTTAGTTTGAGTCTAAGCAGATCAACATTGGCAAATGTTAAAATAAAGAACTCAACCATTTCGTCGAATTGTTTTTTTAAGTATTCAAATAAAATCAGTATATAAAGGAGCTTACTGTTTTAAATTTACTCCAATTAAGATAAAATATGCAATATTCGTAGGCATATTAGTGCACAGGGCCGAATTAAGGCGAAGGCGAAGCAGGCGACCGCAGAAAAAAGTATATAAGAAAAGTAACCTTTCATCAAAGGAACTTAAAAAAATCATTTTGTAAACTAGTGTTATTATTCAAGTAAAATTTTTCTAAATTGTTTGAAATACATGTTTTTAAATCTATCAACACGGGTACTCATTTTGTAGCTACTTGACAATTTTTTTAATTATTACAACATAGAGTGGGGGGCGCCGAATTAGCTTTTGCCTGCAGCTTAAATTGACCTTCGCCCGCCCCTGTAAGTGCATCAAAGAAAGAAATGACCAGACTCATGCAACACTAAAATAAATTCGAGCAAGTCATTGTGAATTTTCCAACTTGCAACTATGTATTACCAACTTTTTAAGAAAATACCGACGCTACTAATATTATCTTTCTTATCTACACGAATTATTCGCATATTGTGAAGCTTGAATAATTTTAATTTAAAATGGTTCAACACGTATGCAGTGACGCACGTATGAAGTCAATGTATGGTTAGGTTAATCAGCTCAATTTATTTAATAAGGTCGCTGCGTGGAATGTTGTTTTCACACGTAAGCCGACTCATTATGACATATATAATCACCTACTCCAAATAATAGTTACACACCAGAGCTCAAAATTTAACTCATCGAAAAAACTTATTATTCAAATATATGTATCTTGAAATAAAACAAAAAGTTAAAAAATTTTTAGAAAAAAAAAATCCGAAACTTAAGGTTTTCGAAAATTGTTCTGCAGTGGCGTTATTTCGATTATCAATATCTTACTACTGACAATACGCTGCATCTTCTGCATTGCATATTTCTAGGGATTTAAAGGCTTACAAACCAACGAAGGTAATGAGCCCCAATATGTGTAAAAGGTAACCGGAATTGGTATAGAAAACGAAACAATATTATTTATAGCCGATCAAAATAGTAAAAAATTCGATAGCTAGAAATTCTCGAGGGCGTCAGATTAAGGAATGGTGGGTCAATTGCATGCTGAAAAGTATGTATTTCAATAATCTGATGATTTGAGCGTGACGTAAGGGAGTGGGAGGATCACAAACTTGCAAAAAAAAGTCACCTCGACATTCCCGAGCGCGATTAAGTAAACCCCACCAAATAATTGCCAGATTATGGATCAGCACGACCAGGACATCAAGCGAAATCGTCTGTATAAAAATCTGACGCGCTGGAGTATTTCAAAATAGCGTTTTATAGTGCATTTTCTAAAAGTCGCCACGAGCTAGCGTCACATCCGAATCATCAGTCTTTCGAATGGGAGCTTCATTCGGGATCACTTAACATCCCCTTTGAATATCTGACGGTCGACTAAATTTCTTCCCATATTTAACCCGTGTGTACGGCCGCCCACACCATCCAAAATGGCAGATTAATAAACCTCCGTCAACAGAGACACATGGGACATATGACACGCTTAGAACAAAAATGACCCATTTTATTAGCTAGAGGAAAAACGCACCAAGAAATTCCAAAGGCCAAAAACGAACTTTCATTCTGTTTTGTTTATTTAATTTTGTATGTATGCGTAAGCTATAACTCTTCATGCGTATTCGGTTATTTCGATGTAGTCGGCAGCAATAAAAAATTCAATGTTCGCAGGTTCCCGATTATTTTCTGGCCATTTTCGGGGATATTACGCAAGCGCTTGATGACGTCGAAATAGTATTCATTATTTACCGTTTGAAGGCGAAAAAAAAATTTATATAAAGTATAGTATTTGTGTTACTGTCTCCACGAGAAACGTTTAGCAATAAAACTAAATCTGCAAGATTTAACACTTAAGTTAAACAATTCAAGTCACTTCTACATAAGTTCTAGTGAACTACAGTACTACTTATATGTACATTGATAATTGCATAAAATATATACTTTAAAAACTTGATTACCCATCGCTAGAATCACAGATTGCACTAACGTGCTTATTTTCAGTAGATGAAACTGTTATGGGATCCACTATAACTGCAAGAAAAGACTAGATTGTTTATGCACATCTGAATTGAACATTGAGTCTGATACCTTTCTCTTCATTTTCAACACTGCTCAAGAGATGAATTTTGCTTTCCGTGATTAAACCCTCTTGTTTTGCGTAAATATTCCATGGCTTGGAGTTTGAATTTACATGAGCAGTCTCACGGCCATCAACATTATACAGCATTCTGTCAGCGTCCGCTTCAGGTTCATCTGCCTCATAGTGATCATTGACTTCGTCTGACAATGGAAATGAGCCAAACAAACTTTCTTCTGTATTGTAGGGTTCCAATTTGATATGCATATATTCCACTGTATTGGAAGGCATATCTATTGGAGATTCCAAGAGGCAGTCTAAATATTTACTAACTGTCGTACCATCCTCAAGTTCAGTTACTGCAGTGTTGATGCACTTCACAAATTTTTTATTGGTTTCCTGAGCCTGAAGCACAAACGAGTATGCATTTTGTAGCTTTCGTGAGCAAGTGCTGCACAGATTCATTGGCATAATTTCTTCATTTGAATGCGACTTTGTCTGCAATTATTCAATCAATAGAAATAATTACTAATGGTACTCTTACTTTCATAAATGTCTATAATCCTACATCTATTTTGGCAATATCCAATAAAAGATCAGAGAGCGTCTTCAGAGGAAATCGGTCTGTGCTTTCATACAGAGGATATAATTCTTCGCTTGTGTGGGAGCAAGTACGACAAATAGATTTTACATTTAAATTTCGGAAGTATGGATCGGTTTCCATCGCTTTTAGTTATATTTTACCAACTTATCTGGTATATAAAAATATATATATGTATTCCTTTTTCATCCCAAAAACTCTTTTGCAAATAGTCACAGTCAGAAGGCAACGCCGATAGTAGATAACTGTTCATTAGTTTCGACAAAACAATAATGTCAAAAGATAACGTCAAAAATTGTTTTCATGCCATGCTTCGTCCTCTGTCAAAATTCGACAAAATTATTCAACTTCTGTAAACAAAAGATTTTATGAACAAAAAATCTGATATATAATTTTTTCGCTGCTTTGAGTATTATGAGAAACCGTTGCGCAACTGCTTCACATGGTTTGCTTTCGGAAGACAACACAATATTGATATCAAATAGTCAAGCAGCTGTTGTACGCCATTAGAGTGCTGAGTTCTGAACGTAACAGACATGACTACAGTTTTAAAAATCATTAATTTAACCAAAACTTTTAAAGGATTTTGCAACAATGTTGTGGAAGCATTGCAAAAGAATAACATAAGACCTAAAACGCATCTGCTCTGGTAAGAAGTTTCAAATTTTCCTAAAGTCGAAACCATGTTTTTTATGTAACAAATTCCTTTAAGTGCGCGTGTCAACATTCATAATTCATCAATAACTGGGAGTTTAACTTCAACCGCTGCAAAATTCCACACTAGCCATTTATGTCACGACCTGATGGAATTTTTCGATGACAAAAAAAATTGGGCGGAAAATGAAGTTAAGGTAGGACGTGCGTGGAAGAAGGAAGAGCTACGTATTAAGTCAAATAAAGAGCTGCACCAGCTGTGGTACATTCTGCTTAAAGAGCGTAACATGCTGCTTACTATGGAACACGAATGCAATGAAAAAATGGAATTATTTCCCAGCCCAGAACGCGTAGATAAGGTGTTTTGAGATTACATATTTAGTTTTGGTTAGAACTAAAAAATTTATAATTTGTTCAGGTAAAGATCTCAATGAGCAACCTAGAGATTGTTGTGCGGGAGCGCAATAAAGCCTATTATTTGCTAGAAACAGGGATCACCGGTGAACGTCCTACAAAATTAGTAGCGAATTCGCTTGGAATTAAGTACATATACAAGTGAGTAAACACCGATTTTAATATATAATGATCAGAATAAAGTGCTTAGTTTTCTAGATAGGTATTAAAGATTCAACTTGAAATGTTTCTTATATAAGAAATTTTTTGTGTTCAGTTTTATTGTACAAATTACATGACGTTGATTTTATGTAACTCTCGACTTTTTTAATCGTTGAAAGCAAAATTTTGATTGCCTTTTTGCAGATCATGCGAACACGTATTGCCGCCTTTTATGAACTTGGAATTTATCAAATCGCGTTCGATTGGCTATGGTGGACGAGCTGTTCGGAAATTCTTATTGCATTATAGAGAGAGACTATACAATGAAAAGCGTAAGGCTAAAAAGTAAAAAGAACATTATTCTTTACTCTATTATTTTAAGGAAATAATTTTATAATTTTTTTTTATTTTCCCACGAAGTCGTTCACGCAATGAAGTGATGATGTTGTTACGCCGCAATCCCCACATGGATGTGAATATGTTAAGACGCACGTTCCCCAACGTTGATGTTGACAAGCTCCGAAAAGATGATAAAATACGTGGACATTACGTACCGAAAGTTGACGGCTAAGAGATTAAACATTTTCTTAAAATAAGTTTTTGTTAAATGTAATAAAAAAATTACACACCTATAAAACAATTACGCAACCTAAAAAATTCCTTTGAGTTTTAGTCTTCACTGTTACTTGCAAATAATATTTTCTTTCCCTGGAATGTTGTTATATTTGATTTCATTTTCTGTTTGGCTATCCAGGATGGATGCAATTTCTCCAGTTGATTATTCGTTGTATATTTCGCATTTTTGCTCATTATTCCACTTTCCTTGACACGATTAGATCCATTTCCGTCAATAGTTTTCGTTTTTCCTTGAAATTCGGTAACTGAAGATTTTCTTAGCTTTTCAGTCCGCGAAGGACGAAATTCTTCCATTGCATAATTTATTTGCTTTATGTTTTCCGTGTTCGCTATGCTTGTATTTGGATCTCGGTTAATGACTGCAGTTGAAAAGTAGTTTTCACCAGTTTCAGTAAAAAAAAAGGGATCAACGACATGTGTTACAACAGGTTGCAGATCCACGGTTATCCGTTTATCAATATTATTTACGTTCAAACTATCACTTTTTTGAACTGGGTACGTGTTTTTCGACATATCTGCGTTTTTATTTTTAATTTTTTTTTTTTCTGATTTTGGTACCGTTAAACGTTCTTCGTCGATGGACTCAATCGTGTTTGCCGATGTATCTACGTTTTTCTTTTTTAATTTCTTATCTTTCTCTGATTCTGTTACTTTAGTTGGTGCTGTTGATGAAACTTCTTTAGCTGACCCAATTTTCCATTGACCAGCTGTTGCAATGAATTTTTGGTCAGTGAACAAGTCTACGTCTTCCTCAACTACAGTGCCTGGATTGTTTTCCTTTATCCATTCTAAGCGTTTCCGTGCAATGGCTTTTTGTTCCTTAACATCTTTCCGCATCACTTTCTTAAATGCAGTTTTGTTTTTCTTAACACGTCGTTTGCTCACCTCCATTAGTTCATCCTTCCATTTGAACGAGCAATCCGATAGATTCAAACTTTCTTTGAATGTTTTAATCAAATTCTGAATTGTTTTGTTCAAAGCCAAAAGCGCATTTCCTGTTTCCTCAGGCATAGACAAACCGTCTGTGATTATCGCAGCAGGATCTCTATTCAGCAGTAAGACGTTTTTAATTATGCCAATGGGTTTTAATTTCTACTTAAAATAAATAAAGCGTTTAAACCTGTCACAAATATCGCTTTACCAATGAAATGGGCTATAAAATTTTCCTGAGCATTATAAGATCAAGTAAAGAAAAGTGGCAAAAAAAAACGAAAACAATTTTTCAACACAATTCAACTTTTTTTTAAATAACAGGTTGAGGTTGAAATTAATTTTTTTATTTTATTTTATTGAGGATATTTCTATTGCCTAGGTCAGCAATCCAAACACTAAAAATTGGTACGATTTGTCGAAAAAAGTTAAGCTATAAAATCTCTATGAGACCAAGTTGACCAAGGTTAACTCTCATATAACAGCTAATATTATGAATCTAAAATTCTTAAACCTTATCACGGTTTAATCACTGAACCGATTTCGACGAAAGTTAGCAATGTGGTTCTTTGAAGTCCAGTAAAATATATGGGCTACATTTAACGGTTTCTTCCGTTTTGTCCGTTACTGTGTTTCAGGTGTAGTTGTTCGCGTTGATCTTAACTTTTGAGTCGTTGCTTTTTCAAAATAAAATATAAATGTAAGTATGGCGATCTACCTCTAAGTAGTGACCACATAAAATTTGAAAACTTTTTGCACTTATGTGAAAGGTGATGTATTAACGTTAAGCCCATAAAAAAAAACTAAAATTGTGACAATAGCACGGAATTAACAGTAAAAGTTATATATGGTTTCTGACAAAATGTTAATAAACTTTCATTTTGGGTTATTCCTCCCACAGACTTCGTTTCTGTTGATATTGTTTTCAACTTCTTTCAAATAAAAGTCTCAATCTGTTTTTCAACTTACACATACATATGTGATTTGAGCTTTTTTTTGCCACAATATTGATTTATAAAGGAAATGAGTTTTCTTATGTATTGTATCAATTTAGAATAAATCAAATTTTAAGGCCCATTTAGTTGGAAATTAAACCAAATTGTACCTTTAAGTAGTTCATGGTCTCTGTCGCTTTGCGAAATCGGCTTTTGGTTTTATCATTATCCGATTGTTTATCCAATTGGCCTTTTAATTTTCTAATTTTTTGTACCAATTTGTGGATTGTTTGTGTTCGACCAAGTTGAATACACTTTTTGTTGCTGATAATCTGAAACAGGATTTTTGAACTGTATAATATATATTTATAACTTAAACGTCGATTTCTTGTTACCAAATTGTTAAATTGTAGTTTGTTTAACATTTCGCCGCAAGACTTTTCTTCAAAATTACTGAATATTTGTTATCTTTGATCAGGCGGTTAAGTTAATTTGGAATATTTGGTACTCGCCTACAGCTCATGAGTTAACAATGTGCTAGTCTATGTTCAAACGACTTGAGAAGACGTCGCGTTCAGAGGGAACGAGAATGTTAAAATTATCACGTCACATATTTTTGACCAATTGCCTTCTGAACCCGATGTTTAATGCCAAATGTCAAAAATCGACCAGTATTTAGGAGCTAAACAGAATTGAAAACTTTGTGTTTCGGTAGTCCTTTCCCTAGGTTAAGATATATGCCTTTCGGAATGATTGGCATATTTTAAGAAGAATTAGATTTCATAGAGTTGAAAACAGTTTTTTTATTATTACATCTCCGAAAAATAAAAAGCAAAGAAGGGAAGTGAGTAATGCGAGTGATGTGTACACCTCGAAATTTTTTTTGCAAATAATGTTTGACAAGCATGTTTGATGAGGAGAATGCTAAACGTTTCCCTTGCCGCTTTTCCGACTCAACAACACATAATACGTTGAACAGAATTGGGACGGAATCGGAAAAGCGGCAACAGAATTCCACTGCTAAAAATTATAACACACTTGATGCTATGAAATTGAACAGAATTGCGGCGTACGACTGATAACCTACCAACGGATACCCATCCATATTAATTCTATATATTTTGGACAGCGGATTTCCGTTGCCACTCTTCCGACCCCGTACCAATTCTGTTCAACACATTAGATGAAATTTTGACAACTGAAACCCACACTGAAATAATGTAAACCTTATTATTGAATCATAGCTGATTTGTGAGTAAAGTGGACACTCTCTTCTAATCTCTTTTTGGCATTCCTCGGTTGTGGTGTCGTTCTTTATCGTCGTTCCTAGTGTTTCTCTGCTGGTGCTAAACAACCTCACGGTTGTCTGTGTATTAAAAAAATATTTTAATTTGATATTTAATACAAAAATAATATGGAAATTAAACTAAAATTTTAACTGTCACTTAATAAATTAAAAGTATCGGGAGTGCTGTATGATATGAAAATGACAAAATTTTTTAAGTAATTTTTATATTCTGTGCAATTTTGACTTAGTGGAATCAATATTTAATTCCGTAGAAATATACATA
This sequence comes from Meiosimyza platycephala, assembly GCA_963662105.1. Taxonomy (NCBI): domain Eukaryota; kingdom Metazoa; phylum Arthropoda; class Insecta; order Diptera; family Lauxaniidae; genus Meiosimyza; species Meiosimyza platycephala. The sequence continues at coordinate 171,994 of OY759209.1, forward strand.
TATTCCAAGGTGAGGAGAACGATGCAATAAAAATTAAAAATTCCTAATATAATTTCGCTATACCAAAATCAATTATTTCAACAAACTCGTTTTTCCTTGGTCACATCGACGTCAGAAGTTGCTCTTTTTCACAGCATGACGTGAATCTGCTTTTGTATACAATACTTTTTTATCCAAGTTTTGGAAATTTCGGAAAAAACTGACTGTGCAAGTGTTTCGTCGAAAATAAAATAAAATTCAGTGCAATAAACAAATCTAAATTTTATTTTTGTGATGTGGAATAACTTAACAGCCGAATGGGTAATAGAAGAAACAGAGTCTAAGCCAAATTAAATTACGCATTTGTGGTTTAATTTTGCGAAATTATGGTAGTCAGCAGATAAAGAAAGACATACACATACATATTTTAATATATGTCACATGAAGTACTCAAACAATTCTACTATCAAAATATTCTTGAAAGTACACATAATAATCACTTGTGAATTGTTAGGTTAGAATGTATGTATTTTCAGTAGTCGGTGTTGTCTCGTGTTAAATTGATTGCAGAATATAAAAAAATTTTATTAAGTTTCTGTTTGCACATATATATTATGTATGTCGCATAGAATTGGGTTAGTCAACTTTTAAAAACGCCGAAAGTTTTTGAATTTGTAGTGTCAAATCGCGGTTTTGCACAGAACATAACTATTTTCAAAACTTTAAAATAAGACTGATATCAATACGACAAAATTCCCGAATTTTCAGAAGATTATGTATAAACAATTTAAGTATGTAATTACTTAGAAAACTTAACATTTATTTTGTATAAATACATGCAACTTAATACATATCTTCTGATATCCTTGTCTGGCCTGCAGTTTAGCCTGCTTTAAGGGTCGTCCACAAAACACGGTGCTCAGTTTCTGGCTGGAGAAAGCTCAAATACATTAACTGGATAAACTGTCCAAAAGTAAACGAAAATGAATTCAACTAGTCCAGTTAACTATAATTGGATAGTGAGTAAATACACTTAAGAGGCATCAACAGTGGATAAGTATGTGAAAAAAACTAAAGTTTTTCATTTACGAAACATCTCTCTAGTTTAAGATTCTAGTTAAACTTTTCTTTTCATTTTGTCCGAAATAGGGGAATATTTTTAAGTCATAGCAATAACTGCTTAACTGCTAATAACTGCCGATTGATAATCTTACAGAATCATGATAATAAAGAAGTAAAGTAGCATATCTACAATGAGTGATTATTGTATAAATAAAAAAACGTTTGTTTCGTCAGAAATTTTTTATTCTTTCATTGTCTATTCTATCAGCCAACTCGTGGTACATGTGTAAAATCGGACCATTATTTAAACGTTTTTGACCCATCATTGAACCACATACGATTTCAGCCTCTTAAGAGTCGAAAACCTCTCATTAGTGCAAAAGGATGCAGGAATAGTTATTAACAATTTAACGAATCAAACGAATTATAGAATGAGGTCCTACAATATATTCTAAACTTATCTATTTAGCTTCATTTCTGCTCGCTAAATCAAGAAACCTGTTTCGATCACTAAGTAAACTATCTTTTTTGAAATCATCTTTATAATAATTGAATAATTTAACAACATCAGAAACTCTGCCAAGTACAAAAGCTTCAAGGAATCTGAAAATTTTGCTGAATCTGTCCCAAATCAAATTCTCATAGCGAAAGGACTTGGTCGTACACGTTAGTTATAATAAATTTTTCAATACTAATCTGAAGTCTCAAATATATGATTTTCTACTTTTGAATTGGAATCAATACACTTGGTCATTCGCGTGTTGAATTAAAATTTCCCGTGTTGAATTCCACATGGGAAAGTCTTAAGCGTGTGGAGTTCTAAACATAATTTGTTTTACTGAAGATCGTGCTACCAAATTGTGTAATTCACGTTACCGCTACAATTTTTCATATAAGTTACTCAAAAGTGTAACTATTATTTTGAACAAATGTGTACACTGTACACTCTATATACTATTAGAAGGGCATTTGGAGCATTTTTTCGATCTCTTTCATACCTGTGTTTGATTATCCCTTTTTAACCTATCGGGCATTTCATGTGAAGTGGACAAGGAAATTCGTTCACTTTTGGGCTAATTGAACTTCTAAAAGATGTGAATAAAAACACAGAATTTTTATTTTGTGCGAGCTTTGTTGTCAAGTTATGGTCTTCTTAAGAATTATATTAAATAGAATAAGGATTTTTCGGGAGCAGTTTTTTGAATTAAACATAATGGTTTTTATAGGAAAATTACTGTCTTTTGCAATTATGAAATCAGATTCGAATTTTAAGTTAGGGTCAGGTTACATCGAAAGTGCGGCATGCATGTACAGCAGAGCATGCATTATATTAACCTACAAAATGAGACTATTACTATTTGTCTGTTTTTCCGGATGATGAAGTCCGATAATGTTCACCTGGAGCTGTGGCGAGCCGAGGCTTATGGACAGCTTAAACCGCTTATCCTTCGACGTCTGTGTTATGTCGCTGGCGTAGTATCATGTACACGAGAACAGTCTTTGCAACTGATACGTCGCCGTTTGAAGTCTAGGCATGTATGTATGTCAGTGCTTGAGGCTTGATGCGAATTTCCCTAATAACCTTTAAGTAAATGACCAAAAACTTCAACCTTGAACCTCTTTTCTACATATTATTACCTATTAGGCTATTCAGTTTTTTTTTAAGAAAAAAGAGTTCAATTCATGTTTATATAGAAAATGAAATTAAACTTTTTCTAATAAATTAAAAAAAATGTCTACATACATACATATGTATGCAGTTTAAGCTTTTCAAAGTGACTTATTTGGGACCTGCCCTATATATGTTATATTTTTTATTTAAAAAATATTACCAAAGAAAATTTGCCCAACAAAACTTGTGATAAATGCATTCCTAAAGAGTAATTAATTAACATCTTAACACTGCCATGTTCACTCTGCACAAATTACCAGTGCCTATAACGGTAAGTAATAATAAGAAAGATTAATTAGCAAAGGCATGAAAATAAGCACAAATATATTATTCGTGATTCTTAGGCTTCTTTTTACTATGTGCTTAGTTAGTGTTCACATTTTACACATGTGCTGCCGGTGCTCATACTTGTTGATATAAGTGATTAAAACTGCAAAACATGTAAACACTGATAAAATTTGAGCATTTGAAAAAAAAAACAGCATTAGAATATGTTCGTTGACTGCTTAAGATTATTATAAAGTAATTTTGGAGCAATCAATTGAAAGAATCGATATACTGAAAAATGTCCTCGAGTTATAAACGAAAAATAAAAAATGCTTTTACATAGTTTTGGTTTTTCAATTGTAATTATTGTAGTTATTAAAAATATTCGTGTTGGGCTTAATTATCATGATCTACTCAGCTAAGGAATAATTGCCTTCAGGAGTATAATAAGAAAAAGTACGCTTTTATTTATATTTAATTATTAAAAAGACACATCAACTAAGTAATTGCCTCTTTTCAAATCTTTCTTCTCGTTCCAATTTATTCCTGAATTATTTTTGAATTATTTTTGAGTTATTTTCGTGACTCTGTTGAAATACAGTTGATTTGTTTGATTGCAAGGGGCTCCGTCACATGCTCGCTTAGCTCTTCAATCGCCCGCCTCCGACCACTTCGCTTCAAACGTGGGCTCTGGCCACGCCCTATCCCTATTTCTTTAACGTGCTCTTTTTGTATAAGAACAGCCAAAAATATAACGTATTTCACTTAGTTTGTAAGTTTTTATTGTAGTGCGTCTCCAATACTATATTTTGATATTTTTTTTTCAAACCTGCACTTATATTCCTTCTCTGCTTCTGTATTTTGACAGAGCAACATACATATAAAACAAGATTACAAATTATGACCTCATCGAAGAAGCTGGTTTTTCATTGACTTTTTTTCTATGTATTTTGGACCGTAGAATCCAAATATACCCAGGATTTTTTTTTCTTAAGAATCGTTTTCAAAATATCCTCAAAAAACCCTTCTTTTGGCACTTTTTTCAGTTTTGTGCCCATTTCCCTTTTAATTTTTATCCGACCCGCGTAAATTGTACATCGTTCAAAAAGTAATTTTGTCTTCTTTCTGACAACGTATCAGAAAAAAAATTTTACCAGATAGTCTACGGAAAAAATTAAAGCGAGGATATTCGTGGGTCCGCAGATGAGAAAATTGTTCGACGATAACGAGTTTAAAAAAATGCTTGACCGAGGTCCAGACTGAAGCTTAGGAAGCATACGGAGACATTCTGATTCAGAAAATGATGGATGCATTTCATGCCAGTGGTACGTATGATCACTGTAATTTCGTTCAGTACATACATATGTATGAGTTTTGCAAATATACGAACATATCGCTCATTTACTTCAAGAGTGCCATAACTCAAAAAACGTGATTTTTGAGTTAATGATGTAGAAATATCCGCCATTTCATGTTTTATTTTGTATCAAAAACTCAGAAAAGTATCTTGTAAACTCGCCTTGTGAAAAGAGTTTATGTAAACATACTTTTTTGAATTCTCATATAAAAAGTAACTTATTGAAAACTTTAAATGCGTTTTTCTCCCACTTTGTGTTTTTTGAGTTATGCCACTCTTGAAGTAAATGAGCGATATATTTAACTTTAATCTCATTTTAATGAGAATTACTTTGGATGCATTTTTACCACTCTGGGCTTAAGTCGGTCAAATAAGTAAAGATAAAAAAAATTCGTAGGCAGTAATAAAATCCAACATACGACTCTAAGGACTGAGTAAAATTTAAAATGGGTGAAAAAAAGTTAATCAAACATAGGCGAGCCAATCAATTTTTGTTGTTGTTTATTTTCTTAATTCTTTTCTCGGTCTATTAAGTGTCAGAAAAAAATTTTGTAGTGATATTTTACTGCCATACAATTAGGGCATTTTGTTTACTCGTTAGGTATGTATGCAAGTGTGGCTTTGAAACGCCAGACAATCAGAAGTACTTATTATGTAGTCCTTCATTATTACCTGCGTTTGTTCAAATAGTAACAACAGTAATCTTTCGTTTTCAATTAGCGTTTACAGAGTTGTAAGGCCGTCATTTGAGCCATTTGAAATCAAAAATGTGTTAGTTTGATGCAAGACAAATAAGTTCAGGTTATCTGCTGCTAGAAGCCTTAATGTCAAGTTAATTTTGAAATTGTTTGTATATGTAATATACATAGATATGAGCCGCTGAAAGCAAAAGTGGTATAACTCAAAATTTTCGAAAAATGAATGTCTAACTTGTTACGTCAGCAATTATCATTAGACAAAATTTTAAAAGTTCAGTTGGCGATATGGCCGTTAGAGAGCATCGTTAAGTTTTGGCTCGAAACAAGTACTTCTAACTTCAAGCGGAACACAGGTAAAACTCTGCGCGAGCCATTGTGTTTGTTTCATTTGCTAGGTTAGAGTTAAATATAGTTAAATTTAAAAATTTTGTTTTAGTATTTTTTGGATGAAAAAAAATTTTGTTTTTTTAATTAAAAATGATTTATGAAATAGATATTTTAATTTAATTAACATATTCAAAGGAATAAAGGATTATAGGAATGAATAGTTAAGTGGTTATTAGGTTGCGGTGTGCTTTAAAGGCCAAAATTTTTAACGAAAAGTGGTATAACTCACTGACTGATACGACTTTGTCACTAATTTCTTTGAAATAATAATTGGAGGAATGGTATTGTAATTTGAAGCATAATTTAAGCTACTTACCTTTTCAAAAATTATAATTACGAATAATTAAATTTTGAACAATTGACTTTCCAAAAGTGTTGAAACTTTGACAAAAACAAATGCACTGATTTTTTGCTATACCAGAACGCAATCCTCCAATTTTCTCAAAACTACTTAAATGTGACTTATACCACTGTTGCTTTCAGCGGCTCATATGTAGATCAGATTTTTCATATAGTAAATATCAAATAATAATAAATATCATACATTACCCAAAATAGAATGTTATTATTGAAGGCGAAAATATAGTTTTCATCAGACAATGCTGAGATTACAACTCGACAACAACAGTATGTCAACATACATATATTTTGCACTGTGGTAAGGGAGTGACACATCAAACTTCGGTTTTTTTATTATTGCTATGACTTTGCTGTGTTGCCTGTAAATTTTCGGAGGCAAAGCATAGCCGAAGCAAATGAAATGAAAATATTAAAGCCTTAAATGGCTTATAATTTTATTTATATAGAATCCGAAAAAACGGAATTATTGTACGCGCGTATTGTATTTACTATCTCTGGGATGTAATTTTTTATATGCTATAAAAATAAATAAGTAAATAAATTCTTTTTGGGCTAAATGGTTGTTGCGGTTAATTAAAAACTTTTTTTCTTGTAACCGATGCGACGTTTCGGGGGTTCTTTTCCACTTCCCACTAACAACAACAGACCATTTAGCTCAAAAAGAGATTAATTTATTATAACCAACTATTGGTCAAGCAACAAAAACGTTTTCAACACATTGTATTTCCTTTGTCTTTTCAGTTAATTTTCCAAAAGGCTTTAATCTGCTCATGATTAGCTGCGCACAAGCACAAAATCGCTCCTTTAATTACCATTACTGAAGTAGTAAACTAAGAAGTCCAATTTCCCTATTTGTAAACAGCTGTCTCCAAGCGTACAATGAAAAACGACGTTGTCCGATGGAATATCCACAATCCAAACCATAAAATCGACTGTGACAACGAAGAAAAATATTGTAAAATTATTCAAAACATCTGTAATAATGATTCTAACCCTATTACCACGCATTCTGGGTTACGCAATGAATGGACTTTTTTTAAAAGTTTCGAAGCAAGAAAGAGATGTCCTTCTGCATCTTTTGCAATTAAATGTGATAATAATGAAAACAAGATTGAAACCGAAAATGAAAAATTCGTTTATTTAGTAAATCAAAATAAAACTTCGCAACTAAGCAGGCATGTATGCACCTCAAAAGTAATAAAACTAACCCCAAAAGCCAAATCTGAATTTCAATTAAATTTATGTTCGTGTACGTATTCAACTTTAAGTAGCAAACATTTGCAAAACAAACATTTACATCGCACTGTTCGTGGTTTAAATTTAAGTAAATTTATATATTTTTGTCTGCAAGTTTGTTGTCTTAACTTTCTGTGTAATATAAGTGTGGGCGTATCTTCAAGTGTAAATAACGAGGTCGCTGCTCAAAGCTTATCCTTTCATCGAGATTATCATTTAAATCGTCCAATTGTGGTTGACAGCAGTGAGTCATCAAGCCAATACACTCATACATGGGCAGTGCACATTCCAAAGGGAGATAGTGGACTTGCTGATAAAGTGGCCAGAAATCATGGATTTATTAATTTAGGAAAGGTGAGTAAATGGTTTTGAAATCAATAATCAAAATATAAAGAAATACATACTTTTAAATGATACTATGACTGCAATTTCATGAAAAGCGTAAACAAATCAGGCTCATTTACTCACAGTAAACATGTATTTCGAAGGAGCAGGGTTAAAAAAATTCAAATATTGAATTTGCTTCAGCTGTTGCTTTGTTGCGACTGCTGAAAAATCAACAGCAATAGCATATGTTCGGCTGCCAATGATGTGCTGTTACTGTGGCTATCAAAAAATCGACAGCAATAGCAAAAGCAGAAAACACATTTTCGGTAGTCAATAATGTAATGTTACTATGACTGCCTAAAAATCGAAAACAAATGCTTTGGCTTCTGAAAATGTGCTTTCTGCTTTAGCTATTGCTTTCCATGTTTCGATAATCACAGTAATAGTATATAATTGATCACTGCTTTTGCTGTCTATTTTTGTCTGACTTTGCTACTGTCGTAGACTTCACTAACCACAGTGCTTTTGCATTAAAATTTCTTTGCACATCTTTAGGCTTAACGTAACTAGTTAGTAGTTAGTAGTGGTAACACATATGTATATGTGTTACCGGCCAAACTAGTTTTTAGGATAAACTAGTTTTTCCTAGGCCAAACTAGTTGATTTGTATGCCTGAAAGTATGCAATTTATCCAGTATTGGGCATATTGGAGGATGTAAATACTGAGGTGCGGCTGTAGGCCTCCCACTTACCCTTACTTACACTTGCCAAGCACACAATGAAATTGATAAGTTTTATTTTATTTTGCTCCTGCCTTAGTCTTACTAGCCACAGTGCTGTCGTGTTAATAAAGAATTGAAACAAAAATGTTGATCAAAGTTCAACTTCAGAGTTATGCTTGCACATGTGAACGTTATTGTTTAGTTTTTTAGTCAAAATACATGTAATATATATATAATACATTTTCATTATTCTTGCATAAATTTTAATACGAAACTCTTTGCATTATATTTCGTCCGCGAGTATTAATTTCTGGTTGACGCACTTTCAAATTGAACATCCCTTGTCTTTAAATGTTCCTTACACAGCGTTAGAACTGCCTCAGTATTATTTCAATGTTTCTAATGCGGCACTGATTAGGCCGAGTAAAAATTTGCGTCTCGATCACATACGGGTGGCTCTATAAGAGATTCCGTCCGGACTTGGGTAATTGAATCAGGGCTGAATCGGGTAATCGGATCAGGCCCTGATAAGTTTGGTAAGGCATCATGCCAGGTTAACCAGACCAAGCAAACCTGATATGGCACTGATCAATGTGTCTGATGCGGTTAACGCAAACCAAATTTTTTTGTGCATTTTTTACCATATCTTCTCTATTACTGCTCATTAATTGGAACTTAAGTTCCCGGGCTGCGTGCTCATTATTCATAGTGCGTGAGATCGATACGCTGTTGTCAGTTTTTTATCTTATTAAATCAATGTAAGGAATTTTTCGACTTTTTTGACTTGCGCTGTGACTTTTTCCTTATCAAAAAATAATTTTACATGAAATTTTCCTACGCAATGTCACCTACAGTTGCTTTCAAATATTTAAAACTAGCTTTACATGCTTTCATATTTAAAACGCATTTTAAGAGTAAAAGCAGGTCTTAAGTCGACTATAATAGACATAGCGTCCATTTTAAAATACACTCTAAGTCGTTAAAAGCTGCTTTTAATTTGTTTATAACTACGGGTTATTGTTTTTTAGCATTTTTATTAAAAATAAGATATTTTAAACACGTTTTATGTTATAAATATGTTATACTTAAGATAGGATGCTATAACGTTTTATGTTATAAATATGTTATACTTAAGATAGGATGTTATAAACTATTTTTTTTGTCTGTCTGTCGCTCTACAATTTCTGTTTACTTTGTATCGTTTATTATAAGATGGGTATATGTAGGTTTAATAGAAATAAATTATCTCATGAATACTACATTTTTAATTGGCACATGGTTTCGTGTTGTACATTTACATTCTTAATTTTATATCCTCAAGTGTACGAAATATCTTGATGAACTTTAAATCTACTTCGTCAAGGAAAGAGCGTATATCATTTCTCAGAATAGCAAAGTCCATGACAGTATCTGATTGATCACTTCGTGAACTACATTCCCCGCCAACTACCTGTTTGCTGTTCCAGCATGCTATACCTTGAATGTAGTCGTCTACAAACTCTGGCAGTTCAGAATCCTCATTAAATCGAATACGTCGCCGTTTTACATAAGTGTTAATCATTAAATGCAAAAAATCACAGTTCCAGTTGTTTTTTGCAAAATGGAATTCCTGTAGCTTTTTAAAGCTGTCGAAAAATTGATCAAGAAATTTTATCGAAGTTAATCTGTTGCCCGAAATATCTAATATGTTCAGATGAATCTGTTTTTTAAAGACACCCTCAGGTATATCATCCAGTTGAGTAAAGCTTAAGTTAAGTTGCTGTAAAACAGTAAAGCGACGAAAACTTTTGACATGCAAAGTGCGTATTGGATTAAGTGACATGTCCATTTCAGTGACATTTGCGGGATGTGCCGGCTGTGGCACTTCACGTAGGGAGTTGTTACGCAGCTGCAAAGATGCAACGTTGGCGCTTATGGACACTGAACGCAAGTCACAGTCATTTGCCGATAAAACTTCCACAACAGGCGGAAAATCTACTCGCAGATCATGCATAATAACTCCACTTATGTCAAGAAGACTGATATGTAGGAGTCGTCCCAGCAATGGTGACAGATCGAATACCCTTAGTGGATTACGCGCCAAAATTATGGTTGAAAGATTTTTGTTTCGCTCAAAAATAGTAGATGGCAACCACTCAAGACGATTACCCGCTACATTGATCAGTTCCAGTTTTTTTAGAGAGTGAAAAACTCCTCCCGGCAGCTCTTTAAGTTGGTTTTCCGACAAATTTAAAATTCGTAAGTGCGTCAAACCTTGAAAACTTTCGTTATGCAACGCATGTACCTGATTACCACGAAGGTGTATTTCCTTAAGCTTTTCAGCGCCTTGAAAAATGTGCTTTGGTATTTCCTCCAGGCGATTGTTGTTTAAGTAAACAACTCTAAGGTTGCGAGCACCTTGAAACTGTGGCCGTTCGAAGGTTTCCACCGAACAGTTGTCAAAGTTTACTGCTTGCAGCTCTGGGTATAAATCAAACATAAGGTGCGGAATTTTTGCAATAGAAGAGTTTACAAAATTCACCATAAGTGGACGCTGCTCATCCCATTCTGTGAGTATAACGTAATCATCGCGTTCAATGGTTACGCCCGAGCATACGTTTATTTTGCAATGGTCTTGCATTCGAATACGCCGCAACATCGATCCGAGGGCAATAGATGGTGGCCCATGGAGCTGCAGCCAAGCAATTAGATTTAGGATAAAAAAAGCAACGTTCATTAGTCTACTTTAAACATACTACTTAAAAAATATTATTGTACAGCAGTAAACAGAAGCTGATCTTCACGTAACGTTCTATTTTAAAACCGTTTAGCTACTGATTCGGTTGCACCTATCATTACCTCATGGAGGCTTCCAGTCTACAAATTTTTATCATACCTCCTTCTTCTAATTCGTTATTTATCTTAATTTACTTGCTGTCAACTTACCCCAGCAATAACATACATATGTACGTTTGACCGACTTTTGCACTCACTCCCCCAAGCTCACATTTCCACTTATGAAATTTGATTTAATTAAGTTGAGTCAGTTCAATTGATTTTATGCACTACATTTGTTGAACAGTGAGCATGACTTTATTGTGATACACGTACCAACAAAATTGTGCATAATGAAAAATGAATGAAATATGTAAATGAAAATAGGGGATGTATATTTTTAATGTTCATTCTTTTTATCATTGTATTCTCTAATAATGGTATTTTACAGATATGTATATGCGATTACCTGGAGAAACCGAAATATTGAACTATCGACTAAATTAATGTAGATCCTATTTTGAAATATTTAGTTTAATACCTCTATCAGAGGCGGAGACTTCCAAAAATTATTGGGGGGCCGCAACTTTTAAAATTTTCTAAGTGACATTTTGTGGGGGAAGGTGTAGAGTAGTAACACTATCCGACACCAAAAATGTTCCTTGATATTTATTAATTTTTTATGATGTAATAAGGTCCCCTAAGTTCAAAAAAATTTTTGATAGATTTTTCTCACGGTTAGTTTTTTTTTAAAATTTTTTTTAGTGTACTTTCAGCTTTTAGGCTATATCTCATCCAAATATAAACCGATTTCGTTCGAATAAATTTTGATAAAAAGGTAACAAAATTCCTCACAACTCTTGTAAAGAGAGGTTTTAATTTACAGATTACGAGATAAAAGCTGACGCATTTGAAAAAATTGATTTTTTTAAAATTTGTATCCAATTAAAAATAACTTTAAAAATATAAATATTTAAAAATACATCAATTTAGCTCTTTAATTACAAAGAGGAAACTCTTTAAAAGAAAATAATACCAAGTTTTTGAAAATCCGTTATGCTGAAGTTATAGCCAATTTAGTATAAATTTTCATAATTTCATTTTACCATTTCTACCAATTTTTCAGTTTTTTCTTATTTATAGGCTATTAGTACAGCCATTTGGTTAAAAGAAAAGAGGTTACCTGGAAAGTTTTCGGAGAGCTTTGACAGATTTCCATGTGCTCTTTCCGAATATCAATTTTTCTACCTCGTATTTTTGCCGCTCGCGCCGCCAAATTGAAAAAATGGCACCAAAAATCAGTTTTTTGACAATATCTCCTTTCCGACTCATTTTACGAAAAATAACTAGGACATAAATTGTAGGTAATTTTTTCTAGTTTTATTTTGTCTATACGTGTTTTTCAGTTCATTTTTTAAATTAAATATTAGGAAAATTTACAAATGTTTTTTTGAAATCAACGAATTTATTTTAAGTTTCAACAAAAACTAGGAAAATTTACAAATGTTTTTTTGAAATCAACTAATTTATTTTAAGTTTCAACAAAACATCATGTTTTGTTATATCAGAGAAGCTGTTTCTATGACTGAAAATCATACAAAAAATTCAGAATCATTTTTTTCTGTATACTCATATATTTATGCACAATAACTCAGTTCTGACTTCTCCAGAGGGAATGCAGTTGATGCATTGAAGAATCATGCGCGCTGACTCTCGCCATTCACGAACACGACTAGGGTACCGATCGTCATCAATAGTAATCTAAGCTTTCGACTATGATTTTTAACACGGCGCTGCCATAGGAAAAGTAGGGAATGATTTTTCGCATTACCAAGTATATAAACTTTTTATCGATATAAAAACAAAAATATAAAAAAACTGGCTGACTGAGTATCGAACTCACGCACTATGAGTCATGGGCTCACAACTCTAACCATTTGACCATGCTGTCTGTTGTTTTACATATATCTATTTCACACAATGTGATTTTGACTATATGCTTATGCCATTACATCTTCGCTTACCACATCATGCATGTTTTCTCCATCTAAGTATAATGTATGAAATCAATGATTACAAATGGTAATGCATGGTCACAAAAACTGCTAGAAAAATAAAAAAATTGTTTATTGTGTTTATTGACCCGTTTTATGGTCTTTTTAATTATGTGATTTTTACTGTCTAATAAAACATCAATATGCCGTAGCCGAGCTGGCTATATGTTATAAACAACACCGATGAATAGTAACACTCTTTGTAGGCAGTAATACACAGAACTCTAGCCCCAGCTCTAGCTTGTATTTACAAAGCGATGGCCGCCTTGTAGGCAGTTTGCCTACATTTCTGTATACACAGTGCGACAAATTTCCACCCAGACTTTCCTCATGAAACCCAAACAATTTAATAAGATTCAAAACTCTTCATTTATTATTCAAAGTATTCCCGTTACGCATCTAAACACTGTTGACAGTGACTTAAAAATGATTTAATCGAGTGGCAAATGAATTTTATTATGTGTAGATATGTATTTTAGTACATAAAAAGTTAAAAAAAGTAAACGCATTTATCGTTAACTTCCTTAACGATCAATTTCACCAAAAACAATGTCTAATGAACCAATTATTGCGACCATATCTGCTAACAAATGCTGCTTTGATAACTTATCAATCAAAGCTAGATGCGAATAGGATGCAGCACGTATTTTACAACGATAAGGCCTTGAACTGCCATCTGACACTAAATAAACACCAAATTCGCCCTTTGGCGACTCTACTGCCGTATATGTAGCTCCAGGTGGTACATGAATGCCTTTAGAGAAAAATTTAAAGTGATGTATTAACTCCTCCATACCCGCCTTCATTTCTCGGCGACGTGGTGGCGCCACTTTGTAATCATCCGTTCTAACTTCTCCAGAGGGAATGCAGTTGATGCATTGAAGTATCATGCGCGCTGACTCTCGCATTTCACGAACACGACATAAGTACCGATCGTAGCAGTCTCCATTCATTCCTACAGGGACATCAAACTCTAGGTCGCCGTATGCATCGTATGGTTGCGTTTTGCGCAAGTCCCATTTTATGCCTGCAGCTCGCAGTAAAATACCAGAGCAGCTATAATTTAATGCATCATGTGCTGATATTCGTCCAATACCTATATTTCTTTGCTGAAAAATTCGGTTCTCAGTTGCCACATCTTCGACTTCGTCCATTCGTTCACTAAACTTACTTATAAACTCGTACAAGTCATCACAAAAACCTATTGGTATGTCGTATGCTACTCCTCCAGGTCGCACATAGCACATATGCATTCGGGCTCCTGAAGCACGTTCACAGAATTCTAAAAGCTTTTCACGTTCTTCAAAAAGCCAGAAGAATGGCGTTATTGCGCCACAATCAATAAGAGCGGCCGATATAGCCATTGTATGATTTGTAAGTCGCATTATCTCAGCAAACATAGTACGTATATATTTTGCACGTGGAGGCACTTCAATGCCCAACAGTTTTTCAACTGCTAGAATGTAGCATTGCTCATTAGAAAGACATGAGACATAGTCCAGACGATCGAAATATGGCAGCGCCTGCAAATAGGTCTTATGCTCAATAAGCTTTTCCGTTCCACGATGCAGAAGTCCGATATGTGGATCAGCTGCCAAAACAGTTTCATTGTCCAACTCCACCACTAGGCGCAGAACCCCATGAGCAGCCGGATGACAAGGACCAAAGTTTAAAAATTTAGTTCTAAAAGACTTGACCGATGGTATCTTTTTCCCACTAAAGTTTGGCTTTTTTCCCCGTTCTTCGTCATTTGGATACATAACGCATCCAGAGAAATCTTTCATGAATTCCGGATCAGGATACCAGGCTTTCTTTTTTATTGACTTATCAGTTACTTTCGATGTCTTGTGGTCAAAATTGCATTCTGCAGAAGCTAAATTGCTTATTTCTAAAGCGAAGCAGGAATTTGAATTTTAATAATATCTAAATAGCATCAACATATTTGTTTATAGTATTTTACCTCTATATCGTATAAAAACCAGCTCAGCAAGCCATTTCAAAATTCTTGTTTTAGCTGCCTTCTTAAGCTCATCTCTTGTCAAAAGGCTCCTCATCAGGGTGTGCCCAGAATTTTTTTTTATTTTATTCCATTGTTGCGAGCTCAATAGATAACGTGAAAACTCTTTTAATATAACCCAGTTACTTTTATTTGTCATTTTATTACAACTGCCTTTGTTAGTTTTAATATTTGACAGAGTTTTCAAAATTGAATTGTTGTAGTTTGTTTATTAGTGTTTTCAATACTTTTAATTGAAATTACAGTCGTTGGTAAATATCAATATCATAGCGGCAAATAAGCAGAGTAGGTACTCGGAAAAATCATCTATGAAAAATAGATAACCAGAGTATTTATTTTTATTTAATAAAGCTTAAATATTCTGTAGCCGAGCTAGCTATGATTTTCAAAATTAAATAAAAATTCCATTTCGTTTTTTTTGTTTGCTTAGCAGAATTTTTTGTTGCCTAACATTTTGTAAAAATAATTATTTAAGAGAACATACAACATTAGACCTGTCCAGAAATTTATGAAATATGAATTTTTTAATGCGCTGAAAGCCTACTGTAAGCTCTATGCATTTAAATAAGATTTGCAAAAATAAAAAGTTTGAAAAATATTGGGAAGGTCGAATTCGAGTGTTAATCTAAAATTTAAAAGGTTCCTCAGAAACATAAATAAGTTTTATTTTAGAAAATATTGCAAAATAATAATAATGCAGTTTTCCTAAGTTGAGTTTAACTAACCAGTTTTTAAAGTCAAAAACTTATAAAATTGTGGGTGACTTCCAAAACGTCAAATAAAAACTTTCGTTGCAGCAATACTGCAGCTTCGATATACATCAGCTGCTCAAACCTATTGCTTTTTTATAAATTTTACTTTGTAAAGATTGTCGTTTTGGAATAAGCATTTTTTCTCTCTCCAATTTTCATCTCTGAAAACATAATTAATTTCGTATTTCAATATTAATAACATAAAGAAATCCATAAAGATATTTAACAAACAACTTCTACCCTCTCTGGAGATGCCATCGCGCTAAAATAATCGTCAAAAAACTATGCATCGATAAAAAGACGGATGCGCTGTTTGCTTAGCAACCTCAAGAGAGGTTGAGAAGAAGTGAGAGGTTGGCAGTATTCGGAGATTGGAAATTATTTATTTATTTATTAACATTGACAGTTAAATTTATAAAATTAAAACTAAAAAAAAAGAAAGTTTTATAGCATTGGCTACTTAAACTTTCAGCTATATTAAAGTTTAACATTATTTGAATAGTAAATTTAATCATATTTCTTAACAAAGTATTACATGTCATTTTAATAATAAGTAATAATTCGAAAGTATGGGAAATTATTTTGGTAGTTTTTAGAATACATCAAAAAATTAAAATGTTTTTTTATAGTAAAGAAAAAAAACACATTTTTTTATGGAAAATAAGGTTCATCTATGCTGAAAAAAGTCTCCTAAAATATAGCGCGACAGATTCATTAATACATGTAATTTTAATAATAAGTAATAATTCGAAAGAGTATGGGAAATTATTTTGGTAGTTTTTAGAATACATAAAAAAATTAAAATATGTTTTTTTATAGTAAAGAAAAAAAACATACATTTTTTTATGGAAAATAAGGTTCATCTATGCTGAAAAAAGTCTCCTAAATATAGCGCGACATATTCATTAATTAAAATTCCAGCACTTATGTACTGTAACTTGAGTGAAATTTTTTAAATGTTTTTTCTTTTTAGATTTTTGACGATCACTATCACTTTGCACATCACAAAGTGTCCAAGCGTTCGGTTTTACCTGCATTGTCGCATCATAAAAGATTAATTGAAGACGACCGTGTTCGTTGGGCCGAACAACAGATAGCAAAATCAAGACGCAAGCGGGATTTTATTAGCATGCGGCCTTCAAGGACGTCGTCTCGTACGTTATCGCTCGTAGATTCAATTCCTTTAAGTGATCCTAAGTGGTCACAAATGTGGTACTTGGTAAATCAAATCCTTATAAGCTTGTAATGTTTTAGTCGTTCCTAACTTTTTTTTTTCAGAATCGTGGAGGCGGTTTAGATATGAACGTGATACCCGCGTGGAAAGAAGGAATCACGGGAAAAGGGATTGTGGTAACAATTCTTGATGATGGCCTTGAATCAGATCACCCTGATATAGAACATAACTATGTTAGTAATTTTCATTCAATATAAAAATTTTACAAAATTTTTTAATGCATGTAGCATACCATTTACGCTTATCTTATCTTATTAAACGAGGCTGCTCCTCGCAGACAAACTGATGTGGTAAGCAAAGCAAGACAATTGTATGTTTGGCAGGTCGGCAGCCTTCGGTCACGATTTATTTACATCCTTAAACTATCCCAAAAACAGGGTTGCCACTGGTTTTTTGGGTAATTTTTTTATTAATATATATTAATGCTTGAAATGTGTGTCAAACGATAGAGCTCAATGAGCCTAAAAAGAATATATAGGGTTGCCTTGTCGAATCCTGTTCCAAACATGGGCTGCCACTCATTTAAGAAAAATTGGCCCTAAAATGTTTAAGATAATAATAATAATAACCCTTTTTTTGGATTAGGTTTTGACAATGCAACCTAACATATTATATTTAGGCCTCTTCGAGTTCTATCATTTGGCATACGTTTCGAGCTGTAACATTATAAAGTTTTAATTAAAAGAACAAAATCGGGCAAAATTCGGTAATTTTCGGGCATCGGGACGGGCTTTGTAGGAGTATGGAATTTCAGTGCAATTATTGGACAAACTTCACTTTTAGAATAAAAGATATGACTAAATGTGATAGTATTTTACAAAAAAATGTGTTTTTTAAAAATATGGGACGGGCTTTGGCAAGGTTGGTTAGTTTCACCAAAATGTATTAGGGGAAGGTGGGGAATCGTGAGCCATGGGGAATCATGAGACATGACATTTCAAGAAGTCACTCACACACCGCCATTTTTGAAGCCATAGCTTGTAAGAAAAAACAAAAAACTTTTATGGTCAAAATTTATGTTTTTCCACGTTGAATACCATACCCCATTAAAATTTGCAAATTTTCTGATATTTGTTAAATATATCGAGCAAAATAAAAACGTGGCTAAAATTCCCCACCTTCCCCTACTATATATTTCCCGTATATCTTATCCTGTAATCTTATAAACTCAACTTCTACAGCGGGCTCTTGAGCTATTATAACTTACTGGCACTTTTACTGTTAATGCGGTGTAGGGTATTTATTTTTTGGCAAGGCTCAAAGGTACAGGGCTTTCTGTTCCGTGGGGTAAAGCCAAAACTGGTCTCCTCTTTGTTATAAATGACGACTTAATATTTTGCCATTTAGATTCAATTGAGCTCCGGTGGTAGCGTCGCTGAGTCTTTTTAATTCGTCGATGCAGTTTTGAAGTAGGGCGAACTTTTTGGTCCTCGTGCGGGTCTGTATACATTTAGATCGAAATAGAAGCTGCAAGGAGGTGGTAACCGGATTGGCGCTTCTTCTGACACTCACGAAAAGAAGGCTATTTTCCATGGTCTCTTTATGCAGAAATGGTCTATCTGGTTTTCTGTGAAACCTATGTAGTTTTATGCTTAGGCATGTGTTGGAACAATGTTCCTCCAATCATAAGATATGCGTCACTGTGTGCAGAATATGACAAAGAAAAATTAGAAATGTAAACTGCTAATAATTGCAACAATTTTTGTTCATATAATTTATTCAGGATGCTAAAGCTTCATACGATGTTAACAGCCACGATGACGACCCTATGCCGCATTACGATATGACTGACTCGAATCGTCACGGAACTCGCTGTGCTGGAGAGGTTGCAGCTACTGCTAATAACTCCATTTGTGCTGTCGGCATTGCATTTGGCGCCAGTGTTGGTGGTGTCCGAATGCTAGATGGAGATGTCACTGACGCCGTAGAGGCTCGTTCTCTTTCCCTTAATCCACAACATATCGATGTTTATAGTGCATCTTGGGGTCCTGATGATGATGGTAAAACAGTTGATGGCCCCGGTGAGTTGGCCTCACGTGCTTTTATAGAAGGTGTAACTAAAGGGCGTAATGGAAGGGGCAGCATATTTATTTGGGCCTCAGGTAATGGGGGACGTGAACTCGATAACTGCAATTGTGATGGCTATACGAATTCTATTTGGACACTATCAATATCTAGTGCCACGGAAGAAGGCAATGTGCCTTGGTATTCGGAAAAGTGTAGTTCTACCTTAGCCACTACATATAGTAGTGGGGGACAAAATGAGAAACAAGTAGTAACAACAGACTTACATCACTCTTGCACTGTGTCGCACACAGGCACATCAGCATCAGCTCCATTGGCAGCTGGCATTGCTGCATTAGTACTAGAATCAAATCAGAACTTAACGTGGCGTGACTTACAACATATTGTAGTACGTACGGCAAAACCAGCAAACTTAAGAGATCAAACATGGACCAAAAACGGTGTTGGTAGACGTATCAGCCATTCATTTGGCTATGGTCTTATGGATGCAGCAGCCATGGTAAAGGTTGCACGAACTTGGAAAACTGTCCCCGAGCAACAAAGATGTGAAATTAATGCACCACACGTAGACAAGTATAATTTTTTTACTTACAATAACAATTAGTACAAATCTTTTATTGCAGAGTTATTCCACCAAGAGGTTCCATAACGCTTCAGCTTACAGTCAAACACTGTTCATCAGTCAATTATTTGGAGCACGTACAGGCAAAGATAACACTAACATCACAAAGACGAGGAGATATTCAACTTTATTTAAAGTCACCAGCGGGTACAAAAGTGACACTGCTTACATCACGGTAAGCGCTAATAATAAATTTAGTTCTAGAATTTTTTATTGGTAATTTATCAATAAATTATGAATGAGGTCTCTCGTTCAAATGAAGATTTGATGTAACAATAGCAAAGCTATAAAAAAAAACCCATAAAAAACAGTTTTTGGTAAAACCCACAAACAAGGTTGCCAAGTGACCCTTTTTCGACGCGGCCAAGCCGTTAGTTTGATGTCAAAGCCGGAGGCATTGTAGGAATTGAAAAGTTTTGGAAAAAGCCGTTAATTGGAGAAGTTATGTTATGTAGTTAAATTTTTTTTTAAAAAAAAGGGTTAAGTTTATTTGCCGACACAAACTTTAAATTTATTCAAATTTGTAATATCCTTCCTTATGTTAAACTTGCGATAAATTCTGTTTTAAGTTATCTAACACTAACAGCTACATTTTTCCTTATAACATAAGGACATAAATAATTTTTCTCTACAAATTTTACATTGTGACTTTCAAAATGATACTTCGTTTCCGAAACATTGGGATATTGACTCCTTATAAGATACGTACATACATTAGTTGGTCGTTATAGAATAAACTAATGCAGTAAATAGTAGACCCACTCGGCACGTAACGTTTCAGAAAGTTTTAGAAATAGTACTTAACGTACCAGAAAGGTTTCATTTGAAATATTGCAAATCTAACGTTACAGAAATCTTTCCTTAATACACTTCTCCCCTGATTTACAGGGAAGATAGGTTCCTCAGAAAACCGTGTGAATCGAAATTGCAAATTTTTATATGAAAAACCGTGTAAACCGCCTATCATGTGAGAAAAAACCAACAGTTTTTGTATCTCAATAACTATTCAACGCAAATAGATAAAATTTTCTACACATGTTTCTTATGTATTGTGAAAAGTTCTTATCATAGTTTAGTTCTGAAAAATGGGCGCAGCAATTTAAATGAAAAATCGAATTGATCATACCTCATAACTATTTAACGCAAATGAATGAGACTTGGTACATATATAAAAGGTACAAACAAAATAAGTTTCAATGAAAAAATAGGCCATATGAGAAAAAATCAAAATGTTTTATGACTCAGCAGCAGTGAAGCGACCTTATTAAACGGAAAGTTTAGAGGAGGCAATGTTACGTTGCCACGCATTCTAATGATACTCGACGCGATTTTCAAAATAACATGCATTTATTTAAGATGTTCATAAAAATAATGACGGTAAATTTATTTACGTGTATTGTGACCAGTGATGGCATTTTCGGTACTTTTTTCAGTACATTTGCGTCCTGAAAAATCGTTGTCAGTACATTCGACAAGTTTTCAATACATTCAGTACATTTGGCGCATTTTCAGTACATTTGGCGAATTTTCAGCAGATTTGCAGTACATTTTCGGTACACTTTTGACAATTTTTAATAATTACCTCTTTTTTTAGTAAATGAATATAAAATAATTCGAGATAGTAAATCGTAATTAGTATAGATGAACATTTTGTAATTTTTAGGATGAAATATATCTCATTTTGCTAGTGTTTTTGGTGTGCCAAAAATGAGGACCTTTTTTTTAGCTATAAAATTTTAGGTTTTCAAGACAAAAAAGTACATTGGACCTCTAAAAAGTACATTTCAAGTTTCGATTCAGTACATTTTCACAAAATCCAAATGCCATCACTGATTGTGACCCACTTGTGACAGAAGTTCCATAAAAAAATAATTTTCCTTCACTAAACACAACTGTCGGGTTTCTTGCGACATTGCATTTTTAGCCTTTGATTGAGCCAAAACTGTCATATCTCTGGAAATAACTTAGGACCAATGCAATAAGTTTGTGCAATATTATATTTTATAAAATTTTGTAAAGTTAAAATCAATATTGAATAAACAAATAATAAATTTAACAGTTAAAAATTAAAAATATGCTTAAAACTATATTTCAAAATATGCCAAAGGATATGTATGTACATGAATTAAAAATATGTGCGACAGGTCAAAAACAAAGTTTAAACGTAAATATATGTCTTAAATCGTTCGGCTCACATAATGTGGATTTTGACTAAAAAGGTTTAAAATAAAGATCGCTTGTAACTTGTGCTTGTTACAGTCATAAGAGCAAAAGCTCTTTTACAAAATATTAGAGACCATTAGATATTCGACTTAAGGAAACCCTTTTGGAGGTTATGGTAATCTCTTTCAAGTGAAAGAGTTAATATTCTCCCGAAGTTAACGATTTTTTTCGACTGACTTTTGGATATAAAAAGTGAGCAAAATATTCGCTTTCAACAACAATTTAAATAAGAAATTAAATAAAAGTTTTATATAAACTAAAACCAAAATGTTATCAAAAAAAAACCCTAAAAATATTCGTGAGATTAAGTCTCCTATTGCAGATGGGGCACTTGCCTTGACGATTTAAACACTCTAAGATGCATAGTCTACAAAATATATGACCACATAAAGTTGTCATGGGACGTTTCGTTAAATATGACTCTAAGCAAACCGGACATTGAAAATTTCTGCTTTGTAAATATGATTTTTCAGAACACGAACTACGGCTGCAACTTGTTCTGAATCCGACGCAATTACAAAAGTGTAATTCATAGGACTCAGCAGATTCAGGTCTGCTATTATAAACTGCACTACGCTGTGACCGATTCGTGCTGTTGGTTATCCTTTGGTAGGGACTTGTTTGCATACGAATATTTCTCCTGGCAATATTATTTTGCAATGGTCCGCGCTCTTCTTTTGCTGATTGTATTAGAGCTTGCGCCGAAGTTAGGAAATCAGCTATTTGTTCCAGTAGCAAAGGTAAAGAAGATCTGGATAGAACAGCGCTCGCTTCTGTTCCTTGTGTGTGTCCTGGGTCATATTGCTGCAATTGGATGAGCGGAAAAGTAATATGCTGATTGCGGCTTGCAGACATTTTCCTGTAGTTGTTTTGAATATAAGTAATTGTTTGCTATTGAAAAATTTTTGTATTTCACTCAAAACCCAGTTTTGCTTTTAAAATTTTTTTTTTAAATATAAGACGTGTTATTCTGATGTATCGTGTATAATTTTTTAAATAAAATTTATCAAGTAGCTAAAACCTTATATGACCATTTATGCATAAGGGTTGATTAACAGGTTTAAAAATTGTAATCCCTTGAATATGTAGAAGAAAACTCTTTGTTTTGCATAGCTCGCCGGATTTTAGTATGATGTACATTAGGGTGTTTTTTTTCAAAATTTTGTAGGTGGATATTATTTATTTTGCCTATATTTCAGCTTTAGGTTTAAAAATAATTGTGCCAAAATTTGAGCTTCCTAGCTCAAACCTGTAAACGGCGCCGACAGAGTTTCTGTCCGATTTCGTTGAAATTTTACGAAAAAACCGACTTAATAAAAACGTTAAAAAAATTACCTCAGGTGCCAAGATGTAGCGTGTTAGGATTTTTTTTTGTATTGGAGAGGCCACTCCCGCTGTCAAACCACGCCCACATTTTTCATGTTGCTGAAAATGCGGACAAAATACATTCTAAGGGGTTTTTTTTTTAAATTTGCTTTCTCATAGGCCTATATTAGAGATTAGGACTTGTAGAAAATTCTCTCATAATTTCAGCTTCCTAGATCAAACCTGCAAACGGCGAAAACAGTTTGTTTCCTATTACCATTCATATGACTCATAATTTATGAGGAAATAAGAAAAAGAAAATAGTAAAAATTTAAAAAAAATTCTTATGTACCTCAAAAAGTTTAATTGAAAAATTAATTCCTCTTAAAGTTGTTAACATAACATTATAAAATTTGGTACACATGTTTATAATTGATTGCACTTTCTATTCATGATAAAAAAAAATTTATTTTCCCATTTGTTTATAATTTTTAAATAAACAATCGATGATAATTTTGCCTTCCCAATACGAAAAATTAAAATTTGTATTTTTGGTATGAGCCTTGAATATTGAAGATTGAATATGTATATGTAAAAAAATTAAGGGTGCCGTCACTAATTTCAATAGAATAAAATTTTTATATCGAACGACCTACGACAAAATCCAATTTTTTTATTATGAATAGAAAGTGCAATCAATTGTTAACATGTGTGCCAAATTTTATAATTTTATGTTAAAAACTTTAAGAGGAATTAATTTTTCAATTAAACTAGTCGGTGAAGAGGGTGTTCCCCCCAAAATTTGGGGTGAAAAATTCGTCATTTTGTTTAGAAACGTCCAAACTATAGATTAAAAATGGTTTCAGATGTGTGCCCTCAGTTTGAAATTTTCGATATCTGAGCACGTCTAAAACCAGAAAATTTAAAGAATTTAACGTTTCAACGACGTGTCAGACTAGAAATTTTATATTATATTATTATATGTATGTATAAGTATATTCGAATAAACTTCCAATTATGAAAGTGTGTGGTGGTGGAGATTTTGATACTATGAGCTGTTGGAATGTATTGAATTTTCTATTTTTTTAATCTAGTATTCATGATGTTTCTCGATCCGGTTTCAATCAATGGCCTTTCATGTCCGTCCATACTTGGGGTGAATCACCACATGGAAATTGGCAGCTAGAGATACACAATGAAGGTCACTATATGGGTAAGTTATTGTTTGATAATATTAATAACACTGCGATAACATTTTTTGAGCATGAAATGAAAAAGGTTTAAATCAGGATCTACATACTCTACTGTAGAGTGACGTTTGAGACAACGTAGTATGATGATATTTTTATCAGTGAAGTTTGCAATTTTTTTTGAGTTAAAAAATAATAAAATATGATCCCGATATGCTATTTGAATCGTTGTGAAGTCATTGTGAAGGTAACCAATGAACATTTTTTTTTTTCACTTAGAATAGTCACGAAGTTCGAGAGAATTTGATCTAAATGATTACTGTACGAAAATCTTACTTTGTTGAGTCGTGAAGTCAGAGAGAAGTTTGATTGATTGAAATGATTACGGCCTGAAAATTTTAATTTGTTGATATTTGACCAAATTACACTGCTTTATGTCCAAAATGTTTCGGGCCAATAAACATCCGTTTCTTTCGGAAAAAAGAAAACAGTTTAAAAACTTTCTCTCGTTACCGAGATGTTGTCAAATTACATATTTTGAACGTACGATTGTTGTCCTAAACTCAGGGTCGTTGCGGAGACTGTAACGAATGAAGGGATTTTTTACACGTTTTTATTGATTTGAATTTTTTGGGTTTTCAAATTGATGAGCAATAAAAGGTTTTCATTTTTCACTAGCAGATTGATAGACAAACAAATAATTGACCAAGCGCAGGGCCTCCTGGGAACCTATTTTCTTTCTCAACGTGTGAAATACATATATGTATGTATATCAACGCTGAGAAAACGATTTGTTTGAATTTAACAAACTATATTTGATATAGAGCATTTAAATATTTGATTGAGTTAAACATTCTTCAACCAACATATATTCACTATTTCATCCAAATAGAATATGTTTGACTCAAATAAATATTTGTTTGCTTTATGTGATATATATATTTGTAATATTCCAAGAAGTCGTTTTTTAAGTGTACCTGATCGTCAAACAAATAATTCAACAAATGCGGAACAGTTCGCTCTCACAGTGCTGCCCTGTCTACATTTTAAACGCAAATTGAAGGAATTGCTTATAATTCAGAAAACAAATACATTTTTGTGTAGAATTTCAAGAGTATTATTTTTATGTTAGACATATTTAATTCTAGAAATAAATAATTCACGAGATAAGTTTAGAAAATCCAAATTAAGCAACATTTTGGGAATACCATTTGGAAATACCATTTTTCTCCAATCGCTATTTCTCAGGAGCAATTCAATGGTTCAAGTAATGTTACTATGCTTGTTATATAAATTTATTGTTATTTATATATTCATTAACAAGTTTTTTTTTGTTTTCCTTTGTCACGATTTTGAGACATTTTCTCTTGGAAGTGCGAGAGCTGGTGTTTTTAGTAGGTATATTTTAAAGTGCAGTTATTGTTATGGCTTATTATTTTTATGAAATCAAGCAACAATACTCTTCCTCTTACAATAGAATGCTGCCTCTCTGAGGTATAGCACATTTAAGTTGAAATAAAATAAACACAGTCAAGTCCTTTGTATGAAGTTAAGAGGCTGATACAGGCATTTTTTTAAAAAGTTCGAAAGATAAAAATTGAAGAAGAAAATTATTGCCGTTTGATTTCATTACAAAAAAAATAGCCAGATATGATATCTTCAAATATGCTTATAAACACCGTTTTTGTACTTTTATGTAAGGATATTTCAATATCCTGAAGTATTGATAAAAACTGACAATGATGTTTTGCTTAGCACCCAAGAATGGTTCAAGCATACGTGGTCCTCTGGGTATGTCTAAAACCTGTTCTTTCAGGCCAGTTTACTTAAAAACAAAATTTAAGCATTATTATTTTTGTTAAATACTAATCAATTAAAATACATTTCGTCTTATGGATTTGTGTTTTAAAATATAAGAATTGCAAGCACCCAAGAATGGTTCAAGCATACGTGGTCCTCTGGGTATGTCTAAAACCTGTTCTTTCAGGCCAGTTTACTTAAAAACAAAACTTAAGCATTATTATTTTTGTTAAATACTAATCAATTAAAATACATTTCGTCTTATGGATTTTTGTTTTAAAATATAAGAATTGCAAACTGTAACGCTAAAAATTTTATTTCACTGCGCAATCCCAAAAATTTCAGTATGAAGTATTGACCATGATTAAGTTCCCTTTTCATTTCATATCAGAAACTACTTTTCCAATAAGTAATATAATATTTTGTTCTCGTACATCAAAATGTAAAAAACTTATTTCAAATATACAAATTTATTTTTCCTTACTTACATGCTGCTAACACTACTTTTTTCTCACGATAACTTAACATGTGTGAATAAATCTATTTGGTAACACTTCATAACCTTATTTAATTGAACTTTTACACGTTAAGGAAATGCAATGTTAAGAGAATGGTCCCTTATATTTTACGGTACTACTCACCTCATTGACCCTAACGATCCTATATCGGTTCCACGCGTAGTATCCAATGAGAACCCTACACTAAACACCAGCTCAACGTCAACGATAACCAACTTGCATCAAGTTTATTCGCCGCAATATCCTCTTATTTCGCTTAACAATTTCGGAGTAGATAGCGGTAGTTTGGCTAGCAACAAAATGCCTCTCAGACTACCGCCAAACAAATCTGTTTACATAGCTGCTGGATCTGTAAACAACTCGATTAATATAACTGAAAACGGATATAATAAAAAGCAATTGCAGAAACTTCAAAGCTACCAACAAGTCTCAGCCACATATGGGGTTATCTTAGGGTCACAGAATAAAAATAAAAATGGCAAAGGGAAATCTAGCGAAGCAAAAGGCAGTAAAATCATTAACAATGGAAAGACAAGCAAAAAAGATCCAACTTTGACGTCTACAACATCAAACGCTAAAAACAAATATTACAGATTATCACAACAGCAAGGAAGCAATAATAAATCAAATACCAAATTTCAAATAATATCTTCATCTCAACGTCCAAAGTCATCGTCGACTCAATCTCATGAACGACATCCTGGAAAGCAGGATGCATTTAAAGTGGTAGGAGATCTCTTATCTCTTGATAACATCGAATTTCCTGCGAAGAATACGTCTCGGGAAACAATAAGTTACGCAAAATTATCCGTAAAAGCCACTAAACACGTAAAGGAGAGTCAGAGTTCTCTCCAATCGCATGAAAAACTCACCAACAGTGATCAGCGAATACCAAAAATGTTTGAACGCTATGAAAAAATTCAAGCAATTTTTCCAGAATTTCAACCTTATCAAGGACCAAAAGACACGGTTGCCAGTGAACTATTAACGAACAACCGTAAACAATTTCCATCTTATGAAGCAGCTTCAAATAGGTCAATTAACATTTCTTTGTCAACATTCAAACCGTCAGGTTTATTTGGAGGTTCAAAACCATCGCGAGAAAACTCGAAAAAGGCATCACAGCGTTTAACAGTGGATCAAAATCATCAAAACTTAAAGAAAAAAGAAAAGCAGGTGTCGTTGGCTGTATCGGGTATTGGTGATGTTGTGAGTAGTAGCAGTATTGTTACGCAGCATCCTGGCTTGGGTTTTACCAGAAATACTTCAAGCAGAAAAACCGGTAATGCTAGCGAATGGTTTTAAAAAACAATATATCAATGGTTATAATTTAACCACATTAAATTCGTCCGAGTTTTCAAAATTAGAATTTTTATTGGAACTATTTTACACTAATATACATATGCTATATTATTCATAAAATATTTCATTGCCCTTTTTTAAACGATAGCGAGTGTGAGAAAGATACAGAGACTAAAAGCCAAAACTTACATTATGCTAAGGGCTCAGCTGATGTTTATAAGTTAGGTTGTCCAAATTTTGCACTCAGCAGGTCGACTTTAATACACAGCAGGAGCATAACTATACTTGATATTAACCAAACATAATTATCTTGGCTTACACTCCAAAGCTATCTTTTTTGCAGCTAAAATTTTTACAACGACCCTTCTTGCAATTGCAAAAAATAGTGCCTATGTATTAAGAAGTTTTTTTTAAAGCAGGTGGGCGAGGAGTTTGAACTGGCTGCAAAGTATTATCTATTCAATTTCAACTCCTTTCTTTTGTGTTCAGTTCACGATATAAGTGTTGTAAATCAGAGGCAGATGTTGGACGAATACAAGATAACTGTACTATTTTATTGTTCCATATATTTTTTACAGCTTCAATATTCAATCAAATATGGAAGATGAGAATAATTATGATATCAATGAGGAGACAACTGATGCATCTTTTTTCTCAGAACAATTTACAGAGATCCAGCAAGGAGGAGAAGAAGAAAGCGACGATGTACACATGACTATTGAAGTAGGATTCGAAGATTATCAATCATGATAAAATTTTCTAAAAATCAAAAATTACCGTTCCACTTTGGTCATTACTATTTTTTCCTTCAATATGATATTGCCTGATCAAACTTTATTCATCACAAAAGATATGCCTACTGAGGCAATCACGTTTACGGTGTTTATTTTGGAAACTTTGTAGAAGTTCTTTATTTTTTTGTCTATGTTGTAGGGGCTTAAAAATAATTGCCACAAATTTGAGCTTCGTAGAGAGTTTGTGTCCGATTTCGTTGAAAGTTTCCGAAAAAACTGACTTACTTAAACGTAGAGAAAGTCTGCCTTAGGTGCCAAGCCATAGCGTTTTATGTATTTTACTTGTATGGAAGGTGCCAACCACACAAACTTGCAATATAACTAAAATTACGTAAAATTAAACTCAAAAACTTGTTTCATACTTTTATCGACAATTCAACCAATTTTTGGATGAAATTAAAAAAGGAATTAATTAGTTTACACACAATTTTAACTCTGCGTCATTTGAGCTATTTTGCAAGTTTGTGCTTGTGTATCGTTAACTTTTTTTTGAACATATAAAACTGTTTTTTTACAACCAAGATTTCAGGATTCGCTCAACAGTTAGAGGTGTTGATATCTCCCGTAATACTCATCAACTTTTGCACAAACTTTATGAACTATTCAGGCATGGATTACATTTCACTACCAGGTGAAGTTCATGTGAATTTCATATAAATTCATTTGAATTTGTTTCACTTTCACTCTGAAGTGAAATGTAGAGCATGACTGTATAGCTCTATTTTATTTTTTTTTTAACTATTATTAAATTAAGCTTTTTAACTAAACTGACCAAACTTATTGAATTTTTTAAACTTTTTTTATATTTGTATGTACATAATTACCAATTTTTTTACAGGACAAATCACACAGTGGGACTTAATTTTTTATGGCACTGAATCTCCTGCTCAACCAGATGATCATGTGCAAATAAGTCCTGGACATTTCAGTCAATATGGAAAGGAAATTGATCACAACCATTTAGACTTTGACCAAAATGCACCAAATGGACAGTGGCGTAATGCGGAGCAGGTAAGTTCTGAGCGTACTTTGATTTCAAGGAAAATATTAATAATAAATTTTGTGAATTGATGAAACGAAACGTTTCTGGTCTATCTGGATAGTAAAATTTTTCAGTCGATTGACAGTTGCAAGGCCCTTAATTATTTGACACTCTTCTTAAATAAAGATGAATGAAAAAGCTCCATCCAGCCTCAAGAAAGATTTTAGTAAAAGAGCTAACATCTATGTTATGTCGGATACCATTATGCTTTTGCATCTCAAATTTTTTGAATTTTTTAGTACTGGCTGAGAGTATTCTCCATAATTTTTTTGTTTTTTTTTATAAAGCTGTAGAGATATAAATTTTTGAAAACTCCGTGAAAAATCAAACAGCTTGTAAAAAAGCGTCACCTGTGTGCTAAGTTTTATTGAATCAGCTTGCTTGGTTTTCCCGTAAACGTGATTTCAACAGACAGACCAACATAGCTAAATCGACTCAGGTGGTGACGATGATCAAGAATATATAGCGGTCATTCTTTTAATAACTGCACACTTTGTTTTTTTTTGATGTTTTTGAATATTTGTTGAAACGAAATATCTCAAAAACTATAAGAGATAGGATAAAAAATCATCAAATCTTTTTTGTTAAGAAAATACTACATCTTTATAAAAAAAAATTAAAAAGATTTAAATAAATTTATTGAAACACTAATTTTTTTAGTTAAAAAATTTTTCTCAAAATATTTTCAATATAACATCTGATTTTTTTTATTTTTTATATGTTATTCCACAATCAATCCTAAGAATGCATTTGCTTTCATATCGAAATTCCCGCCTTAACTTTGGAAACTACGAATTTTTTACTGATGATGCGCACCATGTTCGACATAAATTTTTTTTTTATTTATTTTTGTAATGTTATTTTCAATCAATCCTAAGAATATATCTGCATTCAAATCGAAATTCCCGCCATAACTTTGGAAAATATGAGTTTTTATCAGTCTAATTGTATAAATTGTATACTATTTTCCAAAGTTATGTCGGGAATTTCGATTTGAATGCAGATATATTCTTAGGATTGATGAAAATAACATTACAAAAAAAAAAAAAAAAAAAAACATCACATCTCATTCTGTTTTTACGCGATAGATACGTTCTTGAAAAGTCCACGTAAAAAAAATCGCGTAAAAAAAGATACTGTATTCATATAAAAGTAGGGGATTGGCTCCACATTTAAAAAATAACCAAAAATAATAACATAAAATTATAAAAAATTATCGTTTTTACAGGCGCTGTGACCTATTTTATTTAAGTAACGTATAAAATACATATGTTTATAAAAAAATTACATAGAAAAAACAAAAAATTCAATAAAAATATCAATTAATCAAAAAGAAAATTCATACAACATATAAGAAATCAACACATTTTACATAATACACACATTTTAAATAATACACACATTTTAAATAATAGGGGAATTCCAATATTTTATGTATGGTGCATATGAATGTTTTTTCTTACAAAAATTATTTGAGTTGAATATTTTAAATCGCGTTACATCAAATCAATTCGCGCAAAACAGAACGCAACACTTTTTTTGAATCGCATTAAATCAAATTCGCTTAAAAAAAGTTCGCGTAAAAACAGAATTAGGTGTATATTTCTCCATGACTTTTATTTTAACTTATACTTGTAAGAGTTCATCTTGGAAAGTTGTTCAGTAGTTAGCGCGTTTGCCTATTATACCTTAATATTGTTTTCATTGAGAGCTCAACTTCATTATAACAGAACTTAGTGTTAATATTTTTCATTGGAGCGATAGTTTAATAACTTGATAACGTAGTTAAGAGAATAATAATTCCCAACCTTTTTATACATATATCATATGTAGTTGATATTAACAAATTCCGTCAGCTTAATTTACTTTTTAAAGAATGTGATGACAGAAAATTAAACCTTTATTTTAATGAGCATATATCAATAAAGGCTTTAATCGGTCTTGTACTATTTATCTGCTCACAGTGCAAACGGTGTCTTAATAAAATAAAATTTATTTAAGCTAGTGACTTTTTCTTATCTTCTGCAGGTAGGCGAGTACAGTCATATGTCCAGTGACAGAACAAACACCGCATGTCTTAATGTAACAATCGACCAAAGATGCTTAGGTTTGTGTATCATTTTATTTTATTTTTACTTTAACTTTATCAGCCATTACAATAAAAAAATATATATACATGAATTAAAATTGGTAATTCGGAGTAAAAAAATGTATTAACAACAAAAGAGGCATTTTAAAATTAATATTTAGCAAAATATCAATCAACAAATAGCTACGTACACTGTACAAAATGAATAAGAGTCATGTAAAACTATGATGGTAACAACAAATATAAATAAATCCAGACCTTTGCACAGGGCAACACATGTAAAAATTTAATTCACAAAAAATTATGATCAAAGTTCTAAGTTCATAGCAAAATAGGCATAGCTTAAATAAGGTAATACTTAAAACATTTAAAAACAAACAAGGTTGTTTAATAGAATATTGAATAAATCAATTTAGGAACGAACCATAACAATATTTATACATACATATATCGTATAGCTTAAGATAAATCGCGATTTTGAAAAAAATGCCATTTTTTAAGAAATAATATAAATGCAAATTAAGTATTTAGTATGGAAGCAATCGTAAAACCGACAAAGAAAACTTAAGCACTTTAAAGCACCATGTTGATTTTCTCTTATTATTTTTTTCAAATTAATCCACCAAAAATTAATTCTTGGTTCCTTTAAAATTACCGTTTTACTCCATGTCAAACACAACTTGAAAAATTTAGCATTGAAAATTTATCCAAATAACATATACAACTCACTTTCCAACACATTAATAATTACATTTCTGTAATAAACCAATTTTCAAAAAATGACAAATGCTTTTAAGAAAAGGTCTTATTAGTGACAATTTGTAAATCGCTACCTAATCGCTGTTTCTGAATTTCTGGGAAAATCAACACTAGCGACTTCTAGAAGTCAACCTTTTGACTAGAAAGTTTTATAGAGTACATACACATACATACATACACATGCATATAGTGTGATTGAACTGAAGGTTGCAATTTAAATCAGAAATAAAACGAATTCGATTTTAATGAACTGACTAGTGCGACTATTTCGAAAATACGTTTCCAGTCAAAATTGACTGAAAAAAATTCAATTAAAAAACTAATTTCAGTCAGAACTTTAAGTCAAAAACAACAAAAAAAAAACTCATATGTATATCTTGTCTATGCTAGCTATGACTTCTAACGCCGACTCAATAGTTTGTTATTAATTGGGTATTTACACGTAATATGTACATTCACCTTGGCGTTCAAGTGTCGTTCGCAGTTGTAAAAATAAATAAAGAAAAAATACTTAAATAAAACTGTGCTCATCATCTTAACCACCATTGCGACGGACGACGGAAAATCCATCAACGGTACTCGCTGTCAAAATTAGAACACACTTGATCATTTAAAATAGAACAGCACTGCGTCGGACGACGGGAAATCCGCTGTTGGATACGATTCGAAAAAGCTGAATTGCGACGGACGACGGAAAATTCCGCTGTCATTTTACTACATACATACATACCTTGCACTCTAATGGATGTGGTTTAACTAGTATCAGGCTTGTTTCCTAACGTCATTAGCAATATAATGGCAAGAGCTCTGGCCAAGCTGTGCTCTAGGGCACTGAGTGTAGCCAAGGGTAACCTTTACCAAAACAGATTTGAACTTTTCACCAGTCTGGATCCAAAGCTCAATTGGAATGATAACATTGAACAGAGCTTCAAGAAAGCCGCATAACTTTCTATGCTTGTAAGAAAACGTTTAGCAAAAAATGGGGTCTTCAACTAAAAATGGTACTTCGAATGTACACAGCTGTAGTTCGTCCAATCTTCACTTACGGTTCTTTGGTCTGGTGGCCAGCTATTAGCAAAGGCTACAACCAGACAAAATTATATAGACTGTAAAGAATAGCTTGTGTTGGTGTGACGGGGGCTATGAGATCATATTCCGAGGCAGCTCTTACCTCTTTTTATGCCTGCTACCTCTTGATCTTTTCATTAAATCAGCTGCTGTGTGCAGTGCGATTTGGGTCAGGGAAACTGGCAAAATGGACATTGATCTATACTCTACATATGTACACCTTGCCAATCGAACATTCAAATTTTCCAACTGATCTACACTCAGCTTTGAGAAAAATGTTCAAGTGAAGTTTCAGCAGCGAGTCCAGTGGGAAGAGTGCACTCTCAATTTAAATTTAAATTTCGAAATTCACCGATGAGCCTAAGATGAACTGCGGAATAGGTGCAGGAGTCTATTCAAAAGACCAAGCAATTTCTCAATCTTTCCGTTTACTTGATTCAGGAAGAAATGTTTGCCATTCCCCAAGCTGTGAAGATAGCAGTTTTCCCGATAGCCAAGTTGCTATCAATGCGTTGATCTCGGCACAAATAAAAGCTAGGAGCTAATATATCAATGTAGGAACTAGTCTGGCTAGAGCACCAATTAATGTCATATCGGTTACAGGCCACAGAAACATTGAGGGAAATTAAAGGACCACGGAACTAGCAAGGCGTGGTCCTCTCTTGATGAAACCGCTTTGAACCGTGTTCACACTCCTCTCGGTTTAGTTAAAAAGATAACTTTCTCGCATTTTCTATCAGAAGCCAAAAAGCACTGGAAGTCTTTAAAAACCTATAAAACAGTCACATCAATTTGGCCCAATTTGGTGCCGGATCGACATGGCAAGAATCACCGCGACCTACACTGGGCAATCAGTAAACATGCTGAAGGATTAGGTATCCCATTCAATTCTTCCTGCCGCAGCTGCTTGAATTCAAGAACCATACATATCATAGATGTCTTCGTGAACCTCGCTACTCATCTGCCTTAAGGCTAACTGGATAGTCTGCTGCTGCTTATGGCTACCATGGCAGTTTTAACTTCCACCAATTCGTCGGGTCACGTAATGTGGTATTAAAACGGCACAATAAGTGCTACTTAGGACAAAAAGCATAAATATATGAAGAGTAAGACTCGCTCTGACGCAATAGATAATGTTGTTTGCTGACTTGTCTAGAGTTAAAGCAATCTTCATTTTCCACACAATATTTCGTTTAATTCCATTGCGATTGCACTAAAATCTGTTTAACTCACCTTCGTACGTAATTTTTAATTATTTTTACTGCAAAAATCAGGATTAAAATGAAGATTTCTGTTTGCGAAATTGGGATTGCCTTAACTCCAGACAAGTCAGCAAGACGCGTGAGTACGAATACATATCTTCGGTTATTTATAATTTTTGCTTAGGACCCTGTTTGCTAAGCCACGACTTTAACCTAACGTATCCTGTATTCTAAAATTTTTAAATTTTCAATAGAAAACATGTTCAAAATTTAAGGTAAAAACAACAAAAATTTGAGAATATGGAAAAAATCCGTTCACGGACACGCCTACCTCAAATACAAAGTTGAGAACTTTTTTCAAAATGGGTATCAATTCCCTTTAACTTGGCAATGTTGATTTCAAAATAATTACTAATTTTGCGATATCTCTTATAGTTTTCAAGTTATTAGAGAAAAACAAAAAAAAGGTGGCCATTAACAGTTGTAATAGCGCTAGAGTCTTGAAATTTGGCACAGATTTTTGGTGTACAAAGTTCAACTTTGAGCCCACTGTCTCACTAAACTCAAAACAAATTTAAAACTTTTATAGTTTTTTTTTTATTCCCTTAGTATTCTCTGACGATTGTCTTAAAAAATTTTTCATTCCCTAGCACTTTCTTCCTATTTATGGCCACTAAAATCCACTGTGCGGCGCTGTAGCTGCTATCTTGACTTTAATATTTTGTATCGTTCTAATTTTCGAATTGGTATAGAAATTGAAAATCACATATGGCAATCTAAATTCAAGTTAACATAATTTTATTGAATTCTGATGTTTAAAGAAATGTAAACATATTTTTTTTTTATTTATGTGATATTTTCTGTGTATTGTAAATGGCATAGAAATGTTAAAAGATCGTCGGTATCGTTGTATCGAGCTCAAAAGAAATTACACTTGTTAAGGATTAAAATAATATTTTTTTTTAAATTTTATTCCGGAAATTTCACCCCACGTAGCACGTTTAACCTTTTCTCCCCAGTTTCGTAAGTAGACATCTAAACACTTATTATTTGCTGGTAACAACGAGCTAGCTTTCATTGGTGAATTTTAGTAGTGGCAGCTTTAATGGTTCTTTCTTATAGTTCATTTATATAATGTGTAAAATTTTAATCTTTTTGTTTTATTTTTTGTTAGGTAATGTAACTGTGCAAAAATTTGTAAAACTAAGTGCAATAAAAAATTCAGTAGTTCGGTTCACAAAATAAGTAATTAATTGTATGCTTATTATTTAAGGTGTAATGTATTATATGTATATGAAATTTTAGTTAAGATTGCCACTTAAATGAATTTTTCAATGTGTGAATAAGTCCATATCAATCCATCATGTATCTTATGTGAGAAATAGTACCTAATTTATGAATATTGTTTACATAAAAATAAGCAAATAGTAAACATACATATGAGCATTGCTATTAGTTGTTACCAAGAAATAAGTACCCTACATCATGCTTAGTGTAAAGCTACTGACAAAATGCTTAAGATTGTGACTATTGCCGCCACTCGCAAAATTCTCTTTTACAAAATAGAGTACAATTCATCTTGAGATTAGTTACTCAAAATAGCAGAAATGCGAAAGTGAGATGTTTTAAACAAAAAGTAGAACAAATGGTAAAATACATATATTGTATATCGTAACAGGGTGGTCCCTTTTAGTATACAAATATTCCTTTGGCTCATTGTGAGTAAAAATTGTGTGGGTGAGGCGGTCTATATTCAACACTCAAGCACTCCTTCCAGTATATTTTACAACAAAGATTATATCATAATTTTATTTTTCTTTTTAATTTTACTTTAAGTTACTTAACTATGTAGAGCAACTAAATGAGTCAGTTTCATTTAGTAATTAACTAGAATATTTTTCAGTTTTACCGATATTTCTGGCTTTTTTTTCAGTTTCACTTTGATCATCAATGTCAAAAAATTTATATTTTTTATTTTTTACAAAAATTAAATTTATTTTCAAAAGTACCTACAGAGATACATAACTATATCCTCTTTAAAGACTTTGCAATTTCCATTTACAAATTATTTCTGGCGAAACATCAGCCTCACACTTAACAGTTTTCTCGTGAACTGAATGTGATTTAACAGAAGGGAACAGGGGCTGATATTTCCGACGAAATAAAAAGGTCCCAGAGACAATTACAATTACAATCGTCCCCCTTCGTCAAATCACATAAATTTTTTGAGTAAACTTGAACATTTTGACTTTGATAAGCAATAATTTTAAACTGAAAAAAAAAAACGGCTTGTAGTAACGGTTAAACTGGAAATATGGAAGTTAATTATAAAATTAAACTGACTCATTTATAGTCCGGGAGGCAGCATTTCATTTTTCGAAGCAATTTGCTCCCACTTAATTTTTTTTGCAAATGATAGTTTAAGTATAGCTGATAATGGAAATAAGCGTCAGCAGCTAGAATAGTGGTGGGCCTGGTTGTGAGAGGCCGACAAAAAAATTTTGAGCAATAACTCGGAAAGTAAGCCAAAAGTAGAAAAATATGTTAGGACCAATGTTGTAGAGGAGAAAAAAGCACATCGATTTCATGCCAGAGAAGTCCCCAAACGACAATATTTGGTCCACTTTTCACCGTTTTTAAATTATTTTGGGCGAAATATGCGATTTTCAAACTTAAACGAGTATTGTTAATTTAAAACTTTCAATAAAAATCTAATGGAGATAGTCATTAATAAATTTAAAACAGTGAAAAGTGGGTAAAATCTTGTCATACGGAAATTTTTTAGGCATGAAATCGATGTGTTTTCATCTCCTCTACAACATTGCTCTTAATATATTTTTCTACTTGTGGCTTACTTTCCGAGTTATTGCGCAAAATTTTTTTTTGCGGTTGACGCTTATTTCGATTATCAGCTATACATAAACTATCGTTTGCAAAAAAAAATTAAGTGGGAGGAAATTGCTTCAAAAATCGCAACGCTGCCTCCAAGACTATTAGTTGTTCAGAAAGATATTTAACTTATTTCAGTAATGGGGCAAATAACACAGGTTAACAAAATTTAAGTAAAACAAAGAAACGGTTATTATTTGAAATCACTTCTCTGATAAAGCACCCTGTAATTCAGATAGATGACCCTTCCGTACAACTTTTTTATTCATAATTAGCCAGGCAAACAGCTCCTAAAATATCCTAAAACGCAATAAAACATTTCACGAGACACTGGCTTGTCTGAATGTCTAGAAAAAATAAAACAAATTCAGACTGAACTCAATAAAATGAGATTTATTTGCCGAACGAATTTGCCTTGAACGACTGATTAATACTTTCATGTCCTCCTTACATTTAAATGCATATTTAGCTAGCAACAGAAAAATGTAACAATTAAAAAAGTGTTATTTTCGGTCAGCTTTTAAATTAAAGATTTTTCTCTGGTCTCTACTCTGGTCACCGTTTCAATCCTAAACAAACATTGAAGATAATTTATAAAGTTTTTATGAAATGGTTTTTTGTCTTGTAGACACTTGAAATTTAATTGATCGCTGGTTAGAACATAAGGAATAGTTGTTTTAAAAACCACAAAAAATTTTTGCATTACACTGAGCACATTTTGATTGTAGGGTATAAAAATTTTCATAATACACTAAAAAACTAAATCTTCCATGCTATTTGTGATTATTTTTTTAAGTTTTAGCAATATTTATTACACATCATATTGTGACTAACTGCAAAATGGTTAACTAATTCATCTTAAGAAAATATAAGTTTTTATTTGCTTATGTTATTTAGCTTTTTAAGATTATAGCGTGAAGGTATAGAGCTATAACAGAGATATGTTTGAGACTGGCTCATTTTTCCAGCAAATTAATTTTTGTGGCTTTGAAATCTCTAAAATGAAATTGTCTCTGGCTGTATCAGACAATACGCTTACAATTCAAAAATTCTTTGCGCGGAAACTTCACACCCCATTCTCCTGCGTTAAGTCACATATGTACATTATTTGAGTAAAATTTTGCGTATAGTTTGATGTTTCCGCAGAATAAACATCTGCATTCAGATTGAAAAATATAAATAATTTAATATATAACTCTATAACTTTGCGCCTATATCTTTATCATATCAAAAAATACTCGTGCACAAATTTTCAGCAGTTAACTGGCTTATTGCGCGGCCACATAAATATTAAAAAAATGTAAAAACGAAATCTAAACAGTTACCTATAGTATATATTCCACATTATTTTATTTGTTATTATTCATATTAAGAAACTTAGCTGCGTATAGCGTAATTTTTTTTTGTTTTTTACGAATTACTTATGATTTTCCTAGCGAAACCTAAAAATAGTACCAAAAACATTTTACATTTGTACACACATACATTATAATTGTTTAGTACATTTATATACAATATATACATATATGTATGTATGTTTCTGTAAAAATCGTACTTATTAAGTTAAAATTATAAATCCAATTATTAGCTTCAAGGTTTGGTACTTAAATTTCATTTTGTGTTATCGACTTTGCACTAGACTTCAAATTGTTTGCTGCATAAGCTTTTTAATTACTTTGAAACTAAAATCAGTGCGCAAAATTCTTTAACTATCAACGATATTACGAAGCCAAATTGAATAATTTTTTAAGTCATATTAACAAAAATGTTTAAGATATATTGATTAAATAATGAAAACTAAAAATATGTATAAACGATTGCATAAATTCGATGCTAAAAAAAATATATATATACAACGTTCATAGCTATGTAGTGCGTAAAAATTGTAAAATACACTCATAAAAATGTATGTATCTGCATAAAACGGTTTTTATGAATTGTATTTATGAAAAATTGCAATTACAAAATAAATTCTAAGCTATAAATATTTAAAACTTAAATTCAACAATAAATAAAAGTTTATAGCTGTCTGTGCGTGTACATGACACTTCATGTGTATGATAGTCTGTAAGTAATTTCTTAAAAAATATATTCAAAAACAGAAACGAACAACTATATAATAAAAAATAAAGATCAAGTATGTTTTCACTGCGAAAAAAAAACTAAATGAAGTATTTTATTTATAGGTGCATTTAAGGAAAATGAAATAATGACCGCAAAATGATATTTTGATAAATGATATATTTATACACTTATATTTTCTTTTTTATGCTACAGTATCGTAAATATTATGAATAAACAACAAGTGTTTGGTTCTTTGCAATACAAACTTCAGCTATAATACATTAAAAAAAAATTATCAAAATCAATGGACTATTTTTAGTTTAAGGACATATTCGAATTTCATAAAGAACGCTATGTACTCCATTTCATGCCAATTAAATGGACATTTTTACTAGATAATGACCCCAAACTCTCCTCCAAAGTAGTAAAGAATTGGTTTTGTGCGGAAAACATCGACGTTTTGAATTGGCCAGCCCAGAGCCCTAACTTAAATCCAATAGAGAGCCTGTAGAATGAAGTTAAGGTTGAAATCGTAAAGATAAATTGAAGTTTGTTCTCTATATTTTTTAAAGTTTAATTACCAAATTTTTATCTGAATTGTATGTACAAAAACATATTTAATTTGCTTGCAAACATAGTCTAAGAGCCAGTAGCCGGCAGACCTACGGTATTTTGCACAACCCTATAATTTTTTCATCAACCCTCTTATATATTCCGTACATGAGATGGGGACTCGTTAGTTCGACTGGCGGTTCCTACGGAGTCAATCAGGTTTTAAAGCCGATTTTGTTGTTTTAATTAAAATTGTAGGTAGTATGTTATAGCTCGAAATGTAAGCCAAATGATAGAACTCGAAGAGGCCTAAATATAATACATGCATATAATGCATTGCTGAATCCTGGCCCAACCATGTATTTTCACCGGTGTTTTCGGTCATTTTTCATTAATGAACATATAAGCATGAAATGTGTGTCAAATGATAGATAGAGCTGTCAAATTTTTATTTTTTTACTTGTTGCAAGAGATGAATTGCATTCTCAAACTTGTCTGAAAATATATGAATTAAAATAAGTTTTAAACTGTCTCACCCGTTCCCCTGAAAGTGATATACCAAATTGGTATGGTCGCTAAATTAAAGTTACTCCAAATTTTTGTCGAAATTCGACAAAACTTTCTAGGATTTTGATTGCAAAATTCCTTTGAAAATAACTTTTTACTTGAACAAAAATTTGATGTACATACTATATTAAAAGTTATATATTTTTTGAAAAATTTTATACGAAAGAAAAGTATGTAGAGCTTTTACGGTGCGTAAGCGTCAGAAATTAACCAAATGTTTCACACAATGTTTCACTTTCTGAACCGCGTATTGCTATGTGCCAAACAACTGTTTTTACTTTTAATTTTTAACCCATTTTTTGTGTTTCTTATGATTTGGTTGTGATTCGACTTGTTCAGGAAAATTTCAGGTTTTACTCCCTTAAATCTTGCGATTTCGCATTTTTAATTTTTACCACAAAATCATAAGAAACAGGGTCTATTCAGTATTGCAGTAATGCACAATTACTGCAGCAGTATTGAAAGCATTGCGTTCTGTGAAAAAAGTTCTAGCAACGTTGCAAAAGTCTGTTGTGTTGGATCTCTTCAGTATTGACAAAGTATTGCACATGCTTTGGTGCATTCTAACTTTTCTACACTGTTTATGCCAACTTTGCAGCGTTGAATTTTATTACTGCAGCAGTGCATTACTGCAATACCGAATAGACCCACACACTTAACAAGTGGGAGCAAAAATCGTCCATACAAATAACGCTTTTAAAACACTATAAGTTGAGAGTTACTTAAGGTAATTTTCGTACTAACATCAGACAAAAAGAGAGCGCATATTGACACAAAGGCGAGGCACCTCCCAACTAGCCTGTATTTATTTAAGGCAGAGCAACCAAAATTCATACAAATATTGGTTCCACTTGCCAAAAAGTGGACAGATTTTGACATGAGGTCAATGTATCTCTCATACCAGCAAACATAACTTGTGGGTAATATACCCTTTTAATAAAAATTTATAACTTACGCGCGGTTTTTTTGAGCCATTCTAAGCTATCACAATAAAGAGGGTTAAAAACTGATGAAATTGAGACGGTCGGAAATTTCCAATCTATTGAATTCAATTTAATATTCAGCAGTACTATTTAGTGCGACAATTCTATTTTCCGAACATCTTGCTGAACTGCAGACAAACAAGTCTTAGGTTTTAAAACGCGTTTCTAAGTAAATTCTGTTACGATTGGACCTCTCGTTGGTGCGCAAATAATCCATTACGCTGAGCAGTTGAATCTATTGTTTTTTACTGCATTTTCAAAATGTCTCCATTTTATAATTAGACTATATAAGTTTAAACTGCCATACTTTATACTTGGTTTAGTATTGATTTCAAACCATACTAAAGTGTAAACTTGCTAAACATTTTTTGCCAATTTTCATACATTTTTATATGGCACCAAAGTAGTAGAAGTAAATATGGAATAGCTTAAATAGTCACCAATTACCAGGTTAAATTGTTCCATCTGTTGTTTTGTCATGTTTGTTTTAAGAAAAAGCATTGATCGATTTGTGTGACATGACATAACAATCGGTGTTTGCTAATGACTGCGGAGCTCGATAAAATATAGTTCAATTATACTTAATTAATAATAATCAGTTGACAAAAACAAATATAAAATTCTTATTTTTATTTTTATTTATTTTATTTTACAAACCATAACTTATAATTAAAATTATAAGCTTAGAAAAATTGAACTATGGCTACTGTGGCCCTCAGCTTATTTCGAGTTAATGATTTAATATAGATTTCTTAAGATTTAGTTTTTACATAGCTTAACAATGTTGCTTAAATTTTATGGTATAAATTTGTGTTTTTAAGGAATATAATGACTTTGTATATTTTGGATTGTTGGACTTGAAAGGGATTGGATTGCATCATGGTTATTGAAGATGCGATTCCTATGACTGAAAAAAATTGCAATTTATTCCTATTCGTATTTATTTGATTCGGTTTTTCTATGAGACAAATAATTGTGTAAAATAAACCAAGAAATGTGTGACGCTGCTAAGAGGAGCTACATACAGACATCAGTCCGAAAATTTTGTTATTCAATATGTGAACGACCCTTTAAACCTAAGCGGTTTCACTGGTATTTGTCGAATATTTAACCTAGTTATAGGCAGCGAAAGGTCAAACTAGACTCTATGATAATTGTAAACACTAGAGTAGTTGCCAGGTAGTTTAACGATTTCTGTTTGTATATACGAAATCTATTATTATTTCTGTTGTATAAAAGGTATCTGTATTGCTTGTGTCGTAAAAATCGTTACTTCTTTCACAAAAGCACTATTTTAAATTTATTATTATTTTTCAAATTTCCTTATTTTTTATAATTTTTTTTATTTCCAGTTTGCGCATTTAATACCTTCATTTATGAAGGACGGTGTTATCAGGAATGTCCACCGCATACGTTTAAATTGCCCACAAATATTTCAGATGGTAAAACAGATAATAAAATTGAAGAAATGTCAATCGCTGACCAAAACGAGAAACTTCAATTAGTTGGACGTAGACGATCAACAGTACAAGTTGATGAAACCATTCCTACAGAATATGAAACTAAACTTGCCTGTGTATCATGCGACGTGAGTTGTTTGCGTTGCTATGGACCGCTTAATTCTCAATGCAGTACATGTAACGCTGGTAGTCAACTGCATAAAGATTCGCTCTCCAATGAGACTTATTGCTATGTGTTCGCGGAGCGCAGTTCTGGCAACAGCCAAGAATTCGCAAAAACGGAAGTTCAAAATAGTGTTCGTTCAAATATTATCATGTTTTTGGTAATCATGGTACCAGCAGTTGTTGTTATTTCATGTTTGGTTGTGTTGGCAAATAACCTCAGGTTGCCGTGGAGTCGGAAGGATTATGTCTATAATCGTGTAGCACTGCTTTCTGTTTCTGACGAAGGACATGTGCTGGTAAAACAAGCAGAAACCGATGATGAAGACGATGAAAATGCTGATGATCTTGCACTGAACCAGAAAAATCCACATCAAAATGTGATTATCGACAAAATAGATGCAATTACTAGTAAATGATTTTAGCTAATAAATCACTTTAAGTGAATTTATTTGCATACAGCCTCGTCTGGTTGTCGGTTTAAGATAATTTTTAAGTTATTCAAGCTTTCATGTCACATAAAATTATAATACCTACTAGAGGTCTGCATAAATGCACTCGGAACGTTAAACATATAAACTTCCGAATGCCGTAAACTTTGAGTGTTTGAACTTGTAGAACATTTTATTTGCAATTTATTTCCAAGTGCAGCACTCACTTCTCCTGCTTTTTGTCTGCTTAAAGCTACATAGAACAGTCCATTAACGGAAAGAACTTCATCGTAAAATTTTATCCATGATGTTTCTAAATCAATTTATGTACTTTCTTCGACCCAGCTAAGAAACGGTAGGGGATTCCAATATTTATTTTATTTTCTCAAAACAGCTTCATTAAATATAAATTCCTACAAATGATTTTAATTTAAAAAAAAATAAAAAATATGCGTCACTTTCATAGGATGAATCCTTAGGCAATAAATAAAACGAACGATTTTTTTTTCAATTTCTTTGTTTTTATTATTTGGTGAAATTTCGTTACCTTTTCATTGTTGATTTCATAATAAACATTTGGTGAACTTTTCTGTTAACTGTTCATTGAGAAATTTTAGACGAATGCATGAAAATTCTATAAAAAAAATCGCTTACAATTCATTATTTATTTCTTTAAGTAAGTCCTGCCTATTTATTTATTTTTATGACGTAAGATAGTTGCAGCGTTTCTCTAAAATTTTATTTTTGACGCTTCCAATTGCAATGGGATAATTTTTTTTTTAAATATATCGTCCAATGGAAGAAGGCCATCTTAACTCTTACAAAGACCTCGTTAATTCAACAAGGAACCTTAATAATTTGGCGTTAAATTAAAATATTGTTGATAACATCTTGAAAATAGAATATGTGAAATTAAGTTAATTCGAACCATATCAAA
This sequence comes from Meiosimyza platycephala, assembly GCA_963662105.1. Classification (NCBI taxonomy): domain Eukaryota; kingdom Metazoa; phylum Arthropoda; class Insecta; order Diptera; family Lauxaniidae; genus Meiosimyza; species Meiosimyza platycephala. The sequence continues at coordinate 216,856 of OY759209.1, forward strand.
ATATGTTTGTATAAGGGTGGCCCTTAAAAATAATATCAATTCATCATCATCTTGCAAAATTTTAAGCATTCAATTTTAAGAATTCAAACTCAAAATATTGAAAAAAAGTTTTTTTCACCTTCACACCCGTTACGCACTTTAACAGAATTTTCTGAATTAATTACAAATTGTCAAATTTTATATAGATTTAATAAATATCGGGAGAGTAGAATAGTATTTGTTACAAGAGATGCAATTGCATTCTCACACTTGTCTGAAAAGATATGAATGAAAATAAGTTTTTAACTATCACAGCCATTCTTCTGAAAGTGTCGACATGTAAAATAATCACCGTATAAATGTTAGTGTGTGGTCCCGGACTTGGGACAAAAAATATTCGTGAGGGACCGGGCTTTTTCTATTCTAGTTTCGCAGCGCCGCGCCTTAAAAATTACGCCCGTTCCTATCTCTACTTGGAAGTGCCTATATACCTACCTTGATCAGTACTTATATAAAACCTCTTGAACTCAATGAAAGAGTAATCAGGGTCATTAGCATAGACTATGCTCATTAGCATGCGAATATGATTTTTAATTATAGTAAGCATTTGTAAGTAAAAATAATTTATATTTTAAAATTCGACAAATTTATTTCACTTTTACTTTCAAGATGAAATATCAAAATTTCATCTTGAAAGTAAAAACTTACACCAATTGGGTCAGCAAAATTAGAAGTTTTAGTCACCAGAGTGAAAATTTTACTTACCAGGCAAAAAATGGTTTTCACCGCGATTTGCCTAGGTAAAAAGATATCGATTGGGAAAGGCCCTAAGTAACCTGGAAAGTAATAGATGAAACATGTAAGCGAAGTTTTTGTTTGGCAATGCTTAACTTCGGAGTACAAATTATATATACATATGTATGAAGAGAAAAATCTTGCTTGATATTCTGATTCTCCGGTTAAATGTTTTTTTATTGACTTTCTCATACAAGTATAGGTATACAAGTGACATGAAGCGTAAAAAGTAATTCAATACTTGTAATAGACTACTATTTGAGTTTTTTTAACCCATTGTTTTCCTGGACTATTCAAAGTGTAACTATAAGATCATATTTAGCGCTTGGCAAACTTTAAAGCAAAGTAAACACCCATTACAAACACTAACACCATGGCTAACTTCTTAAGGTTAGCTTTGTTAACACCTTTTATCGATCGCACCACGTCGCTATTAAATACAAACACATTTCGGCTTTCTTCAATAAACTGGGCTTTCAATTCGTCATCAAAGTCCTTATACTGCTCATTTAGAATTGTGCGTAGCTTTGCTTTAAGTTTCGGTATCTGTTCGGGGAAAAAAGTTGCAGCACATCCTGCAGGGCAGATAGATACTTGTACAGGCATGGGCCGTGATTCTAAATCACCTTCGTTTGGTTCTAAATTTAACTGATCGATTTCGACATCGCCGTCATCCTTTTTTCCCAACCATAGTTTCCGTGCAATCATGCGCTTCTTTTGTAACAATTGACCTCCAGACATGAGCGCCATGTACATTTGGAATGCAAAGGCAAATAGCAATAATTTGTTTTTCACACGCAGCTCCTCTAGATGTCCTAAGTACTTCTTAATGCATTCGCGTGGTTCGTACGATACTTTCCAACTGTCACCCAAGTGGAAGGCTAAATCTTTCTCAAAACTCTCAGTGCGATGCAATTCCTTTGGTAGTAGCTCTTCTGGAAGATTTTCTTCTAAGTATTTGTAGACTTCGTAAAAGGCAAGTAGCCCATCTGCCCAGACTGCATCGTCCGAAAGTGCTGAAACTCAATAATTAAATTATTCGAAAACAATGGAAAAATTAATTTTACCCAAAGCAAACTTTGCATTAACAAGTACATCGCTTAATTTGTGCACGTCCTTAGTTGCCTTACGCAACTCCTTAGTAAATGTCATGTCAGGCTCCTGCGACGCAATTTCCATTTTGCTTGAATTTAAAAAATTTATTTAAAAGCTGAAAAAAGAACTAAAAGTACAAAACTTTTGCACAAATTCATACACAGCGATGCCAACTTTCTCTATTATGTTCTCTTATGTTGTCAAAATGCACCACTATTCACAATCCATGTTTGTTTCGCTATGATTATGAATCATGACAGCTGAGGAAGTACTCTTACAGTGTTGCACTTAGCGTTTTTCATAACTTGCGGCATTTATAATAATTAAATAGAAAACATAATAGCTATAGTGGTCTTCCATCAAACGAGCAGTGAATTTTTAAGAAAATTTTATTTCTGCTCTTGCTGAAAGACTTGATCATTTAATATATGTATTACTTTTGTATCATATACATACATACATTTAAATAAAAATTGAAATTGAATATGTTGGCCCTTTTTAAATGAAATCGGTTATTTTTTCCTACATATTTGATCCCAAGTATTTTTTTGCTACAAACCGTGCCATTCGGACAAATTTTATACAAATATGTAATCTGTTATCGAACTATAATGCATTGCCAACATTTTTCTTCTGTGTCATAAATTTGTTTTCCGTCTAACGTCAAAATTAGTTGAAAAGCCCAAACAAATAGCGATAATTTTGACATTTCAAGATTAAAACTTTACTCAGGAATGAATTTTACAGCTTGCATTAGCCGTTAAAGTTAAATCATTTGTTGAAGAAATACAACGAGAATTTTCTAGAATGTCATTTGGTTTAGTATGAGCAGTTAAGTTTTTTATTTTTGGAGCAAATAATAAGTCCTGGTGAAAATAATAAAAGTTAGAAGACGCGTCTAGTTTCTGAGATATAGCCTGATATAGTTGATTGATTTCATGACATGAAAGGTAATTAATTTTATAAAATATGTAAGTTTCGAGTCCAGTGAGTGTTTGAGAATTTGAATTAAAAGATTTCTTAAATTTTATTTTTATGTAAATCAATTTTTTTAAAAAAGTAATTAACATATCGACACTTGCAACAAGTACTATGGAACCTTCCAATATTTATTAAAAATATAAAATTTTATATAACTTATGTGTTATCAAATCAGAAAATTGTTTTGAAGTGCGTAACGTAAGTGCGTACAAAATTTTTTGTATGGCTACAACTTTTTTTTCGAAAAATGGTCAGTCAAGCTGGAAGTGTCGATATATGTATGTATGTACATAATATAATTACCTTATTAAGAAAGGTCAATTTATGTACTTTCAATTGTTGTATCGTTTGACCTAGAACTCTATTTTTGGTAATTGTCTAGAAGTACGGACAACGTGAAAAAGGGGGTAAAAAAAAAAAGTAAAATACTCAAATGACGTGCTTTTTTATAAAACTTATAATTCCGGCTGCGGAAAGTGAAAATTATGCACCGTTTATTTGTTATAAACAATTAAAGTTGCGAAAAATGCGAAAAATTGTCAACAATAGCGTTTTTTGACGCTTGAATCGAGCGACTTTACGAACACGTGAAGAACAACAATAGCGTTACACAACGCTTGAATCGAGCGGCTTTACAAACACCTGAAGAAAAGGTGCGTTTGGAATTGCAATAGTTGGTCACATTATCACATTACCGGGAAATACTTACATGCTGTAGAATGCTGTGGCCATTTTTAATTATGTAAAAAGAATTCTGGGAATAATAAAACGGAAAAAATAAGCGAAACATGCATTTTTATGCAGCAGTTCTTCATGAACAATAAATATTTGTAAAAAAACTTTGTACAATCGGAAAACGAGTCAAAGATGTTCTACAGCATGTAAGTATTTCCCGGTAATGTGATAATGTGACCAACTATTGCAATTCCAAACGCACCTTTTCTTCAGGTGTTTGTAAAGCCGCTCGATTCAAGCGTTGTGTAACGCTATTGTTGTTCTTCACGTGTTCGTAAAGTCGCGCGATTCAAGCGTCAAAAAACGCTATTGTTGACAATTTTTCGCATTTTTCGCAACTTTAATTGTTTATAACAAATAAACGGTGCATAATTTTCACTTTCCGCAGCCGGAATTATAAGTTTTATAAAAAAGCACGTCATTTGAGTATTTTACTTTTTTTTTTTACCCCCTTTTTCACGTTGTCCGTACTTCTAGACAATTACCCTATTTTTTAGCCCATTTAAATTGAAAGCCATCTGGTTTGAGATTTAGTTCATTTATTTTCTCAAATTATGTCATTCAAAATTTCGGAAAATATCCGGAAAATGCTACATGTCACCGATAACCTTTATCTTGAAATATTTTGTCCTTGGGGTTATTCTGTGCAAGTATATATGTTACCGGCCAAACTAGTTCATCCGAAGCGAGTTGAGCCGCAAATATTTCTGACTCTTAAATAGTCTAAAAAATTGTTAGCAGCTCTAAATATTCTATTCTACCAATTAATGGTCTTTTAAAAATTTTAAATCTATGTATATTGCAGCTTTTGAACAATTTAAAATTGTCGGTTGTTCTACGAGGGAAATTATTTGGGATGTTTTTTGTAGTAGATATAAGTATGCACATCAAAAGGAAAAAAATCCCTAGAGGTTTTTTTAATTCCACATTTACTGTTTTTTAATGATATTTTATACGTATAACTAATACTGCCAACTCTGGACCGGCAAAAAGCAGTACACTTATCAGTGAAATAACAAAAAAGGTCTTCACGATATGGAATATAAACAACTGTGGCAGGACAAAAAGCAGTATATTTATCTTTGAAATACATAAAAAAAAGTAGATCTCAACGATATGGAATACAAAAATGCAGTTAATCTTATGTATACTATTTTATTTTAAATCTGACCAAAACAAATTAATCAAACATCTAGTTTTCGTATCATCGACAGGCATAGCGCCAGTACAGGTTGGTCGCATAAACAAATATTTTTCTTGGTTGGCGATTTGACGAAGAAGTTGTTGTATCTTTAAGAATTGACTTTTACACTTAAAATGCTCTTCAGTGTCGATATATGGAGATTGAAACTTTCTACTTCCATACTGCTAAAAGCAGTAAAGTAGGCAGCATTACGTATAACATACGTATGAAATTTAAAAAACATTCGCTCAAATTTTGACACATTAAAGAACCTTGAAAGGTAGCCCCACAGCACAAATTTCAACTCCCTAGGTAGTCTGAGTCTGAATTTTTGATATTAACCCTTTCTAACTGAAAAATTTAAAAATCATATTGATGAATTTTGGCAGTTTTTTAAATTTTTTTGATATGATGTATTCTCTATAACAATATGAACATTTAAATATATTTTAATCGTTAATATCTTGTAGTATTTTAAACAGCTTTGCTAGCCACAGTATATAAAATATCCAACACCTAGTTTGGTGTTTGATATACTACAAGATATAAGCGATTAAAATATATTTTAATGTTCATATTGTTAAAGAGAACACATCATATCAAAAAAAATTAAAAAACTTCTGAAAATTCATCAAAATGATTTTTAATTTGTTTGGTTAGAAAGAGTTATATCAAAAATTTTTACATCGTTTTAAAGGGGATGAATTGAGCTTTATAAATATGTTAGTAAAATTATAGGTTAATAACGGAATTTTTTGAAAAAATAACGGTTTTTTAAAAAAAAGTCGGTCCCAATTTCATAAAAGTCGTAATATCTCAAAAACTATGAGCCGGATATCAATTTTGGGTCGATATCGTAGCTTATTAAATTACCTTTCATATGACATCCATGCCATCATATTTTGGAAATTAATGCAGGCGTTTCTGACTTATATTGATTTTTAGAAAAGCTATATCCGCAACTTCCGATGGCTATATCTCCAGATCCGAGTGACACTTTTTGATTCCATATTTATTCTTAAAATTCAAGACCACATAAGAAAATATTGCGTTTATAATCAATTTCGATTGTGAGCTAAACTGAACATAAGCCTTTAAAAATTACATATGTACTTGCTTTTGCTAGAAAACTACCCAGTAGGTAACTTAACTGCATCGGTGATGTAAACAGTGTGTACATTTTTAGAAAAAGCTTAAGTGTTTTCGATACGCCTGAATTACATACATAGTTGCATGAATTGTCAAATGTTGTCAGTTAATAAAAATAGCGAACTAAAATATCAACAATAATGGCAACAAAACACAGATGTACATGGCGTATGCGTGACGCTATTTATAGCGCGCATGTAAAGTCGAAGAGCGCGCCAAAAATTCCACAATTCGGATTGCGTCTGTGGTTGTGATACTGGCCATGTGTGGCCGCAGTGCACTTTTTAGAGGAATTTATTCTCTATGTACCTCAGTTTGCCCTTAATACTCAAACAGGGCAGTTCTTTGGATACAAAAGATAAAAATGGAAGAAATCTAAATTTCCGGGAAAAACAAAAATTTTTTTATTTAATTTTTAATACTGATTCTGTGAAGTTAATTGGAGCATTAGATAATAGCAACGAAATAACATTTTCAGTTTGCTTTAATTATTTAAACAAATTTTACGATTTTCTTAACAGAAGAAAATTACTAGAATACGAAAACGGATTAAAAATTGAAGTAGGATTTAAAAAAAGTTTTCTACTTTTGAGTTAAAATATGTACATATGTACATACATATGTAGTATGTGAAGAACTACATGCTCTTACACTAAGAGCTTAAAAGAGTTCGATGTGACTTTAACTTACATATTTATTTTTGAAAAATAATAATTAACGAAAATTCGAGTTGTATCCGATTGAACGTTTTAAATTTGTGCTATTGTTACTTTTAAGTTGTATTAAAAGTTTAAAGAAAGTTATAAAGTTGATATATTTCAAAATAATGCTGTTCCTATGTCTTTCAACAAATTTTACTTAAGAAAGTTTTTGTGCTGTCTTGCAATTACATAAGTCGTAAGTAAGGAGTAATTGAAGACCTAAGTGAATGAAGGTACCACATTACATTTTTCTCCCATTTGCATTTTCTCTCACGAATTTAAATGTATTGCTTGAATTTAAATCACAAAAAATCCAAACAGTGAAACTTAATTTATAACATTAAAGAAGCAAGCGAATAAATATGTTCCTCTCTATCGCAAATGTAAATTAAAGATGAGAGCTTTAAATGTTAATTTCTGAAAAATGTTGATTTTATAGGACATCACTTAAATCCACTCATGTCTTAAATTAACCTGACTGCTAGGAAAGTTCATGGATGTAGTTAGTTTAAACTTATTCAGAGAAAACTCCATATTTTAATAAAATTAATTAAAAAATTACCCAATGCAACTTGATCGAATTTTGTGAAATTGAGTTAACTTCGAATTCTTAATGTTTCCTTAAAAAGTACACTTATTTCCAAAGTGGAACCTAAACAGAGGTAATTTTGTTCCAAAATGACAAATTAGCTTAAACGAAAGAAACGATTCATGTTTTACATGTTCTTATTAAATTAATGTATTACCTTATTATACATTTGATACATCGTTTTTTAAAGTGCAAAGTTACGTATGTACCTGTTGCAAAATAGCATAAACATTTTTTAGTCATACTCGAATTATTAAAGGTGAAGTCGTAAGAACATTTGTTGTCTCAAACGTTGGATATGGGCAATTCTCTCATTCGTTCGGAAATTTATTACCAAGTCTATTTTATTGACTTCCGTTTTTTTTTGCACAACGTTGCTTTGATTTCGCAAAATTAAAGCAAATAGAATGACAACCGATTGAAAATCGATTTTCTCTCTCGTTCTCAAAATCAATTAAATTCCAATACGCATGGCTAACGCTGGATTAATGTAGATTTAGAAGGGGCTACGGCCCCTGGGCACGAGCTAAGGTAACTCCAAACCAGCGATGGACTAATGTATTTAGGTAGGACTAGAAGTGGCTGTAAGGCTTGGATCCTGAGCTGAAGGCGACCTCCAACATGCCAATATGTTTTATGGGTTTGTGTATATATTGTGGGAAACGAAAACTGGAGAATTTTTTTTGGTCATACCGTAATATACATGATAAAAGCCGTCTGGGGGCCCTTTGATACGGTCATTTCTACAATTTAGATGACTTACACTGGAAAACATGTATTTTATAATGAACTTTTTTTGGACATCTTTATAATTTTATGTATTTTTAGAAAAGAATCCCTGAAATGATTATTTATATTTTGATCATTATATTTAGTTAGACGAGGTTCTTTTTCCGTTCTTAGCCCCCCAACGCTCTGGATAATGTAAAAAAAAACAATTTGACAGTTCTTCAGCACGTGCAGTTTGTTTTAAACAATCTTAAATTTTAAATATTTTAAATTTAAAGATGGAAGAGATTGATGATGGTGAGAAATAAAATTGTAATATATTTGCTTATCGGTCTTTAATGAGTTCTCAACTTAGTGCCACCACCACTAATTGATGAAAACGATGCGATGGCAATTTGCGGCTCTGACAATGAAAACTATTCAGACGACTCTGCTGATGATGAAGCTTGGTCCAGTAATGCCGAACCAACTACGTGTCTGTTTTGTGTAAAAATAAGCCCCTCCATTGAAGATGCAATAATGCATTTAAAAAGCATACATGATATTGATTTTTCGCAGCTTAAACGAAAATTTCAAATGGATCAGTATTCATTTTTAAAACTAATTAACTACATACGATTGGAAAGTATAACGTCTAGAAAAATTGTACAAGCGCAAGAAGTTTTCTGGGATGATGAAAAATATCTCAAGCCCAAAGAGTATGAGCCATGGCTAAGTTATGGTAACATTCCGTGAAAAATATTAGAAATGTGTATTTATGACAGTTTCCCATTTCTAGACTACGATGAGTTAATTGAAGATGTCAGTTCAAATAAAACACAAGATTTGCAATTGCGGAGTTTACAAAATAAGGTATCTAAATATGTGTGAATATGAAAACCAAAAAAAACAAAGTTTTTTAAATCATAAATGGGATTTACGCTAAATAAAGCTCCATAAAACATCCTTATAACTACCTATGATGTATATCCTTTAAATATTTTAGGTAAAAGAACAAGAGCTTCTTCTCGAGCACGCTTATGCAGACATGAATAAAATGCGCATTAGTTTTCAACGATTAGTGGAAAAAGAAAACTTCAAACCTTTAAATTGTGTTTCTGCAGCTTCACTCCATGCAGATGAAGGATATTTCAGCAGTTATGCACATTTCGGTATACATCATGAAATGCTTTCGGTTTGTTATAATGAAATTCTTTAATAAATTGAATTCGTTTATATGCAACTAATTTGCAGGATGTAGTTCGGACTTCAAGCTATCGCGATGCTTTGCTAAATAACAAAGATTTCGTAAATGGCAAGGACGTACTTGACGTAGGCTGTGGCACTTCAGTGTTGTCAATATTTGCATCACAGGCTGGTGCAAAAACAGTCGTCGGCATTGATAACTCTGATATTATTTACAATGCAATGGATATTGTTAAGTAAGTGTATTTTAGATAGCATATTATTTCCAAATCCTTGCGAATAACATCTCTGTGAAGGTAGCCAATTATATTGATAAATAAAAATTGGCCAAATAGAAATAGAAATAGTTGCAATTATAATTTAATTTATAACACTTCTATTCCACAATATATCTTAATGGCTCGATACTTTACATTCAAATTTAGATCCGGATTTTTTCCTAATTCCAAAAGTTTTCTTATAATTTCAGAAAAAATAACATAAATGTTACGTTGGTCAAGGGACGCTTAGAGGATACTGTGCTGCCACAAGAGAAATACGATATCATCATTTCTGAATGGATGGGTTATTTTTTACTGTTTGAAGGTATGCTGGATAGTGTCATATACGCACGGGATCATCACCTCAAAGAAGGTGGCATGATTTTGCCCAATCGTTGCACAATGAGCTTACTAGGCTATGGCAATGAAGAACTATATAAATTACATGTCACATTCTGGGATAATGTTTATGGTTTGAATATGTCAACAATGCGTAAGGAAGTTATGCATGAACCTCTCATCGATATCGTTGATGCTGCGCATATACTAACGGAATCCAATGTTATAGCAGACCTTAATTTGTCCACTGTCGATTTGAACTATTCAAATTTTTCCTTCGATTTTAAATTGAAATGTGTTAAACCTGGAAATTTATCTGCAATTGTTGGCTATTTTGATACATATTTTGATTTGCCAAATCCTGTGATGTTTGGTACAGCACCAACAGATAAACCAACACATTGGAAGCAGGTGGTATTTTTCATAGAAGAACCTGTTGCAGTGAGCCTTAATGAAGTTGTGAATGGGAAATTGATTTGTAAACGCAGTCGTAGCAGTGCTCGGTCTTTAGATATAATATTAGAATTATTTTGCAAGAAATACAATTATTATTTGGACTGATGTGTGATATATTTAAAACAAACCATAAATTGTAATTCGTACATAAAAGCCTTTCAACTCAGAAAATTTTTATGATAATTTTAAGCTCGTTTTGACAAGTTGATGTAACATATTTAAGAATATTGCAACAGAAAAATGTGCCCAGTGAAAAATACAATCATAAGACAATGGAAACTAGTTTTAATTTTATGTTTAAGTAACGTGCCCAACCGTTGTACTACGAACTTGGAAGTGTAGTCAATAGTGTTGCCAGCGTGGCTTGACTAGTACATACGTTTATCATTTAAAATTAAAACTACCTGGCAGAACATCCCCTAACTTAATGCGAACTGTTATTCGAATGGGAAAGATTTAGTAAGAAGTTAAAAAATAAATTGGACATATTGCACGACGTTTTTTGTATCGAATTTAGTAAACTACCATTGAAAAGTCAATGCATTTACTGTATCCAATGTATTTATAAGAAAACAAATGATTTTTTTAAATTAGTTGAAACAGAAATATGTGATAATTTAATATAAATTTAAAAAATCAAAGCAGACTTTCGCTGTTATTACATCAAATTCTTAAATATTTTCAGTGCAAATATAGTGAAATGCGTTAACGCCCAAATATAGCAAACTAAGTTGCTTTTAATTTTCCTTATAAATTAAGCTGCTCCGCTTTCTAATTCTGTAGCTGGTATCTCTGGTTCTTCATCATTATAAACATTTTCAGCCATTTGCCATACTTGCATTATATTATCCTCCGATACGGAACAAATTATCCACGGTTCATTGGGATTCCAGGAAAAGTCAGATATTTTGGCAGTGTGTCCACCATGAATAAATAGCAATTCCGGTGGACCATCCTCAGCATCTTCAGCACTTTGCTCTTCACCAATTTTAGATAAGTCCCAAACATGCAAGCGGCGATCAGTGCCGGATGAAGCCAAAATGGTCTCATTATGAGGAGACCATTGTACTTGGAAAATTTCATCCTTATGCGATTCGAAGGAATGTAATTTTAGCTTCAGATTACGCAAATCCCAAAGCGCTACTGTTTTATCAGCTGATCCAGTCGCTAAGATAAATTCAGAGTAAGGATTAAAACTCAAGCAATTAACTTCAGCTGTATGCGCGTCGACAGTGTGCGATGGTTTTGAAGTATTGTTGTTACGTGTATCCCAAATCATTAATTTTTGATCATCAGCAACAGAACCAAATAGAGATTCATGTAACAGATGCCATGCAACATCTTCAACAACAGCAGTGTGTCCAGTGAAAATATTTTTGGCATCAATAACACGATGTTCTTTTGGTGTGGCATTTATGTCCCACAAGCAGATGGTATGATCGTCTGAGGCTGATAGTAAGTAACCTGAGAAAATATTTTGATGCAGTACATATTTTGTCTAAGTAAATTAAAAAAAAATTTTATGAGACTTTTAACACGGGTCTGCCAAACGGTGCTAATTTTGAGTCCTTCAAATAAATTATATGTCATCTTACTAATTCGATTCCTACGGTAGGATAACTGGAAAATTTAAATTTACTATACTTCCCTCAGAAGCGGAATGGGCGTATCTCAAAAAAATCCATACTCGTGATTCTCATGGCATCGGATAGCTTAAGGTATTATGCATCTAATGAACTTCGCCAAATGCTGGTATCTAAGTTCAAACCAATAAAAAATCTCGTAAAATCCTCTATCTCAATTGTACATGTATTTCAACAAATTGACGTAGACAAAACATCAATTATCTCGAAACGCAATTTTTTGAGATACGCCCATTTCGCTTCTGAGGGCAATATATTTCGGAGAACATAAGACATCGAACAATTCAAAAAAGTTTTTGAAGGGAAAAGGTTAAGTTCTTGAACTATGTATACCTATAGTTGAATATATGTATTCAGAAGTTTGTTGTGCGTAACATAAATTTACGAAGTTAACAAAAATCGACATATACAACCCCACATATTTTGAAAATTCGTGTTCAGTTTCGTTACCATTCAATTTTTTCGTTACCATTTAAGTTGGGATTCCATGATAAACCGTATCCTTCTTTTTGATGGCCACGCAAACGCAAATCTGGATGACATTCACCCGATGGTTCTGGTTTACTGGGATGCTTAGTATAGTCAAAAACCAAGACATCACTTGATGGAGTTTTTGTAGCAATAACGCAAGCATTTTGTGGCATATAACGTGCACGATTCACTTCACCCTCATGATTGATTTTGATCTCAATTTCAATTTTTCCACAAACCGAACCAAATCCACCGAATTCACCCTTTTCATTGTCATAGTGCGAACCGTCAAATTGTGCATCTTCACTGGGCAACTGAACACTGGCGATCAGCAAATGATTCTGCTCATCTGAGGTGTGCGTGCCCAATATTAAACGATGTACCGAATAATCTTTGCCCTCTTGTTTGGTAACATCGGGCAGCCACTGTGCTGTAAGCGAAGGCCATTCCAAAGCGTGTGTCATCACTAAATCATAGAGGAATGGAGTGTTTTTCTTCCAAATTTTATATTCTTCATTAATGACGCGCTCTTCGACGGCGTCATCAAAGGATTCAGCTAAAAGATAAGAAAACTTTAGTCCAATCTCAAAAGCTACCTTAAATATATTGTGTATCACCATTATCATTCCGATCCACCATTATTGTGGGTTTTTAAAATTGAATTCAGCAGCTTTTAGGACAAAATCGAGCGCCAAAAACTAAGAAAAACAGTAGGGAGTAGCAGCCGTATAGCCAACCCACGTTTTACTACTTTGAGGTATCAAGAGCTGAGAATTCTTACGTTTACTAAGTAAATAAATTTCTATTCTAAAGTTTTTTTTAAATTCTTGCAGTTTGTTGCCTTACTTTTCTTTAAAATTTTAGTTTTTTGCAAGACTAAAAATCAACACAACAACGCTCGACATAGATTATACCCAAAAATTTTAATTATGCGAAGTTGGCTGCAATTCTTCTTTGTTGAAAAAGAGCGGCATTTTACACAACAATAAAATAATTTGGCAACGCAACAAATTTGAAATGAAGCAGTAGGTAGCATCAGCAGGTACTATTATGGTAGCAGCAATTCTGACTGATCTTCTTTTTCTTTATTTTAAGTTCTGCCTAACCTGTCAAAGTAAGGAGTTACAGAAACACAATCGACTTTTGAATAGCATTGCTTTTCAAACGAATTACAAGGTAAAGCTAGCTTAAAATAAGTAACCCAGTTTGTTAAACTGTTCTGTTTTTGTTTGTAGCGCTATTTCAATTCATATTTTTTAGCTAGCTTGTAGAATACTAGTTTCATAAGCAAGTTAGTTCCCCCAATGTCTACGGTAGTGCCTACAAATGTTTGTGATTCCAACCACTTTTCTAGTACATATGGCAATGAAGTTCGTAAGCACCTGAAACGGCTGTTAAATAATCCGATGACCCTTTATACGATATTACGCGCTTTAGAATGCTGCTGATTGAATTATTACTGTTTATTTGGATTCCTATACGATGTTAAAAAAAGTTCAATTCAAGATGGGCACCTAACATCCAAATACAACGTTCTACACCTTCATATTTTGAAAGAATATATTTTCGTGACCAACTTTATTTAAAAATAAAAGCGTCGTGACTTACTTGATGCTAAAAGTACGTTATTTTAACAACATACGATAGCATTTACAATGGAGTCTCGATTATCCGTCTCCCGATTAACCGTCACATTTTGTCAGCAATTTTTATTTTTTTTCGATTCTGTTTATGTATGCACACAATGCGCGAAACGATTCTGTCGGAAATTTTGTTTACGAAATTCGGAGATGAAAATTTCGCAGAAATTCAGAAATTATAATCTAGTACCTTGTATTCTACCGTCACAATACAGAATCAAAACAAAATTTTGCCATATATTCGATTATCCGTCAGGCTGCTGGTCCCATGCCTGACGGATAATCGAGACTCCACCATTATTAAAAATTTAGATGTAAGTACTCGCATTAAATTATTTGCAATTGCATCTTATACTTAGAGACAAGCCGGTCTGACAAAGTAGTTTGTAAGCATCTAAAGAGACTTTTCAGTACTCCTATCACTATTTAAATTATGTAACGAGCTTTGGATCACTTGGATCCTTCATATTTGGACAAGATATGTTTTGCACTGCTCATATTAAAATCAAAAGCGTCATGACTGCATATTTGCAAATATGTACGTTATTTTATATTCTATTTTTTAAATTGAATTTAATTTTTTCACAAATATTTATTGTGAAGTAATGAACTAAACAGTTTCTGCCATCACAAAAAGGGCTTATTTTGAAACCACGATGAGACACTAAATAAAAAAAATCCTGATATATTGTTTTTACTAATTGTTCAGAACAGGGGAAATAGTGATTTGTAGGAAAGATAAATACTCGTAATAAGTTTCTTGAAATTTTTGAATGCAGAACCTTAGAAACCCAGAAATAAAATAAAAAAAAATTTCTTATTTTCAAAAATTCACATTTGTTTTTGGCATAAAAGGCAACCGAGTTAGTGTCGGATATATCGACCAATATGGATGTTGGATGTCGTAGTACGACCCAACCAGAAGGGTAAACGCGCTAAAGACGTTTTTAGACTTTATCAAAAGCAACATTTTTTCATTAAACTTTTTAATAGAAATCCAACAAAAGTTCAATTTTATGATAATAAAAATTAAGTATTTATTGCTTTAACAAGAGTTAAAATGTTTTTTATGTAAATCTTCTTAAAGTAAGTCATTAACAGCGTATTTAAAAATTCATTGTCATCTATTTAATTTTAATTCATATTTTCAATGTAATTTTTTTTTTAAATGGTATCGGTGTTAATGCTGTTTCTTTGTTCGTTTAAAATATTAATATGCTTTTTTATAAAGTAATGAATGATTAAACGTTTTAATTTAACTAACTTATCTAGATTTTCATATCATTTACATATGCGTCCAACTCTGCGTCAAGTTCTTCTGCAGTAGGCGCAGGTCCTTTACCGCGTCTACCACCACCACCACTTGCTGCTGGCCTGTTTTTAACTGCATTGCGACGTGGTCCACCAACAGAACCTAGATAATTAAATAAAAATTTGATACTTAGTGCTATTATAGTAATATTATTAAATATACCTCCACGTCGTGCAGGTGCATTGCCAGTTTGTCTGCGTCTTGGACTCGGAATAGAGCTGCTACCCAAACGGCCACTACGCGTAAGAGCGGAGCCACTGCGAGCTAGAGCGGAGCCACTACGCGTTAGAGCGGGGCCACTGTGCGTTTGAGCGGAACCACTGCGCGTAAGAACGGACACGTCAGAAGTAGCTAACTGTATATTCATTGGACGGCCGTCCAATGGAACACCGTTATATTGTTTTATGGCTTTAAGAGCATCACCATGACGCTCAAACACTACATCGGCAGTCCCTAAAAAATAATATAATTTTTTGTTTTCAAGTAAAATTTGTATCCAAGCAAAGGCAAAATTGAAAAAAAAGTATATATACATAACTACATACATATAGCACACCTAAAATTCAAAAATAGCTTAAGAAAAAAGTTCGCCGTAACCAGTTTTAATGAGAAAAACAAATATACTCCCGAATATATCAAAAAACCTGATTTTCGCATTTATGAGAATAATGGCATTTTTCATTCATTCTTCTTCTTCTTTTCATTCATTTTTTTAGGCGTGTATTCTTCGAAATAGAAAACAAAAATGAACGAAAAGACAAATATGTGGGGGTTCGTGGATAATTTTTGGAATATTCTAAATTGCAGAAAAATCGTTAAATGAATTGTTTTTAGGTATCAAACTTAAAAAGTTCAAATATTGTTCATATTTTCTATTCATTATTATATATTAACGGTTTTTCAGGCGACTACGCCTCCTAAACTAGATTTATGCGCTAATTTTTAATTTGAAAATAAAACAACAAAATCATTTATGCAAATTTTATCCTTACCTAAGGAACGTCCAGATCTATCATAGTGCACAGCCGCCTTTTTCAGCGGACCAAATTCTGCAAAAAGTTCCTGAATATCCGAATCCGAAACGCCATAGTCCAAATTTGAAACCAACAACTTCGAAGTGTCACTAGATTTTAAAATTCCGCGTTTTGGCCCATCGTACAAGTCATGCTTCCAAGCGCTGTTCACGTCGCCCTAAAGGGGGAAGGAGGGAGTTCGTTTTTGCGTTGCTTCAGGAATTTTTTTATTTAATTTGCTTCAGAGAGACTTTGTGTTGTTTTGAGTTATTAACTAGAGCTGGATTTTGTTGACTCAGAAATTAAAAAATTACTCAAAGGAAAAGAATTTCAATTTGCTAAATTATAATGAAAATACACAAGTTTACGCATATATTGGAACTATTTTTAGAGCGTCGACTGTATTTACAGTTACTTTGTCGAGTTATTTTTTGTGTAGTGCATCCTGTTCGATTATCGTTACCTTGCGTTTCTTCCACACAAAATCGAAACGGTTTAAATTCTAGTTTCAGGATATCTTTTTCGGCTTTTTGAAATTTTTTCGACGTAATTTGATTTTTCAATTTTTCAACAAATTTACATATGGCTGTAAGTATGTTGAAGCGAATAAATGCTCTTACTGTGACAAAAAATTACATTAATATTCATCTTCCCAAGAATTAGAAAATGTTCAATTTATTCCATTAATAGCTCAAATTCTCCATCAATCAATTCTCTTCTAATAATTCCATCATACCCTTGATAATTTCGCCTTTTGTATGACACCGCCACGAATACGGCCTTTGAGAACACCACCTACATCGTTGCCAGCAGCGCCCTTTCGTGACGATACAGCACCGGCACCACCACCTCCTCTACGACCACCTTTGCGTTGTGTTGGTGCTCCACCACGACGAGCAGTTCCCCCACCACCTTCAATGCGTCTTCCAGAACCGCTTGATTTTTGTTTTTTATTCGATTTTATAATCTCATCTAAGCTCATCTCAATTTTGTCCACCATTTTGACGACTGATTATAGCTATCTGCGAGCTTGCACGAAAAAATTAAATTGAATAAAAGCGCCTGCTGCTACAGAAAATAAAACAGTTTTTATGAAGTTTTATTGATGTTTAAAAATGAATTCTCTTTTACAATCAAGTAATAATGCACACGGATACCAAAATAAAAAATTATTTACAGCTAATGGCCGCCGTGGTGAATAAATATTAGTTGGTCATCGCAGCTCTGAAGCACTATATCAATCTGTCAAAAATATGTAAAATTTCAACTCATATGCGTTGATCAGAATTTGGACGGAATCGGAAAAGCGGCAACGGAATTCCGCTGTCAAAAATTATAACACACTTGAAGCTAAAAATAGAATTGGGACGTGCGATTTATCTTATTTGTCAAATCGCACCAAAAACTAGAATCTGTTCTATTTTTCTGCGACAAATTTTGGTAGTGTCAATTTTAATTGAACAGAATTGCGGCGTACGACTGATAACTTACCGACGGATACCCGTCCATTTAGATTTAATTCTAATATTTTTTGACAGCGGATTTCCGTTGCCGCTCTTCCGACCCCGTGCCAATTCTGAACACAATAAGTTGATGCAGCGTGCTATAAGCTATTTGCCAACAAATTGACGTTTATGGCACGTATAGTACATACACTGACGTCAGTCGTTTAATTAATTTTGCAAGTGTTCATAATCTTTGGCAGAGTACACTAAAGAAATTGTTAAAAATTTACCATTCTAACTAAAAAAATTAAATGTTCATCGTTGCAGTTACCGGGGGAATTGCCACTGGTAAAAGTACAGTCAGTGATGTTTTTGAAAGGAATGGAATCCCGGTGGTAGATGCAGATAAAATTGCCAGAGAGAGTTAGTATTCCACTACTTTGTTATATATTAATCAATATGAATAATTTCCTTTTTATGTGCTTTATTACAACACTAAAAACAGTTGTTCAACCGGGTAAACCATGTTGGCATAAAATACGTGAAGTTTTCGGGGACGAGGTATTCCATCCCACTAAAGAGATAAATCGTGAGGCCTTGGGCAAAGCGATTTTCAATGACAAGGAATTACGTATGAAGCTAAATAAGATAACACATCCGGTCATACATCGTACAATTTTCATACAAGCTTTCAAACATTTTATGAGTGGGCGTAGTTGGATTGTATTGGATTTACCGCTGCTCTTTGAGACAGGCATTCTTATGGATTTCATTCACAAAATCATAACAGTTTCTTGGTAATGTATTTATGTATTTTATTAGTATGTATGTACTTTATTAGTAAAGGTCGTGCGCCGTAAGTTAAAACAAATGTTTTATTTAGAATACATTTTTATACCATGCACATTGGTGAATTGGTTATTGGCTACCAGTAATAAATTATTATAGGACATGGTGTGACTGTTTACTTTTATGAACTTTTAGGATATTAATATGATGGATGAACTGCATACATATGTAAAATTAACGAAAAATTATTAAGTTTAAAAATATAATTTTTTCTTTCTTACAGCGATTCTGAAACTCAGCTCAAGCGTTTGATGGCACGCAATGAATATTCTGTTGAAGATGCGCGTAAACGTATTGAATCACAAATGCCACTTGAGAAAAAATGTGAAGAATCGCATTTTGTTGTAGATAACTCTGGTAGCATTGATGATACAGAAGCAGCAGCAATGGACATTCTTAATTTATTAAATGACAGCAAACAACATTGGCGTAACAGACTGGCGCTTCTTGGCATTGTTTTTGCAATTGGTTTCACTATTTATTATTTAGATAAAATTTTTAATTTTCTACCTAATTTACGTGGTATTAGATCATAATCAAAATGAAAAATTCCAACATAGCTTATTGTTATTAAAGCATTCCCGTTGATCAAATTCAGTCAAATTAGATGAAATTTCGCTTAATGATGTGTCAAAAATCTCCTAAGTTCCAAAAAAATGCAAAAACGTACCTTGTTAAAGATTATTCAGTTACTAGCAAACCACTACTTCAACGAAGAAGAGGCTCTATTTGTCTGCATTCTGCACAATCAATACTAATTTTTAACTACCAGTTTACCGAATTATTGCAGTCATGTCCTTAGTACAGAGCCTCAGAAACCATGTTTAGTAAAATCAATTTTATTGTCTTTTTTGAATAAGCATGAAATTTTTTATTTATACAGTGGATTTTATTTAAGTTGGCAAAATCTTTACGAAATTATTTGAAAAGAAAGTCCCATGCAAAAGTTTAAAAGCTTAAACTTTGGCAGGCTTTGATTTTTTATTCTGTTAACAGTGTATAGATAAAATAAAAATGATCATAATCTTCAAAACTCACTCAGGATGTGGTACGGTCACAATTTGTTTTTTGTCGCAGTGGCCATTCATACTAAAGCCTTTGAATTCGAAAACAATTTCAACTTAGCATCTATAATAGGAAATTTTATTTCAAAAATAATTTTAAAAAAAAATATTCTAGATGAACAATGCTTAAAATTTGATATTTTCCGATAACGTGATTCGTTAAAGTTAACTGAAGCACCGAAAGAATTTTTGTTTTGTTGTAACATATTTGAGAAGAAAGTTGATCTTGACGTTAAACAGCGTAAAAATTAAATAAATTGATGTAGTTTTTCTCATGGAATTAAGTTTTACTGCGTATATTAAAAAAAATTTTACCAAAGTCCCTAAAGAGGTTTTCTTATATCCGTAACTGTTCAACATATTCAATTTAAGCGAGTTATAATTTACAACCATTGTAAAAATCTAATTTGACTAGAATACAATCATAAATAAATTAATAAAATATATATGTTTATATATGTGTGTAACTTATATCAGATTAACTGCAATAGCCCCACTGCCTATCAATATATTGTTAAATAGATAAATAGTTGTTTCAAATCACTGCGGATATTATACATATACAATATATTGTGTTAATAAGTTTTACAAATAACCATGTCAAGTTATAAAAATAAGCAAAAAATTGTTTTAGTTTAATTAGAACATTTATATTTTGGTTAATTTTTTAATAAAAATTGATAGATAAATTAATAAACTAAATCAAATTAAAAATTTAGATAACTAAACTTTTTTTTTTTGGTACTCTGTTAATATAGGTTGTAATTTTGAAAAAAATCTAAAATTATCCACAAAAAATTCTGTTGACTACTTCAGAAAAAAGAGACTATAGTTTCATGGCCATGGAGTAGAATATGTATACGGACACTGAAAATTCTCCAAGTAAAACTGGTGACTTCAAGATAACGGTCGAAAAGAAACTCGGTTATACCCGCATGAAATTAAAAGTGGATGTCAAGAAACTCATACTGTTAGTAATGCCTTATGTCGCGCTTTGGATAAGAGGAAAAATTTCAGAAAAATGAGAACTCTGGTTTTTGGTGTGTTTGTACTTTGATTACGTAAGATTTTTTACCCCACTCACTCCCTTCGTAGAAAATCGTTGTATAAAAATATTCCAAGTATATCTTTCTACTATATAAAATAGTCATCGGTTCAGAAAATTTGCGTATAATGAAAGAAGAAAGATATATGAACAAAAAACATATATGGTATAGGAAAACAATATTGATTCATTGCATACTTTTAGTTGTTAAAGATGGTAGAACTAAGTTGTCAAACATAAGAAAATAAAAATTCTGAGAAGCACGCGTCAGAGCCCACGAGCGAAGTGTGTATAGCCGGAAAGACTTAAAAATGATCGCCTAAAATTGGACGATTGCGCACTGGCATAATTGATACCGTTTGTCTCACTTAAAATCAAAGGAAAAAGATAGTATACCGATAGGCTTATTTTCCTCATAATTAAGTTATTTGATTAAACAGAGAACTTACTGATCAAACGATTATTGCATTATTATTATTATTGTTTAAATAAGTGAAGGTCAGACATCTTCAAATAATTGGTAGATTATTATTACAATTAATATTGGCTTTTTACTGAGATAATTTTTTTAATGATTAATCTTTTAAATGACTAATTGATTTAACAAAGACGTAAACAAAATAAGACAAAAATAAAATTAAACGAAAGAAAACAAGCTGCAACACAATGTTGTTAACCGCTTACAAGACTAGTTCCAAGAATAATGATAAGTAGAAAGCAGACACTATAAAAAAGAGCTGAATATGTATGCATCGAGCTTTATTTTATTAATTTGATTTTGTTTACACATCACATCAATGTGATTTATAAATATTTTTATTAATAAATTGTAGCAAAAGTACTGTTGGGTATATTTTTTTTTGACATTTTACGAACCACGGAAAAATAAGACCATACTCAAATTTTCACTAAAAAAGTGTGTAATTTGACAGGAGAAGAACGGGTATGATCTTTCTTTCCAGGAAAATTAATTTTTTAGATGGCAAAAGTTCCCTAAATATACGAGTATAGTCTCTAACGAATGTAAAATCAAAAAAGTCACAAAATAAATTTTAAAAAATACCAGACATTATATACTTATAGGACTATACTAATCACGAAAAATTGGTTTGCCGGACCGATCGAACACTAATTTTATTATCCTGAAAAATCATCTGAATTTTGGATAGTAAATGAAAAATCGCCAAACAATGTAATGATTATTTTAAAAACATGATAACCCATACATTTCCTAAGAACGACATTATGCATTTATTTTAATGAGAAATTCCTAAATTTTTTAACCCTAAGATTCATATTTTAAAAATCTATATTTTTTGTCTATAAAGTGCACTCAAATGTATAAATTTAAGTGAATTCTAATAAAACTCATCTATTAAAATTTCAGTTTTCGCACTTCGATTCCTTTGAAACTGAGGCACAAAGATGTATTTTGTCCTACTCTTAGGTAAAGTTTGGAGCATATCACTGAGGATCGTGATCGAAATTGGTTTTTTGTTTGTGTATTTTTAAACAATCAAAACTGAACTGTTTATAAAAAGAGCCCCTCGCTATTATCAATTTATTTTTAAGTTAATATTTTTTCTTATAATGATACTTGAGGTAAAAAATAGAAATTGTAGTCTTCCAGAATTATCGACGATCAGATACGGAACAATATAAAGTTTTGTTTTGAGCTGAGATCATCTATGTTTTTTTTTCTGTTGTTTTGCATTTTTTTTCTCTTTTCAAAATGCTAAATGTAAATGATGGGACAAGAAAGAAAAAAAAAACGAAAAAACAAACACAAAAAACAAAAATTCAATCGGTCATGTGGGTAGCTTTGAGGTAGTACTTTCCTATTGCGACTGGAAAAACATTTTCGTTGCATTCAACAAAATTCAAAGTTATCAAAATATGAGTGCATTGTTTGCTTCGCGTGGAGCATAGCGATTTTTCTAGTCGCAACCACTATACACTTCACTACGATATACTTCATCAAATAACTTTCATTTTATGAGTGAAGTTTTGAATAGGGTCTGATGTATCCGGGGAATGAACATTTTTATTGAAATTGCAGATTCCTAAACTTATCGTCTCTGCTTATAGCTTTGTTTTTTTACACACTTAAGCTGCGATTATATTGAAACTTTTAGCTATACTGTGTGCTGTTCTATCAATTGTGCTGTGTGAAAATTATTTTGGTAATTACAGTTGCGTATCTTTCAAAGCGTTTCAATTTGATGGAAACTTCCTGCTGTTTCTCGTCCACAAATATTATTTTTGAATCATTTTTGTACAGCATAAATTGATCACTCAAAAAATTATCTAAAATATATTATTTTCTCCTGTTCTTCTTAATTACGATACTGCTTCAAAAAAAAAAAAAACGCTTTCAACTTACGAAAGAGTTCATAGTTCCCTAAGGAGGTCCAAATTGCTTCAAATTATTTGCGCAAATAGAAACCAACATCATGAAGCAGTACTGTTGCTGTTTTCTGCGGTTTAAAGATGCTAAAGTAAGATAGTCGCGTCCAAACACAACAAACCGGCTTATCCCAAGTTAAAAGTCTGTGTGTGTGTGAACATAATTGAAAAAGTTCCATCTGTAAATGACAAAGAGATAAAAAATAAAGTATATGCCCACATTATTTGAAGATTCTTCATATCACACTTACCTTTACCTTATCTACTGCCATCAGAAATAAAATGGGCGAATCTAAAAAAAATGCATATTCATGATTCTTATGGCATCGGATAGCTTAAGAAATTACGCATCTAATGACCTACGCCAAATGCAGGCACTATAATTTAGTTCAAACCTATAAAAGATCTCTTAAGAAAATTTCCTCTATCTCAATTTTACATGTACATATTTCAACATATTGACATAAACCAAACCTAAAAATTATCTCAAAACGCGTTTTTTTGAGATACGCCCTTTTCGCTTCTGAGGGCAGTATAGCAAACATAAAAATGTTTAAGTTAATTTTTTTTCTAATTGAACTCAATTGCCTTTTCTTGTTTGACAGTTGCTCTACGCAGTGCTGAAAAGTTTGATTTACAAAAAAATTAGGTGGCAAGATGCGTTTTTTTTTTTGCCACATAATTTTACTATGAAACACGATGATGACAGAGTTAGAGCTTCTCTTACAAGAAAAATATTAAAATATAAATTAAAAATGCAGCTTGTAGGGTATTCGCATATATATCAGTTTGTATCGCTGCCATGGTAGCTAATGCCGAAAACAAACGATCTGTTCGAGCCCAGCTCACTGTTGCGAGTCTCAGCAGCAAAGAGCGGAGTCAGCAGGGCCATCACAGATTATAAATAACTGAGCTTGAGTTCTGTATTCGGTTAGTATTAAACTGAGTCTCAACAAGAATCAACTTCTCAATCGATCCAGATATTTCAGTAATAAAGTGAAGTGGTACTTGCTTTAAAAGAAGCAATAAGTAATAGTTAATAATAAAAACATTTTGTAACGACCCTATTTTGCAAGCAAAGTAATAATTGTCGAGTGAAGACAGTGTGCAAAAGTTTGATTTGAAAAACTCATTGCCAATTGTCTAAAATTTGATTTTAACAAAGGAATCGGAATTATTCTGTTTGATTTTGGGTGAAATTTAAAAAAAAAAAGTAACGTTAACAGCAAAATGAAAGTGCTTTCGAAAGTAGCAGCGATACTTATCTTACTGGAACTTGTACATGCAATTCCATACTATGGCGAGTAAGTAACATTCTGACGATTTTTTCAAAATTTCAATATTTGTCTGATTCGTTTATTTTCATATTTTCTATCTTTTTACCACATTCATTTCATACTTTCCAACATTTTGAGCTGTCTAGAGATTATTAGTATTTAAAATACTACGCATTTTTTTTTAAGAGACAACAATCTCTAGCATAGTGCTCATCCTGCAAAGGGTTTCAACGGACTTATATATTTAATGTGGTTCACAATCATTCACTGGCTAAGTTAGTACTATTTTTCATCTACGTGTCTCGATCCCGAGTAAAGCCTTTCCAAATTACTAGACCAAACGATCTGATGTCAGTTATAACCGGATCTCTTAATAGAAGATTCTGCATTCCCGGCTTATCTATATAAATAAAGGGGTCATCTATGAAATTTATGAAAAATTAGATTAGGCACTAAAACGTAAACCAACTTAAACAATGGTGCTTCAATATGTTGTTAACTAAGTATCGACCCATCGCTATCTCGAAATATCCAGAAAATTTATTATTTTATTTCATGAATAGAGCGAGTTTATCTGTTACATGTTAAAGGTAATCTATAAAAGCACTGAAACAATCCCGACAGTTTTTAACAGCTATAAAGAGTACT
This sequence comes from Meiosimyza platycephala, assembly GCA_963662105.1. NCBI lineage: Eukaryota > Metazoa > Arthropoda > Insecta > Diptera > Lauxaniidae > Meiosimyza > Meiosimyza platycephala. The sequence goes on from OY759209.1 coordinate 241,845, forward strand.
AACCGTAGAGTGACATAGGCAATATATATATTATATTTTTTTTTCAATAAGTTTAAGGAGCATGACTTGTAGAAGTAAAAATGTAAATTACTATTACTGATAGGTTTTGTAAGTAAATATTGACAAACTCGGTTGTGTTCACAGTTTAAATACGCTCATCAACAATCATAGATGGTGCAATGGAAGTGGGATTCGGATCGAAAAATGTCAAGTCTATGACGAAGAGAATTGACTCGTCTTTGATTATATTCATAGAATCACCATTTGAAATTGAAAACTTTTGATCTATTCCAGAGAATGGAAATTAGAAATCGATAATTTAAGATAATTTCAAGATATTACATTATTTTTAATTGCATAAATAAAAAATAGAGGAAAGAAACTCTAGAGCTCTTTTTTCGGAAAATATAATATTGCATATTGGTAATTCGATTGAAATTCGATTTGGGGTCGAATTTTTTGATAATGTAAAAATGACCTATGCGTAAAATGCATTATATGTCTTATTGTATTTATAAGTCAGAACACATTAAGAGGTCATTCACCGAATTCGCACCAAGTATAGTCAAATAAATCGTCGTTAACTTATATTCTTTTGAACATTTTAAAAATATCGTTTTTTGAGATATACTCTGTTTTGGGTGATATAAGATCGACCTTGACATCGATTATAAAGTTGCATATACATAAATATCGCTCACTTACTTCAAGACTGGCATAGCTCGAAAAAAATTTCTAAAAATAGAGAACTAAAATTTACTGAAATATCGCTCCTATGAAAGTGCTGTCCTGGGCTATTGCCCACTCCTAGTCCGGCCCACCCTACCACAAACTGTTCTGAAAATATTTATTATATTTGTCAAAGACCGGTCAGATTATTAACAATATTTTTTTTTTAATTTATGTAGGTCAAAACAAATACATATTTACATAAGTTTTTTCTTCTTCTTTCTTTTACCAATAAACTAAAAATTTCACCAACCTTTTGTCATATTCGATATAGAGGTGTTAGACAATTCATGCATGAACTGGAGAAAGATGTTTAAAGTGTGAAATATTGTGTGGCTTTACATTCAAAGCAGTAAATAAAATTAAAGAAGGGAATACAGATACGCGCATCACTTATAATGTATCTGTAGATGTATCTTTTCTTTGACGCTATAGCATTAGACAACACATTCAAAACAAAAAACTTGTTTGAGTTAACACAAATAGAAGTTTGAAGAGACTTACGATCTTGGTTAAGTGATAATTACATAGGAATTGTTAGCAAATAATACGTTAGTGTTTAACCTTTGGAACACAAGTTTATGCAGAATTTTGCAATTTTTTGTAAAACTAAGCAATAAATTTTTTTTTTCCATGAAACTATTTGATGGGCATACATATATCAGGTGGGCAATATAATACAATAAAATTAGCTAAATATATGCAAAAAAGAGGAGAACAAATCGAGATTGGGGAATTTTCGTACTTTCAGGTGTTCTAAAAATGCATAAAACTTTATCGCAAAACTTTTTAAATTTGTTTTTTTTTTTCACATAGCTTTAGAAAGAATTACTTATATAATAATTAAATATGAATTTCAAAATAGTGAATTAATTTTATATAACTTGAATTCAAAAACTTCCTTTCCAATTTTGCAGCCTTAAGTGTTTTTAGCGAAACTTTATTTTTAGTTTTTTTGCGGGTTTCTTTAAAATTTTTATTGGAGCTCTAAAACCACAGAATACAAGTAAATTTTTCAAAATTTCTTCAAGAATGTGAAAAACAGCTGACCGTGCTCCTGCTGTCGAAGCAGATTAGATGCTCAATTGTTTTCATGACAGTTTCGGAACCAGTCGCTGGATATTATGACTGTATTAAAAGCATAAAGTTCAATAAAACAGTGGTCAGTCACATTATTGCGAATGTATAAGGAGCTAAATATTCTCGGTTTTTCAAAACACATATCGAAATCGTTTTTGAATTCTATTTAAGCCTTTCTTTCATTCAGATTTTTAATGCGAAATACAACTAAAAACTATCGAAAACATATAATGAAAACTCCCCTCCATACTTCTGTAGAGCATGGGGTTCATGCCCCCTAAAATGTTAACATAAAAGTCATGCCTCTATTATAATAATATAATATTTTTTAATCATGAAACCAAGAATGCGAAGGGCTGAAGAGCAGAATTAAATTAACGGAGATGATATTTCTGATGTAGAGAAATAAATGTGAGATTAAGTTCGCTATGTGCCTAAATTATAAAAATGTCACGAGACCAATAATTATTGGTCTGAAGCATTATAGAATAATTTTTGCTAGTTTTGAAACAAACTTAATGCTAACTACTTATTCGCTAAGATGATTTACAAAAATCTGCAAAAAATACGAGCACAAACAGTTTACCAAAATAAAAACTGTTTACGTATTGGCCATTAAGTTGTAACATTTGCTCCGCACAGATATGGGTTAACGATTTTGTTAAGAGAACAAAAACAGAATAAACATAAACAACAAATACAAAATTTAAAACGTTGTTAATGTGGCTAAAATTTTTAATGATGTTGCAAACGCACAGAGAAAGGAAAACAAATTTTTGGATCTAAGTAGGCCAACGTTATATTACCTTCGAATGCAACTGTTAACAAAATAAAAGCAAAAGGGCAGCAATTTTTTTTTTATTTAGTTTTTGTTTTGTTTATTTTGCGCAGTATCTTTTGCTTCCGCTTGAAGCAGAATTTATATTATTCACTTACTTACAGCCAAGATCTGTGGCAGAGTTTCATCTAGAGGGAGGCATACACGTTTTATGTAGAACTCAGATTCATTGCCAATTGCAAAAGGTGTTAATTATGGGCTTGTACTTAAAGTTAATTGAAAAACAGTGGATGAGCTATGTAAGTTAGAGCTTGCCAATATACGATGCTACCTACCTACCATTCAATCTATATGTAGATATTTAGTGCTATGAAAATAAATATTTACTTTTTATTATCTATACTTACCTACATATCTATATATAGTACATAATATGTACATAATGAACGAGAATTTTCTCTTTGCACAAATAAATATCATTTTTTATAGCAACTCCGTGACACTCTTCATAAGTAGCCTTTAAACAATGGTTTTGTATATCTTTATAGTAATGTAGCCGGGTATTTTATTGTTCAAACACCATGACTCATAATGCGACTATACCTGTATACACATATCTATGTTATGGTATATTAATTTGATGCTTTGACTTGCATATTAACGAGCAGGTACATTAACTTTCATCGTAAATGCTTATAATTTGAGACACACTTTCCTGTAGACGTTATGCCAGTTGTATTCCAAATTTCAGCTTTAAAAACTCAAAATTTTTAAATACTATAATATGATGGTTTAATTATGATGATAAACTTAGCAAACTGGTGATAATAATTTTTAAATGATCAATTCTTCTACCAGAAGTTATAAATTCTGAAATAGTTAGTCCAGTGTCTGCGGGGTTTTTCTACGGAATTATTTTCATGTGAGTACATCAATTAAAAAAGGTTCGGTGAAACAGCGAGCTTGCGGATCAAGTCTTTATGGTCCTCAAATGCCCTTTGTAATGCTCGAAAGTGTGGTTAGCCCTCGCGTCAATTTTTTCCCTGCGTTGATCGAAACTATCCAGTTCTTCTAATGAAAGTTCATCTAAATGAACATTTGTTACCATGCTCAAATCTTCAAACAGCAAGTTTTTTTTGAAGCACAGGAAATTCGCAGAAGAAGTCCATTATATTTATTAAAAAAAATTGCGGATTCAGCAAAATTCTCGATTGGTTAATGACTATTTTCATGCCTTTTGTAGTTACGCAGATAAAATAGTCTCAAAAGTGATATTTTTGAGGTAACGCCTTTATATTATTTCTTGTTAATAGAAAATATTTTTAATTTGATGTTAATTTTCTTATAATATATTACATATGTATGTAGTTTTACTCATATGCAAAAAGTAATTTACTCAGAAACTCATATGTTCATATGTATTTTAAGCGAAACTCACTTAAATCACCAGACAATAGCTTAGATTTATTTCAATTTTATTTGCTGTGAAATTCATTTAAATTCAGCACGTTATTTTTAAAATGTTAGTTTATTTTTATTCTGAATTTTATTTGAGGTCTTCAGTAGCAGGTGTTGACTATTAGTTTTCGTTTTATGATGTACAAATATGACGAGTATAAGTAAATATACAACAGGAATGCTAATGATATAGTACATGTGTAATTTCTTTGCGTTTCCTTCGCCACATTGTAGGTTTCATTGCTTTGTCATAGCCGCTGTTTACAGATTTTGTTTTTAAAAACATAAAAGTGTAATAGACCTTGAAACATCTCTTATTAAAATTATTCAAATCATAATACAGGGTCATCTAAAGTTTGAGTGTGGTTTTTGTCATAAACTAAGTATTACTCATTAGGAAATATAAAATTTCTAGGATTGGATAAACTATTACCTAATCCATCAGGCAAAATTTGTAGGTGCTGCTAAGAAGAACTCAAATCAAAAGGGATTTCAAATCGATATCTTTCCTGCTTTTTGAATAACGGTTTAATTTTAAGTTACTCATCTTCTTTCAAAATCTTTCGCTTCTAAGATCACTTCACTACCAACTAAAATCAAACTAAACTAAAATCATCCACATAAAACTATATCCAAAAAAACACATACTATTTTCCAAAATTGTTTTATACTAAAATTGCATGTGAACTAAAACAAAAACAACATCCAATTGGCAAACAATTCCATCTTTCTCCATAGTTTTAGACATCATGTAACATTGCCACAACTCATTCCACCCATGCCATTAGAACCACAGCCTCAAGCTTCCACACATCGGCTTTCACAAATATGGCAACCATTTGCTAATAATCCTTTTCCGGTTTATAGCAACTTCGAGAGTGAAACCGAGTTTTTACCTTTGGAACATCAACAACAACGTGGACGGGGTCCGCAATTGAGGGATAAACCTTTTAGTAAGTTATATAAGATCTATAAAACTCGGAGTTCTTAAAAGTTAGCTAGAATATTCCAAAAAAAAATTAAATTCAATTCTTTTAAGAACTTCAAACTACGGAAACTAACTTAATATCGTATTTGATTTTCTTTAATAAAAATTGTTTTCTACTCTTTTTCATTTAGATATTGATGTTGTAACAAGTGAAGTTGGCGGCGATGGTGTCTCACCTCCGGGCGTTTTCTTTCAGCAATCATTTCCGTTTTTCGGTAATGATTTCTTTAACTCATTTGGTGGTTTTGGCTTTGGTGCTGGTCCACATCAGGAACCATGGTGGAAAGGGTAAGTTAATTAATAAAAGAAACAAAAATAACGCTGCTAACATAAAATTTGTGGACTTCATTGTTCGTCAATAGTGGCGCCCATTCTAAGTAATTCATACACAACATGTCGTATGAGCAACATTTATTTTCCATAGAAAATAAAAATCAGTCATTTATCATCGTATTAACATGATAAAGATTAATTTGTATGCTATTATTCATTTTGAAAAAGCTAAATCTTCGAGCCACCCTAATGTACATTCACACATGCACTTTAACTGCCGGTAAATTTATTTATCATTGTGATATCTGCGAGTAAACACGATGCTTCTAGATCACTGATCTTATATTTTGTATTGTGTAACATTTTAGAAAATTCTAATACCCTCAACTGTTTGCGCAGTTGGTTTGACACTGATCCGATGTACGAGTATTTTTTCATTAAGTGAATTGTTCTGGAACTATAAGCAATATAATTGATGTCGTTTATATGCATAAACACAGTCTCTATGCGCTTATAATGCTCTACATATAAAAACGCTTGATTGTTTTAAATGATTTTTCTAGATGTAATAATGAATTACAAATGCTAAACCAATTTTTAACAATAGCATTGCAAATAATGATATTGCGTAGAGTCAGGGTTGTTAAGTTGAAAATGGTAAAAAGTAAAATTTATTGTGGGAAAACACAAAATTTAAGAAATCGATTTTTAATCTTATACGAATATTTTTTGTAGCGGTGTACTCGCTATTTGCAAATGAAAAGCTCTGTGGATTTTCTCATACCTATCTAACTGTTGCTCAAAGAGTAAGATTATGGAATATGCATAACCCTGGAATGCTAATGTTATTTTTTTACACGTTAACACTTGTTCTTAGTCGAATCGACTAACATATACAAAAAATCTAATTACTTTTTACCTATAAGTCCACTATCAACATACATTTTAAATATTGAAGCTTTAATGTATTGAAAATTATTATGAAATTAATTTTAATTTTGTTTTTATCACAAACTTTTTTATGGACATTAACTGAGAAAAATTAAATAATTTATGGTAATAAAAGAATATTTAACTAAGCACAAATTATGGATAAAAAAGTTATTTGCCTTAAGTGCAATTATTGCACACTTCAATTTAGTGTTCTCCGCCTGCACTTTTTTCACTTTTTGCGCTTGTTGACTTTGTCATGTACGATGCTGTTGGTAGGGTGTAAATCTTCAAAATGTTTTTTTTTACATATGTAGCTCAACTCTCCTTTTGATTTTTTTCAGCTTGAAGATAATATGCAGACATTATGTCTTCTATATTGTTCCTCTATAGCAGATCTTAAGTTCGGAACTTCAGAGCGCATTTTTAGCCAAAGTAACACCAATTTTGTCTGCAAATTTTTCAAAATGTCTTTTCGTCTTAAGGGTTTTTCAGCAACTCTATAAAAGTTATGGCAGTATATCACATTGCTGGTGATAGATGCTATATTCAGAATTCCATATCTAAACAAATATCAAATGATCTACAATCACAAAACAATACATTATGAAAAAAGTGAAAAGTTACGTTAATAAAAATTGTTAGTCGATTCGACTACCATGACCATAATAACTCAAAAAAAAAAACAATAGCTATTGCAGCAATGCGACCGCTCACACCAGGAGAACATATGCCCCTGAGCTTACATGAAAGATGACGTCAATTGGTAAAGTCAGAGAGAAACAGTGTTATCAAACATAAGCGATATTAGTCGATTCGACTAACATTAGCATTCCAGGGATAATTGAGAAAAATAATCTTATGGCCTGTAACTGTCACTTCAATATTTTCTGGAAATGATTAAGTGTAATTTATCAAAATTTTATATAATTAACTCTTATTAAACATTCTACAGCCCAAATGTATGTACCGACAAAGAGGAAGACGAAAAAGTAACGGATCCAAAAGAGACAACTGTAGAAACTGGAGAAATTGTACCAGGCGCTTCGGAAACTGTTGAAGTACATCCCCAATTATTTGAACAATTTCAGTTCAGCGTTAATTCCTGCATTGAAAAACCCAGCAAGCACGTCTGCACAAGAATGTAAGTGAAGCAAATTAAGTATGTACATAATAAAATCAAAGCATGTCCAAATGGGGTGCAATTTGGCCCCTTTTTTCGATTTTAAACATTTTCCCAATACTATTTTCATTTTATTTAGCATTAACCAAAATGGCAAAAAGAAGACATTAACTATTACACGCCAGTGCTGTCATGGCTATGGGCGACCACGTAATGCTGATGTTGCAACACCTTGTGATAAAATCGAAATTAAAGATATCGAGGAAGCAGCAGTAGATATGGGTGCCAAAGAGTTCATAGCCAGTGCCAAGAGCAATGGCCTGAACGACATAATTGGCAATCGCAAAAACGTTACAATCTTCATGCCGATCGACCGTGCCTTTAGCAGGTTTAGCGAACAGCTGCTTAATGAAAATGTAAGTTGATCGTAGTGATATGAACTGCAATGCTAGTAATGCACGAATGGTGCCAGTAATTACATTCTCAATAGATACGAGTACTATAGTTTTTTTATTTATTTTATGCTTTTTTCTTTAGAACTTGGTCGAATCGAAGTCAGATGGTGCCATGCGTAATTTGTTCTTGCGTCATATTGTCTCGGGCGAAGTCAATTTGGATGATGTCGCAAATGATCAACTATTGGAAACACAGTTGGTTGGTCAAAAAGTACGCATCAATACCTATCAATTGCCACCTTCGCTGGGAACAGAACCTTTTCGTTATAGTGCCAATTGTGTGCCAATTGAAAAGCATGATAAACTAACAGAACAAGGCTTGGTGCATACTCTAGGTGGCGTTATGAAACCGGTGACTGCAAATGTTATGGATATAATACGCCAACGTAAAGATCTGTCTGTTATGCGCACTGTACTGGAGAAGACAAAACTAAGCGAACTGCTGGAGGGAGAGAAGCCTGTGACAATTTTCGTGCCAACAAATGAGGCATTTGAAAAGTTGGAACCACACCTAAGAAGAGCACTCAAGGAAGGAAAGGGATGTGCCTCAAGTGAGTCAATAAAAAGTTTGAAACACTCGTAAGGTATAAGTTATTGTTGAAAGGTTGTTTTGAACTTCACTAAGCCTTGAGAAAAAATTCCTAAAAGGAGGGTGCGGTAAAATTATGAAATTGATCCTTTCTTTTTCTTTCTTGGCTCCCTAATACCTTGGTCTGAAGATTTTTCAGAAAGTATTTCAGCTGATTTGCATGAAAAAAATATTCCAAAAGATTTTATAAAATATAAAAACTTTCATCAGTTTTTGTAATAATCACTGGTCCTCTGATGAAACCGCTGGTAACGCATAGGCAATATAATTTGGCAAGAAAAACTTTTCTCAACTATTACTGTTCGGTGTCAGCATAAGCTTTCAATTCATTAAAATCGAAAGAGACATTAAATGTTGCTTCTAAAGCTAAAAACAAAATTTTCCAAAATACGAAATATTAGTTTTCGTCCAACATAATGCAAAAGTGGCCTAAAAACTTGAAAGGAAATATCGCCCAAAAACTTTTTCCTCTTAAATGGATATCAGACCTTGTGCGCTATTTCATATGAAAAATTACCCGAAAGCTTAGGGCTCATTTCTGATTGTAGCTCTTTGACTCTTATTTTTGATTTTTTTTTTTATTTATTACCTGCATTAATCAGTAGGAAAATATCGAAAAGTCTTAATTCTTTTAAAAGAGCAAATGAATCATGAAACCTTTTGCCATAGAATCCGAATTTCAAATCGTTACAATTAAAGTTTTCGGGGAATGTGATTCTCGGAAGAATGATTTCTCTCCAGCTCTGGTTATACTCTTATGCTCCAATGATAAAGAAAACAATTTTCATTTATATTTTAATTTAATTAATTTATTTCTTTTTAATTTTTTCAGACATTCTTAAGAATCACATTCTCGATTTGACCTTCTGTTCCATCGCTTCTATTGCTGGCACCAAAACGACTGCATATAACATACTCGGTGAAGCCATGCGTTTCAATCGGTCAAAGGCAGCCGTCACTCCTGAAGCATCTGAGGTTGCTGACTTAACAGCACAAGAAAAAGAACTGCAACCAGTTGTCATTAATGGCAATGCCAAAATTATTGAAGCAGATCTAATGGGCACCAACGGTGTAGTGCACATAATTGATACCGTTATACCGACAACTTCCGCCTTGCCACTGTCAACACTAATGCAAGAAAAGAATGTTACGCTCTTTAAACGTCTTGTAGAAGCTGCTGGCATAGATGATAAATTTGATGATATGGATAATGTAACGGTATTTGCTCCAACCGATAAGGCTCTGGAGGGTTCTAAATGGGCTCAACTCTTAGCAGAATCGCCAGATCAATTAAAGAATAATCCCGAATTATTGGAGTTCATTAATTATCATGTTGTAAATCCCATGACCAAAACGTGTGATTTAACTGAAAAACTTCTACCCACTGCTGCAGGCGGTAATGTACGCATCAATTTGTATTCCACACATGCGTTATTCTCGAATGTCATGAATCGTGCCACTGTCAATTGTGCACGACTTGTACATTTCGATGATGAAAGTTGCGGTTCAGTACTCCATCAGGTGGATAAAGTTCTAACAGCACCAAAAACGGTTAGTTCTCAACAAGAAATTTTATTGGTTTAACCGAAATTATTTGACTTTTTTTCTTTTTCAATACAGAATCTTCTTCAATTGCTCGAATCGAATCCAAGCTATAGCAAGTTTCTGGAACTTGTGAGCTCAGCCAATCTTACCAATCTGCTGACCAACATGGAACAATCATTCACCCTACTGGTACCCAAGAATGAAGTTTTCGAAGAAGTTGAAGATTGGGAGAAAACTTTAACCAAAGATCAAAGTCAATTGGAGAATCTGGTCAAAACTCATATTGTCAACGATGTTGTTTGCTGTGCTGGTATTATTCCCACAAATTGGCCATTCGTTCGTACCATAGAATCGATAAATGGTGTTCACTTACATATCACACGCGAACGTCGTCCAAGGATTGAGAATGCCGGTGTAACTAAATGTGATACCATCGCTCAGAATGGCATTGTACATGAGATCAATGATATTATAGTTCCTAAAAGTCGTCAGTCAAGGCCACCACAGCAACCTCAATCTCAGCATCCCATTGATCAGTTTGGTGACTTATTCTTTTAAAATGGAGAAATTTAACTCGAACCCTTATAGCCTTATACTGAATAAAATGGTTTTGCACAAAATGTCTGTATTTATTATAAATTAAAATAGTAAACCTACATATAATGTATTTTGTACTTTGATAAAAATTTCGTCTACTCGTAGGTTTGCAATAATTTTAATGTTTACTTTAAAAAAGAAGGGCTTTTTATTCATATGTACGACGAGTATGTTTGATTTAGTTGTAAATTGGAAATATGTAACGCCTTTTTTGGGAACATTGAAATTTATAAACATATACAATAAAATTATTTATAAATTGTTAAACAAAATTGGTTTTATTAAAACATATACTGGATTAATTTCCTTTTTTGAGGCATGATCGATTTAAAATAGGATTTCAACAAAAAAAAAAAAAATTGGGCAGAGTTTTGATCTGATTACGAATGCATAGATAGCGTCGTCTTTATTTACTTGTCATTAAAACATTTTTTGCTATCTCACTCTGAAAATTTAGACAGATATTGCTGAAGAGTTGCTCCTTTGATTTTCACCACGAAGAAAGTTTTGAGCAAAAACTGATGGCACCATCGCAAAGAGCAGACCAAAATCTATCGATTCTTGTTTTTTTTATTATGTATTTTCTAGCCACTTCCCTGTGATAACGACTGAGTTGATCATAGCTTGCTTGTGCGAAAAAAGCGCACCAGGTGGCCCCTTATCAATGGACGCATACTTGTGTACTTGTCCATCTATATAAATAATTATTAAATACATGTACAAATATGGTGCACATGTAGATTTATTCAGATGATTGCCATGGGCATTTGCCAAAGAAAGTTTCGGTGAGGGTTCAGGGTGTGAGGCTAATAAATATTTTCTACTATGAGTAGTTAATTTTTGTAAGCAGCTACTAAACTGCTCATGCTTCGTATAGTCTAGTATGTACTTTCTTCGTTGCAAAAAAGTAAACAACAATATTTTGAATTTTATTTTAACTATTTAAAGTAATACGAGTATCAAACGTAAAATCAACTAATGGAAATATTAAATTTAACCAATATTTTTCTATGAGTGTATGTCATCTATCAGTTACGTAGATCTTGGAAAGTAAGAAATTTTTATTTTGCTTATCAATTTGAAATCGGTAGGAAATAAAATAGTTAAAATTCACAGGTGAAAATGTATAGAAAAAAAAAGTTTTATATTGGAATTATTGCCCGCACACTCTCGGTGCGACGCTGAACATAAACCTACGTACTTATGTATTACTATTATTAAACGAGTGCATATGGGAACAAAGTTAAGATTGGGCCTGGATTTAAGTTTGTCAAGAATCTTAGAAGAGCACATCCCTAAATTTTAAACTTTAATCGTCTAGCAGACTTGTGAATGCCGTTGCCAAATATCATTTGCTAGATCAAAAGTGAAAGGAGTTAAGGTAGGCGTGGCACCTAAAATATACATAAAAAATTTAAATATTATTTTCAATGAATTGTCATATTGCGAGACAATAAGTGTTAAAAATGCACCAGTGGGCTTGGCAGTTCTCACAGAAGTCAAACAACTATTTAATGATAAAACTTGATACGTCTTTGTCTTTTATAATAAATAAATTTCATGGATAATGGTAAATGCACCATTAACAGTTGAATTGATTTTTTCTATGATTTTGTTAGCTAATTTTTTCGCGTTATGACATAGAAAATTCATATCTAGGGATCCACGACTCCGACCACTCTAAACTAAATTGCAAAAGATTGCTAAGATTTTATTTTCTCTCTGAAAAAAAAACCAATAAAATTAAACATACCGCTAGACGAAAATTTTCGATTTTAATTTTTAAATTGCAAAATTATTGCTTATAACTTAAGAGAAGAAAGTTTTCAATACAATAATTAGAAAGTAGACGTCAAATGCTAACTTTTATGCCTTGACGGTTTTTCTACCTGATTTGTACATTTTGAAATACAAGCGTCCGAAAATTCATGTATTTTTAAATTTGTTAATTTTCAAAAAATCGTATTATGTCCGGAAAAACTTTTTCCAAAAACACGTATCGAATATTTTTAGACAAAGTATCGGAAAAAAATTGATTTTGAGAAATCTAAATTTGAATGTAAAAACGAGGTAGAATGATCCAAATATGTTTGAAAAAATATCCACCACTGAAACACGTAAAACCCTAAAAAAGGCCCAAGCCGATAATTTTGATTGACAAGAGCTGACCCGTGACATAATATGTATTACAAATTGATATTTTCTCTATATATTTTATTTGAATAGTTGGTTAAGCTTATTTATTTTTTCTGATTGCTTCACTCTAGTATACACAAGAACTTATTATACCCTATACTCAAGGCGTAGGGTGTCTTAACTTAATAATAGTACAAAAATTAATTGAATAAGCTCTCAGTTGCTAATTGTGTTTGATACAGAGCAGTATTCGTATCGTTGTCTCACTGTGATCGTGACTGTATTTCATTCTTATTAAATTGAGTGCAACGTTGTGCGTTGGGAAAACATTTTTTTATTTGCAAAATAAACATTAAAAAACATTTTTTAACCGTTGAAATTTCAGAAAAAATGTCATCTTCTTTGCCAGTAACGTTCCGAAAAGAATTTCATGATGAGAAATTATGCAAACGCATGGAGTATCGAACACTTGGAGGAACCGGCTTACAAGTATCAAAAATATCATTTGGCTGTGGAACTTTGAGTGATTTTTATGGGTATATGCTACACATATAGGGCCGTACTGTGAGAATGCGGTGGAGGGCCTGGGGCGAATGAAGAAAATGGTTATTAGTATATTTACTTATAGTTAACTCTTGAAAGAAATTTTTTTCTTTCCTATCGATTTCAAACTCATGAGCAAATAAAACGTGCTCAACATTCAATATCTAACTGATAGATGAACAAATAAGCCACTAAACGCGGGGTCTCTGATATTTATTACTTCCCCAACGTATTCAGTTAAAATTGATTTTTCAATATCTAAGTGAAAAACAAATAAATCAAGCAATAGAGCGGTGCCTCTCTAGGTACAGAGCTCCTTCATAAGTGCGGGGCTACGATTCGCCCCACTCGTGTTACTCACGGTGCTGCTCAGTACATACATAATATGAATTTTTGAGAATATTACAATAGAGATAGTGAGTGATAAGTAAATCAAACAGATTTTTAATACTTGATTTTCAGTGAACTTGACTTGGAGGAGGCAATTCAAACCGTACATCAAGCTATTAAGTCTGGTATTAATTATATCGATACTGCACCCTATTATGGACAGGGACGTTCGGAAGAAGTTTTAGGTATGGCTCTTAAAGATGTGCCACGTGAGACATACTATATTGCAACAAAGGTTGGACGTTATACCAGAGAGCTGCCGACTATGTTTGATTTTTCGGCCAAAAAAACAAGAGAAAGTGTAACCAAAAGCTTAGAGTTATTAGGACTGGACTATGTTGACATTATTCAGGTAGTTTTTTGTCCTATATTTCATGATATAATTATTTATCCAGCATAAGTTTGCTGTTGCGGTACAATAAATCATAAAAAAAATAAAATTTATTTCAAGAAAGCTGCGCCTCTCAACTTGTAATACATTACATATCCTATTTCACTTAACATTAAAAATCTTACATATATATTTCAATATACATATGTATATTACAGATTCACGATATTGAGTTTGCTAAAGATCTTGATATTGTTATCAATGAATGTCTACCGGAATTGGAAAAAATAGTGAAGGAAGGAAAAGCCAAATTTATAGGTGTAACAGGATATCCAGTTGAGCGACTAAAAGAATGTATAACACGAGCACCCGGAAGGTTCAATGTACGAGTAGTAAATATAAAATTTCATACATAGACATATAGCCTAATTCTATAACTCGAAACGAGTGAGTGAACGAAAATCCCTCAACTTTTCGCGCATTTTATGTCATTGGTCATTTAGTATGGCTATGGTATACACCTCATTGGTGTATCTTCCGCGTATTTCATGTTTTGGCAGATTTAAATTTTTGCGAGAGTTGAAATGGATATGAACAAATATGAAAGTCTAAATGCAAAATGCGCCGCAATTTGCGTGGATCGATATATTTGGGTCTTGGGTCAAACTTTAACACTCATATTTTCAATAGATTGTGCGTTGCGATAAGCGTTAACACACCCAATACCTTTCAGTATGTTAAAATTTTCGAACACTGTATAGCCCGTTATTTCGTAGTCACTATAATAATTTTTTTAAATTTTAATTGAACTTTAAATAGAAATTTTTGTCGTACCTTCTTGTGCATCGATTGATAAATATATATAATAAGAAAAAATTATATTGGAAACTGAAGAAAATATCTCTTCAAAACAAAACCTTCGCATGCCATTCAAAATCAATTTACCTGCCATAGGTTCGCCATCACTGCTATGACCAATCGAAAACTTTTCGCTCACTTGTATCGATATACGGAATAAAAAAGAAAAATAAAAAAGCCATTGTATTAGGTCGTTTTAACCTATTCACGCTACACACTGCTAGATGACACGGCACTTTCGTATATGGAGTTTTTCCAAAAACAAAATTTAGGTATTGTATGTGCTGCTGGACATGCTCTTGGTCTTCTTACAAATGCCGGTCCACAACCATGGCATCCTGCAAATGATGAGATAAAAGAGCTTTGCCGGAAAGCAGCAAATATTTGCAAAGAGGCTAACATCGAACTTGGTAAGCTGGCCATATACTATTGTATGCAGCTTAGTGGTGCAACCACTTTTCTAGCTGGAATGCAAAATCGCAAGTTGTTGGATATTAATTTGAGCTCATTACACAATGGCCTGACAAAAAAGGAACAGGAAGTGATGCAGCTTTTGCGTGAAACGTAAGTAATGCAAGCGGAACTGGTTTACTTTACCATCACTCTCTTTTGTTGCTTAGTTCGGAATTAAATGTCGGATATAAACGTGTACAATTCGGATATAAAATTTGACATAATCTTTGTATGTAGTTATATTACATAATGAACTAGTTAACTCATGGTAAAGTTGTATGTTATTTCCTAATGGTATGTGGAAAATATCAGTCAACTGGCGAAACACGTTTTTACTGCCATATTACAGGATTGGACTTTTAACATTCAAGACTCATAGTTTACAACGGATTTGTAAATTAAATCGTTTAATGCTCTTGAGCTGACCATTATACGTATGCTCAATGGCAAATTACTTCATCGTTATACCTCTCCTGTAAATCATGTCATTAGAAAGTAATGTCAGCAATAAAATTGATAAAAAATTCAATATTGATAAAAAAAAATCGCAAAAATTTTTTTATTTAAATTTTTGTAAATATTTTCATATCTTGTAATTATTAGGACTTGAATTTATTACTTATAAGTTTTTTTTTTTTTTTGCTTTATTTCAGTGTATTCACCAAGTCCATGAACTGGGAAGGCAACGAACTGCAACGTTATTGGTCAGAACTTGATCAAATCAAATCGAAAAATTCAAAAAATTAACAGCAGTCACTTATTGAAATCAATTTTCATATACGTATCTATCTGTATATACGTACATATGTATGTACCTACATATTTATATCTGTATAAAAAATATTTTGTAAACATGGAGAAGAAATAAATGTTGTTAAGTAATTTTGTTTTAAAATTAATTACTTTAATTTTTACAAGTTCAACCGCTGGGTGTCATTTTGTTCACTGTTCAAAATAATTTACAGGTCTTTGCAAAATTGTTACCGAACAAACTTCTTTTGTTAAACAAAGCAAGTTCTACATGAAACTAAGGCTTTACTATGCTTAAACGGACAAATCTTAATTCAATCTTAGCGTATGATGATTAATTCTCCCAAAAGTTATGGAAACAATGAATTTTCTTAATTGACATTTCATTCATGTAAAGTGCTAAATATAGGTATTCGCGTAGCACTTGCTTGAGTACTTGTAGTCTTGCAAGAGAAAAGTACTACCATTTTAAAGTGCTCAAGTCCTCAACGAAAACTTAGTGTACTTTTGGCTGTTCACTTGTATTCAATTTTGTGGTAGCACATTTGATTTCTATTCAGCCGTTTAAAGTTTCGTACTCTTCAATAGAGATCAAACGTCAAAATGGGAGACAGTCGCTAACAGAACTTTTAGTACAGTGTCTGTAATCAAAAAAATAACGTGTTTGTAAGTATGTAATTCTTTCAACCAGTGTTGCCTGCATGGCTTGGCTAGAACTTTCGTTAGCATACCTGAAAAATTTCGTTTTTACATTAAAAATTCCGAGGTAGTAATTTTATTATAATCATTATATAAATTAATATTATTTAATAAAGTGGGTATTAGAAGAATAGTTAAAGGTATTAATGAGTTTATACAGTTTTTATTTGTTTTCAGTAAGAGTGACAACCTGGCTAGACTGTAGGCTGCCAAAATAAAATTTGACAATACGTCAAATATACCAACTACTGAATAATTTGTAATAAATTTATCATAGGAAAGTTCTTATTAGAGGCAGTAACGGTGTGGACCGCGTCAAGAAAGATGACACAGGGTCACATAACAATATATGGTAATTGTTTAAAAAGTTACTTTTAGTTATGAAAACTTACGTAAAATGTAATATTCTGGCAACTCTGCTTTCAACGTCCATGAATTTAAAAAATAAAAATTTCTGATCAAATATGTATGTATAATAGGGTAAATACCTAATGTGTGTTCAAAACGGCTTTACTGGTTTTGAAGATACTTGGGAAACTAATCAGCATCTTACAATCTTCAATACAGAATTTTTAAGCTCAGCTCTCCAAAACTACAGATTGCTTGGTGTTACCTTAAAACTTCAACACTCAACAACATCACGTGTGAATATAACACCATTTTTGTCATGTAACTGCTTGCTTGAGAATAAGGCCTTTGTTTTTAAGGTTAAAGGTAACATTTCCGCTAAAAAACCCTGTTCAAAAATGTCCTTTGCATCTCTTAGTCAAAAATTCCTCCCTTCTGAATAGATCAAGTGTGGCTTTTATCGAATTTTTAAATTGAAATTTAATTTTAAATGGGTTGAAAGTACGAATTCATAATACCATAAGCAAAAGGCGTAGGGTGTTTTGGTTTCATTAGAAAAAATTGTTTCGCATGCTCTCAGTTAGTCAACGTACTTGATACAGAACAGTTATTGCACCGATCTCCCACTGTATTGAATTTTTACTAAATTGAAAGTGTATCGTTAAAAATATTTTGTCGTCGCTGAATTAAAAGAAAAATGTCGTCTGCTTTACCAGTAACATTTCAAAAAGAGTTTCATGATGAGGAATTATGTAGACGAATGGAATATCGAACACTTGGAAAAACCGGCTTGCAAGTATCAAAAATATCATTAGGCACTGCAACTTTGAGTGATTTATTTGGGTACATATTCATTTAGCGACTGAACAGTTTCACGAGCTCATACACAGGGCTGCGAAGGGACTGGGCCCGTAGATTAAAAGGGGCCAGTTTTTAAGTCAAATCTAATTTTAATTAGGACATGACCATAAAATATAATTCATTTAAGAATCCACGAAGGAATATCGACGTTCGACTGGCACGGAGACATACATTTCGAATCCGTTCGTATGTACCATTTTATTTAAAACTGGTTGCATAATATACGTTTTTCAACTATTGACTGGCGTATTAAAGTTGACCATACCAGAAAGTATCTATAAGCAACTGGATTATTCACTGGCATCGTATCTAATTGAGCCCATTTTAGACGTTATAAGCTAATATTTTAAGTTTGATGCATATTCATGCGATCGAAGAAAGCTTCTCTTGGTGGCCCTGCATGTACATATCTCGATTTAATGTTTCCCCACTTTTTTTAGCAACTCTGAGCAGCGGTATCAATTGAAGGCATGAGTGGCTGAAGTTGACTGAATAAATGTTCACATACAAATTAATAAACATCGGATAAAGTTGTTACATGCAAGAGTAAATATAGGAAATGTGGAGCTCACTTATGTAAAATGTTTGTCATGTCACGTTCATCTAATCATGTCTTCAACTGATAATGATATTGATTATACGTGTATGCTATTATCAACACACCGCATTGATACTGGGACTCAGGTTTGGTAGAATAATCATTTAAATTGAAAGGGCGAAAAAATCAAAACATAAAATCGAGTTACGAAGCTATGAAAGTTATCAGTAGATATGTGATTTCATGAATTTTAAGAGATAGTAAATGAAAGGCAAACTAAACTTGACTTTAAGTGACCTTGACGTGGAGGAAGCGATTCAAACCGTACATCAAGCTATTAAGTCTGGAATAAATTATATCGATACTGCACCCTATTATGGGCAGGGACGTTCAGAGGAAGTTTTAGGAAAAGCTCTTAAAGATGTACCACGTGAAGCATACTACATTGCAACAAAGGTTGGACGTTATACCAAAGAGCTGGCGACTAGATTTGATTTTTCTGCCAAAAAAACAAGGGAAAGTGTAAACAAAAGCTTAGAGCTGTTAGGACTGGATTATGTGGATGTTATACAGGTAGCACTACTTTTACTATTCGGCCATTCCGTGAATTCCCACGTACTCTGTAGTGGCTTTCTGCTAGTTCTTCGAATTGGTTGAAATTGAGACACATAATTTTTCTTGATAAAAATAAATCAGGTGAGTGCAAACACTTGCGGTGTCATATGTGAATTTATGTGTTTTTTATGTTACGATTTGCTAATAAATCAACTGTTCTAAGGGTCGAAAAATGTTGATAAAGTCGGAAAATTTTGGAAATGACGACAAATGTTGAAAAGTGGAAAAATTTTGAGAAAGTCGAAAGATGTTGGACTAGAGGAAGTGTTAATTTTTCGTCAATTTACTTCAGTATAGATCTTTTCCACACCCAGTAGAGATGTTTACATATTGCATTTTAAATCAAAACACACTACCTATACAATTTACCGAAATATTGCACTTTTAATTCTGCGAAATTTTCAATTTCGACTTAAAGATAAATCTTTGAAAATACATACATAGCTCATTCAGTTTTTAATCAATTTACTAATTACATATATTTGTTAGCGTATCGAATAGTTACTTTTTTGAACTTTTATATGAATTTCTAGAGTAAACTGTTCTGTTAGAGAAAATTTTCCGTATTCTGGCTTCTGAACTTAATTTAGTAATATTATTTAGTTAATAATGTACCTTTCTAACGCGGTTAAAAACTTACCGAAACATGTAATTTTAAAGACTAACTTTACTCAAATTTTGAATATTTTCCAAAACTAGAGGTGGATATTTTGGTAAATTACGCAGTTCGGGTGTTCTTGTTCAAATTGAACACTTTTTTATCAAGACAAATCATATGTTTCATTTTCAACCAATTTGGATTCACCTGAAATGGCTGTATTTTAGTATATCCTTTGATTTTCGCAGTCTACTACATCAATCCCAAATATTTCTATATTCATTACAGATCCACGATATTGACTTCGCTGAGGATCTGGATATTGTGGTAAACGAATGTCTGCCAGAATTGGAAAAAATCGTAAAGGAGGGAAAAGCAAAATTCATTGGTTTAACAGGCTATCCATTAGAAGTATTACAAGAGTGTATAACGCGGGCACCTGGAAGATTCAACGTAATAACTTAACAGCTTTACAAAGATGCATTTTCTCACTAACAAATTTTTAATCAGGTTGTTTTAAACTACGCACGTTATACATTAATAGATGATGCGTTAAGTCTCTATATTGAGTTTTTCCAAAATCAAAATTTGGGCATTGTATGTGCCGCCGCACATGCACTTGGCCTTCTTACAAATGCTGGTCCACAACCATGGCATCCAGCAGAAGATGATTTAAAGGAGCTTTGTCGCAAGGCCTCAAATATTTGCAAAGAGGCTAACATCGAACTTGGTAAGCTGGCCATGTACCATACCATGCAACTGAGTGGTGCAGCCACTTTTCTAATTGGCATGCAAACTCGCAAATTGTTGGAAATCAATCTGAGCTCATTGTATAAAGGCTTGACGAAAAAGGAACAGGAAATACTGCAGCTTTTGCGTGAAACGTTAGTATTACAAGTGGAACTGGTTTACTTTTTCTTTCTTTTTCGGATATGAAATTATATAACTCGGATATAAAATTTAACATAATCTTTTTTAGTGATATGTATTACATAATGAACTAGCCTAGCGAGGTACATACATACATTTATTTATACATATGTATGTGAATACTATGGTACCACAGGCGATATAATATGTTGTAACTACCGTATTACAGGCTTGGACTGTTAACATTCAGTGAAAATAGAAAAGCTTAACTGGTTAACTGTTTATAACGAAAATGAGAGAAGTGGTAATGACTGGACAATTCAATTCGTAACTAATTGCAAAATTATTGGGATTCTTTTTTATTCTGTTTTATATTTTATCCTTTTTGGGTTGGACTTTAATTTGACTCCATGCCATCACTGATTTTTCTAACAAGGTTGCACGTTATAAGTAGAACAGATCAGAATAGGAGATCGACCTATTTGGAGAGTACAACTCTGTTCCAATCCAAAAAGTGTGGTGTGAAAAACCACATTTTTCCAGCAATAAAATTAGTATTTAATTTTAATTTTTAGGACGATCTTTTTAATATTCGTATAAGTTTTGAATTTTATTCTAAGCAAAAGTTTGATAAAAAATTTAATACAAAAATAAATACATTAAATTTAAATTTACACTTTTCTCTTTTCAGTGTTTTCACCAAGTCAGCGAACTGGGACGGCAACGAGCTACAACATTATAACTCAGAGCTTAATAAAATGAAATCAAAGAACTCAAAAAATTAATTGCAATAACTGCTAAAAAAATATAAAATATTATTTTATGTATTAAGCTGTTATGTTAAAATAATTACAAAGTTATCTGAAATGAAATAAATTCAAGTTTTCTAATTTCTAGTTGTTTCCCTGAATTTCTGGAGAAAAATGTAAATAAAGAACAGATTAATGCCTGGACCGAATGTAAAATCTGAAAGACGATCTGATAACGTTTAACACAATTATTTAATAAGCAACCCTGAAAGTTTCAGCTATTATGACTCTTAACAAAACAACCCTTAGTCAATATATTAAAATTATTGTAACTATCTTTGAGTCACAAATTGATGCATATAGTTCGACCAGCGTTGCTTAGACCAATCAAAAAGTATTTTACAAAGAAGGAAAAGCAGTAAATAACTTATGCTCTAGATGTTTTAAATGGGTTCCGCGTTCTCTTAAGCTAAAAGATTTTGCAGCTGCATTTCTTGGATTTCTTTGTCTGCTAATCGACAGCCGTTTTAAGTTCTTTCATGCTGTGCTTTCATCTATGTTTCGATAGGTAAATTAAAATCCTCACCAGTAAGTGACTCTGCTGCATCTTCTACCTTTTTGAGGGAGTTTTTGTTTTTCAACAGAAGTTCGGAAGATGTCTGTTTTCGAAACGGAAGCCGTGACTGTTTCAGATGCCGGTAAGCGCATTAAACGATATATAGAGCCAGCTTAAGACTGTCCTTGAATTTGAAGGCTTAAAGCTTGACTTTTAGGCTCAGTTTGCACAATGAAAAACACAGGCTGCATTAAGAACCAACAACCTTTATGACGCAACTCCATTTCCTTTAGCGAAGCTGTTTGGAAAGCAGAGAGACTCCCTGTCGAATGGTTTGAAGCACAGACAGACTTAAAAATTTACCGCTATAGACCCATTACAATATATTACCATTTTTCTGTGGAATTATTGACTTTGAGTTTCTGCGAGTATCTGTTATCAAAAAACAAAAGATCTTCACTTTCCAATATCTAAATATATGTTTTCTTTCCTAACATTTTCAAAGTGGTGTGCAAAAAAGTCTTCATTTTCAACTGATAAGCAAAGAAATAATCCACCAAGCACTGAAGACTATTGATCGGAAAACTTCAGCCCCTAAATCAAAAATTTGCCAGAAATTAAATCTGCCGCTCAAGGCCTGAGCTTATGGATAAATCATTCAAAATCATAAAAAATCACCATTTGCGAAACTTATGGGCGAATCAAAATTCTGAGCTCGTCCTCTCAATTCAAACTTATTCTTAATCGATTGATCTCATATAACGAACTTTATTTTGCTATTTTTTCTCGAGATAGCCCACACAGACGGTCAAGAAATATGCTTGAGTAACTTGACATTCAGCGCTTTGATTGAACCCCAGCGTGACAAATGCAGATGAACTCTCGGAACATCACGATGATCACGTACTAATGATAAATAACAACATTACAAGAATAACCCATTTATTCAGGCTCTACGGTACTAAGTAATGGAGTTGCAGGATATCATTAGTAGAAGTGATCTTGCATAAATTTTTTAGTATGTACGATATCGATGGAGACTTCCCATCGAGCCATATTGAATGTTTATTTGAAAACTCAGCTTATCCAAAATTATTCCGCAATTTGTCCGTTTTGTTTTGAGACATGCATGCCAAATATTTGATCATATGCTCATTTCCAAAATCGTAATCGATGTTTCAATATTCAAGGCGTTCGAACTCTGCATTTCTTTTACATCACGTTTCTTAAACGGTTCCAACATGTACCAGCACGCGATTTTTCTTGGGGAAATAAAATACTTACTGCTATTGCTTAATTTATATGGGAAGTTTATTAACATTAAAAACCAAAAGGCAACCGCAATTATAACAACAAAAACGTACGAAATGCGGAAAAGTTTGTGAATTTAAACTACGAGTATGATACAAAGAGTTGCTTCAAAAGAAAATTACATTTTGTTGAAAAAAAAAATTTAAAAAAAGATTACAGCTAAATAAAATAATGAGCACATGAACACCAATAGTACAATGCGTTTAGTCAAAGGAAGCCTTTAAGCCGGCACGTCTAGCGCAGAAACTTACACTATAAATGTTAAAAAAAAAAAAAAAAATTGTACATAATATCTAGACATGTATGTATGTATGTAGCTAATACATTGAGTGATTAAGTAAGAAAAAAAGCAGCACAAGTAAAACCGATATAAGCAAATTAGCAAATAAATATAGAAATCGCTTTAGAGTACGTAGGGTGAGCATTAGAGCGCCGCGTATTTAAAATTTTCTAGTTCCAAACAATTTTTCTTATACCCTTCACACAGGGTTTATTAATTTGGTCATTCCGTTTTTAATGCACTGAAATGGGCGTGGTAGAAGAAGAAACGTTTAAATATTCTTGACAGCTTCACTTCCTGCGTAGATATAGTCATGTCCGTTTGTCTCCCTTTCTGTTCGTCTGCCTGTGGAAATCACGATTGCGAGAAAGCAAAGCAAGTTAATTGATGAAAATTGTTACACTGAGTATATCTCCTATTATGGAAAATGAGAGAGATCAGTTCACGGCCACGCCTATTTTCGACCCCAAACTAATAGAACAGTTGAGACCGCATATTGAGGGAGTTGTTTAAGGTAATGCAACGTTGCCAACGAAAACGAAAATCAAAATTTTGAGTCAAACGTGAAGCCAGTTCTTTTGTACGACTGTGAAACCTAGTTAAACGACAGCATTCTGCTACACAATTTACACTGTTTTGTCTTTTGCTCGTTTGAAATGTCAAAGTCAAATTAAGAAAACGGGTTCATTCAGTTTTTTTTTTGAGTTGAAGGTACGCTTCTTACTACATAGTTCACTCTGAGCTAAAATTGGAACTTATACTTTTCAATCTTTAGGCCGAGCAAATTTGATACTATTAGATTTTTATAAAGGATGTCCAACCTACATATGTATGTAGCTGCAGTGCCACAATAGATTCCTTCAATGAGAATTTTCGCCATTATAGTATGAACTTAACTTAGTTTACTACCTTTGTTAATACAGTATAGGATACTAAGTTGTTGGCCTAACTAATAATTTTTTTAAGAAAGAATTTTTGCAGTTCAAAACTATTTATTTAATCGCTAAGTTTCTAGGACTTAATATTACAAACTAAACAACAATGTCGATATCGAACATAGTTTTTAAGATATCATGCATTACAATAACAATTGTTCATAAATATCTACTGACCGAGGGTATCTTACAATTAGTTTCGTAAAAAAAGACGGCATGTAGCTTTTACAAAAAAGTCAAACAAATTGCACGAGATATCGACATTTTTAATTAAAATTTCTTTGTCGGACATATCCTGTAGCCACGCACAAATTAGAACTTCAAATAAGACACGAATAAGACACTTAAAGAACCAAACAAAATTCGTTCAAAGCACCAGGTACCATAATTTACTGATTAACTCTGTAGTGCATACATATGTACATATATCTATAAAATTTAGAGGAATCACTATAAAACAGTGTTCAGTTCGTTTTCTTTTAAACATTAAATATCGAAACATTAAACATATATCTGTGGCCACAAGGCAAAATAGCACAAGTCCAACATTAAACAAGTCATACATAGCACTTATCCTATTTTGTTTTGTCACAGATCGACTAATGCTATTTTGCCTTGAGGCATATTTGATATCTTTTCATCAGAAATTACTGCAAAGCACAGATCTACCAAGATCGATATTTTTTAAAAGTTAATACACCCTGATGGCGGGCTAAGCACATACGAATGCGCAAGCGCAAACTTAAGTCATCGATCTTGCGAACTTCTATTTAATTTTTTTCATTTTTCTTTATGTCGTCGTTGAGGCACAAAACCTGGATCGGTTTTGGTAGATTGCTTACTTGCTATTAGGTGTTATTATTATTGTTTGTTCCATCTCCACGTCTATCTCGATTTTTTGCTCTATCTCTCTCTCTATTATTCCGATGTGCTTAAGAAAGACTAAGGTGTTTCGCTATATCCAACAGAGCTGACGAAGTGTTCCGTTGTTTTATATTTTGTGGTCATTTGCGGAATATCAACAGTCAAAAACCAAACATCAAACAGTAAAGTTGAACGAATTTAACGCACGTTTAAGTCGTCTGATATTAAAAGACAACTTGATAAAATTTTATATAATTATTCACATATAACAAAATGTTGACAAGAAAAAACGTCTTGCTTTTAGTTTATTTGCTAAATTTGGTAATAACAGCATGGAGCGGACAACAAAACAGCAATAAAAATAATAAAGAACAGAATACTGGAGGTACATACTATGTGCAAGATATCGGTTGTAGAAAATTCTACAATGCAAAAAAAAACCTAAAAACCGGTTGTGATTTTTGTGATTTGCCGGTAGACACGTAAACATTGAGAACACTAAGTAACAGCATTTGTTTGTGTGAAGTAGTTTTGTGATAGATCTGTGCAAGCTTAGGTCTTAAGCGAATTAATAGTCCTAGCTTGATTTTAAGCCTGAGTCAAAGTTCGGCTAAAAATGTAGAATATTTTTCTATTTTTTGTAATATAACAGATGAGCTGTTTTCCTTTTTAAACTACAACGGGAAAACTTTTTTTATTTTCTATAAAGAATATAATCAATAATTTACATATGTATAAAGTCGTGTTCATCAACAAATCGACATTTTCCTCTGGCCCAAGAGCGCCATTTAAATTTTTCTATAATTTAAGGGAAGTGATCAAAACCTCATTTACAAATTTTTTCCATCGAACTGCATTTTTGATATTTTATCATGACATGGACGTTTTTTTTTCATTTTTATGCACTTTTTTACCCAAAAAAATAGATGAAATTATTGCAGCAACTAAATTAATGCAATTTTCAAAAATCAATGTACAAGAAAAAACAACTATTTACCAAACGAGAAAATGCAGAAGCGATCCATATTTGAGAAACGAGTATAATGAAGCACATAATTTCCATAGAAAAGTGAATACAAAGACCTATGTACATATGTACAATATGTATACGTCAGTTAGTGAAGCTTAAAACTTATGTTACAATTTTCATTTACTAAAAATACGAATAAATATGTTTGCAAATTTTCTTATTATTATTTTTATTAATTCATTTCTTATTTGATTTCCAATGCTGATACCGAATCTGCTATCCATATTTTTCTATATAGTTATTTTCGAAAATGTCCAGAATTGCTGTGTTTGATCCCATTTATCTCCAAGACCAGACGTAATAATAAAAGTATGGATACTATATTCTGATTTAGCGACAAAAATTACATAGGAAGTGATAAATTTAAAAATATTTATAAACTTTTATTTCAAGTACATACTTATGTAGGTAAATTCTAATTTTTACGAAAAATTTGATTTTTTTTAAAGAGCCTAGAGATCTCATAGCAAATGGTATAAGAAATGTAAACTTTTTTTTAAATTCATATTACAAGCATACCAATTTCTATTTTTCGAAATTGTTTTTTTAGAAAATCTTAATAATTGGATTTTAAATTTTATCAATAACCCTGCTTGGAATACAAGCTTTTTATTTTGGTCGACTGTTATAAACCGTTTTAATATACATACATACATTCAAGCATGTACTTGTTTCCATTTATTCAACAAAGTTATTATATTAATTTAAACTATTAATCATATTATAATATATACTAAATTAAATTGCTTAAAATATTATAATGTAACCTCTATTTCTAGATCAAGTATGGGGACAAGATCTAACTGACACATTTAAAATTGAAGGCTCCGATCAAGGTATACAAAAAGTTAATCTAAAGTGTGGTTCTAACTCTATGAATGTTATGTTGGAAACTGAGAAACCTTTTACTGGCGTTATGTACACACGAGGAAGTTTTTATAAGCAATCAGCACCTTGCTTTGTTAAACCAGATAATTCAAATGCACGAAAATTGGAAATGAATTTCCAATTAGATCAATGCCAAACATTAAGCGACGGTGAACTTTTCTCCAACATTGTGGTGATACAAAATGATCCAGAATTAATAACACCTGGAGATTCGGCTTTTTCACTGGAATGTGACTTTCGGCAACCAAGAAATATAAATGTTGAAGCCAACATGCAAACAAGAGACAGGTAAAACAAATTATAGCTTGTAATTTATTGCTACTCATTTAAGTTTTCCATAATTATGGATGATTCCAGTCATAATGTCCCGCCTCTCATGTGAAGTTAGGTTTTGAAAACATATGGGGCATACAAGTTAGAATCAAAGCAGCTGAACCTTGGGGCTTCCGAATTGCAGATTATTTGTTGTGGGTAGTATCTAACTAGTTACCAATGTACTATTGGTCATTTTACTATAAGTTAAATTATAGTACGCTAAAATTTTTGAAAAGTTATGAAAAATAAAAGAGTTACTTTGTAAAATATTTTTATGTCTGTGAATATCAACTCTTCCAAAAAAGTGAACAAAAAATATTTTAAAATGTAATTCTTTTTTTTCATAAAAAAGAATAATTAAAGCGCAACTTAGAACTATGGCGAAGAGATAACACAACCCTCAAAAAAGAAATCAGCAAATCCGACCTTCAAGGTCCAGTTCCTTTCGTTCTGACTTTTAATACAGAGAAAAATAACAATAAAAACTAAAAAAAAAACGGCTTAAATTGCTAAAAATTTGGGATATGTGTAACATTTGCATGGAATCACCCTTGTGCAAATAATAAACAACAAATTTTAACAATTAAATTAATAGAAATCCACAAAAATTGCGAGGATCTTCGCGACAACGGCAATAGAAATCAACTGCATTGAAACTGTATATAAGGTATACTTTGTACTATACAACACTATAAGTATTCATTTGAAAGTTTGTAATCGATATTTAAAGTAATAACTTTGTGGAAATAGTAAAATTGATGCAATATTTATGTGAATTTATAGACACTACTTTGGTAGTGACTTTATTTAACGCTTAACATGCAACACGATACATTTATGTGGTACACATTTCCTACATAATTATTTGAAGACAATTAAATTGTAGTCCAGTACAAAATCTGACTTTTCCCTAAAAGTATCTATGCATATATGTATGCAGGAGCGTCACTTCACCAAAACCTTGGGGGGGGGGCCCAAGAATTATAATTCCACCACTATTAGATGGATTTATTGAATTGTTGTATTGAATAATACCTAGTATCTGATCCTTGGGGGGGGGCCAATGCCCTCCCCAGCCCTACCGAATTGACGCCACTGTATGTATGTATATAATACATATTGTAAACTAACATCCAAAAAGCCGTAACCAGAAAAAGCAAAAACGTTGCATGCTGGTGAAATATATTGTTATAAATTTCTTATGTAAAAGATTGAAAGGAGTCAAAGAATTGTTTTTAATTTTTTGTGTTACGTCTATTTGCTATATGAAACTCAAAAACTTGTTGTTACGGCCTTTTGAATTTCGATAGTAAAATCTTTATTGAACATATGGCTTTAAAATTTTGTAGGGACATGTAGTTTAGTCAAATGCATGTTACGGCTTTTTGGATGTTAGGTGACGATATGTACATACATTAAACATGTTCAAACTAAGGTAATGTTCTAGAATTCTTCGAGAATGCTCAAAATTTGAAAATTTATTTATATTTGAGTATATCCTCATTTGAAAAAAAAATTAAAATACTGCAACCAAAGGTTCATTCATTTCATTTTGTGGAGTTTAGTAAACAACAAATGATCATACATATTCAAAAAAAAATTAAAATTTTGCAGCTCTGGTAGCAATCCTAGGAGTATTTTTTTTTAAATGAGGATATACTCGAATATGAATAAATTGCACTCTTATGTATAAAATGATTAATGAACTTTGGAGTGAATATAACAAAATAAATATGTATGAACAAGCAATTTTTTTGATTTTAAATACCTTGCTTTATATAATTTTCATTGTCCTGAGTGTATTAAAGATTTATCTATCCTCCTTCCGATTCAGTCTACGAAGTAATGAGTATAACACTGACACTTCTTGCACAATTTAATTTTCAATTAACATCAAAAAATATTTCTTAATTATTATTTTAAAATTATGTATACACAGAACTGTCATTGGGTCCAAAATCACACTTACAAGTCCAGATCCATCAATTGCTACAGGGACCTCTTTATACACAGTACAGAGTGAAACTGACACAGTAGAATATATTCCACAAAGTAAAATACGCTTGGGTACAGTGGAAGAGGTTGCACTTACTTTAGAAAAAGATGAACTATAAACATGAGACTAAAGTATTAAAATTATATTAAAACATAAGAAACACATAAAAAACAAACACACACTTTCCTAAGGTAAGCCAGATTCTTTCCAATGCAATATATATGGATGTATTTAAAATTATTCATAAGGGTATTTGTATTCAACTGGTGATAAATTAATAGCGTTATTCGATCTAATAGAATTTTATTGCATTGGTGTGGCAGCAAGGCGATAGTGTTGCCACACTATTACGATAAGGCGCTAATAAGTCTATAAAATGCGAACGCGTTATCACTGTGACAAGATCTAAGGATATGGTTTTTCAATGTATTTTCTCTAATTTTTAGGTTTTTGTGTAATAATCAGCATATTATTTTTCCGTTTTTCCCACAGGAAGTTGCCACATAATGAAACAAAAGTGTAGAAGTGTTAAATAAACATGAAAATGATGCAAATAATCACTGATTGTACAAAACATAAAATAGCTCCGTGACATCTTGTTAAATGTTTCTCCAGGACTTGTTTTGTCAAACGAATATATACGAATATTTTTCCTACCATATCGCTTAATTTACAATAATGGAAAACATCTCCTGTGATATCATATAAGTTTGATGTAAATAAAACTGAAACAATATATGAATTTAAATACTTGATGTTATGAAAGTAAATTTTGTTTTTTTTTTTTATATTGTAACTACAACAACAGAAACTGTGAATATTTACAAATTTCCTATCTAGCTAGACTTCAAATAAGAAATTTTCAACAATCTGGGTTTTTGTATGACGCTTGTATTTAATTTAGGCTTCGAAAGAATTGTTTTTTCAACACCCGAAAACATTCCATTTTCTAACATACGTACCTACATGTATATGTTGCTTACATACAGCGTCGATTTGTAACTTCAGCTCACAAGTTCCCTTTTATTCAGGCACTTAAAATTAACAAAAAAAAATAATTTTCTTTTTAATTTTTAATTTTATTTATGTTAAATTTTTAAATTAATTTAAGCTAAATGCTATTTTAAGCATTTATTTTACATAAATTTTAATTTTTGATATTTGAACGCCGACGTATGTAAGTCCCATTCACACGTCCAATTCATTACGCTGACGCAGAAAGATCGAACTGCTACGTCGACTTAAATTCTGAATTTCAATTACGTTGCGTAGTTTTAATCATAATTGAATAATATAGGTTACTGCGAAAAAAATGATTCTTTTTTCAAACGTATTGGTTTTTTTTTTCGTTTTTTACTTTGAATATCAATTTTGATACTCAGGCTTTCTGATGTTCAATACTTTGTCAATTTTTACTCACAGAAACTCTTGACGAAAAATTTTCTTTTTTGTTGGCAAGAGGGGAAAAACGAAAGGGTGGTGTACAGAATTTGTCGTACTCGGAAATTCTCCTTCATTCTGTTCGTTCGCTAATATTATGCTTTGAATTTATGTTCGTTGTGGAGGGTGGACGCAGTAAGTCAGCACTTACACAAGGAATTTCTGTGAAAGAAAATCTTGTCTATTCTCTTTTGTGCTTTTTTTTCACATTTGCGACAAACGACAAATTTTTTACCTTGTTTCTTTTGTTTTTCCCCTCTTGCCCACAAATAAGTAGAATTTTCGGAAAGAATTTGCGAATTTGAATTTGTTTTGACATTTTCAAGCACAAAGAAATTCTAGTTTTCGTGTGTAAACGCAAAACAAATTCACAAAAGAGAATAGACAAGAAAATCTTTCACCGAATTTCCTTGTGTAAACGATATTAATCTGGTTTTAATTAAAATTTTCTGGAACAAAATTGCAAAGAAATGCTTTTCAATTCAAAATTCCAAAAGTGAACACCACACTACACAATCCCACTTTTACTCGAAGTTTTTTTTCATTATTCTTTTTTTTAAAATTCTGCTAAGCGAATTCTGTCAAGCCATGCTGACCATGTGAACTGTCCAAATAAATCGTTCCACAAACAATTAAAGCTACAAAAATTTATTTTTGGAAAAGAAACTAACTAATAATATTATTAATATTGTTGTTAAAAAAACTCTGCTTCATAGTAAAAAGGATATCCAAAATTTAATGGAGCGAACAGTTTTAACGCAGCTGTTTGTGCTGTCTGGAGTAATTAATGTTTTGCTCATTAAGTAAGTATTGGCTACGCAATTTAAATAACAATTGATAAGATCAGATAGATTATGTGTCTTAAAAAATAACACCATAAACTATCAATAAACACAGATGGTCGGACACGTTACAGGGCAAGTGCAGTGATGGCAAATGGCGTAGTTTTCAGCATCCTGTGCTGCAAACGGCTTTAATGTTTTTTGGACAATTTCTTTGTTATGTTGTCTATAAAATTTTGTTTTATATCCTTAAACAAAGGCGGGTTAGTAATACATAACTGTACCCATGTCAATAGCATTTCATGTACACAGTATATGTTTACAATTTTAGGATGATTCGGAAAATTTAAACTTGCTTACAAGAGGTGGTCGTGAATTTTCACCATTATCTCTGTTGTTCCCAGCACTATGTGACACAGCTGCATCAATTATGCTATTCAGTGGACTCTATTTGACTTATGCTACAAGTTTTCAAATAATAAGAGGTATGTATGTTTCTTAGTATATTTGGGAAAATATATGTGCTATCTGAATTTTTCTTCACGCAGTGCATTGGGTACAGTCTTACTTTAGCGTTCGTAATTTTTATTTTCCAGGGGAGTTAGGGTTTTTAGAGAAAAACAGTCTAAACAAAAAAGGTCAGACGCGTCTAGTTTCGAAGACGTTGCCAGTGAGTGAAAGTTGCGCTTATAACATTTCAGACAATATTATAGATTTCCAGACACGAGTGTCATATTGAAGAGTTTGGGGTATTTTCGAGATATGAAAATTTTTCTGAAATATAATTTTTTTTTTTCATATAAACTCATCGTTGCAGAAAAAAGTAAACTCATTGAAACACTTATACTGTATTCACATTTTTTATGATATACTTATCGACAACAGCATTATCAGATGAGCAAATATCAAATAGGATTGTATAACTTTCAAGGTTATTATATATATTACCGGCCAAACTAGTTCCGTTAAGCCTAAAGATGTGCAATGAAATTTTAATTCAAGGGCTCTGTGGTTAGTGAAGCCTACGACAGCAGCAAAATCAGACAACAAAATTTGGCAATTTCATTGTATACTTGGCAAGTCGTAAGTTAGGGTAATTCAGGGGCTTACGGCCGTGGTTCATGATTTACATTATCTAATATGTCTTCGCCGCGGTTCAGTCTATAATATGTACAACACTGGCTAAAATTAAATTGCATACTTTTAGGCCTTCAAATAAACTAGTTTGGCCTAGGAAAAACTATTTTATCCTAAGAACTAGTTTGGCCGGTGACATATACACATACATATTTATTTTTAAATAACCTAATCGCAAAGTAATAAAAAGTTAAAGCACGATTTTTATTAAAGAAGTTCGGAATATACTTAAAAGTGGATCTCCAACCCTAATAAACTCCAAAAATTTTTTTAACCATCTAGGACAATTTCATAGTGTAATAAATCAAACAAAGTTTATTCATAAACAGTTACAATTAAAATAAATATCTAAAACTTAGCTCTCTCTCTCTCTTTCAGTTGTTGCTATTATTTTCGTTGGTGTTTTCAGTTCAATTTATCTTAATCAAACCCTTACAACAAGACATTGGATTGCAATATTAACTATAACATGCGGCATAATAATTTTAATTTCAATCGATGTCCAGCGTATATATTATGATCATACATCACTTTCTGTTGTTGACGCTAATGGTATATTAACTGGAGATTTAATGATTATTTGTGCACAAATATTACATGCGGCTCAATGTGTCTATGAAGAAAAACATGTTAAGGCTATGGATGTTCCAGCTTTGGAAGCTACTGGGTGGCAAGGCATCTTTGGCTTATTAATAACTATACTTTTAAGTGTATCAATGAATTTTTTACCTGCTCAAATGCCATTTGGTGACAATTCGCGTGGTGTATTTGATGATTTCGGTGATATACTGCCACAAGTAAGCTCTAACGTTTGGATAACGGTATCGTTGAGCATTTTTATTATTACGTCTGCTATTTATAATTTTTCTGCATTAAGCATTGTCAAATTTTCATCATCCACAAATCGTATATTAGCAGATGGCTTACGAATTTTACCTATTTGGCTGAGTGTTTTACTTTTTGAATGGGAAACTTTTAATTTTGGTATCTTAATGGCATTTTTTATTTTAACTCTTGGTACCGTAACTTATCGAAATGCAATTTTTGTGGAATGGTATCGATCATTACTGACTAGACTAGCACGCAGACGTTATGTAGACCTAAGTGTTGATACAGAAAATGACGTCAGGAACGTAGCTGTAAGCCGACCAGCAGATGTTATATAAATAATGCCTGGTAAATAATATACTTGATAATTTCAAATCGTTTTTTTTTTTAAATTCGTTTGTGATATTTTAAGAGAAATGTTTTTGCTTAAATAATTAGGCTGATAGAATAAGAAAAAATTAATTATGCAATATCTTGCTTATTAAATTTGTAAACTATTTGAGCTATGGAATAAAATGTATCTACCAAAAATTAAAAATCTACTTAGTTACTTAACAAATTTGTTTTAAACTTAATTATGAGAAGCAAGTAAACACATTTAACAAATTTAACCGAATTCACAAACATATTACCAAGGACAATAATTCGCTTACTAAACCATATTCTATGCTCCCTCTATAAAAGACTTAAGATATTTTTAAAATTTTTCTAGCAAACTTGCGCTCTTAAAGTTCTAATAATGCCGCGAATGACATATTGGAGAATGTAAACTTGAGCCTCGGTCTTAGGCCCCTCACTTACCCTAACATACTAAAATTTCAAAAATATCGTGATTAAAATACCATAAATTACCCAAGTTCAATAGTTTTTCCTTAAAACTAGTTTGGCCGGTAACAACGATCGCGGTTGATTAAATCGAAGGCTTTTTCGAACTCAACACATACTCAGCTGAGGATATCACAAATACCGCTTGCCCGACTATAATTAAAGCATTAATTTAACCAAAGCCAGATTGCACAGCTCTAAATACAGCCTGGTCCGGTCGCAGAAGTTTATCAATGTGAACAACCATACTTTCAGGGATGATCCGATTGTAAGTCTTTTGAATCGCCCCTTTTTCAAAAGTTTCACTTCAGTTACAACTTCATTTTTTGTTGATGGATCGGTATCAAGATTGTAAGCCCGAGTAAAATTTACAACTCTCAATCGATTGGAATAATTAAGTTACTAGAAAGATAAAACCCCATTCCCACACGTAAAATCACATACATTTTGAGTAGGGTCTATTCTTTCCACTGAATAAACATTTTTAAACTGATGCAATTCTTACGGATTGACAATCTCTGTTATTAATTGAAAGGATCATCATCTCCACATCAGAAGTATACTCTGAAAGATCCACCTTGGTATCTACAGAGAATCAACATTATCACCGATTTCAATATCTTCCCAAAAAATCAATCACAGTCAGAGTTTACCTTAATGCCCTACCTCTAAATAAATGATAGTCGGATGGGTAATAACTGGAAACTGCTCCAAAACTTCAGGCGACACAGCTTTTGTAACTATAAAAACCAATTTAAATATCATGATAATCTCTCAACTGTTCAAACTCTATTCAATAATCACGGCCGAATAAGATATGTACAGACATATTCATAAACTGATGAGCAAAGGCGAATTTCCAGGACATGCCAAAAGTGCACCAACAAATATATTGCCGATTACGACTTGGCCATAATCTCAAAAGCACTTAATTGAAAATACTCCGAAGCCATTATGTCGAAGAAGAACCTTCCATAATTCAGCTAAGCTTCAACTGTCCTGCACTCATCCAACTAAATCTAAGCCGTTTTTCTGAAATCTGTCTACCAAACTTATTCAAAATTATTGTAATGGTTCTCTAAACATAGAAAAAGTAATTTCAACAATATACGAATTTCACTAATATTTTAAAATTTTATAGGAATGGATTAGGGACGAAGATCTCACTTAGCGTTGTTATATTTTTTTTTGTATAAAATATTATATAAATAAATTAATTAATTCTAACGATTGGCCCTTTTTCATGAAGATTGCGAAATATTACTAAATTATGAAATTTCTAGATTATAAAAAAATACCTTTTTCATAGTTTAACTGTTTTCATAATTGATTTTTATTGTCATATTTGTTTTTGCGACAGGTGAACTAACATATATATAACATACATTCAAATTTTAACATTTAAATTATTTTACTGTAAACATATGTATATGTATGTTTATCATGTCATTACAATAGCTTTTTATTACAAACATTTTTTTGCTAATCTTATATATGCTATAATTATGTATTTGCAACAATTATTTTTCTATCGCTAGAATTTTATCTATTGTTTTGCATTCGTGCTCTTAAACAACAAACAAATTCTATCAAACACTTTTATCATAAATCTATTTTTTGTTTTACTGGCACATAGCCAAATTCACTTTATATTATTGTTCTATTAAATTATTGAAATTATAACAACATGTATACACACTGAACTTTGTTAATTTAAAATAGCAAAGTATAAAATGCTTTTAATAACTTTCGTAAACAAAAATACATATGGTTATTTGACTGTTGAAGCAAGCTTTTTGGTTTTGTTCTTTCGTTTAAGTAATAACTTTATTCTTTCTTTTTGTAGCCCAAAAGTCCTTCGGCAACTCCTAAGAAATACACTGTCTGAGCGATGGCAAAAAGTGGCGCAATAACAATAACACGACAAAGACCACCCTTAAAGAAAGCAGTTGGACCCTCGTACTTGAAAGTTTTTCTGTAAATGATAAAAAAATTAAGTGATTTTTTAAGCTGGAAAATTTTTATAGTAATAATGTCAGAATTTTACAGAATTTTACAGAATTTTACAAAGCCGCCAATACTACGGATCAGAAATTGTCAAAATACAGTAAGTGATCAACTTATTACGGCGATTTGCACAAAAATGTAGTTCGAAAACAAAAAAAGATCGGCAATTTGAGCAATTATATTTGTTATTTTGTCTATTGACGACTCTGCTACCTCTGCAATATTTGCTATTATTCTCTGAAAATAAAAACTGTTCAATATTTGTTGGCGAAATGTCTTTTTCTCTAACCATGGCTCAAACCAAATATAGCAAACACAAATTAATTGCACACAAATTTATAAAAAAGTGAGGCGTTTAGTACTATCGTAAACACCAAGGCAAGACCCATAATTTAAAACATTATGCAGCGCTAGCTTATGCCCACAATGTCTGTTTTTAGTTTTTCTGCAAACAATTTAAATTTTTTAGTAGACCTACTGCAATTTTTGATCATTCTTCACAATGTTGTTGTTTGCAATGTAAATTGACAAATTGAGAATGAGAGCAAGAGAGTAAAATTTGATTATTCCCTTGTTTCATTTCCATAAATATTCCATTGCATTGCCATGGGAAAGACAAAAATAAAACACACACAAACACATTAATTTCCCATTAAACGACTTGTTATGCATGCATGCTTTGTTTCTTTGTGTGAAATGTTAATTTTGAGAAATTTTAAAACTTTAATATTTCGATATTTAATAGGAATATCGTGATTATTTTTATTGGACCAAGCGTCTAAGCAATATATCTAAACACATTTGATCTAAATTGATTCAGTAGTTTTTGCGTGATGCGCGAACATTTTATTTATATAGATATAACCAGTCTATTGATCAACAGAGACAATTCAAGATAAAAATCATGCAATTCAAAATCAACTTCAAAGATCCCACTACACACATATTAATTTTATTTACATAACAATTATCGGTTGGAGACAATGAATGGTTGGAGTAATGAATCCCTCGGCTCAACAAAACCACAGTCGAATTTTATAAAACAAAAGGTACCAGCTTTGGGTTCTAACAATATGTTGTTAAACATAAAGTCACTAAATAATACAAAAACAGCATAAGAAATAACGTCTTTCTATTTTTTTTTTTAATGAATTGCAAAACTAAGGTGAAACATTAAAAAAAATGCAAAGAAATGGTTTTGTTGCATTTAGTATTTTGCGTTAGGTCACTATTCTAATAAACACATCATATGAAAACTTATGATGTATTATTCATACATCGTAAAAAAAACTATCATGATGTGGTATTTGACCTTAATAAAAAAAAGAGCCACACACTCTTTCAAAAAACTTTTCGAATAACTCTGTACCATTTATTTGACTTACGTTATACAATCCATGATACCCTTGAACTCTTTTTCGCCATCAGCTTTTTTTAGCGCCTGCAAACGAGTTTTAACTACATCGAGTGGATTCACAAAAATCGCTGCAAAAGAACCTGCACCTAATCCTGATACGAAAGAGACCCTAAAAAACTAATGATTAGAAAAGAAAGCTCCCATCGTTTAGAAAAAAATAATTTACCAAAACACAGCTTCACCGGAGCCATCATTGCGACGTGGTCCCATAGCATTTAATGTAGCAAATAATGGGAAATAAACCACCGAAAAAGTAATATCACGCAAGCCGGTCGCACCGATGCCTTTGTACAAACCGAAAATACCTCTTTCTCGTAGCAATTGCTTAGTTAATTGAGTGGCGGAAGATTTTTCCACTGTCTTCCCAGCAAGCTTAGCTGCTGCTGCAACACGACCAGCATCTTGCATTTGTATTTTTAATAGTTCCATTGGCGTTGTAACGATAATTTGGAAAGCACCAGCTAAACCACCTGCAACCATTTGACTGGATATCGGCAGTTTACCATCTTTGGTAGTCAATTTATGACGGAAATAATCATTAGCTGCCAATTTTATAGCCTTTTCTGGAGTAATGAGTAGAATGTTAACACCAGAGCCACGGTACATGCCAAAATAACCTTCAGCACGATATGTTTTCCTAAAGCAATCAAACCTAAATACAGAAAAATGCAACAAAAAAAATGATATTATCTTCAAATTTGAATGCAGAGAAATACTTACATATTTTTGTACATTTTCTCGCCATTGGGACCGACCTGCTGATTTTGTAAGCGTGTTTTTACTAAATCTAATGGAAATACGCATGATACACCAATGATACCCGCAATGCCACCGTTGATAATTTTTGGAACTAAACTAAAAAAATAAAATAACTTATCTTGCTAATTTAAATTTTTCTGGAAAATAATCCAATAGATATTCTTAAGCGCTAAATTGAAATACGCAAAACTTTTTTCGTATTTAAAGTAACCTGGCTATAATAACATGGTTTAAGCAGTGAGACTACTTGTTTACTCGCTGTTGTCAGATCTACTTCGGAAGTAATGGGTCTGAAAATCAACATAAATAAAACAAAAAACATGCCCAACCGGTGCCAGCAATAGCTTCATGATAGGCTTTTCCAACATAGGAGAATTGGATCACTTTACTTAATAACACCTGATGGCGGTACCATTACGCACATCCATGCTAGAATAAACAAAGTGAAAGGTACCTTCGTTCAACTTTGTAATGATCTCTAAGGTCGAATTGCTCACCAGATGCCGTTTGCTCCGATTCAAATCAAACGGCGAAAATGGAAATGATTGGACATCGTGGAAACGATAGTTAGAACAAGAAATACGTGAATCAGGGAAATGTTGGAGAGAATTAAAGTCACTTGCTACTGATCGTGCACGTTGGAAGAGTTTTGTGGAGGCTCTATGCTCCGTAAGGAGATAAAGGACACAAGAGACTAGTTTTAATTGTACAAATTTTGAGTGTTTTTAAATCAGTCTTAAATTTGAACCAAATACATTCCATACTGGATTTGGGTTAACCATTTCAAAAGTACATATTCCTATACGAACAGATATTTTTGTTTATTTTCCTGTTTTATCTATAATTAAATTAATAGGTAAATAAAGCTACATTTAAACTGAAAGAAAAACTACACTTGACAGTGACAAAATTTTTGTTTGTACATATATACATACATACATATTTTTTAAAGGTGAAACATTGAATTCTTGAATCGTTGCCACATATCGGCGGCATGCTTTGGCTGCTATTTTAGCGCACTTCGAGTGCTTAGCCAAAAATCATATGACGAAGGTATTAATTCCATATTAAAGGACGTTTCGAAACTATAAATTCTTGATGAATTCCCAAGGAGAAAATTATTCAAAATAACAGAATGAACGCATTGGTTGTATCGAATGCTAGAAGCGTTCGCAATGGAATTTATTGAAATTTATTGAAAGGACAACAATATTGAAATAAAATGTTCTATTTCGAAAAAACGGTTCTATGTGATCAAAAAAATGTTCGACATTAATACATGTATATGTTCATGTTTGAACCAACATACATATGGTATATGGTAAATACATACTTTTGTTTTAACAAGTTATTATAAAATTAAACTTCATAAACAAAAGATTGTTACTATCTTGAGCAAATAAACCGATCTGAATGAAACTTTCGCATTTTAAAAGAGATGAATTACGATGAATTCTTTCGGAAATTTTTAAGAAATAATTTTTTCATACATTTTTTATTAATTGTATAAAATTAATTTTTTTTCGTGTTCAGCACTATTTATAAATTTGAAAAAAATGTCGGTATACATCAAAACTGTAAGGAATCCAAATCCGTCGTTAAAGTTCAAGACCCTAAGGACTCTAAGTCCGTTGATGCTAAAATATTCAAGATTAATATTATTATTATTACACGTGCAACACAACATGTCGTTGTTTCCGGGTGAAGAACATAAACACGCACTTTTTACAAAGCACAATTTATTTTCTTCAAAAAGATTTGTCATATGGTGGACGTAAT
Source organism: Meiosimyza platycephala (assembly GCA_963662105.1). Lineage (NCBI taxonomy): Eukaryota > Metazoa > Arthropoda > Insecta > Diptera > Lauxaniidae > Meiosimyza > Meiosimyza platycephala. The sequence continues at coordinate 282,278 of OY759209.1, forward strand.
CAACACTGTCATCGCTTAGTACTTCAGCATATAGGTCGAGGTAAGTGAGCAGCCTTCGGCTGAGGCTCAGAAGTTTACATCCTATAGTATGTCCAACACCAGCTAAGCTAGCCAAAGCATTCGGCGTTGGATCGGGGTTTAATATATACAATATCCAACATTAGCTTTGCTAGCCACAGTACCGAGTAGTTTTTGTTTGGCTTTTGATTTGTATGGACAGTAAAGATGTTTTGGTGGTTTTTGGCTCAAAACCGAGATAAATGAAAAACGGGCTGTATTTGAAGTTAGTGTGAAAGCCTTATAACATACAAATGTATGAAGACATTAAGTATTTAAAATACACTTACGCAAATTGCTTTGTTGGTGGTGGTTGATTTTGAGCCATTCTGTAAAGAAAGCAATTAAAATAGATTTTAGTTAATTTATAATAGCATAATGAATGCATATTGCTAATTGATATGCAATTAGGTAATTTAAGCAAATATTTAAAAGTCCGGCACTTCAAGAGCTCCCCGACTCCATTAAGTATGCTTATGTTATACTCGAAAGACAAAAATAAAATGATTTCGTTTTTCAATAAAAATGGTCCTTCCGCTCAAATATCACACCACACTCTAAAAAAGTATGTGGTTTGGCGGAAGGGAGCAAGTTCTATCCGGCAAAGAGTTTTTGGGATTGCAGTCTCGTAAATGTATAGTCTTTTTATTGGTTACGTGACTGGCACAACATATTGTTATCAGCAACATAGTCTTTGTTAAATTAAAGCTAAGTTAATTGCTTAAACGCATTATTTAATACAACGTTAAGATAATATTGCTCGTTTCTGATAAGCAGAAAGATTAAAAAATAACTTAAGACTTCATTGCATCATAAATTTGATAACAAGAGTTCAATTTACATCAATCAAATACTAGCGGACTATGATGTCAAAAGAGATAACTTTATTAAGGAAAATATTAGTGCCTTCTAGAGAGCAAAACCAATCTAACTTTCAATTATATCTCTTCCTGACAAGTCGCAAACGATGCGCTGTTTGGTATTCACATAGTAGGACAGAATCTTTTATGATTTACAAAGGCAATACCCCTTGTTTTTGATAAAAATTAGCTTAGTGGAGCTTCTTTTGTTTTATCCAAATACATATGTCTGAGATTTTAAGTGGTTATATTTCGGTTATATTTAGTTTATCAGCCAGTATCCAAACATATTCTAATAAAGTATGATTTCGTCCACGGATATTTATGGCAAATGAGTTTTTTCAAATTGCAGTCTCCTAAATTTAGCCTAATTAATTCTTTATAGCCAATCGTCCTTTATCATTTTTTGTTCCATATTTTGAGTTTGCCGTAAAAATTTGAAACAAAACGCACAAATTTTTTTATAAAACTAAATATTTGAGATTTGCGCTAATAATGTGGGCGGCGGAAATCATCCTTGATGTGATGACATATGTGGGACATATTGTTACATAAACTTTACACCTTAAGAAAGGGCTAAGTTAATAAAAATTTTGGAATCTCGAATTTATTGAACCTGCAAAATATGATTTTTAAGCTCTGAAAAGAAATGGATCGTGCTGTCAGTTTGAAAAATCTCCAAATAACCAAAAAAGATAATATGCATTTATACTTTATCATGTGACAAAAATCTATAAGTGGACAATATCAAAAAAATATGCCGACCAGTGTTCAAATTAATACTTGTAGCAATTATCGCAAACATGACTATGTGAACAAATGAACAATTTAATAAGAGTAATATATGTATATCTGAAAATATAGCAACAAAATTTAATAGGACATAAAGATATGAGATATTTGTAGTTTTAATTATCAACTAAATTTCTTGCACTTTGTACCCGCTCTAATTTAACTTAACTTTTATAACGTTACAACTTACTTTACATTGATTTTGTTATTATTATCAATTATTTAGAAAATAAAAAGGGAAGGCTACTATTCCGCAAAGAATCGGTTCTCAAAGTATCTACATAGTTAATTGATTATTAGTTGATTATACTAATCTGGTAGAAAACCAATGATTTACGCAAGCTTATTAATATGCATACGGAAAATTTGTACACATGAATTTTGCCAAAAATTATCCATAAATTAATAAGTTATTTTTTCCAATAAATACCCTTTTCGTATGATTATACATAATTTTTGCTACACTAAACAAAACGTACCTGTAGGTGTTTTAAGAGTTGTCTTTAATTTAAAAACGATTTCTTTGTGTGAAAGGAATTATGTATCGCAATATATTATGTATTACTCTTCCTTAAATTTACAGCTTGTTTATAGAAAAATTAATTTGACACCAAAGTGAGATGCATCATCCAATTGAATCGCCACTAATCCCAATCGAGACCAACACAACTAACACCAACTTTTTTGGAATGCGACTGATAAAAATTTTGACATTTTATTTTATTCTATTCCTATTTTTATTTCCAATTGCATTTTACTGTCATTTTCACCAGGTGTGATCCCGTTCAGAAGAACAAGCTGTCTTAAGTCAATCGCCCATTGAGAATAGCTGACAGCTTAGATGAAATCCATATACACATGTGTATGAAGAGCTTAACAGAATTGGCGATTTATCTTGTGTCAAATCGCACCAAAAAATAGAATTTGTTCTATTTCTCTGCGATAAATTTTGCTAGTATCAATTTTTTACTCACTACAAACGTATAGGAAAAATCTGAACGATATTGCACGTCCCAATTCTATTTAGCTCTTGAAGTGTGGCCAAATCGCAGCGTATACTTAAACGCAGTGGTTGAAGTTGGTAATTTTCAACTTTTGACGTACGTTGGAACTTTCACAACTGTGAATTTGTATAAAACAAAGAAAAAAAAAAAGGAGATAAAATTAAAATTGTTTTTATACATAAATGCAGACTTTCAAAGAGAACTTACTAAATTTAATATTCAAAAACCATTTTGTTGATGTTTTATATGACTTTGAATGCGTTGCGTATTGCTTAGATCACTTACATTCCTATCATTGGTATACTTTGACGCAACGGACTAACTCTAGAATACTATCCTTATCGTTGATACTAACAATAAGTGAAATTTTCTCACCCAGTCATTTTAGCCGAATGGTTCTTCGACCAGGACGTCTTATGGCCTTAGTGAATCAGTTCTAAACAGCTGCCACTCTTAACGATACAGTGAACAGTCGAAAATGGATCCAATTTACCCCAACCTTATTTTAACATATCCTGTTGCTATAAACCATGGTATAATAATAAAGGTGAAGGCGATACTTATCGCTGACTAATTTCTCATACAAAAATTTTTTAAGCGGGTTACCGTGTCAAAAAAATACATCTAATAAATATAAGGTAAAAGCAAATTGTCAAAATTTGAAAATACAAGAGAAAGGTTCGGCAAAAGTCAAAATCATATAAAAATAAAATAGTTTTCTTGTTGAAAAATTATTAAGTGTTGTTTGACATTTGCCGAACTTGAAAATAAAAGAGAAAGAGGCAACATAAATCATGGTTGTATCTAGGCAGATGTGAATGTCTACTTACATCTCTAGGAGCATATATCGACTTTATTCTGCCTCGCACAAATTTCGATAATCGCAGCCGTGCCAAGAATAACAAATCGAATCGTGTTGTTCCAGATATTAAAGCTGAAATTCATAATTAAGAAATAAGTATCTTCAAATTTTGATTTTGCACAATTTAACAAACAGTCGCTGCAGAGCACACCATTCAAGTATAACAATCATGAGTGGCACACGGTTTGCGCGATCCGGGCGCTGTCGTTTATTTTTATGCCTTGTTGCCCTGATGCTGATGTTCGGAATGGTGGCCATATTCCATAGCTCCCAACAGCAATTAGATGAGACAAGGGAACAAAGAATGCGATGTGAGCAACAACAAGAGGCGTTAAATATACGATTACAATGTAGGTACCTAAGTTAATAAGCTTAAACCGAGCTCATTTGAGATAGATACCTAAAATAAAATTGGTCTTTTTGTTCTAGCGATCGTGGAGCAAAAATATAATTTAGAAAAATCACAGGAACGCGAACGTGATGAGCAAATGAAAACACGTAAAGGTTTGGAGCAGAAATTAACATCACAAAATGAAATACATGCAAATGATCAAATGGAAGCAACCGAGCGCTACGGCAAATTGCAGGAAAGTTTTAATACTTTGCAGAATGAACACAAAAAGTTGGTTGACGACTACAGTCACGCCACAAAACAACATACGGAGGCAATCAATGCGTTAGAAAAGAAGTTACAACTGTTACGCACTGAATTGGAGAAAGAAAAAAACGCGCAGGATACTGATGTACAGTGGAAGGTAAGTAAAAATTATTTAACTCAAAAATGTTTCCTGTGCAATGTTACACCATGGAATCTATTTATCACGGAACTTGAAAGTAAACTATCTCAAATCAGAAATCCCAAGAAAACTACATTTTTGGTTGTGAGGGGGAGGGATGGTTGTGTTGATTGTTTTAATACGTCGTTCGATCTAGAACCAAACTGCTGATACCCTCTTTTTATGTAAAAGCTGAGTCATAGTTCAACATTAACTGTTCAGCCAAATTATTTCAAAATGATTCTAAACACTTTTTTCCATTCAACAGGAAAAATACAATGCTCTAGCTCACGAAAAGCAGCGCCTGGATGCAATAATTACATCAAATGATCCTAAAGTCACAAAGCAACGCATCTCACACTTAGAGCACATAGTAGCTGAATATAAATCAAACTGCGATTACAAGCCAAAAGATTATTTATTAGATGGACAACAAATAAATAAACCGCTGAATCCACCTGACACTACGCGAAATATAAGTCCCCCACGTCTTGGTTTTGATAAGCCAGAAAATGTAAAATCATTCAGTGAACAAAAAGTTGTGAGTCCAGATTTGTACAAAATACCCTTAATAGTAACTAACAAAACGATTCATGCATCTACTACGACTACTATAAGTAGTGGTGCGAAAACAACAAGTACAAGCAATTCTACTAATAAAACATTTTCAGCTGCTTCCACACCACCAGGTGTTAAAAACGGTGATGGTGTTATTGGTGTTGGACAAAATGTATTGCATAATATAGACAGTCAACTAAATTTACCATTTTCCGCACGCAACAATCGTAGCTTTATTATTAATTCCGTTGAAAATTTTCAGATTGCACCCAAACCTTTGAAAAAAGTTTCTGAAGAAACGCCTGAAACTCAACTTAAACAGGATCAGGAGAAGGTTCAACAGCAACAAGATGATCATGGGAACGCTAATATTGCTTCGCCATTAAGTGCACCACTTCGCTCTACAGAAACAAAGAAAGGTCAAATTAAAAATTTAATCAGTTCAACTTCAATTTCATCTCCTTTATCTTTGCCACTGAGCCAACGACGGTTACCTGTTAATGTTGCACCAATACCAGAAAATTTTGATGAACTTTTGAAGGAAGATCACGCCAACGAAAAAGTAACTGCCGAAAAATTTAACAATAATGTCGATCCGGCTGATATTGACGCAGCTGTGGAAGAATTACCTAAAAATGATAATGACAATGACAATAATCGCTATGCGAATGTTGTAAATGAGCTAGAGCAAAAAGCTAAGGTCGGGGCGGCAGCGAACGAAGACTCTGGTGCACATGAAATCAAAGATCACGATTTCATTAATGATCAAAATTTTAATTTACCCGCTGATGAAGACAATAATTTCTTTGGTGGCGGGGATAAACATGAGGCTGCCGTCGGCGGCGGTGGTCTTGCAGGAGATGTAAAGAAACACAAAGCTGTTGGGGCAAATAATGACGATGATGATGATTTGTTAGGCAACGCAGGTCCTGTTGGAATTGGTGGCGATATTGCAGTAAAAAATCAGAATTTGTTAGATGCTGATAACCTTAACAATGAAGTTCTGAGAGATCAAGGCAAAGAATTTCAAGATGGTCTACATTTAGAGGACGGTAACGATGAAGACGAAGATGGTATAAATTAGTTTAATTTTAGTTATTTCAAACAATTTATGGTTTGTTTTACAGAAGATGACTATTCAAATCCAGCTGCTCGGAAGCAAGGTGCGCAAGCCATTAGAAATTAAGTTTAAAGTTTAGCTGCTGGCTGCAGCTAAGGCTTAATAATATTAAATAAATAAATTAATACAGAATATTTTGAAAATATTAAAAGTATTAAAATTAAATGAAAATCATGCATGCAATTTTGGGTGTTAGAAACTCCATAAATTGAATTTGTTTCGATTGTACTTTTTTCTGCCGTGATATACATACGCATGTGAGTATGTATATTTGAATATTTGTGTCTAATTAGATTTATATTTAAGAATTTTCGTTGACTTCTCATATAATTATATGCTTAATACTAAATTTTAGCTTCTTTCGTAAGTTTATTTTAAGTACTTTATATTTTAATTTTTTTATAAAATAATTAGTTAATAAAAAATAAAAAAAATCTTGGAAAAATTGCTATATGAATTTTTGGGGATATGTACATGTAATTACGAAAATTTGAGTAAAATGTAAGAAACGTAGCCCTCTGAGACACCCAACGCAGACGACGACGATCGGAACCAATTGAAGGATCTTTTAAATGGATTATAGTTGATTCTTAAGTACATAAGTATGTATATATTTTTTACACATGTGTTCCACGGAATTTTTAAGTTTTTTGTAAATATCTATGTATTCATCCTGTGCAAGTAAATGATTTAAAGGCATATGTTTCATCATTATTTCCCAACGTTCAAGCGTATATCGACCCATTTCCTTAACCATTTCCTAAACACAATTGAAACGATATGCGATAGCGAGAAAAAACAAAACGAGACAAGATTTTTTCAACATCCGACTATAGAACGAATAATGAAAAACATCGTACGAATAAAAAAAGTTGAATCATTTGGCTATCGGATTACCAGTCATTTCGCTATTTGTTGCTAGTAGTCCGATAGTTGGATGTTTAGCTTATTTTCATTTAAAAAACAGGGGGGGGGGATTCGACTACCTGGCGAACATAAAATAAAGAAAAACATCTGACCATCCCACGAAAATATAAAAAAAAATTCCTCCGACTATCAGACGAACAAATAAAAATTAAACATCCGACTATCGGATTAGCAGCCACTCAGATTAAAAAACATTATTGACTTAATAATTTATTACTAATGATATATGAATGTTTATAATTAAATTAAGTAAATAAGTATTTACGAAAACAAGTGCATGATGTGTAAATACAAAGTTTATAAAATCTATAATTAAAAAAATTAAATGGACTAAATATAAAAACATAAAAAACAAAAATAAATGTTGTGCTGCATGAATATAAATGAATTCTAGTTTTTTCGTGCAACAGAGCTGCAAAAGAATACAATAATATAAATTAATGGGTATTTTAGTTTCGAAATTTTTATAGTAAAATTACAAGTTTTCCTCAGAAGGTAGTACTCATGACATTTGAGGATAACTTTATTTGGGAATCAATTTTTTCTGTATAACTATACGTTCGCACTGGGCGAACGAGCGAAGAAAATTATATCGTTAGTTTTTTCCTTACAAGATTGTTTCGTTCGTTCGCCCAGTGTAAGCACACGGCAAAAACATTTTTAATTTGCGACTTTTTATTTATGTATCTCGATTCGCCTTTCCTTTTATTTTCAATTTGAAAATATGATATTTTAAATCAAAACAAAAACTGTTTATCTAGTCTGTGCTGACAATTAGAGACAAAATGTATTATTACGGATATACAAATTATGGTTGCAAAGTGGTATTATTTTTATTTTTGAAAGTTTCATAAATCTTGTTCTTACTCACAATTTTTTAAAAATATCCAAAGTCAATAAAATTTAAATATTTTATTAAATTTCAGAACCAAAGTTTAATTCATCTCCAACTTAAAAAAGTTTTCCCAAAAATAACTAAAAAACTAGATTTTGCTGCAAAGCCTTTTATTTTACGTGGGTACAAATACAACAGTGATTTTGCGATTTATGGACTGTTTTCTGTTATTTGTTTTTTCAGCCAAGAATATCGTGTCACCAAGTACCTACCTAACTTTTTTTATTGTGTTTAGTTTTTTACTCGAAAATTATTGAATTTACAGAATAAATAAAAATATTTTGTCAGCTTTTAAGAAAAAAGTAATATTATGCAATAAAAAAAAATTCCTTGCACAAATTTTACACCAACAAGATTAATTAATAGTACGCCACGGGAGAAATTATTTATATCTTGGTAACAACCTGATGTATGTACATCAATTATAGAACACGCTCGTCAAAAAAAAATATTTAATGTATACTTCTGAAGAGAAAACCTTTCCAAATAATAATGCTAAGCAAATATATTTGATCAGAGTACCCGACCGAGCCAGACATTTATTTTTTTCGAAATATGACTTAAATTTCCTTTTTTTGTTGTCTAGTTTTGAAACTTCATATATGTACTGAAGAAAAATAAGTTTTAAATGGTTAAGAGTCTTAAAATCAGTATATTGAGATATATTTTACTATCTTAATGGACATTTTTAAGTTTATTAGCTAATGACTTCTAGGACAATAACCTATATTTTCTTCAGATGTTTTCGATTCAGCAATACAACAATTTTATATTATAAGGTACAATTTTTCAATAGAAAGCATCATAAACTGGAATAAAGTAAATAATTTCCTGTAATTGTAAAAAAACTTTAAATATTTTCCAACACTGTTTTTCCCAGTTTCAGCCAGGATATTGTGATATTAGGACGCAAATCAGTAAACTGAAAACAAAACTAACAAGTTTTAATTTCTAGACTTTATAATTTGTGTACCATTTTTTTTTAAATAAATAAAATTTTGTGTTAATAAAATTTTAAAAATTTTTCACTTTAGAAGCATACAAAAAATTAAATCTTCAGCATATTGTAACAGTTTGTACTGCACAAAAATTAGTTATCATAATTTAATTTTACTATCGCTAAGAAAATTATCAATATCAGAACGTCAATTTTTACGGACATTAAGAATAAAAAGCGTAAATATATTCAAGTAAAACATCAATTAAGTAGTTATAACACTACCTTGTCGTTGAGACCGCACGTTGTTATTCTTAATGATTTGACAATTTTAAACAAGAATGTGCAATTAGTTTTTAACTAGAGGATACTGAAATATTGTTTCAAAGTGTAAAACACTGTTTTGAGGCATATTTTTAAGTAACTTAAGTTTATTGATTTAGATATAGAATATCCACTCCTTTTCAATCTTTGCAACAAAGAAGTTTTTAAGTAACTTCAGATATTGGATATCCTTCTCTTTTCAATCTTTGCAACAAAGCTATTCATCAAAAAAATCAATAAAAAAGTTTTGTTTGGAAGTTTTTATAAGGCTAGTGTAATTATCAGAAGAATGGCACAGCTCTCCACACTATTTTTTATTACCGTTCAATTTTAATTATTTGTAGTATTGTAACTTTTTATTACTATATGCTCTAATGATTTATGTAAGACGAAATCGTCACCACCTTAAACTTTTGCAACTCTGTCGGTTAAAAATTGTCGTAAACAGTAAAAAGATACAAGAAAATATTAATCAATATACGTATAACCTACTGCGTATTCACCAAGATCCAAGGATGTTTCAGTACCTGATCGAGCGGCAAGCGCTCTTTTGGATTAACAACGAGTAGCTTTGAAATCAAATGTGCCGCTGCTTTCGAGACATGATCAGGAACTTTATAGTCGACTTTTATTATTTTTTTGTAGGTAGCGTCGTAATCATTGGCTGAAGTGGCAAAAAATGGTGCACGACCAACAAGTAACTCATAACACAATACACCCAAACTCCAGAGGTCAACTGTCTTAGTGTGTGAAAATCCTTGCACCATTTCAGGAGGCAAATAATCTAAAGTACCACATAGTGTGTTGCGCATTGAATTCGGTTCGTGAACCGACCAACCAAAATCAGCGATTTTTAAGTCGCCATTGTGCCCTAAAAGCAAATTCTCTGGTTTGATATCACGATGTATGACATCACGTTCATGTAAATAACTTAAGGCAGATGCCAGACAACGTATATAAATTGCTGAACGTGGTTCTTCAAAACGCTTTAGTGGCTGTGCATATAACTCTTTGAAAAGAGTGCCCTTAGGTGCATATTCCAAAATTAAATAAATTCGAGACTCGTCATGAAAAAAACCAAATAGCCTTAAAATATGTGGATGCCGTAAATGGGATTGTATCTCAATTTCTCTTCGCACCTGATGCTCTACATTGGATTCTTGTATCTGCGCTTTAAAGAGTACTTTTAGAGCAACGACAAATTGTGAATCTTTTTCACGCGCCAAATAAACATTTCCAAATTTTCCTTTCCCCAATGCGCGTCCGATTTCAAAGTTATTTAAACTCCACGTTTTCTTTTGTCTTTCAGTAGAACTTTTTTCTTCAACAGTTTTTTTCGCTAACTTAATTTCATGTTTCGCTATCACTTCTACTGTTGAAGATTTTGCAGATGCTACGTTAATTTTGTGTTGTTGCTGCAGCTGAGCTGGTATTTTATTTTTTTGTATTCCTACTGATGGTGGTGCCGGTTTTGCAAATATACAAGGTTTTGTTATATTAACTATTTGCGTCGAGTTTATGACGGAATTCGCATTCGCTATTTTTGCTGTTTGATTGGAGTTTGCGACGAAATTAAAATTCGCTGTTTTAATTATTTGACTGGAGCTTGCGACGTCATTTGTCTTATCTGTTGGACCTATAGGATTGAGGTTCGCTAATGGCGCCGCCACCAGGCTTGTTACGGAATTTGGTTTAGACATTGAAACCGAGCTACAATAGCTTGCTAATGACGGAATTGCTTGAGGGCTTTTTTTTGCATCGTCAACCACGACCTTGAGAGAGTCATTGAGGTTAGACATAAACCTAGAAGTTCTTATTACATGACTACTTACCATTTTCTTTAAATTATCATTCCCAATTCTTTTAGGTTTATGTTGTTCAGTCTGGTTCTCTTTGTCGCCTTGAATGTTGCTAGGTTGCTTGAACATTTTTATTAAATTAAGAAAAATTTCGAATTTAATTGAAGTTTTCAAATAAATTATTAAAAACAAAGTAAAAAATGTTGAAAACTATTCAAAGATTTTACACTGCTTCCTTTCTGCACTTTAACCGATTTATTTTAAAAACCACCGCGCATTCTGCACTTCTTTTCTTAAGGTATGTTTCGTTCATTCGTTCACTGAATATAAGTCGACGTTTACACAAGGAAGTTCTATGAAAGAAATTCTTGTCTTATTCTCTTTTGTGCTTTTGTTTAAAATTTGCGACAAACGACAAATTTTGTACCTCGTCTCTTTGGTTTTTCCTATCTTGCCAACAAACAAGGAAACTTTTTGTCAAGAGTTTCCCTGCTCTTTCAAAAAATAAAAGACAAGAATTTCTTTCACCGAATTTTCCTATCTCGGCGCTTACACAGGCAAATTCGGTGAAATAAATTCTTGTCTATTCTTTTTTGTGCTTTTTTTAAATTTACGACACGCGAAAAATTTTGTACCTCGTCTCTTTGGTTTTTCCCCTCTTGCCCACAAACAAGGCAACTTTTCGGCAAGAATTTGTGTGGGTAAACGCTGAGTATGTAAACGCTGACATATATAATTACTTGTTACTTTTTTCTATTGACAATTTAATAGTACAAGCAATTATGAGAAAGTGTTCACAATTTTTTGTATTTTTGTACAAGGGGAATTACGTGAGGTGTAAATTCTATGCATTAAGAAGTTGACGTAAGGTTTTCCTTGACCCCCTCCTCCCACTTGGTGAGATTTGGTGAGATTTTGCCGGACCCCCTTCCCCTTATTTTGACTCACGTAATTAATGGACATCCACCAACATTAACTTATGACACATGACTTTATGCCTAAATACATATATATGAAAACATATCTTCCATTTTTTTCGCAAGTGGTTTTCACTTCAGTAATTTTTTTAATTCTGGTAAAATAGTTAATTTAATAGATTCAAACCATTAATGCAAATCTTTTTGTTTTCGAGTGAATAAATAAACACAAGTTCAGTGCATACTATCCTCCTTGACTTATCTCACTTTAGAAATAACGGACAGTCTACTGTGCTAAACTTCGAGTAAAAACTAAATTTTTTCAAGTTTTTAAATGCTCGATGACAAGCTACACTGGGCTAAAATAAAAAAATTTTTATAACAAAAACATTACAGATGTGGTTGACTTAAGTAACATCTCTAAGTTTGAATATCGATATACGAATGACAGATGTGGGGGATTAATAAATTTCCATGGTTGTGTATCGAACATCACACAGAACAAGGAATTTTTGCTTTGAAATTTGTAAATATTTTAAATGGATTTAAATAATTTAACATGTCGCGTATGCTTAGGAAACTTTGATACTTCCAACTCGTTATACGACTTTGTAGAGTATGAGGAAAAAGTGGAATTAAAAGATGTACTGAAACGTGTAACAAACGTAGAGGTAGACACATTTAAGTTCAAAATGTCACCATTCACCATATTCCTGTATTTCAATTTAAGGTTGCAAATGATGAAGCGGTAACTCCAACCAGAATTTGCAGCAATTGCACTGAAAGACTTCTAAACGCCTATGAGCTAGTGTGTCAAGTGGAAAAGTCAGAAGTTATGCTGCAAAGTTTTATTAGAAAGGAAAATCAAGATTTGCTTACAAGCGATTCGACTTTGACCCAACAGGAGGATACTATTCGATGTGATGGAGACGAACTGATTGAAAACGAAGAATTTGAAATACTGGAAGACGAATTCCAAATTTTGCCTGATGACGGTCAAGAATCTTTCACATATGAAATTAATCACGACGCATCAGAAAATGAAATGGAGACGGAAGACTTTAAATTGCAACCGGATCGAGAAAATCAAAACTTGAACTGCAATAATTCAACAGAACAAAGCAATGAGATAAAAGAAGAGAGTAGTAGTGCAGCGATAAAAAAAAGTTATAAGTTAGTGAACTTTTAGTATATTTATTATAAAAATATCAATCAGGAATTTCTGATTAGTTCGTTATTTAGAAAAACATCCAAAATCTTGATTAATATTTTTTATACCTTTCTTCGACCTTGTGGAAAGTCTTAATTTTTTGTCACCTCGGTCAAAAGTACCTTTCATATAAACTAACGAAATTTCTATTAAAACTTCACCCATATCTTTTCCACTTGAATCTAGGATTCATATGAAAATGTCCTCGAAAAAATAAAAACAGCTTTATGTACTTCTGAAGCGAGGAACCAAAAATGCATATTTTTCAATTTATCAAAAAAAACAAATATGTATTTGGTTTGATCTTTTAGGGCTTCGTCTAATATCCTAAGACCACTTCAAAAGCGAGGGTGCTGAAGAAAGATTCTATAATTATTTTGATCCCTGATTGGTTTTTTATATGTACTAGTTCTTTCCGACTTGTGGCACATTTGCTACCATTGTGGTCTAGCGGGCGCTGATATAAAAGTTTCTCTCATCTTTCTTGATGGTAAGAGGAATGCAATCTTATTTGGGATAAAACTATGGTTAGCAATCAGATGCAGTTTGTTATTTAAGATCGTGCGGGCCCACAAAATCTTCAATATTCGCCTCAAGCAGGAGTTCAGAAAAATTTGTATTCGTCGTAACAGAGCACGCGTAAACAACCATAATTCAGCATAAAACAAACTAGTGTATATTTGATTCAAATGTTCATAATTTGGTGTTCGTTGAAATGTGTTTGGTTTCCATATTTTATAAAGCTGAACAAAGACCTCTTGCCTTGTTAATTATTGATGTAAGGTCTTCCGTGGTGCCACCTTTAGTAGTGAGAACGCTGCCAATGTAGCAGGACGATGCTCGCTTATGTTGTTCTCGTATATGTTAAAATTTTGGAGAATCGTTCTCGTTGATACTGCTGTTTTCGCAATGTCACTACGTGGTCTAATAGTGACTACCTGTTCGCTAAGCCTCGTAGTTTTAGTTTGCATACCGGACGATCTTGATGACAGGAGGGTGACATCGTCTGTGTAATTGTGTTGGAGATAGAGTTTATCATTTTTTGGATTATAAGTTAAGGCTTTTTGTATTATTTCCAACTGACGCTTCGCCAGTAAGATCTTGGTCCATTTGTAAGGATTTTGTTGCTGCAGTTCTATCAGTTCCAACCATGGCTATAGCACATGACTTGACTCCATGTTCATTCTTTTTCACCAATGCCAAAACTTTGTGGTACGTAGTGATTTCTTGCATTTAGTAAGCGGGGAAAAAAGGACAAGCATCACAATAATATAACAAAAAATTTATTTTTCATACGATTTTAAGAATTTCCAGTTATTTTGACCTAATATCGCACGGTACGAAGAATTAAGTAAAATAAAATACAAGTTGCATAAATAGTATCAAACGGATACGAAAATTTTTGAAACGAATTAAAGATCAGTGCAAAAGATGCATATAAATATAATAGAAGAATTACTTTTTCCTAGCTAGGCTTTGCCGCCTGAGTGAAGGCCTTATCACATTAAAAATCCATTTGTACATCGCTTGTGTATATTTATAAGTTTCAAATCGTACGATCTCGAAATCGTATGTTACTCACGAAAAATACGGTTTAGCACACCGTTCAGCACGATTAGAAATAATAGAGGAGACCACAAGCAGCCCTACTATAAACTGCAGTGTTCGGTTCGTTTGGCAGTGAGAGATTGTTGTGAATGATGCGCCGTAGTGCGCCTTTAATATTTTTAGAAACATTCTTTGTTAAAAGTGCTTTACAAAACTACTATGTATGCTATCGAAAGCATACATGCAAGCTCGTTTGCCACTCACATATTTACTCCAGAATAATACGGAGGGTGACTACTATATATCCGTACATGAACGGAAGACGGATTACTGTCTGCGCAGTGATCTCTCTCCAGTTTGTTATTACGTTAGAGGACGAGTTGAGAATAGTTTCTCCTTATAATTTTTACAAAGAGTAAAGTAACCCTTTTTAGGATCTTTAATAAGTAATATTTCTAGACATTCGAAGGGTTGGATTGAATGTTAATGCTTCGGCTGCGATCTTGATATAACCTGCTGTTTTGTTCAGCTTAAGTTACTGGATGGTCAGTTGTATCTCTTCATAACATATTTTAAATTTATCTCCATAAAAATGATTAGTAATATTAATTTATTTTAACAGCACATCACATCCCTCTACAGAAATTGAATCTAAGGACGGACTATTGGGAAATATTAACAGTACTCATCAGTGTGATCTATGCCATCGAAAATTTGCAAAAGCAGATACACTGAAGCGACACATAAAAGTTGCACACACATATGCATCGCCGGAAAAAATTGCAGCAGTTGTTGCATTGATACCAAATCCACCAAAAGAACAATTTACTTGCATGTACTGTCCGCGTACGTTTGCACGAAAAGACAATTTAAAGCGACATCTTCAAGTTGTACATCACGTAAAGATTATGCAAGAAATAACTACTAAAAAGCAACACATATATAAACGTGGCTTGTGTCCATATTGTGGTGAAAGTTTTTCACAAGCCAGTCTTATTGTTCACATAAGACGTCACACTGGTGAAACACCATACAAATGTACCGATTGCAATAAAGGCTTCCCGCGGCGCCAAGATCTTACTATACACCAGCGAAAACATACCGGTGAAAGACCACATGTTTGTACGGTTTGTGGCAAAACTTTTTCCCGTCCCAATAAACTGACACGTCATATGCGTATTCATACAGGCGAACGACCATATAAATGTACGGAATGTGATCGAAGTTTTGCGCAGTCGAATGAT
Source organism: Meiosimyza platycephala (assembly GCA_963662105.1). NCBI lineage: Eukaryota > Metazoa > Arthropoda > Insecta > Diptera > Lauxaniidae > Meiosimyza > Meiosimyza platycephala. The sequence continues at coordinate 298,108 of OY759209.1, forward strand.
TTAAACATTCATCTAAGGCGACACACCGGTGAAAAGCCTTATAAATGTAGTGTTTGTGGAGATGCTTTCATTAGCGGAACAGCGTTAAAGTCACACCGCAAAATAAAATCGCATGATGCTGAGGAAAATGAACTTTCAATTGATCCGTTTGAAAAGATTCGTGTAAATAATCGCAGACGTACCGTAGTAGAAAAAGCGATTCGTAGAAAAACTGAGCCATTAGATGAAGTAATATTAGAATTTATTGATGATCCATAGAAAGCTCTACTTGTAAATTGTGTTTAATATATAATAAGTAGCACCAAAAGTATTGAAACAAGTTTTGATTACAATATAACATACACTCCCGGCAAAAAGAGATAATTTTGTTCGGATAAGAAAATTTGTTTTTTTAAATAGTTTAGCTTATGATAGTATCGTAAAACAATTTTCAATAGTCCATTTTCAAGGCCGAAGCTTTTGCTTCGATGTTGGTCAGACGAAACAAAACTTGCTCATAGATACCTTGATGTAGACCAGGTTACACCGTCACATGTCAAAAAAATAAAATTTGAACAACTTTGATCTCTGAGATGGCAGGTTCCATAATATGTACAGATTACATCATGGTATTAATGCATTGACGTACATACATATACAGTAGACGTCCAATATAACGAACTAATTAATGCACGGGTCTGTCGTAATATCGTAAAATTCGTTATATCGAAGTATTTTTTTAATCATGAAACTGGCTTTTATTTACGCCATATTTACTTGCGATCACTTATACTGGCATTCGTTTCTTACCATCTTCAATTATATTAACTTTATCACTTAACGTAAGGCTGTTGAAGGTTGAAGCGACATGAATTAAATAGCGTTCGTAATTTAGAATAGTGAAAATTTTCGTAATTTAGAGACGTCAATGATAAAATGTCTATTTGAAAAACTGTTCATTAAAATGGATATTCGTTATATCGTTATACGTTATATTGGACGTCCACTGTATGTATATACAGATGGCGTAAATACATATTTATATGTATACGATGCTTTTGCATGAACTACCTTTCTTCAGTTTTTGCCGTATATCGATCAGGTCTTCATTGAAAGTGACAGCTTTGGTTCAGAGCTATCAATTATTTCCGGAATTCTTATGGGTGGTTGTAAAAAATCTCCTTGTTTCGATCGAGAAAATCTCAACCAAGTGATTTTTTGGGGTAGAAAACTGTTGTAAATCGTTAAGAATAACTTAAATAACTCAGTGGTATTACATAAAATTATCTTACTTACAATTTTCATGCTTAAATACGCAGGTACAGTGGCTCTGTAACTTTGAAACTAAGTGGAATATGAAAAAAATTTTGATACCATTTGAATGAACAAAAATTGTAGATTAAAAAAAATGTTTATTTATTTTAAACAAATATTACCTGGAATTTTTATAATAGAAAATCAAAATATACTACTAAATTTCATGCAGACATGTATAAATTGAAAAAACATTGTTTGAAAAAATGATTTTATAATTTTAAATATGTAGTGCACTTGAAATTGAGTGGCGCTATAATTCGCCAGATACCAATTAAAAATAATCAGCTTCGATACCAAACCGTCTTTAAGCTGTAGTTGACCAAAGAGGCTACCACACTAAATATTTAAAATTATAAAATCAATTTTTTTTCATATTCCACTTTGTTTCAAAGTTACAGAGCATTTAAATTAAAAGTATGTACTGCATGAAATAAGCTGTGAGACACTGCATATATGTATGTATTTTATATAAATAAAAAAACATTGTATTTGCCGTGGCTAAGTCAGCGGCAGATTAATGCTTTGCGGGTTCCGGAGCTAAAAAATAGATGGGCACCCACAAAAATCAAATGGTCTCCATGCCAAGGAATTTCAATCAGTAGGACTAAAATCACAATTTTTTTCCCACAAATATGGAAGATGGCAGCAAGATTAAGAACTGACTCACTTAAACCAAATGTTGATATATTGTGATACCACAGGGTAGTTAACTATACCCTCTCACTGAACCAACCAGATTTCGTAATAAAGCTAAGTTAAAAGTTTGTAGTATGGGAGTATACATCGTTAGTTTTGACATTAAATGCACGAGTAGTTAAAGAGGATTTTATCAAGTTAAATAATTGCCTTAAAATTATATTATGGTTAGTGGGCAAATATCTGGGTGCTGATTTTTCTGTAATCACTCGAATCGAAGTTACGACCTTAAGCCAAGCATGGCAGTATGGCTTTGTAACTAACGGTTCCCGTTTTTTAATATATATTGTATACACATGTCCCCTACTTTTATAAATTTCAAAATAACTTGATATCACCGATATCTGTGTGACTACACCATCATTCTCAGAGTTGTCTTCACGTAGTTGGATCAAGGTGGGGTAAGGCAAATCAATACATAATCCCTGTAAATTTTATCCAGAGGTGAGGTACCATTAATTTGTCGATAATTAGCTTAATTAAGGCACAGATACGTATCGACAGATACTATGGACCCACACTAACTCACTATTATCATAAGGGTCCATTAATAGATCTCTGGATCAATGTTTTATTCTACGACAGTTCGGTTCGATTTTTTATAAGTATGTATATTGTTTCTGGGTTTTCCTCTGCATCTGTTAGCCTGGGAATTCCACAAATGCGCTGATCGACAAGTTTCTCTAGCACCTTTCCTTATCGTACGGCGTCTAGTACGCATAAAAATAGAAAAAAAATATTGAATTGATATAAACGATTGAAGAATGTCAAATACTGACAGATCAAAATTAAATTCACGTGACTAATTTCACAGTTATCCGTTTTAACACTTATATGGAAAAGAAACATCAAATATTATTTCATAATTTATTGATACTTTATTTATTTTAAATCGTAGACCTTATTAATTGTCAAATAAAAAGGTGCATTATAAATAAGAAAAGTAAAATTGGAATAAGAATTTAACTTCTATATGTACAACAATTTGAAGCAAACTTGCAACAAAAATAAAATATTTTAGGCCTTGGGTTGAAGTTTTTCCTTTCAGTGTTTGAATAGTTAAATTTTTTGTTTTACGCGACATTAATTACTTTTGTTTAATAAAATATAGCACTGTGTGCCATACTTAAAAAAATTGTCATAGAAGTAATATTTATTCAAGTGTGCATAAGAGGGTCCCTCATTTCAACAAATGCTTAAATGCTTAGTATTGTGTTCCAAGGTTTTTTTATTTTAGTGTGTGAAAATTTCAAAAAAAAATTTGTGGCAATGAGTGTAGATATCTTTGATGTAACTTCAAAGACGCAATCCGTTTTAAAATTTCTCGTAAGACAGAAAAACTATATTTAAGAGCATTCAAAAATTAAAAATTAGTTTACTGGTAATATTAAAAAAAAAAATACTATTTTGGGGTGCAACATTGAAAATACAATAAAAAGTTGTTAAATAAAGGACACTCTTGTGCAACAATTCGCAATTTAAGTTTAGAATTGGTTGCTCCTATAACTTTTATGCATTCATATATATTTAATGTCTACGTCTACTTGAGGAATAAGTCGAACGTGATCTTGAGCGTGATTTAGATCTTGACCGAGTTCCTGTATGACTCTTTCGGTCACGATAACGTTCATGATGGTGCGTTGAACGGCTACTGCGATATTTATTTGAGCTATGATAATCAGCTTCGCCATAGTCGTCAGAATCACTTGAGTGGTATCTATGACGACTACTCTTGTGATTGTCATAATGTCGATCGCGATAGTTTTTGTCATGACTTTTCTTATGACCATGGTTAGATTTTTTTGCAGAACTTGAGCTTCCATGATAGTGACGCTTTCGTTTTGCAGACGAAGAAGATATACCACTGTTTTTTGAAGAATTTCGTGAAGAATTCGAACTTTTGGAAGAACTGTCTGAACTGTCCGAGGAGTCTGAAGTCGAGTCGTCTTCGTCACTAGAGCGACGTGACTTTCGATTCGATTCCTTTTTTGATGAAGATGGCTTATGTTTGCTATCACCTTCAGTGTTTGATTCTTTTTTTGTGCCTAACATTGCATTAATTGTTACCGTATCTATAAATTTTGCTGGTAAAACTGTTGAAGACGTGCTGCTGTCTATTGGTAGTTGTAATAGTGCGGTATTAATTTTGTGTGCTGCTGTTTCAATTTGGCTGTTTTTAAATTGTGAAATATAATCCGCAGCTTTTATTGATGAACTTTTCAAATCTTTTATATCACTAAATCTTGTGGTTCGTTCTTTTTGCCTTTTACCTATTCATTAAAAAAAAAAACATTATTCAAATTTTATGCACACCAAGAAGAAAAGCTCAAAAAATAATATTAATACATGATAGTTGAAGATGTGTTCAAAAAATTAGTATACGTTCGGATTTACAAAAACTTGAAAAATGTCGAAAATTTAAGTTGATGTATAAAGCAAAGTAAAAAAAAAATTATATTGGAAAAAAGTATGCTTAATTTCATATCTTTTTGTATAGAAATTAATTTTGTACTTTGAAACTCGTAACCATTATGTTTTAAGCTAAACTTTGCAGAATTCAAAATAAAATATTTTAAGTGTAAAAGAACTGACGCACCGTTCGAAAATTGTAACTTTGAATCAGGTGTCTCACCAAATTCCTTTTCGTAACCTTTACCACTTGCAAATACTGTTGTTGAGCCCAAGCCACGCCCACTGACTTTATAATTAAGGGAAATACTACTACTACTACGCTCAGATTCACGATGATTATCGCGTCCTTTTTGATTTTTAAGTTTTTGTTGTTCTTCCGCTTGCATATGGTGCTCTTGTTCAGTGTAGAACTTTAGTTTCTCCTCTTCTCTCAAAACGGATTCAGCAATGCGTTCTTCAATTTCCTCCGAAGTTTTTGCGAAAACTTTACGCTTGATTCGTAAACTTGCCTAAAAAATATTCGAAAATCATTAGATGTGATACAAATTTTAAAATTAATATATATATTTTTTTATTGGCTCAATAAAAGAAAATAAGTATATATGGGCAAGTTCATCGAACCGAGCGATTTTGTGTTACTATGTAATACGAAATGTATTTTACACTTTGCAAAAAAAAATATCTGATCTTAAATAACATTAAATGACAACTATTGTTCAATGTAAGATAATTTTAGTTTAGTTTAAACGAGCGTATTACTGATAAATATACAAATTAGGTTATGTTAATTTAATAATGCAAATATATTTTGACACACAAACAGATTTTTCGCATTTATGGCCGTGAAATAAAAAATTAAGACGCATGAGTTCACAAAGACCCTCTCCCGCGTAGCTTTTTGCTAGCAGACTCTCCTAAGGAGATGGTTTATGCACACTTTCTGAATTGCTATGAATAAAGACATCCTTCACTTCATTCAATCCAGTAGCTACTGGGCTCCCTGAACTTTGAATCTATTCGCCTCAAATGTACTCAAACCATGTCATAAATAATTTAACAAAAACTTTGAGCCGCATTGAAATAAAAATAAGTGTTATTTAAATATTTATACCTTAATCTCTTCTTCAGAGTCAGCATAGTTTTCATTTTTATTTGACTCCTCAGAATCTGATCCAGAACTTTCATCAGAAGAGTCATCATAAGCTGCCAATCCTATAACATAATTTGAGCTTATTTATATTCATAAAATGGATGTACAAGCTGGAAGAATGGGCATATTCTGTCTACTATTTATTATACAAGGAAACTAAGTTTGCTACGTACATAAACAAAAAGCAGTAAATAAAATTTTTAATAGCAAGTTAATAAATCTAGCCTAACCATTCTCTGAATATGAGGTTTCTGACCAATTTAATGTAGTGACAAAACACCAGGGAAAAAAAAGATTAATTAATCATTCTACCAACATATTTTGGGAAAACAGTTCCACTAAACACAACTGGAAACTACATACATTATCAATGTATGGGGCAAATAAAACTTATCGGATGGATAGTCAACTGCTTCAAAGATGACCTTAGAGAGTGTGGAAATTGGCAGGGCATCGCTATAATCAAAATAAACATATGACGAGGTTAAGTGTCATCTCTTGGACAAAGGGAATTTAATTCATTGAATTTCACATCGGTGTAAAATATGGCTACATTCTCTTTCGAGTAATTTTTCATTTAATAATTGCGGATGTACTTGATGCGGTATTACATCCACTTCCTGATAATGATCTCAGATAGACGATGACTAGCACTTCGCTAAACGATAAAAATTCTGAGTTAGATACTCTTAAACTGATATTTCGACATTAAATAAGCAGCTAACTACATACATTAGGAACCATCCATCGATATAGATATACTTTAAGTAAGTAAATATTTAAATTTTTTTATTTTTTTTTTTTTTGAATTTCCTGCTTTGAGCTTACAGAACAGTTTTTGCTTCCTTCAAAAAATTCAAGATTGCAAAGCAGGCAGTTTGAGAAAAAGTCATAGATAATGTTCATTCTTGAAAAGGGTAAATAAATTGGTCAAAAACATCCTATTCACAGTATGTATAAAGAACTGACCCATAACAAATAGCGTAACTATGTTGACAAGAAAACAAATTACTTTTGCACCAATCGTGTACTAAAACTTTTACAGAACATTCTCTGCGTTCTTAATAAATAAGGGAAATTGATGGCTCAAGAAAAATTTGAACCACCATTATATGGCAACATTTTTTAAAGCAATAACTCAACAAAAACTCCACTAATGTTCGTTCTATATAATTTATTTTTCATGATAATTGTAATTGGAACATATGTATACATAGCTTGAAAAGTAATAAACCAATATTATTCATCACAGCTTCTTAGTGGTATTATCTACAATCTTACCTAAGAATTCCTTATGTTGGATTTTTATAATTATTTTTTAACTTCTATTTATATTCGAAAGTTTGACTCCCATTCCAGATAAGTTTTTTTTAATTTTCTCCTCTAAACTATGTGTAGATGATAAACATGATAAGTTTTCGAGACAATTATTTAAAGTTGTTTCGAAGAAAAAAGTATTAAAAATCAATATCGCATATAAATATTGTAGATATTTAGAATGTTTCGAGAAAAGGTGGTGTGACCCTTCACTAACTTATTATATTATCGTTTCTTTTTCAAAACTCATAAATAATATGAACTAGAAAGCAAAACATACAGATATCTCAACTGATTCTTATTTAATTAATTGCTCTGATAGAACGAATAGAAGTTTCAGATAACACTCGTATAAGAGATGCCTAGTTTGCCCATTTGATCAAGCAGGATAAAATTTTCTTTAATGTAAAATTAATTAAAAATGTAATATCATTATTATTCCCAACCAGAATTAATATATAAAGAATCTTAAAACAAATCTCAGACTGTTAAGTTTTAAAAGCTTTAACTATAGGGCAATATTTAAAGAGGATTATGCACTTTACCACGAATATAAAAAAAATTTTATTGAAAAATAACTTACCCAGTTTGTCAGTAATGGTAGAAATAGCGCTTTTGGGGATCAGTTGTGCCGATGTTGCTTTTATATATATAATAGGTACATAATATTTAAAAGAATTAACACATATTATGTATAAATAAAGTTATTTGTATTACATCAAGCAATATAACTATAATTTTACTTTTTGTTTTACGTTAAACTTACTTATTGATGCTGAAAAAAAAGAATATATTTTGAAGATTAAAAAATGTAAAAGTACCTTTAATTTTAAGCGATTTAACAGCTTCATTTGAAATACTGCAAATCTCTTCATTTGTAACTTCCAGTAAAAGTTCAGTTAATGTTTTGCGTACCACAACCATCTAATTTGTTGGCATGTGAGTAGTTTTATTGTATTTAACATGGGACGTAACATTAATTTTTTTAACAAAGTAAATTTTATTCAGGGATTGACCGAGCACAACAACACGAAATATCGTTGCCAAATGAAAATAAAAAAGATTTTTACAATTATAGCAAAATATTATTTAATGCATTGCAAATATTTTTCGTTGCGTACCAAATCGGAGAGCTTGTGTTCGTAGCTTTTACCAGTTTTCACAGCTTCCACAGCATGTTCTATCTGATTGTCTTCATCTTCGGCATCGGTATAGGACTGTGATGCAGTTCTAATTTTTTCAATGGAAGAACCTACTGTATTTGCAGCAGTTCTTTCATTGCCATCTTCTTCATTACCTGAACTATCACTTTCCTAAATTTTATATACATATTTAAATCATAGATTTTTCTTTTTCAATACTTTATACTGCGTTATTTTTATGATTTATAAGGTTCGTTCATACGCGCTTGTATGTAATAAAATAAAATAACACCTGACTATTAAACTTACCAAAGTTGGTCTGATTTTATTGTTTACCATGTGTACTCCTGAAAGTGGTGGCGTGTCTGTTGCTGTCTGGCTATTGGAATCATCTTCAGACAAAGCGACTGATTTCTTTTGTTGACTTTCTAATTGTCGTTGTTTTTCACGCTCCATTTTCTCAAGACCCTCACTAAAAAAATTAACCAAGAAAAGTTAAACTGCCATTCGATATAAAAAGGCGTAAGTCTATAATAAAAAAAAATTTCCTGGTTCGTGAGTTTTCTTTTCTTGATTTCGAAAAATAAAATTACCCATGAAGAAGTGGAGAACTGTCCACGAAACGTTGGGAAGAAATTATTGGTGAAACAAATGGTTTATTGTAAAATAAAAGCATAAATAATCAAAAAGTTATATAAGATATGTATGCTTATGCGAAAGCATTGATTGAGTAGGCCATGCCATTATTCAGAGCACACGCATAAAACCAAAATTCAAAGCTCTTTGAACGCACGAAGTGTGTCGACTCTTGCACGGTTTCCGATCGGTCTTCGGTAAAACGAACTGAGCTGTCGCATAAACGTAGTAATAGAAAGCAATCAACGTAATTCTCCTCGCTATGGTAAGGGTTTGGTAGTTGATCAGTGCATTGCTTGACAAAATTGAAAAAATAAAAAATCTTTCCACGCTTATACCTCAGCTTCTGGTTAACCGATCTCGAAGCTAATAGTTTCAGCACACTCTGCTATTCTAGATCCCAATTTAAAAAAAAAAGCGTTTCATGTTTTGCGTTTCATTATACACACCTAATTTTTCAAATGACCCCCCACTAAAGAAGTTTAACTTGTGGTTGGTCCTCTATAATAGGTACGAGCCGGAAAAAATAGGTAAATATCCCCTTAGTTGGTTGTAAACTTTATCGCAAATATAGCCAAAGTTTCCTGTCAAAAGAGGCAATTTAATTTACTATCCTTACCGTATCCATGCTGGAAGAATTTTCCTTTTGGCTGCATCCATGGTAGTGCTTGAATTATTATCATTATTGTTATCTGGCATTGATTTTATGTTTGGATCCGGAATATTTATTTTCATAAGAGATGGTATATGCGCTGTAGAGTTATTTCCTATTGGAGGTATAGACCTTGCATTTGTATTGACTGCAGGTGTTGATATCATAGGTCGTGGTGGCCAAACATTCCATTGTGCTTCTGTTTGATGTACATCTGTAGCTGTAAAAGAAACGAAAACGATATAGGATTAAGCTCTTTACACTGTCCATTTCTGATGTGTGTATATCTTTATTGGCGAGTATGAAAGAAAATCCGTAAGATGCCAACTTTCAACTTTTTTCGCATTTATCAATTTTATTCGACTCTTTAAATCTCTATCAAGTTAATTTTTTTTACTCTTTCATCATTTTTTAATATTTTTCGACTTTTACAGCATTTTTTTACTTTTTTAACCCTTTTCGTAAGCATTTATTTGACTTTTTTTGAATTTCAACCTTTTCTCCTTTTTGTAAGAATTTTTTAACTTTTTTAAAAATTCAAGTTTTATTACCTTTACACATCACGCCCCGATAGGGTTGTCAGATTTTTGAAACGCAAAATCAGTACATTCAAGTATATTCAACGCAAAAAATCAGTATAAAATTTTTTACCTCATTGTTTTTATTTAATAAAAACAAAGTCAGAACTTTTCGGATTGCCCAATGCTCTAGCAATATAACAAAATGAATTATATATGCTACAAAACAACGACAATTTTACAATAATTAAATATTAAATGTAAATATTATTTAGTAATTCAAATAAAACCTTAAAATCAGTACCAATTGCTAAAAATCAGTACATTTCCGTACTGATTTCAGAATCTTGAAAAATCATATTTTTAAAGAAAATTAGTAAAAATCAGTACATGTACTGATAGAATCAGTACGTATATCAACCCTACGCCCCGAGAACTTGCACACACCTGCCTTTTTTTAATTTTCAAATATTTTAACAGGCCAAAAATTTAAATTTGGTAGTGTAAATATTTTTTTAAACTACTATTGCATTATTAAGGACCACAATTTAAATAAACATAATTTTAAATCCCTTACGCATATCTGAATTAGGTCCCATTGAACCGATGGGTTGATGCATAAACCAATTTGGTTGCATAAAATGTGCAACTGGCGGCACCCGATTGCAATATGTTGACATTTGGTGTTGAGCACTTCGAGCCTTATCTTCGTCATCATCATCCATTTCCATATCGGCTTCCCCTTTTTCTTCGAACTTTGTTTTCTTAGTGTTTTTCGATACTTGCAAATCATTACTCTTTGTATTTCGTTTCTCCACTTCATTATTATCAAAATTTCCACTTATCTTAGGAGGCGGCGGAGCATCTGGAATATTTGACCCTATGTCAGTTCCTGAAAAATCTCGCATTTGTATCCATTGTTGCGCTAAGGATGCCCAATCAATGGAACCGCTCGAAGTTGTTGGTGCAGTAAGACCACACGCCGCTGCAGACTGAGCTGTTAGTTGAAAGTTGTTAAATGGATTCAGTCCGTTCACTCCTTCTCCAGTTGAATCTCCACCGGAAAACATTTTTAAATATAACTCAATAAATAATTAAATTAATATAAAGAAACTCTCGATATCGCCATTTTACTTTTACTTTAAGATGTGTTCATTATTATTAAATGTCAAATATCTGTGCACTCAAGAATGCAGTGCACTGAACACTGTGTGAACTTACCAACTTTCTGTAAAAATTTTTTAAGCACTAAGCTCAATACGAAAAACTTAAAAATCGTCATTGATCAAAAAAATCGTATTATGTAGAATATTATTCGACTGCTAATTTGCATGCAACGTATTGCGTAGATTTTGTGCATAAGCCGGACACGTAGTCAATTCAATTCAATTAATCAATTTTTAAATGCCCATGCAAGGCATGAAAATTAACTCAAAGACATTTTTCGAGATTAATTTGCAATCGATTATTTAACAAGATTATTCTTGTGTGGCAAATCGCTCATTTTTGTACGAGATTGTAAGATATTGTCATACACGTAAGCGTACTATAAAGTAAGCTTTCTTTGATTCGCAAAAACGAATTTTCATATGTCAGTTGACTGAATGTCAATCAGTGTAGCATTTGAATTTGCTACAAATGCTATACGGTTTTACTATAGCATTTTTGCTACACCGTAGCATGTGCAAATGTGTATATTTTGTTGTTGCGATTGCAAACTTTGCAATACTATTTTGCATATGCTCTTTTGCAAGACCATATGCACCGGATCGTAAACTGGGCTAATCTGGTTTCGCTGACAGGGCAAATCGCTCATAAAACACAAGCCAAACTAGTTTTGGTATCTTTCACAATTTGCAAAATTATTCCCAGAAAGCAGTAAATAGAATGGTGTTATTCATGGTTTAAGGATATTAGTTAAACCATGGGTGTTATTATTACACCTTGGTAAATAGTTACGGATATGACATTCTCATTGCATATATTTTAATTTCCAGTCAGCAAGAACTGACCTAATGTCGAATGCAAATACCGTAAAGCATTAAGTGGCATCACTTATATATCCTTGCATTTACAATCCACTGCTAACAGCTGTTTTTGACAATCAGAAAATATTAACCTAAAAATGTACCTTCAGATTTCTGAAATATTTATTATCAGCTTATCCAAAAATAGTACATGATTTTAATTGTAAATGCGATAATTAAAAAAAAGTTGCAATTCTTATAATGCGTCTTGGTGCTGTGCTGTATGTGTATCAGGGTGAATGGGGGTTGCCTTCCATAGATTTCGAGTGCCTGAGAGCTTTGGTATGAAATATTAAATTGCATCATAATCCAGATTGTTTACAACATTGTTTTATCAACTTATCAATGTGAATTTTTTGTTTGTTTTTAGTGTTTGGTGAAATTTACGAGATGTCCCTTACAAATAGAAACCAAAAGTAATCCATTTCGGTTTGGTGGGGGAAGGCTTCCATACCTCCAAATAGGAAATGAAAAATTTGTTGGTTATAGAAGGATTAAGAAACTTTTAGATAAAGAGGTGAGTCCGTAAAAAAAACATTTGCAAAGGAGTAAATAAGAAGGTTGAATTTAAAATGTGACTAATGACAGACGCAAGATATAAATTCAACGCTGCGATCAATGAACTTAAACATTTTCAATTTGACTTCAATTTTAATTATAGATGAATAATCATTCTACGATGTTAAATATTTCAACTTATACTTTTTGAACACAAATTTTTAAAAAAATTTATCTATTGAAATCGGTACAGGCGATTCGAAAATTTACCCAGTTTTCAACTGATTATTTACACATAAATATGAATAAAAGCCACTTCGTCATTTTGTAATAGTCCATGTGCTCCTTAAAAAAGAAATAGCTTCGCGCTTCAAAGCAAACATGAACACTGAAGTTTAATTGAGATAGATTTCTACTACACATACTTTGCTCTATTGCAGCTTATAGCTGCACTTCTGACGCTTGAGCTAAAATTTTACTTTTTTTTCGAATCAGTACTTACATATGTTCTCTGCAAATTATAGTCCTGCTCTCTGTAACAAACGCTTAAGTTAATGTAAGTGTCGCGATAAACTCCATGACCATAGGAAAATGCGAATTTCGATTTTATGAAATATTATTTGCCTGACTTGAAATGTATTTTTTAGTGCAAGCTTAAATTCGTCCTAGTGCCCACAAAGCCAATACCTATTTTTATTTTTTCTTGTCTTTTAACTAAAGATAATCGATAATCACAGACGGATTCAAAATTTACATTATTATAAAGAAATTTTCGACCTAATCGAATTAGTATAGTTACTTCAGATAATTGTGAATTTGCTAGTATCGAAATTGGTTAAAACTTAATAATTTCGGCAACATGATCTATAGTAAAATAAAAATTTAATTTGAAATCTATGAAATTTATTTTGTTCTGTACTAATACTTTGAAATTTAATTTAAGGGTTATCCGGTTGATGCGCATTTAAACATAACTGAGGCTAAGCTTTTGTCTCCGGCCTATGCTAATTGGGTCTTTACAAACCTGCATGCTTACTATAACTATTTTATGTATGCTGAACCAAATAATTTTGATACAACTAGAGCACTCTATGCTAAGCGAACGCCGTTTCCATTGAATTTCTACTCACCAGGCACGTATCAAAAAGAGGCACATGATATCATCTTAGTAATGGGTGGATTTGATTTTAATGATAAAATTGAAAAGCATGAAAGCGACTTTGTAAGTTTCACTACAATCACAAATAAAATAAATAAATATAAAAAACTTTAATTTCAGCTTGTGACAACAGCAAAAAAATGTGTTAACACACTTTCGAAAAAATTAGGTAAAAAAGTTTGGTTCTTCGGTGACATGTTCAGTGAATTCGATGCCATTGTTTATGCGTATTTGTCCATTTTATACAAAATTACACTGCCTAATAACCCACTTCAGAACCACATTAAAGGCTGCAATAATTTGATAAATTTTATTAATAGAATTTCTAAAGATATATTTAAAAATGAAGCATTCAACTCTATTAAAACAACAAAAGGTGGAGTTGCAAATGATGCCATGCTTACTGCGACTGAACGTAGTTTTATGGAATCAGAAAAAAAGACAAAAATTTTAGCCGGTATTGGAGCAGTTGTGGCTATGGGTTCATTTGCAGCCTGGAAAGGATTTTCACATCAGGTAAGCAATGTGCTAACGTAATTATAATGCAATTAATTCATTTGGTAATAATATCTTTATAAATTTATAATTCAATTGAAAATAATTTCAATTTATTTTTGACGAAATTTATTATCCTTTATCTTGTAAAGTTAACACTTTTCATAACAAAACATTCTATGTATGTATGTACGAGTATGTAATATAATCTCCAAATCCAAACTAAATTTTTCTATTTCTCCAGTAATTCAAAAATTTTCTTAGTTCATTTTCAACTGAGATTTTTTTGTCAATGCAAACCATAGTTTATATTTAATTAACCAACAGATTTCAGTATAAGTATAAACTGACAATACTATGGCTAGCATATTGCCAACACTTTGTCAGTTAGTTCCAGCTTATATTTTTCAAACAGTATTTACATTGATGAATTTCTTTGTTTATATTATACATGTGACCATATTACGAAATAATTTAAAAACATTCACTTTTCAGTTTTCAACATCTAAACGAAGTTATGCTGGCTACGAATATGATGATGATGCAGATGATAATGAAGATATGGAATAACTTACATTAAGCCATGCCTATAAATTTTTGCTCTGTAAATGTGAATTTCTTTTTTACCATTACTACTAATAACGGAGGAAAACATTATGGCCCGTAGTTATAGTCTCAAAATTAAGAGCGCTCTAAGCTGAAACCTAGTTTTTGCCTAAAATCGAACATACAATTTCATTGAATTAAGAGGAAAATTTTGTTCACTGTCTACAATTTTTTGATCAATTACACTGGGTGATCTGTTTTTAAAAATTTCCTCATAATTTAATGCAAGTTTTTCTTTTTTTTATGGGGTCACTCTATATGTTCGATTTTAGGTAAAAACTAGGTTTTAACTTAGAGCGCTCTTAATTTTGCGACTGTAACTACGGGCCCATATGTTTAACCATGTACAAAATTACCAAACGATACTTTAAACTTCTGAGAACACTCAAAAAAACAATATAAGTATTGAACTATCTCCATGTTAGTGTTTAGAGTGTTAAATAACGCCTCATAATAAAAAGAAAGAATTAATTTCAACAAAAAAAAATTTGTGAATTGATTTTTTAATTTTTCAATTAATAATAAAAAACGTTTTGAATTATTTTCTTATATTTAGGCTTTGAGTGCTTCCTGCAATTTTTTTCTTGCTACATTGACACGTTCCTCTTGCCGACGTATATCTTCTTCCGAAACTATGACAGCTTGCATAAGTGGCTGATCTGGATTTAAAAATGCTTGAGTATTTTTCGTTAAATCAGTCTTTGTTGAAGTTTGTCCAGTAACAGGTGCATTGAGCACATGTAACGCAGTTGCCAGTGATTGCAATACAGTTTGTTCATTAACATTAGGTCCAACGGAACGTATTCCTTTCGGAAGTCCAATATTATCGAATTCTTCACCAGTTGCATGACAAGCCCGTAAACGTTCTAAGCGTTTTTCCCAAAACACTTGTTTTGGTTTTTCTTGACATCCATGCTTGTTATCATGTTTTGTCCTTGAATTTTCATGATTTCGCACAACCGTTACGGGTTGCTTAAATATGGAAGCTGTTTGTCGTATCGGCGGTACTAAGGAAACATCTGTACGTAAAGCGCGACTGGAAAGGAAAATATTAAATTAAAATTAGGGTTATATCATACTAATGTTCAACAACAACAACCAAATGGGAATGATTGCTTTTATGCAAGATGATTGATGCTAACACAAAACTATATTTAATCTAGTATGTTGCAATAAATAAACAAAACTATGCACTAACAACTGATATAATAATTTATATAAACAATAATCATAGTATTAAGTTGCACAGTTACAGTAACTCACAGAAAAATAATACTGGACAGTTGAAAAGTGATTTCTTATGTAAAACGGAGAGCTAATATTTTGAAATATTACATATATGTTGTTTTAAAATAAATATGATTAAAATCGGTTCAGTATTTTGCGTTTCTTTTTTTTTTAATACAATGGTACTCTAATACTACGTTGAATTACGATTTATTTATTTCCAGGTATATTTGAAATGCGCTCAATAACTATCCAAATTAGCAAAAAGAATATGATATTTACATTAATTTTAATAAACGCACATATTAACATATTAAAATAGGAATTAGTTTTAGACAAATTTATAATACGAAAAGCGAAAAACATAACATACATATACGCATTTAATAGCATTCTACCTGAGCTCTAATTGATGACGTAAGTTTGATGAGGATGCAGTTGAACTACTAGGATTGATGCTACTGCTTGTAGTTATACCAGAACCTGGTTGTGATTTATATTTACGCTTTAAGTTGTTTGCTGCAGTTGTTGGCAAATTGGCAGATGTTGAGGCTCCAGCAACTGGAACTGGAACCACACCAGTTGCAGCTGCTCCACCACCACTGCCGCATCGATATAAAGAAATGGATGGTGGTGGTAGATTTTTCATTATCTTTCCAGTTTGAAAATCAAAGGTAGAAATATCTATGGCATCGCCAAGCTGACGTGCTAATTGTGGTTTACTTTCGATTTTTTTGCCTGCAGGACTGTTGCGAGATAGTTTTTAAGGAAAATGTGTGTGTACAGTGTTAAGGCAATAGTTGTTGCAAGGGTTGTGGATTATGCAGGTGCAACATTGTGTGTTCATTAATTGTGAAGTGTGGTAAAGTTTAACAGTGTAAAGGAGTTTACTATTAGTAACTTAAAGCAATAAGTGCTAGAAAAATAAAGAAAACTACTTAGATACCTGTAATAGTAAACATCAACTTTTCCAGCGGATAGACCAGATTTGCGCAACACCTCTTCCCGCTGCCAACCTTTAGGTAAAGAGTTACAATCAACTCGTTTGCGTTCAATCGTTATTGAGTTGATTTGCATTGCTTTTATTAGTGCGCAAATTTCAATAAAAAAGAATATTTAAGATCTGTTTAGAAATCATACAAAGCCAAGTCAATAGCGGAGTTCACACCATCCTTCATGCTGTCCAACATGGCTTGACAAACACGAATAACTGTAATTTTCGTTTTGCGTTCACATCATACAACGTGCTTGTAAAACATTATTTGCAGAAAATTTTGGGGTGTACACGTCACTCACTTCTCTTCTTTGTTTTTTATTTGGAGGAGGTGCTGCTTCCTGTAATAAAAAAAACTTGTTTTCAACTCCCTAAAAACGAGGATGTGTATCTTAAAAAACCTGAATTGTGAAAATATCAATGGTTCGGGACGTAAATGCCGTCGACGCCCGAGCTTGATTTTTCACTGTTCTTAATTTTGTTAGTTCTCTACTATAGCAAAATCCTTAAGTAATGTTGTATTTTTAATGCTTCAACCGTAGCATATGCTCGATTTCCTTCAATTTTTCTGTCAGTATACTTCATTTTCCTTATATTTTGCATTTCGGTTTTTGTATTTTTCTCATTTTGTTCTCTAAGTATTTAGAAAACTTTTATAAAGTTCGAAAAAATCATGCCAAAACTGATTATTATTCACGGAACCCATCGATATTCACTCTATGAAATCTTATTTGAAATACAAAATTTGCACTAGGCTTGACGGCCAGCGTTCACACAAGTTGAATAAGGTGATAGTAAATTGTCGCTATATTGATTATCGCTCATGATGATGGTTAAATATTCTTTGCTAGTTTGTTTGCTTATTGAAAATACTTACAGTTTTGAAATTACATTTTTAAACAATATTTACTTTTTGTTGTGCGGAATGTAAGTAAATCTGAAATCTATTGATTCCTACCCAGCTCTTTCCAATTTAATTAAAGTGAAAATTATGTAAAAAATTAGCGGGGTTAACAGCGACACCCATTCTAAATCATTATAGTGGAAACATTTTTGTAACCCTATAGAAATATGTGAAAATGTAACATGATAAAACACAAAAATGTAAACAGCCATGGATGGACAAATTCAGAAATTCCACAATTTGGCCCGTTGTTAATTAACTGCATTTCAATTACGTAGCTTTAATTAGAATTTTCTGGGACAAAATTGCAAAAAAAGGCTACAAAATTTTCAGTCCAGTTGGAATTAAAATTTTTGTTTTTTTCCAAAAAAAAGTTAACACCACTACAATTTCACTTTTATTCGAAGCTTATTCACATTTAGGTCGCCGCACAAAATCTTTTTTTTTTATAACCAAAATTATCATTTGCTCAATTTTGACAATTTGCGAAGAATCAATTAATAGAGAAAGAGGCACCATCTTGGCATCGCTCTAACCATCTTATTTAAATCATGGTTAGAAAACTTTTAGAAACTCTCAACAGCCCACCCATCTTTAGGTTTCTACTTTAGTTTCAATTTGTCAATTCACAAAGTTTATAAATTTTATGTTGTTCCAATTTATTATATTAAAGTGATTATAAATAGATTATTAGTGGGATTAACAGCGGCACCCATCTACATCAGCTGCTATTGTGGAAAAATTTTGGTCAGTAACCTATAAAATATGTGAAAATGTAAAATTAAAAAAAACAAAAATGTAAACAAAACGGACGGACAAATTCAGAAATTCCACAATTTGGAACAAATTTCAATTACGTTAGGTGGTTTTAATTATAATTTTCTGGGGCGAAATTGCAAAAAAAATGCTACAAAAATTTCAGTCCAATTGAACTAAAATTTTTGGTTTTTTCCAAACAAAAAGTAACACACTTCAAATTCCACATTTATTGGAAGTTTAACACAAAATGATTTTTTTTTTCAATTTTGACAATTCAATAGAGAAAAATGCACCATCTTGGCATCGCTCCAACCATGTTAGTTAAATCATGGTGATAGACAACTTCTTTTATACGTCCAATATCAGGTTTAACCAGCTTAGCAAACGAATTTCTCTTTAAATTTTCTTTACCACGTTTCCAAATTGAATTTTCATTTTTCCAGTAGCTGCGGTAGCCTTGCGCTGCTGTAATTTAATATATATAAGTGAAAAAAATAAAGGTAAAAATAATCTGCTCACCCTGCTGCTGGTGTTCAGTAAATTGACCCTCATAGCTTGTTGAGTATGCTTAAAAAATTTTACATCAATTAATAGCACTTTCTAATTGTATTTTCCTCAATTCGTTTTATAGAGAATACCTGCAATTTTGATCAATCAAATTAACTGCACTGTTATGGATTTATCATGGGAGACCGTAATATACATTGCTGCAGCAGTTTTAGCGCATATCGGAGTTTACCTTTTTGTAATGAAAAAGAGACCAAAGCTGATCGTTGGTCGTCATGTTGTGATCACTGGTGGTTCCAAAGGAATCGGTCTATGTTTGGCTGTTGAATGTGCTATGAAGGGTGCTAATGTAACCGTGATTGCGCGAGATGAAAAAATGTTAAGTACGTTACCAGAGTGCTGTATAACTTTTTGGAATGGGAAAATATTTGTTCGCTACCTTATACATACATACTTACCAATGCTTCTTAGATTATAAGTCGAGAATCCCAGCTGGGCCGTAGTTACTTGCGGGTGTAGTAGACATGAGTTGTTTACAATTTGCTTGGTTTTTTAAGTAAAGGGGTTTTCGCGTTGCGGTGAGACTAAAAACTATTATACAATTAAGGCTTAATATGTATAACAATTCAAAGTTGAACTTTTGAAAATTCCTCCTTTCGAAAAAGTAGAAAAAAAAATACGCAGTTTTCTTGCATTACTATGATGATGATGTCGTAGATCAGTATATGAATATATGTATATGACTAAAGTAAGTAATTTACTAAGTTGCAGGATGAGCTGAATTTAATAAGTTCGGATTTTGTTTTCATTCGAAGTTCAATCGGTCGGGACTTAAAAAAATTTTTGGGTATCTTTGAGGTGACCTTTCCACATTTCCCGTACTTTGAAAAATTTAATTTATCGAAAAAATCACATTAGATTAAAAATTCGCCAAAGCGAATCTAGAGTAGGGCTGTAATTGTAGGGCCAATAGCATGTTTATAAGATTACGAATAAGACAGTAGTCGACCGTGATGACAGGATTGTTGTTAGAGGACCTAAGGTAAGGTAGGTAGTGGTTTTTGAAATAAAGTTCTACAATTGGTAGCATTGCTCAGGTGTAAAACGTTACATTATAAAAGTTCAAAGCTTGTTTAACATATATTTCGAAATTAAGCGAAATCTGTTAACTATTTTGACAGCTATCCATATTGGAAGTTCTATCACGGCTGAAAAAAACCACTATATCATAATAAAATGCAACAATAAAAATAATATATGTGTATAAAAATTTATAGGCGGTGCGGTTGCGCTGATGGAAGTCATAAGACAAGTACCCGATCAAAAATTTCAATATCGTTGCTTAGATATTGCTTCTAGCTATGAAGATGTTTCCAAAACTATGAATGAAGTTGAAGACGCTTTTGGAGACATTTACATGTTAATAAATTGCGCTGGCATGGCAATTTGTGGAGTGTTTGAGGAAGTTTCAGTTGCTGACGCAAGACGTTTAATGGAGGTTAATTATTTTGGCTCATACAATTGTACACGGTATGTCTTACCAAAAATGAAAAAAGCACGCGAGGGAATTATTGTCTTAACCGCATCCCAGGCAGCTTTATTCGGCATTTACGGTTATGGCCCATACACAGCTTCAAAATTCGCCTTACGAGGCATGGCTGAAACGGTTGCAATGGAAACTCGTCATTTAGGAATTTCAGTAACGTTGGCGTTGCCAGCTGATACTCAAACACCAGGTTTTGAAAATGAGGAAAAAACAAAACCACAAGAAACCAAACTTATTTCTGGAGGTGGCGGTCTAGCAGAACCTGACCTGGTTGCTAAACAAATTTTAAGTGATGCCTTGGTAATGAATTAGTCGTTTTCAACTTGAAGTTTTCATTCATGCAATGTCTTTTCTTGTATTTATAGAGAGGACACTTTATTTCAATTTTGGGATTTGAAAGTTGGATTTTAACTCTGCTTGGCGGTGGATTATTTCGTTGGGGTGGTTTGTTCCAAAACTTATTTCATGCTTTAATGTTGGGTCCACTGCGTATTGTTGGTTGTTTTTTACATTTGCATTTCGAACGTATAATTAAAAGCTGTGCCAAGGAAAAAATGGACTAAATTAAATTTTAAGCTTTTAAAATCTTAAAATTAACTTCTTTATTTGTTTGTTTGTAATTAAGGTAACTAAAAACTGTAAAATTAACCAAAGGATTTTTTAAAAATATACATTTGATTTGTACGAAATGCATGAAATTTTTTCAAAATGGTTTTAACGAAGATAAAAATTAAACAAGTCCAGTGGCTGTACCTGAAAAATAAACTTGTCCTTCAAGCAAAATGATTCTCTAGTAATAGATTCCGTATCTATTAACTAGGGTCCGACCGAAGGCTTCGGTCACCTTCGGCCTAAAAATCGCACATTCGGTCTACCTTCGGCCTTAAAATGACCGAAGGTTTGCAAGTGAATGCAATTTCGAAGTAAAATTCTCCAATTTAAAACACACGAAATATGCAAGTGAAAGTAGTTTGGAATAGAAAGTTTTTTAAACAAAAATAGCTCAGAAAGTTCATTTATGAAACTGACTAACGTTGAAAGTGAACAATTGTTTAGCGCTGCAGGTCAGCTTTATACTGACTCACGCTCATGGCGAAAACGTTGATAAACTTTTATTTTTAGCTTACAATAAAAAATTATTTCACTTTGAATATTATAGTACCTTCAACATTATAACCATATAATTTATTTTTTGTTACTTATACATTAAATGTTTGCTTAAGTTTTTATTTATAAAATGCTAAACCGAACCGAAGCCAACAGTAAGCCTAGCAACGGACGAAACTAGTATGACTAGCTTAAGCCAAATTTTTATGTTTAATTTATCAGAGTAATCTCAATAAAATAATTATAAATTATTTTCTGAAATTTACATATTTTTTTTGTACACATTGCTTTAGCATGCGGTGCTATTTTTCTTTAAAAGCAATGGAATTTACATACATACATACATAAAAATATGTATTACCTTTACAAAATTTTTAATTCTTTAAGTTCGTTGAGGTTTACGACCCCATTATAAAACTCTTACTCATCGACAATGATATTGTCGAGGAAGACATCATATAAAAAATTTGCAATTCACCAAAATTTTTAATTTTTTTTGGCGGTAATAGAGGGCTAATGTGAAAAAATATTTGTACAAAATAATAGATTTAACACATTTTTTAGAAGACACGGTTCAATATTTAAGAAAAAACTCGAAATCTATACGTTGGTTACAAGTATCAATATGGTAGCTCATTAATTTATCTTTCTTATGACATACATATTTTGGATATTAATCCAAAAATTCCCAACTTATGTACTTATGATTTTTGCAAAAGCCATTACAATGAAACTTACACTTACACTGAAACTAAATCGTGCCCGACTGAGTGCCATTCTTAAGCGGAAATTTAAATAATGGACGTCCATTAACTACGTGAGGTGTTTATTTGAAAATTCGGACCCCCCTTGGTGAGGGGGGAGAATGTAAATTCTATGCATTAAAAAGTACGAGGTTTTCTTTGACCCACTCCTCGGTGAGATTTTGCCGGACCCCCTCCCCCTATTTTAACTCACGTAATTAATAAGGTAAGATCCAACGGTTTTTAATAGTTTACATTAAAAGGCACCAGACTGTCTGAATAATCAAAGTGATTAGTGTAGCAAAAAAAAGTTAAAGCAATAAATTCAGTCACACTTTTATTTGGTTTTATTTTAACAAATACTTGTAGTTTAATTCGTATGGATGATATTTTGTTCAGTTTGCATGGATGACGTAGTACTTAAACCGGTTTCTCATTTGAATTTAATTATTGATGTGTCTGTAAATAATAAAAAAAAATAAGTTAATAAAATGAATTTAATTTTTTTTTTTTTTTCATTACTTACATATATCTGGTGATGGGCTTCAATTGATTTAGAAGAAAACTACGTAAACTTGCCTCATCCATTGAGTAATCAAAATTTGAAATTTGCAATGTAATTGTTTGACTTCGTGTGGGGTAGTTGTATGGCTGTGATGCTGCAGTTGGTATAGTACCACTACCTCAAGCGCTAGCACTGCAAAGAAATACATTTTCTTAAGACAATTCAATGAATTTATTTCAAAACATACCTTTTAGCATAATCCTTAGAGTTCAAGCTAAGGGAATCAATTAATTGCTAAATTAATTGATATTGTCACGAACGTCCTACGATGTTCCAGAGTCCACTACAAGAAATTATATTTCTCTGGTTTAAACGAAAAAAAAACATTTCTGAGATTTATTAATCTTTTCAAAACAATTTTGGTTTATTTTTCGTTCCCCTTAGTTCAAACTGTTAAATTTTTTATCAAACTGTTTAACAAATAATTTGACAACCCATAGTACACATGATGAAAGTGTTCGTCAAACTTATTGTTCCGACCACCAAAGAGAAAACATCGTGGTGGTGGACAAATTATTATGTGCATGAAAGTAGATATGTTGATGAAATAAAAATTTAATTTTACCTACATTATTACCTAATGTCCTTTTAAATACCATAACAGAGTGTCTACACGAGCCATAATTCATGACTATGTTCATGTCTTACTATAAAAATGTCTAAAGTAGACATAATAACATAAATATGTTAAACATTAGCGGTATTCACGATCTGTAGTACTTTTAGTATTTTTTGTAAATATTTACAATTTTTACTACAGATTGTGAGCGTCCTAAAATATTTTTCTTTATTTTACTGAATAATTTGAAAAGTATTTGAGAAATTATATGGTAACTTCGATTGATATGTTTTCTTTATTTTACTATGGTAACTTCGATTGACAAATTCACAAATACTATGCAAAAGTTACAATAGGGTTTTGTCATTGTATTTTTGATATTTAGAGTATTTGAAAAAAGCAAGTGTTTTGTTTTTGTAACGATATCAAATTTACTACAAATATCAAATTTATCAAAAATACACAATACAAGACCAAATACTACAGATCGTGATAACCGCTATTCTGTTTTGTCAACGTGCGTTACTTTGGAATCAAAAACTGTAAACAAAAATCAGTTACACAACCTTGTATGTTCTGAACGTAAGCTTTTTTGACACTTGACTATAAAAAATGTGCGAGTGATTTGTAAGATTTTAATTAAATTAAATTTAAGTAAAATAACAGTTTATTATTGCAAAATTTGCGCTAAAGGTATATAAAAGAGTTTTTTTTCTTGCAAAAACACTTTGTGATAATGGAGAAAAATAGTTTATTGGAAAGACGATATAGCCTGAATGCGACGCACATTGCAAATCCAATCGCGGAGTCAACATGTTTAACTTTTAATGGCACCAGGCAAGTAATTTAGTTATTTATAATTTGATTTTCTTTATTGTAAATTAAATTTCTCTATATGCAGCACACCAACACACTTTCCCTGGGGTGGCATACCAATAAGTCCAAAAAATCGCAGCAACTCTAGCATCTGCTTAACAAGCAGCTGCGTTGGCAGCAGTGCCAGTCAGAATGGAGGCCATCAACAAAACAAAACCAACCACAAAAATCGTACTACATTTTACGGTCAGCTTTCTAACGCAACACGTATGAATTCGAGCAAAATTGATCCAAGGTATTAAAATGAAAATTTTCGACAATTCATGGTATTCTCAATTTCGATAATGCAGCACACATGTTGTAATGTTAAGGAAACAATTTGAAATTTAAGTAACGTTCTTGTAAATTACTAAATCCGAATATGATAAATTGGCTTAAGTTTACTTTAGCTCACATTCGCAAACCTTTTTAAAACCAAACTTATCTTATGTGCTTTTTAATGCTAAGAAGAAATATGTAATCAAAAAAAGTCGCTCGGATCTGGTTTCGGAGATATAGCCATTGGAAGTTGTGGATATAGCTTTTGGAAAAATCATTATAAGTTCGGAACCGCTGCATGGATATCAAAAATATGGGTGTCCAAAGAAAGATAATTTAATGGCCTATAATAATGGTGAGCAAGCCTAAGAAATTTAACCAATAGTTTTGGAGATACTACGATTTTTCTAAAATTTTGACCAATTTTTTTGTAAAAAACCGTTATTTTTTCCAAAAAATGTCTGAATGACCTATAAATTTTTTAGCTTCTTAAGAAAGCTTAATTTATTTCCCTTAAAATGGTGTATCGTTTGTTCCAAATTTTTGCATATTTACTCCCTTTTTGACCGAAAAACAAAAAAATTTATTCAATGAATTCTTATGAAAACTATGTATTTATGGACAAAAACAACAACAACATCAAGAACAACAACAAGAACAATAACAACAAGAACAACAACAACAACAATTATTATAAGACGATTCTCATTAAAACTTAAAAATTTTTATTAAAAATCGCGCGCGCGAATTTTAATAAAAATTTTTCGCCTGCGGCGCTTTTTTTTTCAATGCGACACATTATAAAACACAAAAATTTTTATTAAAAAGAAAGAATCGTCTTATAATCCGTTATAATAATCCGTTATAAGACAATTCTCATTTTAAAACTTAAAAATTTTTATTAAAAAGAAAGAATCGTCTTATAATCCGTTATAATAATCCGTTATAAGACGCGCGCGATTTTTAATAAAAAATTTTAAGTTTTATAATGAGAATCGTCTTACAATAATTGTTGTTCTTGTTGTTGTTGTTGGTTTTTTATTGTTTTTGTCCATAAATACATAGTTTTCATAAGAATTCATTGAATAAATTTTTTTGATTTTCGGTCAAAAAGGGGGTAAATATGCAAAAATTTGGAACAAACGATACACTATTTTAAGGGGAATAAAATAAGGTTTCTTAGGAAGCTAAAAAAGTTATAGGTCATCTACACATTTTTTGGAAAAAATAACGGTTTTTTAAAAAAAAATTGGTCAAAATTTCAGAAAAATCGTAATATCTCCAAAATTATGGCTTAAATTTCTTAGGCTTGCTTACCATTATTATAGCCCATTAAATTATCTTTCCTTGGACACCCAAATTTTTAATATCCATGCAGCGGTTCCGAACTTATAATAATTTTTCCAAAAGCTATATCCGCAACTTCCGATGGCTATATCTCCGAAACCAGATCCGAGCGACACTTTTTTTTTTCATACTTTTTATTTATTTTTAACCACCTTTTACCCCTAAAAAAAAAAAAAAAATTGGAGAATGTGAGCTAAAGTAAACCTGTTCCGATAAATTTATTACAAAATAAGAATTTGAGGCGTTTAGAACCATAGTGGATTCAGTCTATTTTTTCAAATTTCTGGGACAAGAATTAATTTGGTGAATTATTTAAGACGTGCTGGAATTCTTGTTAATTTTAACTGAAAATTTCGAAGAACTATATATTTGGACTTGGTTAACTCTGATTTTAAAGATTACATTAAAAATTAACACATACCTATTAGCTAATGGAATGGAAATTTGCATTTCATTAAATTTTCTATGAAAAGACAAAAATTTTGAGTGCATTAAAAATTGGGAAAGTTAATCCATATCGACAAGCATTTCCATTGTTATAAAGTTTGTGTATTTTTAGCGGCTTAAGGAAAAACCCCCAAGTAAATTTATGTCCAGGCTTTTACCCAATATGAAAAATTTTTCCGTTGATATAACTTTTAGAATTTTGTTTTCTGATATTTTAAATTGATTCATCAAAACAGATATGTTATTTATTTATTTAACATATGTACATAAAGATTTCTCCATAAATATCGTTAGGTGTACGGCAACAAGGCCACATGCACACTCGGAGTATAACGGAACATTGAAATTTATCTTTATGACCTCTGATGAAATTACTATATCTAGTGTTTAATTAAAAAAATGTTTACTCTGCAGAATTTACGCTGATGTACAAAGTAAAGGTTTGGCCTCACGTATTGTTAAATATCATGAAAAAGGGACTCGTCTTAATCGTAGTTTATCCGTAAATAATCTATACAATAAACCAGGACAATTTCCAGTAGTACATTTAAAGAAAACGGAACTTCCCTACAGGGCCACAAAACAAAATTTATCTATGACACGTATTGCACCTCCAGGTAAAAAAATTTACGTTAAATATTTTAAAGTCACAACAAAATATATAAGTAGTGTATTTTTAACTTCAAATGGCTAAGTACGATCAAGTTTAAATCGAGTTAAAACACAAAAATTTTGAATTAATACTTTAACTATACATACATATATGAATTAACTCTTTTAACGGACAAGTTCATAAATGTCGCCATACGAAAGAAGATAAATTGCTCCGTCCAACAAAAAGATAATATATTTGCGGTAGCGCTAAAAAAAATGTATACAATAACCATCAACAATCATATAGGCGTAAACAAGGTACTTTTAAACGTTAACGTAAGTTAAGGTGTATGGTATTCTTTTTTTTTTTGTTTGACGGTGCGAAAGTCGGCAATTGAGAATTGGTACTTGAAACTATTTTTATTAATTTAACTTAAACTTGATCGTGCTTAATATGCTTCTTAAATTGAAATAAAATTGTGTTTTTCTTCCACATTTGTTTCTTCAGAAAAATCCATGTTTTATGGAAACACACTTTCAAGTATTATACGCTCAAACTCTATTGTTTCATTGCATAAAAGTGACGAAGAAATATCTCGTGAGAATCGTCCTATTTTGCATCCACCACCAACAGGAAGTGAATTAGCACCGACACGCAGTGTCCTTGAAGTTTTAAAAGAAATTTCCAGAAAACGTATTAGCAGCGATGTAAGTAATTTAGTATATTTTTATAAACATGATGCTATCGGTCTCAAAAATATTTATGTTGGGGATTCTATTCCCCATAGTTTTAGAGATATTTCGTTTCAAAAAATTTTCAAAAATGTCAAAAAGAACAAAGTGTGCAGTTATTAAAAGAACGACCGGATATACTTTTTGTCTTGGGCAAATATTGTGAACTCTTATACTTATTTTTCGCCTGGTTCTTTTTATCAATGTGATTAAATTTATTTTTGTTTGCTCAAAAATTTTATTCATTCATTGTTGATACTGGAGCAATTGATTAGCATTTAAGAAAGGCAAGGGTAAAATCAACACAGCGTGAGAATATATTTTTCAAATTACTTTGAATAAGCGACGAACTACTCTCGAAACGTTGGGAAAATGTTTTATAGTAAAAAGCTTTCTTTTGACTTGAGGCCAATTAAAAACTACTACTTAAAACTTTTTGTTTTGTTTAAGGTTAAATAATGACATGTAAAAATATGTTTATTACAGGATTTGGACACCAATGACAGTATGAAAAAATATTGCAATAGAGAAATCAATGAGCCAACAAATTTTGTTCCACCCAACAAAACTTTACATACATTTCAAAGTCATAAACGACAACGTGAACATTTCAACAGCCTACAACAAAAGCGGGAGCAACAGTTAAATATGCCTAAACAGCAAAATACAACTACTTGTCCAACACAACATTCACCAGAACAAATTGCGAAAAAAAGGCTTTGCAGTTATAACAACGATATCACAAGTTCACTTAGTTCCAGTCAAATTTATGCAAATAAACGTAAATTGTATGATAATAAAAAATTCCATGAAAGCGTCACGTCAGATGGAACAGAATACGAAACAACAAACTCAAAAAGATATCAACGAGGATCAGAACAAGAATCAGAAATACAAATTACATCAAACTACAAACAAACGTCTACAGAACAAGAAGACAATTTAAGGAATTCATCTAGAACATCTCCAAACACAACAAATAATATACATAACTCTGGTCTACCACCGCAACTTACTATATCAGAACCCTTTTTTGCAGCAAAACAAAATAATGCTGTTCCAAAAACTAAACAAAAACTAACACTTTTTAATAAAAATTATGATGAATGCAAGGAACCAGTTGTCGCTGAGGATAAAGTTGATGATGAATTCTCCGGAATACCGTTTGTTATACCGAAAAAAAGTATTTCTAGCTCTGGTACGAAAAATCCCATTATAGAAAGAACACAAAAATCTAAATTAGCATTAATGCTTAGTGGACTACGTGGAGAATTACAAAATGATGAAGATGAAGTGGATGTTGCAAGAAAAAGTAAAGAAAAACAAATAACAGAGCGTAATATGAAAACAACAGCACATAATAAATCTGAATTTGCAAAAATAATAACATCAAGCAGTTCTGGTGTTACATCCAATACTATAACCATAACCACCACAAAATCAAGTATACTTGAGAAGCCAATCACCACAGCAACAGTAGCTACATTTACTCTACCTGCTACTATAACAACTACTACTTTAACACCGACTACATCATCAAACGCTACGTTGCCTAAAACCACACCAATTTTAGGTTTTAAAAGCACAACGTTGCCGTTGCAGAATGTTACAAAAACACCAGAAGCCACGGTTTCTCCATGCTTGGCGGCAAAAACAACATCACCTTTGGTTGGAATTAAATTAACACCACAAACTACTACTGTTGCAATTGCTACTACAGCACCAGCTGTTGCTGTTGTGCCAACATTTGGTTTTGGCACTGCTACAACAATAAATTCAAATCCTTCGAGTGCTGCAACAGCACCTTTGCCCGTTTTAGGTGGATTTTCTTTTAATGCTACAGCTAAAAATAATGGAATTACTGCAACTCAAACATTAGATCGAGGTTTTAATTTTAATGCCACTACTGCAACCGATATAAATAATAAAGTTGCAAATATCCCAACAGCCGCAACAACTTCGACCGCTTCTCCCTCAACATTTGCATTTGGAAACAATACATTAAAGGCTACCGCACCACAAACACAAACAAACACGCAACATTTTGGTGTAACAACTTCATCCGTTTCATTTGGTAGCTTAGCGGGTGCTACAACTACTACGCATGCAGCAACACCATTTGCATTTGCCGCGCCAGTAGTGTCCGCCGCTGCATCTAAATCGCTGGAGCAAACCAAAACTACAATCAATACCAATGCACTTGCATCAGCAAGTCTACCGCCTGCTGTTGTTCCTACCACAACCACAGCCGGAACATTTAGTTTTGGTAATGCTCCTGCTGCAATTACAACTGGTAATGCTGTATCCTCTACTACAAATTCGTTTTCATTTGGTTTAAATTCTTCTATGAAACCATCTGCCGTGGCCACACCATTTTCAATAAATACAGAACAAACTACTGCCCCAGCTGCAAGTAACAATTTTGCATTTGGATCTAGCGCTTTGAAACCATTAGCAGCAAACATAAGCAATAATTTTACATTTGGATCTGCTGTGGCTGTTACTTCAGCACCAGCACATAGCAACAACTCTTTTGGTTTTGATGCAAATAAGCAATCCAATCCAACACAATTTGCTTTTGGTGTTCCTGTTCCTACAACACTACAAACATCTGCATTTGCACCTGCGCCAAATTCCACAAATAATTTCGCTTTTGGTGGTAATGCAACAACAGAAGCAGTTGTTACTACAGATAAGCCTGTTGTTGGTGGTTTTTCATTTGGCAACCCAACGTCACCGCCGTCTTCAATAGCTACTTTTGGTCAACCAAGTGCAACAAATATTTTTGGTGGTTCGAGTACAACAAATGCAGAAACTTGTATTATTAAACCAAGTTTTAGCTTCGGAGGCGTTACTTCACCCAACTCGAAACCAACCACAAAATCGATATTTGAATCTTCATCTGCAACAGTACTTAATAATAAGAACTCGTTCGCTTCATTGGCTAATGCTACAGATAATAGTAATTTGCAAAACAAATCATTTACTTTTGGTACAGGTAGTAACTTAACAACTACAATTGGTGCGTCCAACACAAAAGTAGCCACAACAGTAGGAGGTGGATTTTCTTTTAATTTAGATAATAAATCTGCTGGATTTACATTTGGTAACAACAGTTTTAATGCATCTTCAAATGCCACAGCAGCAAATAGCAACGTTACACCTTTTGCTTTTAGTTCCCAATCTAATACTTCACTTACAAATGAAGCTTCAAAGATTGCAAATAAAACCTTTTCATTTGAATCCAATACACCTAATTCTTCAACTACGCCATCAACAAATCCTTTTGGCACTGTAGCGAATTCTGGCACTGGCAGCTCACCATTTAGTTTTGGTTCGGCTACCAATTCAAGTTCACCAGCTTCAGCAGCTAGTTCCGCTGCAGCTACAAATGGTAATATATTTGCACCATCACCAGTTCCAGGAAACGCTGTAGCCGGCTATGGTGATCGCCCAATACGTCGTGCAACAAGGCGTTTGCAGAAATCATAACATTATAAGCAAAGTATTGTTTTTGACTTATATTAATTTTGATAAAAACCTTGCTAATTAAAACAACTTATATGATTACATTAACACATGAGAACAATGTTTTTGACATATTTCAAGTAATAAGTTTAATAATTCTTGCAATAGAACAGTTTAAAACAATAAATAAAAAATGTTTTCTTTATGAAAGATAAAACTAAATTGTCGCAAGCTAAATGAAAGCTTATAGGCTCTTGTATATTATGGAATCTGACGATTTAAAAAATTCGATATGCTTTAGGACTATCTTCAAGTAAAATCTTTAATTGTGAAAACAGTCAAATACCGCCAATTTTTGAGCTTTTCGTAAAAAGCTCTTTCGGAAAAAGTCTGGCAACGTTGCTGCCATTTATGTTCACTGAATTTACATTTCATTATGAAAAGGTTGACATCATCAGCCCAAGGTCAATTAATGCAAAAAAATTAGTCAAAAGGAAGATCACCGAATTTCATTGCACTTTTTAAAGTTTTTTAATGTTACATTATAAGAATTGGAAAATAGTAGCTGGGAAAAAAATTGTACTATTTGAATAAAAATTTAATTGTTTTTACGAAGAGACGAACGAAGTAAAATTATTTTATTTCCTGAAAAAAAACTAAATTTAATAATTTACATAAATACCTATAAATAACAGAAGAAAATGGTAATGTACACAGATACTTTAAGGATTTAATTTCAAGCTCAGTTATAGATAACTTTTGTCTGTTTAGGACCGGTGTAAAAATATGACCTAGCTAAAGTTTTATATTATATGGAATGAATTACTTGTTTGATTGCTTGATTTAGGAACTCAGCCATGAAAAATGCTCTTTTAGATGTAAACTATGTCGATTTTTACACAAGCCCCAAAATGCATAATAAATTAATATCTATAACGCAATGTTACAAAATAGATAAATTTAATAATTATCGGTGGAAAAATATTTCATCATTGTTTTTGTATGCTTAAATTGTATACCATCAGTTGATGTCAGCACTTCGTTAATAAAGCTCTGTGAATTATGTATAGAAGTGCCACCAAGTATAACCTTATAACCTGAATTATTCATTTGATGCACAGCTAATGCTTCTTCATATGTGGTGCCACCTATCATAAAAACAACTACTTCTTGTGGTGGTCGGCGAAAAGGTACAAGTTCCAAATTAATTGCTGGATACATTGGTTCAAGTTCACGTCCTTTAAATACTTCTTCCAGAGTTTCTTTTAGCAGCGGAGTATGCTGAGTGAAAACATTTTCAACGCCTTTGAGACCCTGTTGTATGCAAAATGTTTAAAATTAATTGAATAAAAAATGCATAACTTACTTAGTTGAAGAAAATAATATTTTGGTTTTTAAGTAGATATTAGCATTAACTTCGGCTACTAGATTTTTGTCATCATCGCGTTACATTTTGAATTTTGTTAAAAAATTAAATATCTGTATTCGACAATAGAAGAAAGTCAATGACACCAATGGCCATTTATGGTAACGCAAAAGAAATCGTGGTCTAAAAATGGTCGATTTTTTAATGTATTTTCCGGCCAATCTTGCCATCAATGACATTTTTCTATTGAAAGATACTAATACTTGAATTTTTTACACTTTCATGAAGTGATGACAGAAATCTTGCACACGGATTTTGTACCACCAGAGAGTTTCTAAATAACTCTGCATTTCCAACAGAAACCTAATCTACTTACTTTAATCAAATTTCTGGTTAGTTTAACAGCATCAGTTATGCGCACTAAATTAAAAAGTTCACCCTGGCGCACATGCATGCCGGCATATTCGATAAGACTGGGAACTATAGCTGTACGTCCGCCACGTGTTTTAATAATTTGTAGCAAGCTCGAAGTATCGCAGTTTGCATGACGTTCATAACGTAACGCATAAAGCGCTACTAATTTAATAGCATCATCAATTGAAATTCGTTCGTCTGAAATTATCTTCTTGATACGTTGTAATTGCGCTGAATGTTCCGCTTTGCAAGCTACCTCTTGTTCAAGTTCGGAAAGTTCAAATAAATTACGTTTGGTTGTGAGTGCAGATAGTTCACCCATCACGCAAAGATGTTTTTGCATAGTACCAGACATTTTTTTAAATTGTGGATATGTTTCAATAAAAGTTTTCATATCGGCAATGCTCTCGACCTTTATTGAAGAAAAAAAGATTGAATATACATACATACTTCAAATAGTAATAACAAAATTATTTAAAAAATGTATTTACTTTCTTTTGATCTTTTGCTTTACGTTGAAAGTCTTCCATTAGACTTTTAATTGTCGAGCCGACTTCACCGAAATTGGCATACATATTTTTCGCATAGAAATCATCTTGATCACCGGACAATACTAACTCCTTAAAATCCTTAGGAATACTGGGCGTGCCAGATAGATCAACGCGATTATTTTTTATTGTAAGCAGTTCATGTACCATTGCTTGGTAAGTCCATTGATGTAGTAATGGTGTTACTGGATCGTCCCTGCGATCCAAAATCAATAGCAAAGGAGGTGCCGCACCATTTTCATGAGTTCGAAAATCAAAAAGTGATGATTCCTTTGTTGTTTGTTCGTATATATGTTTAGCTAACAACTGTGCCACTTGACTACCGGCACGGTAGCGTATAACTGGATTGAGTTTGAGTGAAAGTAACACTGATGTGACTCCCTGTACAGTTCGTGTCAAGGCATCTGGTAGCCAATTTAGACGATACATGCAGTGTGTTATATTGAGTGAGAATAAATTTGGATTAACGCAGAGATAATCGGCGTAGAGCTCTTTTACCTCACGTACTGATTCGCTTTCATCGCATTCCGCAAGATATTTGATGTCAGTGCGCGGAATTATATTGCTGAAGTCTGCAGATAATGAATATTGAAAATAAAAATCTATTTTTAAAATGCTTGTCAGAAACTTTCAAACTCAAAAAAATATATGAGAGGAATATGTATGTATATATTCCTGATTAGCATCCCGAACTGTTCAACATACTTAAGTTTCAAGAAAACCGGGAGGGAGGCCATTGTATCTTTGTATTACCAAAACTTCTACATACTTAATACGCTACTTTCATACGGTTCATAATCAATTTACGGCTCATATATTGGTTGTTAGAGTGAAGACTATTAATAATAGAGGTTTCTACGATGTATGTTCGAAACTTTTCAGGTTTCAGAGGAATAAAGCGTGAAAGTTTATTCACATTGTTTTTGTGTAGGATATTGACATAAAATTAAAATTATCTCATACGAATATGGGTTTTGAAGAAAGTTTCGCGCTTTACTCTTAAAACCCCCGCCCCAACGAAAGCGCAAATTTTCTAGTTCGCTCATAATGTAGCAACGTTTGTGTTCATTTAAGTTTTTCAGTCAAGTCTTGCTATTTGCTTCGACTGTTCATAATTTTCGCATTGCGGTTTAACTTACAAATAAAATAAGAACCATATTTTGGAGCTCGGAGCTCATCAGCAAGCAATTGAACATTTTGTTTTGATGGACGTATAAATACAATGCATTTCAAATGTTTTAATCGTTCATTGGAGCGTCCAGAATCTATGCGCTCGAATAAGTACACCTCACGTTGTAGCATATCCGATTGACTAAATGCCATTGAAATAACACTTGTCTAGATGATAAATGAAAACAGAAGCAAATATTGTATTACAAAGTATGTATGCATCATCTTGTTTTCTTCAGTTCAACTTACGGTCTCTTTGTCCAATAAAATTATTTTCATGCCTGGTCCAGATTCATTACACATCTTTTCAATGTACAATTTGATTGCAGATATCAAATCCATTTTTTATATACTTTTTTTTGTACTACTAATCTGACAAAAAATTAAAAATTTGTACAATTATAGCTGACAGCTGTTTCTCTCATGTCAAATTTTATCAAAAATGACAAGTTGTAATAGTTGCGTTACCAATCACCATGTTAGTATCCTCAAGTTTGTATGTCAAGTTTGCTCTAAACTTTAGTCTAAAGATTAACCTTACAGAAACCATACAGCTAAAAATGTTGTATCTTAACGACGTAATATGTTAAACAGAATTGGGACGGGGTCGGCAAATCGGCCATGATTACCCGCAGATGGAAAGCGTTGGGGGAAACACATTTACGGCGGACGACGGAAAACTCTGCTACCATTTTCTTTCCACAAACGTAAACAAAAAATTGATTATCAATGCAACACTGTGATCGTCGCCTGACAGTGAAAATAGAATTAAATCTAAATTGACGGGTATCCGTCGGCAGGTTTGCAGTCGTACGCCGCAATTCTGTTCCATTTCATATGATCAAGTGTGCTATAATTTTTGACAGCGGACCGCTCGTCATCGCTTTATGTGTTCAACAGAATTGGGACGGAATCGGAAAAGCGGCAACGGAAATCCGCTGTGCAATGAAGTTCTAATGCATACTTTCATTCTTATCGTTGCGCCAGAATAATTGAAACTTAACTTTATTCTCACTCTCCTATCATCTCTTTCGAAAATAAAACATTTATCAAAAGGTGAGGAAAAAATTTAATTTTTCTTAATAATTCACTTTTATTTACATGTACATATGCTAATAAAAATACTGGTAAAGTTGAAACAATAAATGTGATGTGAATTAATTCACATTCTTTGTGTTAAAGTAAATAATAAACAACAAAATAAATTAAAGTAACACTAGCCTGCAAACATATAAACTTTACCGGATGAACTAATTGGTTTTTTAGGAAAAACGTGTTTTCCATCCCAAGCGTGTCAGGACAAATTAGTTCTGAAATAATCTTTCAAATAAAAGCTATAAGAATATTATATTTTACATACAAACATGTACTTTAGCCTGAAAATATGACGATTTTGAAATTATTTAATATAGGAAATATCCAGTGAAAAAGCTGTTACATACTAATGGATTTGAGCGGATAGTTATTTCTATTTTCTGGAAAGAAAACATTAATCAACTTCGCTGCAGTATTTCCGTAAAAAAATGAGTTTTTTCTGCTGTAAGCAAAACAAGAGTATAGAAAAAATTACTGGTGAGCCAACCCGGATCCCCTTTGACGTGAAATGGGCGATTTATATTAAAAAATAACACCAAAAATATGTCCTGATAAATAAAGGGCCCAAGGGCTTCACAACTGCAGACGATATGTCTAAAAATTAGTAAACAGTGTCTTTTTTGTTAAGAAACGTATGCCAGCAACAGATGCAATGTCTACAGTTTGGGGTACATTACTCAGCACTGTATTTCAGGAGAATCAAAAGTTTGTAAAAAGGTTGATAAGTCACTGGAAAAAATCAAAAAAATATTTAAAGTATCTTTAAATTACTGAAAATAAAAATGAATATACATTTATTGTTTTATATTTATTGTTATAATTTAATATCAACTTTTGCTTAAAAAACAAATTAGCACCAAACAAATTCAAAAATTATAGCCTATAAGACGGCGTTCCATGGCATTTTTCGGTGCCTTCTCAATATTCCTTCAACTACACCATAGTTTGTCAAGGGTTTGATATTATAGCTAAAGATTAAGAAATATCAAAAAAAGTTTGGAATTTTGTCAGGTAAGTATTGTTTTACAAATGCACTGCAAATATTAGTATTTTCCAAATACAAATATAACTTACAAAACAACTTGGAAATTAGTTTATTAACAAATTCGTTTGTCAAATACTTCGCAGTCGTTTTATCTGTAAGCCCAAATATTTGACGGATGATCGTATAATTTTTGGAATTTTTTTTTCATAAAACTATTCTTTTTATAGATTCGTAGCTGAATCTGGTGTCAATATCAAATTAGGAGTTTTTGATTTAGAAAAAAAACAAACATCAGTATTTAAAGAAATGTGTATGACTTGATGAGGAAAAAACTATCGTTGAATTCAGAACCAGCTACGCTAAGGGCATAAGGGTTAACATTTTTTTTCGCCTGCAACTTTACTCGACTTTCGCCAGCAAGTCGACTGGCGAATTAATTTTTACATTAAGAAACGTTCTATTGAAAGCGGTAGACAATACTTTGACTTCTCTCAATTTTTTACTATCACTGGACCAAAATAGCTACTTCATTCTTCACAAGTCTGGTTAGTACGAGCATTAAACATCATGAGCAGAAATGACAGTCAGTAAAATGCAGTTGGAGCAAACTCTTCACTTGCTTTCCATCTATGAGTTAGAAAAAAAAAAGAAAAAATTGTTCATTAAATTTATTATATACGATACGTATAGATAGATGCACAGAGTAATTGAAACAAAGTCGGCTACGAGCCATTGCTATCCGATATGATACGAGCGGCTAATCAACTCATAATTTCTAGTTGTTCCTATGCAGTTGGGTCGTCTATACGTGTTTTTAAGAGTTTGCAGCAAAAATCTTAAAAAAAATTTGTCAATGGCTCCTTAAACACCGCTATAATATAAGAATATAAGCTTACACAATTTACATTAAAAGAAATTAAAAATGTTCAATCGTTCCGACTATCACTATGCAATGATCCATCTATGTTTTAAATTTCAATAAGTTTTTAGTTTTCTTTCACTATGTATGTATTCTGAATTATATATTTGCAGTTTTTGCATGCTAAACTTATTAGTAATAAATGTTTTATGATTTATATTTAAATTTGCTGCAGTTAATTTAAAGCTTTCATTCAAAAACAGAATTGCGGTTTTGTTGACAAACAGGTAAAAAAAAATATTTAGGCTTTAAACGTATCATGGCGTGAGGAGAAGGAAAGTATTTTTTGTTAGTTTCCGACATTTCATTTCATATACTATCTATAGCAGAACATTTTAAATTAATCTAAGACCATTTGTTTTTACATCATTTAATCTGTGATTTTATTTAAGTTGCATGTCTTCATTTCTTTAATTTAATTTTTTGAAATAAAATAAAGTTTAATTTTAAATAAATTTTCTATTCTGTTTTAGACATTTGTTTCGCAATTTCCGTTTCATTTGCACACACAAGATTTTAAAGTTAAAGGGAACAATATACGAAAAAATTTTTTTTAAAAAATAGGGAAACAAAGTACATATCTTGTATTACAAAATAATACGAGTAATTATAAAGTTTAGTTTTAAAATATTATAATATTAATTTTATTTATCACACTTATTCTCACACTCACTAAAAATTTAATAATTTATAAGTTTAAATATTTAATTCATTTTAGAACTAGTAAGTGGTTTGTTTCTTTTTAGTTCCTTACAATTTAATTCTGTAATATTTTGCAGTTGATGACGTTGCTGTTTATTTAAATGATTGTTTTTTCGGGATGATTAAACAATACACGCACTCGCACACAATTATAAAGGGAGGGCAGCTATATATAAAGGTGGCGCCAAAGTCAGTAGCCAATAATTAAAGCCCATCTTTATTGCAAGATACTGAAAGTACAAATCAAAAGGCTTTAGTCATATTTGTTTTAAGATACATCGGAGCTGGGAATCGCAGTCGGAAGTTACAGAATAAATATTTTTTACAGACTTTTTACAGATTTATTTATATCATGGCATATGAATGACATTTAACTATCTGACTTGAATATCTCATTTTCGATGCAACTTAAGCCATATTTCGCAAGAGCTTTTGATTTGATTGTTTATGCATACTTAGCAAAATTATTTAGTTCTTATTTATGCCAGTTGTAATAAGAGACGCCAAGCATTCATATTCATTGCCTTTTTCAAACATGTTTTTTTTGTTAAAGAATTTTTCTTGATCTTATCGATTTTCCTCCGCTTTTCCAGTTATTTTTAAGGTGTGTATTTTCTTAATAATTAATATTTATAATAAAAATTTTAATAATTTATAATATTAACGCAAAATCGTAAACAATAATATAATATAATTAATAATAATATATAATTTTAATTTAAATTACAACGGAAGTGTCGGTGTATTTGTAGTTGGTGTTGGCGTCAATATTGACGCGGATGGAGGATATCGCAACGTATGTTGTGACGTTGCTTGGTGTATATAATCCTGGCTAGGATTATTCAACACGCTATCCCTTGAATTTGAATGTGACGTGGCACGCAACAGTGTGACTGCCTCACGTTCTGGACTACACTGAACACCTTCTAGTCATTTTTGGCGCGATGATTTCTTCTTCTTTCGTTTAAAGAAACAACAACACCTGAAAAATGTTAAAAAAAGTTGAAGTTTTGACTTTTAATTTTAAGAAAAAATCATATCATTTTACTTTGTTTCATCCACAAGATCCACTTCAGGCTGCTGCGTTATAGGAGTATTTGAATGGCCAGCTGTGGGATCGTCCGCATTTAATTCGCCATTTGTCGAACTCACAACCTGAAAGTACAAATTTTAGTTAAGATTCATTAGTACATAGTTGGAATAAAAAATCAAATCAATCGACGACGATGACCAAAACATCAAGATAAAGAAATCACAAAAAAATTAAGGACAGTGATAATTTCAGTTTTTTTTTGCACTATTCAAAAATTAATGGAAAGAAGGAGAACAAACAAAAACGATTACACACAACAATATTAAAATAATATTATTTATATACTCGTATACAGATGTATAAAAAAAAAAATTGGATTTTCAATTTTACAGAACAAACAATAAATATAAAACAACGAACATTTCCTTTTAACAAAACTACTTTGTGATTTTTGTGCATATGTCGTTGTAGAAATATTGTAGTTTTAATAAAATATTTAAATTAATAACTCTTAATTTTTCGAAGTATATTTATACTTAAGAAAGCTTATGTGAATCTGGCTAATGTATTTTCAAAGGACCTTGTTCCGGATAGGTCGCGATGTACACCAAAGATTTGTATAGTGATGACCGCATATAACAACAGCAATTATTTTAATATGTGAAGGTGACTCACGCCCATACAAAAAAAAAAGCCTCCCAGTTCCCTCCTAAAATATATGATGATTTGTAAAAGATTTCGAAAAAAACGCTTCAAAACGAAAATCGAACGGAAAATGACAGAGTTATTTCAATGTTCATTGAATTTTATGCAGTTGTAGTTTTTTAATCTCTATTGTTTGTAACCTTTAATTTAGTCAAAAGGAGCATACGAAAACACTCTCGATACAAGACATGATTTTAGATAAGAGACTTTTTCAAAACAGCTCAGCTCACGAACGGCCATCGATAGACCCGAAATATTTCGGGAATCGTAATGAAAAAAATCAAAGCGCCGTAATAAGCAGTGTGCGCTATAAGATAAACTTATTCAAAGTTCGTCAGAATGTAGGAGGAGGGAGGCGGTCAAAAGAGGCCCGAACTGATGTACACCAAAGATTTGTATAAGAATATAGCCAAAGCTCATAGGGTTCCGGACAAGGTTCTTTCTAATGATATGTGACAATGACAACGGTGTGACAGCGAGTGTCATATAAAAATATATTCTGAAATTAGAAAATGATTCATTTGTGGCTCACTAACAAGCCATTAAAGTGTTTCCATTGAAGGAGGTCGGCGGCATCACTAATGATCGAAGAAAGTGATTTTTTTACTAATTTCTCATTAACCATTTGCTGTTAAGAAAAATTAATTTTGTAGCCAAGATTAACAAAAAGTTTTAACAGTTGTTGAACTATATGAGGGACACAGCAATAATGTTTTTTGTGGTTTCTCTTTCGATCAACAAAAAATGAGACCCGTTTTCTTAAATTAAGTTTTGTAAATTTCGAGAACTTTATTATCATATATATTTGATATTGAAACATACCAAAACCGTTAACTTAATTTATAAAAAGTGAAAAAAATGGCCAATGAAAAAGGACAGCGTATGGTTGAGGAAAATTAGTGCAAGTCGATAAGGGGATAATATGAGCATTTTACCGTGGTATAAACAACCCATTCCCAATAATAGTTTTATAGACTTGTTCCCTTTTTTCAAATTTTTCGACGACTTGTCGAATATTTTTTTTTTAAATTTCTCTTCCGAATATTCTCAATTAAATCCGAAAATATCAATGCGTTGTTCGGGAAAATTGCGAAAAATTGTAAGTCCAGCATAAATAAATGATAAATATAAAACTTATTCCATAGTCAACAAATTAAACCTGATTTTTGATAAGTCCAACTCAACTCAGGCAGCTGGAGTTGAAAACGTTAATTTTTTTGTCACTGTCCTCAACAGCCATGTTTAATGTGATTTAGCGGTAGTTATATTTTCATCAAGAATTTCTTTTAGAAATTTCAGAACCCTTCAAACCTCTAAAAAAAGTTTTCTGAAAATATTACGTGTTAATGAACGATTCCACTAAGTTCGTCATTATCCTTCCGCTAAATTTTCTACAATAGGTGTTGATATCTTTGGATTCTTAGGATAGCCCTTTAATGAAACAGTATAACAAATGAAATGAAATTGGACGAATAAAGTTTGAGTTTAGAACAAACAAACCAAAAATTACACCGTAAAATGGTTTTCAAAAAAATTTTGTATTATCAGAGATGATAGTATTTATATTTTCGGAAAGGAGAATTTGTACTGATCAGCCCTTTGAAACAATATATATCACATTTCTTGTGCAAATTCTAAAGAGAGTGGAATGTATCTAAAGATGATATCGAATATTCCTCGATTTGCTAGGAAAGAATTCAAGATTTAAATACTTAAAATCTGCATCTGTATCTACATGATACAGATACATATTGACTACGAAAGTTGATCACCACAAAAACACCTTTTCGAAAATGTATATCTTATATCTCTGAAAAAAAATGTTCCACGGTGTTAACAAATAGATGAAAAAGATTTTTGAAATACATGAACGAATGTATAAATTTTATGCTCAAATACCTTTTTCGTTGTTTTTTGGTTTTTCAATAATATTAATATTGTAAGAATTATTGGGGAAAATGTGATAAAACAAATTTTAGTTGCTTTATTCAATAGTGTTATTTCATATCGTTTTTTGTTGCTGGGGCTTTAATGGATTCTTCTTTGTCACTTTTTTCATTATATGCATCAAATGGACTATCATCGTCGGAACCCGAATCTTCTGGCAATCTCTGTAATTTTCGGGAAAAGTAAAAATAGAAATGTATACCTTATGGGATGTGATGATGCTGTGCTCTTCCTTTATATTACAAAATGCATTAAAACATGCAGTTTTTCTTATTCGAATAACTAAACACTAAAAATACAAGTTTTGCAAAAAAACAATTATGAATATAAGAAAATATGTCATTCTGTGCAATAATTAATATTCCGATTATGGTTAGTATTTTTCGATTGCCGTAGAAAACATAAATCTGTTTTTAATGCAAAGACGAAATTCCCAAGGCCTTACATTAGATAACATTCTCATGATTTTTGAAAAAAAAGAACCAAAGATTGTTTGAAAAAAAAAAACATGCAAAGCGTTTTAAATTAAAAAAGAAAAATAATCAAGTTTCGAAAGTATTTGAAAACGACAATTAGCTGCTAACAGTGGAGTATCGATATCTTTGTTGCCATATTCGTATAGAATATTCTAAATAAGTGCCTGCACAGTTTATTTTTTATCATAAAATTGTGAAAAGTCCACAGCGTCGGCAGGCATTCCTGACTGACAGGTTTTGTTGTGATAGAACTTTATTGAAGGGTTTCGTTTTGATGTCACCAAAAAAGTGACATGCC
The DNA here is from genome assembly GCA_963662105.1 of Meiosimyza platycephala. Taxonomy (NCBI): domain Eukaryota; kingdom Metazoa; phylum Arthropoda; class Insecta; order Diptera; family Lauxaniidae; genus Meiosimyza; species Meiosimyza platycephala. The sequence continues at coordinate 341,003 of OY759209.1, forward strand.
CGAAAAAGGCATGATCAAAATCGCTGCCGGGAGCAAAAATTTTTTTATTAACACTTGTTTGAACAAGAGCTAATGCGCCATAATAAAAAACGATAAAAAAGTTGCAAAACAGAAATATTTCGTTTTGATCGCCTTAAATATAACTAAGAAGACATATCTTTTAATATGTACATAATTCACATGCCCAATCAAAGAACATTCATAAGTTTAAGAAATAATCCCATATTGCACATCACCAGTACATTCAACAATATCCAGATTTATTGTACATACACTAGGCTCATAAAATAATTTAGAGGTAATTGTTATTGCAGGACTGTGTGTTATTATATTCATTGAAAAAAGTGTATTGTCTAACATAGCTAAACTTTTAAACTAATAGTAAGTAGAGCGCGTTTCTCGATGCAATGTTTTTAAAAAAAAAAAAGAATGTTGATGGAAAATTGAAATGGGTTTCTCCTTCTTTTTAAATTCTCAAAAATTTTTAGAATTTACTAAATGTAAGTTGCTTTTTTTTGAAGTTAACAAAATTCTATTTTATTGTAAATTACTTTGCAAGTGCAAAATCTATACTTTTTTGGTTTTACTAATTACATAATATTGCAGTTTTTTTGCAGGTTGGAAACATAAAAAATTACATAAGTTAAATGCTAAATACCTTGAGTTTATGTAGAGTAAATCAAGTGAAAACATTAGAATTGAAAATGCCAAAAAAACAAGAGTCTGCAGTATTTACAACGTAGGCAACAAACGGAAGCAAATTAAGAGGGATGTACGTGTATAGGTAGGTTTATATTACATTTTGGAGATACAGTTGGAAAAAGGAAGATAGAAGGGAAAGAGAATAAAAAAGAAATAAACATGTCATTAAAGACAAATAAAAAGTGAAGTACATTTCACGACCTTAATACGACTTAAAAAACTAAAGATTTGAAAAGGTAACAAATTGTGAAATTAAAAACTTTTGAAATTAAGGAAAAACAATTTCATCGTGTACACATCAGTACGTCCACGATTATTAAAATAAAAAATATCTTGCTTAACATTTGTATCTCTTTTGGACTATTTAGTAGTTTCCTTTTTGTGTCCAGTAACCGTACAAAATAAAGTTAGTTTGAGTACATACACACATTTATATTATTTACAAACATGATGAAATTGTTGTTACACAAATTTGTTAAGAATATTTTTTACAAGTAACAGAAATTTGTTATAACAAAACTTACCTGCACTGAACCATGCCTATCAGCTGGTGTTAAATTACCCAATGTGGCACCGGGTTTGGGTACATCAGGCCACGCAGCAACACCTCCTTTGGCATTTGTCTATTGGGTGCACGCGAGCAGAGTAGTTGATTGTGGTGGTGGTGGTGGTGGCAGATGGATGGAAGTTGGAAGGTTGAGGTAAATGCGGTGAAATGATTTTAGTTTTATATATTGCTAACACTCTTAGTTGATTTTTCATTTTTTTTCAAATAAATATTTTTGTATATTAACAACTTCAGAAATAAAACAAATTAGAAACCAATTTGGATTACTATACAAAACAAAAAAATACTATGTAAATTAAATTATAGATGATTTGAAAAACTGACACCAAACTAAAGCAATAAAATAGCAGACTTTTTTTAAAAGGAAGTCAAATGCAGTTTATTATTCGATTGCGTTATGATCTTTGATGATGAATTTTGTTATTGACATTATTCATAGAAGTTAAAATAGCAGTTGAAATGTGTCGATACATTCTTGTACTTTAAAACAGATAAGGTTTCTTAGACACAAGGATTTCAAAACATAATGAATATTTTGAGCTGTAAATGCTTTGTTCTAGATCTAAAATTAAGTTTAAAATAACTCTCTAATATTTTTCATTACGGAAACGTTTTTCCATATCGTTACCTCTCAAAGATGTTGCTTACAATATTTTGTAGAGAGTTCAAGAAATCCATAATTCATTTTTCTTTTAATTCACTTTGATCTAATGGGTTATAATAAACATAGTATTTTTACTTTCAGAAATTATGTTCTTCGGTGGTGTCCGAATTAAAAGTTCCCTTGTTAACATTTAATTATTGATTTTGTAGTTGTAGATTATAGGTAATAATGTGTCTTATTGAAGACGGAAAATAATTGATCTTAACTGATTTATTTTACTTTGAACAAGCAGAAGTATTTCTTTCTAGTGGATTTCAAGAGATTTCGACAGTCATCCTATCCTTGCATCTTTTTAAAACAGAACAAACTGTTGTTTATGGAATTTCTAATTTTGAAGTTTTTTGTAATGCGTGCACATATGTAATTGTCTTACGCTGACCGATTTTCATCGTGAACATACAGCGAACATACCGTCCACAAAAGCTTAAACTTTCAACCTATATATGGGGTAAAATTTGCCAAGCGTACCAGGTTTAAAAATTTTTATGCTCCGATCTTGTTCAAACGTTCAGAAACTCGAAAAATCCGTTCCATTCCATTTTTAGATTATAATATCCTGAAAGCTTATACATAAATCAAGCTTTCATGAAAGCCTAGTTAAAAAAATATTAAAAAATATATCTTTTCAAAAAACACAAAAACATTTTTAATTTGCAAAATTTTTCTAAAAAAAAATTTTTTAGTATTATTTTTACTAAAGGTCATGAAAAAATCCATTGGAATCACTCAAAACCTATTGGATATAAGATCCTCCCGGAATTTAATCGATCAATACTAGAACTACAAATAACCAAAATTTGCAAAAGATCGGAGCATAAATAGTTTTAACCTGGTACGCTTGACAAATTTTACCACATATAATTTAATTTGTTTGAATCAACAAAATAGAACAAGTGTGACAAACGCGATATTGCGTACAGATTATACATGAACTACAGCGGTATAAAATATCATCTAAAGGAGCAACGTTTTTTATGTTTCTAGCTTAATATAACTCATTTATACAAAACTTAAATAGTAGTTTTATAGCAATAAAAGCATAAATTCGGATTGTACGTTATGACAAAATTAATTAATATTGAAGTAGGTTCGTGTATATCATCTTTCAAGCTCGAAAATATGTGAATATTAATAAACATAATTATTAAGTTTTAATGGCACAGAATAAATAACCTTTTAAATTAATTAATCTTATAAAACAGCGAAAAGTTTTACAAATTTCTTTTTCAAATCAAACAGCGGTAGCCTTTATACTGAGTGCAATATACCAATGCATATAATACCTACATAGTCAAGCGGTAATACATTCACATTACATCATTGCGCGTCAAACTGTTAGTTAACTGAAATATACTTTAATATCTTTAGAACGCTTTAAGCTTATCATAGCAGTTAGTAGAGCAATGGCAGCAACTACAGTTATTAAAGAAAAAAGCAGATTCTCATTTTTCTGACATATACTAGACGGGGTATCTTATGACAAGCAGTGATCATAAGAAATCGACATCGCTACCCAACAGGAAAGTTTATAACACTCTCTTAACATAACATTTTCATGTTTCTATTTCGCATAAATATTGCGTACTTTTTTTCGTGACTATTAGAATGTCCTATTTCCACGCCTGCTTGAAATTATCCATGTGACAAAAGCCTTGTTCCGTGAATTTATTGTAAATATTAAAAAAAATTTGGGTTAATTTTAAATTAACATCGCGCCAACGCTAAAATCTTTAAGTACTCAACGACAAATCCTCACGAATTCAAGTACCGGCATTTGAAAACTTAAGGAGTAAAATTTTGAAAATCTGAAATTAATAGATTCGTATTATTAAAGGTTAAACTATGGTCAACATTCTACACTATTTGAAGTTTTTAGTAAAAAAATGTGAATTTATAGATTACGTTCAGGCTTTAGGGAAGACGAACTTTTTTAGAAAGTGTACAAATTCGACACGTGTTTGGATTTAAATAAGTGGTTGTCAATATGTTTGCGCTTTATGTACGAACGTACGCATGCATACACACACATACATATGTATGTACGATAAATCTCTTTCCCATTGGGTAAAAAATTTATTACGCTATATACCATGGTGCTCCTGAGAAAATTCAAATAAAAAATTCGGATCAAAGAAAAACAAATTCCAAAATTTTTTTTAAGGTTCGAATCCAGCACCAAAATTACAAAGGAAACGATAAAAGAAGTTATATAAACACGTTTTTAAAAAATTATGATTGAAAAGATATTTTCGAGTTTTGGCCTCAACTAAAAATCACCGATGGTTATCTTTTTGGTCTTAAAATACTCGTAACATAATATATGTAGAACAAGAAAATGGATGAATTCAACAGAATTTTTTATTCAAATTTTCTCAGTAGGGGACGTTCAGATGTACGCAACGTGACTAGTTGGCAGGGGTGTTCCATCTAAAAGCTTGAAACTCAAAATGTTTGTTCTATTCGGAATATATCTAAGATTCAAAAAAGATATTTTTACTTCCATTAGATGCAAACCCTTTAAGCAACTGCATTCTAATCCAAGATTTATTTTATTAGCGTAATGGTAGTGTCCTGCGCTCACAACACAGAGATCCCCGGATTCGATTTCCGGTTCAGGTATGGTAAGACACTTTCCATATTTCATAATTATCCTTTCATTCTAGTTATTTCCTTCTCCTTAACTTAATTTTTAAGAGGTTTTTTCGAGCTCCACATTGCACTTTTCAGCTGTGGTAAGAAAGTTCACATCTTGGTAAAACATGAATAACTGAAGTGTTGTGCAGCTCAAAAGCATATCACTTGATTTAGACCACTTTCATTCTTATAGTTGCGCCAGAGCAATAAAAAAGGACAGTCATAAAAATAAATTGCGGTCTTGCTAAGCATCATTCCCACTCTTCGGTCTCCTCTTTTAAAGTGTTGGCTTTTTATATAAAGACAGGACATAATTGTGTAAAATAAAGTTAGGTATGTGCCATAACTTTGTGGCATAGTGAGATAAGGGACGAGGGCTGAACGATCCCGTAGCACCGTGATACCATAATAAAATAAAAAATATCGCTTTTCGAAATCTAGAGAAACAGCTGCAATTTTAGCCATTATGCTCCTTATGAACTACAAATTCAAAAGTCTATAACTTAAAAGACAACGTTTCTGTTTAGCTATCTTATTAATTTACACTGTTCAACATACATACTTACATAACAAAATGTGTGCACATTGTATCTATATATTTCACGGATTTCTTGAACAGTGTAAATTATTAAATTATATTATCTCAAGCTAACCTTTGAATTTATAGCACATTAAACAAAATAACGGATCAAATCGAAACTGTTTTTCTTGGTTCCGAAATAAAAAGCTATATTGCATCTACTACATATATATACAATTTATAAAAAATCATTTACTGTACGCTTGCGCAACTAACTTAGCATTGCTACTACGACGACGATACCCTAAATGCTAAAAAATGCTGACCTCAAGAATTAAATATTCCTCATCACCATTATCTTCTTCGAAATCAAAGTAAGATATATCCTAACATAAACGAATTTTGTTCAGCATTAAGAAAAAAATAAAATGATTAATAAAGAGTTAAAAATAAATTGTAAATTGAAGAAAACAATACACAAAAGGTAGTAAAAAAAGAGTACGAAAAGATTTCGCTAGGTTCAGATAAAAACAAAATTAAAATAGTCACTAAGTTCTTAGTACGAGAACAATGCACCGTGTGAAATTATGCGATAACAATATACGAACTGAAGTTAAAATTGCATGAGAAAAAACGTAAATTTACCTTAGCCGTAACATTATGACGATCTTTATTTGGTGAAATGATGACTTCATGGCCAGTTTGCAGAGATCCAACAGGCGTCGACTATATATTTTGATATTAAGTTAGGTTTGGGTTTAATGACAACACATAAGAGTGAGTGAATAATCAATTTTTAGTCCAAATCAAACAAACACATGTGAAAAGAGAAAAAGAAAAAAATATATATTAGTAAGTTCGATGCTATAGAGTTAATATTTGCATTTTACTCTTCAATATATATTTTGTTATTACAGCAAATTTCCAATTTATACACTACAATATTTTATTTTCTATAAACAACAATAGAATAGCGTTTAACCATACAAGAACAAAAAGCTGCCATTGGTGATACAAGTGATATTAGCACTGGATTCTTAGGCCGACAAATTATTAACAATGAAAATTTTTTGGACTGATATTTGATGTACTGAAAAAAAAGACATTACTCAAATATAGAATGAGATCACTCTAAAATGAACAAACTTGTTACCGACAATCATTCAATTATTTTATTTTTTAGGACTGGATGAAATAGTATACCCAGCCGAATATCAGTCAAGCATTACAGGCCCCTCACGTGAGATTTAAATATTAATTTTTAATGTAAATTCTATGCATTAAAAAGTTGACGAGAGGTTTTCCTTGACCCCCTCCCCCCCTTGGTGAGATTTGCCGGACCCCCTCCTCCCCTTGGTGAGATTTTGTCGGACCCCCTCCCCCCTATTTTAGCTCACGTAATTAATGGACGTCCCCTTAGTCTTTCGTGATCTGTACGATAATAGTCCATATTGCGGGAGGAAGTAAGTATGGTTGAACTAACTCTTAACTACAAATACACCCCTACTGCAGTTCTAGACATAAAAGGTGCCTCCAGTAACATAGGAAAGTTTTTAGTCACGACCTCACAGCAGGATTTCGCTATTGATTCAAAAATCATTCTGTGAATCACCAATATGCTGGAACACAGGGGGTTCTACTACGAAATTGGTAACGGAACAATAATGAAAAATGTGAACAGGAACTCCCCAGGAAGCTGATATTTCACAGCTACTATACTGCCGTCAGAAGCGAAATAGGCGTATCTCAAAAAAATTGATATTTTAGATTCTTATGGCATCGAATAGCTTAAGATGTTACGCATCTAATGAGCTTCGCCAAATGCCGGTATCTAAGTTCAAATCTAAAAAAAATCTCCTAAGAAAATTTCCTCTATCTCAATTTTACATGTATTTCAACAAATTGACATAAACAAAACATCAATTATCTCGAAAAACGTTTTTTGAGATACGCCCTTTTCGCTTCTGAGGCCAGTATAGGTTCTCGTAATTAATAGGATTATTCTCTTCCAGGCAAAGGATAAAATTAAACCTACGTTGATGAATTGCGTCTATTCGTTCGACAGACTGCAGACACGTGACGACTCTTAGAGAAGATGTGGCAATGAAAGAAACAAAGTCAGTAAGGCTGCGAGATACAGTAAATGTGCCAGCGTACCAGTAAAGTATCACAATGACTCGACGTAATCAGGGTGTATTTGTTGGTAGACAGCAAACTGCCTTCATAACTTAACCTATTAGTTTGTAGCAATAATATTTTTTAAACATTAGAGCTTGGTAATCTTTTCAAATATATTCGCAATCGCTAAACAAAGAAACTACTGGACCAATTTAAAGAACGATCTACAATCTTTAATTAAAAGACATTTAGAAAATATTTCCAGAGAAAGCAAGGTAAGTGAACCAAACAATCAAATTCCCTCAACATAATCAAGTTTTAGATGACAATTTCTTACAAGCCGTATAAAAGCTTCCCAAATACATAGAAAAAAACAATATGAGACAATTTTCTATTCACAAAAAGGAACAAATTTTACTAGAGTAAGAGCCCAGACGTTACTTATTTTCTGAGTACCATAATGTGTGGGAATATAGTAGTGCTAGTATGTACTGTGAACAGTACATACCAAGTGGGTGACCAAGTTAAGTTCGATATTAAAACACGTTTATTTGACAAATGTTATTTATTTACATGAAATGTGTTTAAGTCAGGTAGAAATTACCGCCGACGGGAAGTGTCTGGCAGTGTTGATTATTATTTAACATTATTTTATAAAATAGCAGCAGACTTTAAGAAAAGTTATGTTTTTACGTACCTTTACCACCTGGCACCTGTAAGTTGGCCATCGGCTCAAGCTAGCAGGTTATAGTACATACTAACACTACGCTTTCCCACACATTTAGTAACAAAAAACAAAGTGAAAATGACTTACATTCACACTCACCAAGATGTAAGAAACTCGTTTCATATAAATTGCGATTAAAACGATGTGTTCTTGTATGGTTATGTTTCTTATGTCGTACCGACTTCTAGCCTTTTTCCTAACTATTAAGCAAAACATTTGAACATTTGAAACTTATAAAACTTAAAATTAAAGTTCGCTGAATTGATACTAATAAATTGTGAAAACAAAAATATTAAAACTATAAACTTTGATAAATCAAGAAAATGAAACGAAATAAATTAATTTGTACCTTATCCGATTTGTTTTTTGCTAAATGCGATGGAGGCGCATTTTTTATAACTTTCATTTGATCGAGTTGTTCCTTTGTCTTGGTTAAGATTATGTTTGTGTTTTTATTAATGCATTAAAAAGTTAATTTTAAATTGAACGATTAAATGAAAATTAAACATTTTTGTAACAATAATTATAGACATGAAAAATTAAAAAAAATACATATGGGCATTTCCATGGGTTCGTTCGACCGTCGAACACATTTAATTTAAAATAAAACAGATTCTTGGTTAGCTCCTGATTAGCTCTATAATTGGTGCTAACGTTGAATTTGGGCAATTTTTCGTTTTCAAGATAATTGCAATAAACCAAGGTGTTCACACGAGACAAAAACTTCCGTTTTCGTAGAAATGCTCATATATGTATATGTTTTCTCTGGTTTAGCGAAATTGGCCCCTTATATGGAAAGGAAGAGATGTTAGTTAGCAAAAGCAATTCTAAGGGATATTTTATTGTAGTTTCGAATTATTCGCGCAACCTTACTCTTAATATTTGTAAGATAAGTTATTTTGAATGTAAATTATTCTCTCAAGTAAAATTGACGAAGGCATGAAATATTTTATTTCCAACCTTTTATTATTTGAAGTTATGCTCAATCAACGGAAATATAGATTGAATTATATGAAGACAGAAAAAAATTCTAATTTTTCTCAATAATTTTCTTTATTAGCCAAAACCAATTTCTTTTAAACAATTATATGGATCCTATATTATATATAAAATATATTTTATCTGTTTTGTGCATTTCGGAAAGGTTGTCTGAAATATAAATTAAAAAAATGCTCCAAAACGGCTGCCAGGGAAGCCGACATTTTGTAATGGGTAGTACCAAAATATGGTAAAAATATTAAGAAAATGCATGTACTTCTAGGCATGTGGTCCTGAAACTTAAAGAAAAAATGTACATATATATAAAATAATAACACTACCTTAAGAAAATAACTACTTTTGTACATTCCCCCTTTTTCGTTTTGAAATCGAATAAAAAAAGAAACATTTTAAGAAAGTTAATATTCATCACTTAACAGCTGTTTTTCTAAAGCAATTTTTTACTTGAGTTTGTTTTCATAACTACAGAAACAAAGGGATTAATTTATATGCATGCTTTAAATACATTATATCAAAAACGTTTTTCTTTTTCTTTGTTGTTGTTGTCAAAGATAACACATTTTAAAATATTAATATAAATAAAAAAGTAATAAGTCCAACCAACGGCTTTGTTCAAAATATATATATATTATTAAGAAAAAAAAATACAAGCAGTTTTTTGCTTCCATTCTTTTTAGTTTTGTATAGAAAAGTTGCGTATCACACAATTTGATTAAAAAAATATGCTGTTTTATACAAATAGATAAAGTATTTTTTGAGTTAAACATTTATGTATTTCATTTGCTCAAAGTTTCAACATTTCCAAGTTTGTTCCCCAAAATTCATGCATTCTTGCATCATCATTCTTCAATCTTATTATTTTTCTAATATCCATAACTGGCTCTCGAATTTTCATGCTTAGCACACAAATTAATTTCATATTTTTTGCATTATTTCTTTTAAAATTTGTCAAGTAGTTTCTTTGTGGCTGATCCCTTAAATTAAGTTAAGGATGGTATTAATTTTCTTCGTACTAAATAAAATATATTAATAAGCTCTTGCATGCCGAGAGCACATTTCTTTCATATCAATTAAATAGACTATTACCAAAGATGATAAGTTTGATGCTGCAATCTAAAAAATGTATTACGCGGAAACATCAGGCCCCGTTTCCTTCCACCAAATATATATTTTTTAATTAAGTTTTGAGTGGGATTTGATGTTTCCGCGAAATACACATTTTTATTGAGATTGCAAAGTCTCCTTAATTTATCGTCTCTGCTATTACTATCAATAGGTTACTTAATTTATAATAAATATAGTATCTAAACTTACCATAGTCTTCCCTGTCCAGTCGAATTCTCCATCATCCACATAGCCCTTACGATCGAATAAGTCTTGAAACAGTCTTCGCAGGAAATCATAGTCGGGCGTTTCAAAAAAATCTAATCGCCGCACATATCTTAAATACGTCGCAAATTCTTCAGGATGTCCATCGCAAAGCACCTTTAAATATAAATGTTAGCATTAACGCAACGTTTTCTATTAGTTATAAACTAAGAATAAAAACAAATTCCTATACAGTACTGGCAATTAACAAACCTCAATAGGCGTTGCACGTTTGGTATCACCAATTTTTTGATATCGTTCTTTAAGTGTATCAGCCTTAAGGCCTTGCCACGGCAGTGAACCTCTTAAGAAATACATAAACATATGTCCTAACGCTTCTAGATCATCACGTCGCGACTGCTCTCTGCCCATATGCGTGTTTATCGACATGTAACGTGCAGTTCCAGTTAAGGATTTATGCTCCCGATATGGTATATGCCTATTTGTATCTAAGTCAATATATTCTTTGGCCAAACCGAAATCTGAAACAGAAATTGCAAAAATTTAAACCTACGTTTTTTATTGTAGTTTTAAAAACTTACCAATTATGTGTATAATTTTCTCTCGTCTCGTCGATGTTCTACCAATCAAGAAATTTTCTGGTTTAACGTCCCTATAAATTAAGTGGCGACTATGAACATATTCGATCCGGTGGAGCTAAATAATTAAAATTAATGAGATAATGCATTAATATTTATATTTTTTAGTGTCAAAATCATTTGCAATATTAATACAATTATTGAAATATAAGTAAGAGTAGAAAGCGACGCCGAGAACAGTTCGCAAATCAATTAGTATAGACAATAGAATTGGTAAGAGCAAATAATGATACGTTCGAAAAGACAATAAGTTTAAAATTGCCATTTAAAAAGAACTAAACTGATGGAAATATTTCAGTTGATTCCAACTGAAGCGATAGTTCAAGGTATTCGTGCTTTAAGTTTAAGACTCGCACTAAAAGGAATCCAACCAGTTTTCAGTTGAAACTAAAAATTTTTTTTGGTCGATTTTCGAGTATAGATTTTCAAAAGTCAAGACCAATATTAAATAGAGAATAAGTCGTTATCATTTAAAATTTCACTTTTATTTATATTTAGCCAAAAATTACATTTTATTTTTGGTTTTTTTTTTTGTTTCAAATAAATCGAACCTCGGCTAAAACTGGTTCAAAATAATTACTTTGAAAATATACTTTTTACTTCTGTTTTCGAAATTGTTTTTCCTTTTTTTTGATTTGCTACTCGCTTTCAACGCTGCTTCATTTCACACTTTTGTCGTCATTTTGAAATTGTCCTACTATATAATCTTGGAAAATGGCGTTTCCTATTTGGAAAAGAAATGCCAACTTAATAGCGTTATGCATATATGAATTCGAAGACATTTTTTGAAAATAAAAAAAAAAACTGAGTTTTATGATCGATATCTTTGTATTGACACGATTGAAATGGTTCTGCACAATTGAATTTTATTTTTGAAAATTCGTTTTATATTAAAAGTTCCGGACGCTGAAAATGATACAGATTAAGGATACTTTTGAAAAGTGGCAGACCTATAACGGTAGAGGAAGATAAAATATCCAAAAATTCTATATACGAGTACGACAAATGAATGTAACTATGTCAAGATATAATTTTTTTTTTCAGTTTTTGTTGCTTTTTTTTTGGATAAGTAAGCCTTGAAAAAAAGAAATATACATGCATGCATAGTTTAATCAAAGTCATAGTGGAGAAAAATATAAATTTTTTCTGGATCATTCCTTCCCTTTCCCTTCCGTCTCAAACCAAATACAGTTCAGTTAAGTTTTTAGTTCCTGACAAACAGACATTTACACCAAGTTGCATCCTTTATCCAACTACTGACTAAAAAAGACGCCTTTATCTATTGAACTAATTATGCAGTAAAACAATTTTGAGATGACGACGGCGACATACTGTAATGTGAAGCATACTCGTTTACATTTAATAAAAGAAATGCAATCGACAAATAGAATATATAGAATCGAAATTAAGTAATTTTTCGTTTATATTTTAATATAATAATTAAAACAGTGTCTCAACTAGCATTTGTAACAAATATATATTTCCAATTTTTCAATATTATTGGAACTAAATAAAATTAAAATAAGAAAAAGAAATAAAAGCAAATCAAATTAACATGCATTGATTATTGATTTTTTTAATGATTTAGAAAATATCTTAAATAGCTTACATTTATTTCATTGTTGAATAAGTTAAATTGTGACATAATTGTGTAAGGCCTTTTACCAAAATTCTAAATGCTAGTGGGCAAATTGACAGAAATGGAACTTTTTGTTTATTGGAGTTAAGAAAATGTCATTTATGTAAAATACCCAATGGTTTGACCAAAATACATACCGCTTCAATTAAGATATATTGACACAGATACAAAAGAAGTAAAAAGTTCATATAATTAAACTCAATGGTTAGTTTAGAAATTGTGCTTCATTTTAAGCAAACGTTTAAGAAGTTGAGGGAAAAATTTGATTTTAAAGTTGACCTTTGGATATTTTGACACAAGTGACGTATTTTTTTTTTTTCTAAATGCACGTGTTTATCTTCTCATTCATATAAATTCTAAAAAAAAAATAACAAATTCAGTATGACAATTAACATTTTACACGTCACTTGCGTTTCAACTCCAAAAATAGTCAACACTAATTTGTGTTATTTGGATTTGATTTCAATTAACTGATTTTCTGTCAAAATTACAACCTAAAACGTCAGATGTTTTTTTCGGGTTACGATAACATAGGTACTATGTGCAAAGTCATAACAATATATATATGAGTATATTTACGAGCACTGAGTAAAAAAGCTTATGATAAAAGTAAAAAAAAAAAATGTTAGTAGCAGCAAAGGCGATAAAAAAAGTCAAAACTAATACAGTAACTCAAATTAGGATATTATAATAATAGGCCAAGCAACAAGCAATTTATAGAAGGAATAAACCAAAAATTTTTTTTTTCGTGAAACGGTTCATTTGTACCTCAATAACAAAGATTTAAATTATTCCCATTCAGTAAGGTCGGCATCACCCCGAAAAAGTCCAAGAAAGTAGCTCTAAACTGATTTTTTTGCAAATTTTTCTTAAACCTTATCGTGAAATTGAATATATAGTATATGCGTTATACATTTTGATTTATCTTTTTGAAGATGTAACCTACATATCACATTTTTTGTTTATTTTTTTATCATTGTTTGGCACATTTTGAGGAAGTATCCAAGGGATGTTCAGCTAAAAATTATTTTTACACTTTCTAGAACGCGTTGAAACCATATTTTTTTTTGTTCTACATGTGCAGCTATTTTTTTTGGTTGGTGCCAAATGCTTAAGTAATAGAAAACGTAATATACGTTGTCCTTGATTACATTCAGCACAAATTTGATCCCAGCAAAAGTAGACTTGGGAATTCGACGAGTCATATTTGGCTGGTTCAGCAGTTCATTCGTATATTTCTCCTCTATATTGTAATTTTGAAAAATACATGTGATCGCTTGCATATATTTAAATGCTAAAGGTAAAGTCGTTAATTTTTCAAAAAAATTTTCCATGAGAGCGTTAAGTCCGAAAAATTATTTTTAATTTAGATTATTATATATTTATTTTAGAAAAGGCTAAAACACGATTAAAAAATAAAACCAATAATTTAAATTTTTATTGTTTCGCGCCGACGTTTCGAGGATTATTTGTCCTCTTCCTCAGGGCGTCTGTTTATTAACTACATTTGCTAAATAATTAAGTAAACATAAATTTTAGCCTTTTCTAAAATAAATATTAAATTTAACGATTTTATTCTTAAATAATTAGATTATTATAATTGGTTAGTCTGTCATTTGGACTGATATTTTGACCTAGAATTACCTCTTCCACGAAATTCGGGTATCATTTTTTATCAACAAAAGTTTATTTTTCATATTTATGAAGTTGTAGAGAAAACTGATACTTCCATCAAACATTTTTCATGCGACTCCAACCTTACAAATGAACTATTTCCAAAAAGAAAAATATTTCGTTCCACAATTTTTACGACTTGCCGACTGACCCATTAATGCTAAACAAAAATTCTGTAAATACGAGTATAAATTTTGAAAAGTAAACTATGTATAACAAAAATGTTTAGACAGTTGTTTTTAACATATTACTTTATATATAACATTTTAAATAAAACGTATATATTTAAAAATATTTATATGTGCTATAGGTTTTCTTTTTGCTTTTTCACAGCTCTTAGATGTAAGATTCATGTACTTACTAATTGTATAGCTATCAGAAGTACTGTCTTCAAAGTGAATCGTCTTCCACATATATCAAATAAATCTTCAAGTGATGGACCAAGCAATTCCATAACAAGTGCATTGTATTTGCCGCATGGTCCGAAGTAATATACTTCGGGAACACCCTCTGCTACAGTAGTTGGGGTGAGGTGATAGGGAAAGGATAGTTTGTAAATTTACAACGCGAAAGTACGTGAAGTTTAGTAAAATGATTTTATTTATTTATTTTTTTGTTTCAAAATGTTTATGTTGAAAGGATGTTCAAATTTAGCGAGCCAAACCATGAAGTTGTGTAGTATTGAGAACGTTCAACAACAGTAAATGTGTAAGCAATAGAAGGAAAGAAAGATAAGATAAAAAACATAGTTATAATTTAAATTAATAATATAAAAAATAATAAGAATCTATTTTTAAATTTTTTTTCGGAGATAGGAGTTCTTGTATATTTTTACGGGATGTGTTAGTGGTCATTTTATATTTATTTTTTTAAGACTTTACCACCAATCGCGTTTTTTTTAAATCAAATATAGAATGGAAGACAATATGTTGCCTAATTTTTGAAAATAGAAATTCTCGCATATACAAAAAGTCTGCTTTAACGCTTGATAATTCAAACCAGTTTTCGTCACTAAATAGCAAAAATAATGAGCAATATGAATATGCTCACATGAAGTCTTAATGGGAAACAGAATGTCAAGCTGAAGAAACTGAAGCACAGCAATCTGTCAAAAGTTAAATGTATGTATTTTAATTATAATCAAACATAATGTAAATTTGTGGTGTGTCAGAATAGAAAATAATTATAATTGTTATTTTATTGAGCTTACTGTTCAATATAATGTGTGTCAGCACCAAAAAGAAAAATGGGCTAAAACTAGCCATACTAGTTTCGTCCGTTGCTGGGCGGACTCATCAGTGACTTTCAATATGGCTTAATAAAATATCAATTATAATGGGAAGTTGTTTTGTTGTCGCTTCAACCAGCTTCAGATGCGTGCTTCACGCTTTGCATTCAGTTCTAGGCTATAACATCGAGTGAGAGCTTTTGTTGTGTAAAAGAGCTTATTATATCAATGTGAAAGTACAAAACTCATTTGCACGGACCGATGTGATTTGAATTTAAAAAAAAAAAACAATTACAAGTTTTGTCATCTTTCTTATGAAAACAAAACACTTATTTTATATCAAATATTTAACGTTTTTCTTAATAACGAAAGCCCCTTTTTAGAAACTATGCATTTCATTAATTTTATTTTTTTTAAATCGGACAATAAGACAGCAACCTGTGTTGAGAAATAACGCTTTCATACAGTCGGAATTAGTGTATTGCGATTTTTATTATATCTAAATTGTTGACTTTTTTGTCGACTGAAAAAATATTTTTTTTATGTAAATTCATTTTTTTTTTCAAACCAAAATAGTTGCAGTTTTTAAATTTATGTACTATATATTTTTCGATCAAAAATTTGACGTTTATTTTTTTCAATGCATAAATTACTCACATCATTAAAAAAATAGTTTCCTGACACTGTTAGAATTCAGTCCGGATTTTAAAGTTTTAGTGAGTTTGATTATGAAATAGTTTATATATTGGTTCGATAAAAATAAATTAAAAATAATGGTTACTGATCGAAAAAAAATCAAGAAAGATTAATTTTACCAAATAACATTAAAATCAAAAATAATGATTATTACTGATCAAAAAAAAAAACTGTTAGTTTAGATTAAAAAAACAGAGAATTCAATATTTTTTACCGAAGAAATTAAAAATCAATCAATAAAGATTATGCAGTGATTTTTATTTTTAAAAAATTATAACCGTTACAATCCCTGGATAAAACAAACTATGTAGTACTACAGCGCTATTTTAGGTTTGATAATCCTTACAATTACCAGTAATAGAAGTTTCCATTGACATGACCATAACTGTAATGGAATTAACAGACCATATTCCATAGGCCTTCTATTTTAGTGAATTTGTTTCAATTTAAATTCCAATAGTTATTGTAACAAAAACTTTATTTGAATTAAATAAATTTATCAATTTTGAGCTCGTTTCTCGCAAACGACATTTAACAAAGTATTTCAACTCCATTCGTATGTCAATTTTCGGGAGCATCATTTTTGTTTAACTCTTAGCGGTATCGTGGGGTCGTGAACGACCCCAAGACACTTTTGAAAAAATTCAATTACTGAAATAAGCCCAAGTTTAGCCTCATGTGTGTGACAAACTAAGTGGCAGTCTGTTAGGAAGAGAGGGTCAAAATTGTTTGAACATCGCGTTACGTGAAATGTGGAGAGCCCCTAAGCTTACGTTTTTCAATGACAGAGTATGTATGTAATATTTATATAAGCTATTGAGATTAGAAATTATTTTTTTATACATTAACGATAAAATTCTAGCCTTACACCATAACATTTAGATACATTAGGAAGTTTTATCAAAAATCTATACAGAATAGAATTGTGCAATGAAAAGTATGTGCAAGCTTTGTTAATCTATCTTTAGGATAGAGCGCTTTCAGTTCTTGTATTACATAAGTAGCACTATCTAAATTGAATTCTGTATAACAAAATTCAAGAGAGTTTCAATTTGTGACGACAAGACAAAATAGTGATGGTCAAATAGTGAAAATAGATGTGAAATAGTGAACTTTTTTGTATTGGAACAGAATGTAGCTAAGTACCATAATGGCGAGATGTTAAACGTTAGCTATCAGCTTTTCGATCATTTGCAATTTTTCCTGATGCTTGGTAAGCTTTTATCGACATTTCATGCACTTTTCGATACTTCTGAATTCTTCGTGATTGTTAGGAACTATTCGTTGCTTTTCGACTTTATCGTTACTTTCAGACTTAAACGATTTTTTTATACAATTGAATGTTTTTCGATTTCTATAGACTTTTCGAAACTTGTCGTTACTATTCAACTTTTTTCACTTATTTATAAACCTTTGTAATATATTCTTCTTATATTAACGCGTATTACTGCGATATCATATTTTTGCATGATTGTAGCGTATTTTTGGGATCACATTTTATTATTATTATTATCGCATGATTTTACGCGATTTTGCTTTTGACAAATTTTAGTACGTGTACGCTCATTTTCGTGCATCTTTTACTTTAATATCAAGTTTGAATTTAAATTTCGGTTCTGGCGTGCGGTCAAAGCACAGTCTTTTCTCTTATCTTACAATCCATCTTAAATTATAATATTTTTAGCCTAATGCAACTGAAAATTCATACGATATAGTAAGGCATGGCTACTCTATAATTTAATTAAGATTTTGTTAAAGGTCACTGAAATTTCAAGCCAACAGTCATTCCAAAATGTTCGGCATATTATATAACACGTGTAAAAATCGATTTACGACGTTTACTTGTGGTCAAATATGTAAAACTGCGTTCTCGAATTTTCCTTAAAACGTCACACTTTCTTTTCGACTAACCTCGTCAAAAGGATGAAAGAAAATGTTCTCTTATAGTTCTTTCAATAAAAACCTGACATTCTAGGGAAAAAACTGAGAACTCAGTTTGAATATATTTGATTTTAAGTTCCGCGTATACAGTGGCGGTACTCGTAAATCTAACAGCAAATGCGATGAAACTTGAAGTGTCTAAAGCTCATGTGCAGAAGTGAATTGTGAAGAAAATGTGGTAAAAAATTTCGGTTTTTTTTTATTATATTTCTCAAATTATATTACGTTTGGCCACATCAGATACGTTGGTACATATATTCTCAACCAATTTGTCAATAATGTGTTTTGTTGCGTTTGTTCATTTAGTAATTTTTAGTCAAAGGTTTCAAGAATTTTTTTGTAAACGATTCATTTCAGTTTCAATAGACCAGGTTACACATTTTAAGTTCTGTACGCTTTAATTGAAAAAAAAAACCGAATTTTGTTACCACGAAAATTTGACCACGGTTGATTTTTACACATGAGTGCATGTCATCTAATATGTAGTTCAATAAACATCGATTTTTTTCACATTTAAATGTTGTCGCACAGTGTAATAAATAAAAAGTAACATTTTTTTTTTTAAATTCCAGATTAATTACACAAACCTAAGCTGATAAACATCAAGCGCTCAATAAACAAAGACTTAAAATTCTTAAGAAAAAAACTAAAGTTCAATCAATAATCAACAACTAACTTAAAATTAACTAACGTACGACGTAATGTATAGATATATTACGTTCACAAGATAACTTTAAAATTTAATTTTAAAAAATATCTACTTTAAAATGTTTTCTAGCTGTTGAGACACTTTAATTTATTAGAAGTTTTAGAATAACAATTATTTAAATTTATTTATTTTTGCAGAATTACAAGTACTATACATATAAACAATATATGAAAATGATGAAAATAATAATTTAATTTTCAAATATAATCAACAATTTAACGCTTATTTTAACAACAACAATTAAGTGTTTATTGTATTACTCGCAATTATGTATTTAAAACATAAAATTAAACATATAACGACGAGTATGAAATGTAATTTTAAAGAATTAAAAACAAAATTATATTTTAAAACGAAAAAAGAAGAAATTTCAACATATTTACTTAATAATTAAAATGATGAACAGAACAAAACTTAAGATGATTTTAAATAAAAAAAAAGGAAAATAATATTTTTGATGAAAAACTTACTAGTTGCTTAGCTATCATCAGTACAGTCTTAAGTGTAAATTTACGGGTGCAAATATTGAAGAGATCTTCTAATGACAGTCCCAATAATTCTAATACCATGGCATTGTAACGGCCACCACATGTACCCAGATGATACACACGCGGTACACCTTCTGGACTATTATCTTTTGATTTTGGGGAAATGGGAAAAAAATACACAATACAGCAATATGAAAAATAAGCTTATAATAAATAAAATCCAGGGACTTTTGATAACGATTATTAATAATTTTTTCTTTTAGATAAATTTAAAATTGAGATTAAGCTGAGCTCTGATAAATCGTCTTTTATTTATAAAAATTTCTTGATGATTTTTCTATTTAATATTTTTTGCGATTAAATAAAACTCAATCGATAAGTATTATTGTTACCTATTTACTAAATTCTTAGTAAGCCTTGTAACTCAGGAGACTACGTTGCATCTTAACCCCCGATACGAATTTTGATTTAAGCATGTAGTAATTTTGAAAATCAATCACTGCTCAAATATAAATTTTTTAAAAGAAGAAAATAATCTCCTTCAATTTTTACGCGATAAGTATTCTGACTTACTGCCACCGATCTCTTACAATTTGCGCTCAAATGTAAATTTTTCTACAAGGTTGAATCGAAAGTGCCAAAATTTGACAAATGAAATTTTAAAAATTCAATGGATTTTGATTCAAGGAAAAATTTTTTATTTTACTTGGTTTTCGATATATGTATGTACATAAAGGGTGATTCATTTAGAACTTTTTTGTTTAATTTTAAATAAAACACTTAAAATAGAATTGAATGTCAGAATATTTATTATGACCCGAAAGAATAATGTCTGACATTTATCATTTAAAGATAATTTGATGATTTGGCCTGCGACTACGCAGTAGTTGTTCCGTTCGGATGGTCCAACTTTCGAGGTATATCACCGAGGTATATTACGCGAGTAATATTGGCTTTCAAGTGTTGAATGGTAGCTGGCTTATCGAGGCGGCCTTCTTCAGTTCATAATTGCAAAAATCATGTGAATTTTGAGTGTATATAATGTTGAAATTTTAGAGACTTTAATAAATTTCCAATTTCCATAATGAAATGTCAAACAATACTGAATAAAAATAAGATGACAGCATGACACTAGTCACGCGTGATCTGTCAAAAAACATATGACAAAAAACCTCTAAATGAATCACTACATATTTGACCACTGAATAACTCCTGCAATCTCCAGTGTACTAAACAAACATTTTCATAATATCCACCACAGTCTGCCGATTTGTTTTTTTTTATTTTTCATTTTC
Organism: Meiosimyza platycephala; assembly: GCA_963662105.1. Lineage (NCBI taxonomy): Eukaryota > Metazoa > Arthropoda > Insecta > Diptera > Lauxaniidae > Meiosimyza > Meiosimyza platycephala. The sequence goes on from OY759209.1 coordinate 361,572, forward strand.
TAAAGATTTATCGAAACAAAAAATACATACATATCTGATTTATTATCACGAAGAAGAAGCAGGTTTTTACGTGAAGATATAATCCGACTGTCAAATTCACGTGATTTGACATATAAGTTCGATCAACGGAGTGTGCTACATTCAAAAACAAACTCTCAATGGTTTAAACATAATTGCTGTGGTTATCGTTCGAAACAATTCACAAGCCTTAAAAATGTTAAAATATGTACTCAAATATGTACACTACTTCTCATTTTGTTTACACAAATAAACAAAAAGTTAAACTGACAGACAGTATTAGAAAATTCCATTGATTTTGAACTTTTTGTACGATACATACATAGCACAGGCAGAAATAAAAGTATTTGCGGAATAAAAACAGATTACTTCCGTGGCTACAAGTTTAGAGTCTTGATTTTTTTATAGAACTTAATGAGACAAGCAATATATATTAAACAGAAACTTAAAAATTTACCAGCAAATCTGTCGTAAACCAAGTGAGATATCGAAAAATTTTACATATTTTCTGCTGATCGCATCGAGCTCTTTTCGAATCAGTTGTCAAAGCTTGGCGTATGGTCGGGGGTTTTATTTAAACGCGCCAGCTCCAAGAGATTAATTTTAAGAAAAGCTAAGACTTTTCATTCATTTAGAAAATAATGAAATTACACATTACATTGCCCGCTTCCACCGTTATTTTGTCATTTATGATTTTTCAGACCATAGTTATGTAAATGAAAATAATCAGCATCACAGAAACAATAGTTTTAAATGCAAAGTTATCTCCGAAACTATTTAGGGAACGAAATAGTTATTTGTTTTAACTAAACAAAAAGTAAAGTCTTATTTGCTTAATTTTATTTCTCAAACATACAAACAAAATTGTTGCATATGAATTAAACGCAAAGGGACAGTGTTTTAACGCCAAAAAGAAACAGCATAGACAGGGCTTGCAAAAAAATATATATAGAGTAAATCTTGTGCATAATCGTTAACAGTCCCTGAACAATGAAAAACATTTATTAGCTGTAAAAACTATAAATACAAATACGAATTAAAGTTATTCCTTTTTTTAAATCTACTATTCTTAACATTACTATATCTGATTTTTCTAAAGCACCGACCTCCGGGATATGCTGAGAAAATCTATTTCTTAAATTTATAATAACATCGTTGAGTTCACATGTTAAATAATTTAATTTTCTTTTAATTTGGTGTTTTTTTCTTAGTTTAAATGGAAATCTTTAGATGGATTTTTAAAGCAAACTGTTTGTTTTTTTTTTTCATTTACGAAGGTGGTAACGGTGCAAAAGTTAATAGAGTGAGAAACATAATTGAAAATATAGGAGCGGAAGGATGGAGCAGGAGGAAGTTTTCACTGATAGGATGGGTTGGTTGGGATAAGGTTAAAAAAGTGCCTATTAAATACGCAAAATAAATTATCAGAAATTGCATTGCATATTTTTCCACAATATTGGGCGAAATGGCGATAAAAGTTTAAATATGGGCGCCCCATAAACGGGTTGTTCTCCTCAACATACACATTACATTTCGAGCACACATTGTTTACTCTAAACTTAAAGAAATATTTTGTTATATGCGGACCAGGCATGCATGGGAGCTGACAAGCGTTGGTATTCTACGTGCACCTGAAAGTTATCGACAGAGACGATTGTTGTTGAGTATTATAATTTTTAACTACGTTAAAACTTATTTGAGAGCTTATCAATTTTGCGCGAAAGCCTGAAAAAAATGTTTGCCTTAGCTGGGCATATATGTATGTATGTAATTCTTAAACGTTATCACTTTACCACAATGTTGACTTTAGAAAACTTAATGTCGGGTTGAAATCTAACACAAATATTTATTGAAAATTTTGTATGTTAATCAAAACTAAATAACGATTTCAAGAAATAGTTTCATTTTTAATACAATTTTTATAAGACATTTAATAATGGGCCGTGCCAAGCATTGCTCACCTGGGCAATTTGCCGATTTTGTAAGAAAATAATGAAAATATTTTCGAACGCTTGTTTTCAATAGATATATATTGTCAGATAAGGTCTTTTTTGGTTTTGTGTTTGCAAATAAATCGAATTTTGCTCAATTGCTTTTTATAAATTGCACATCCTAATTAACGCAATACAATTTTCTGTAGAGAAATAATTTTACTAAAAATAGTCCTTTTTGTGTATATGTATATGTATGTTGCGCTGCTATTTGCTTTAATCACAACTAAATGAACTTTAAAAATAAGATCTAATTGCTCTAGAACAGGCCCTTCGCTTGTAGTCTGGAAACTAATTAACTAAATTCTTGAAAACTACTCATGGGAGTAGAAAATTTATTAAAATTTTGAAGAGTTAAAAAAGGATAAATGACGGTAAAAATATGCAAGCACTTTCCAATTATTTAAACCTGATTTGACATACAATAAAATTTATTTCATTAAAAATTTTGTTTTTTAATTAAAAAATTAAGTATAAACAAAAGATTGTTATCAAATGCATACGTACCATGTGATCCTAGTAGTTTATAAAACCTATACTCTAAGTGTAGTTGCGGAGCCTTTGACTTCATAGGCTCCATTTTTATTGCTACGTGTTCATTGTTGTAAAGATTTTTGCCTGGAAATATATACATAAAACAAAAACATAAGAAATTGACAATAACGTTAAAGAAAAACTATAAGTTCAAACATACACTGAAAATTATAAGAAAACGAAATTAGTAAACTTTTTAGTCAATTTTACTTTGGTGATTTAACCGCGAAATATAAATGGTGGCTGCTCTCGAGGGCGAGATCTGGTAAAATTTATAAGTAATGTTTGATTAGAATGTTGTGTTAATTTTTTTGTTTTTTAAGAAGTTTAACTACAAACGTGCACATACTCTGCTGAAATACTTCACACAACTTTTGCAAATCAACTGCGAATATTGTTTCAACATGATGGCTTCATCGTGCAAATGAAATATAACTAGTCTCAATGACCAAAAACATAATCAACAACAAAACTTTGGCTACAATTCTATGCCAGGCAAGACCTTTTTTTGCCTACCTGATGTTGCATTGCTGAAAAAACACATACGCCGACCTGTTGAAAAATTTTTTTAAACAAAATTTCTAAATTAAGAAACATACTAAGTTAAGCATGTGACACAAAAATGTTAACTAAAAGCAGTAAAGAAAAAACAATCGTTGATTAGATGCTTTTGCAAGGTTTAGAATGAAATCCCGTCTACCAGCGTATTAAACATATTGTTCACATACAGCGCATTTTTGTACAGGCGCTCACGCTAAAATTATTATTAAAAATACACTACAATTCCACTGCTTCATCATTCCAATTGACAAAAACACAACATTTTAAAAAATCTATAACTATCCTTAATAACCTAACGTTTTGTTTTATCTTGACATATCAACGCATTATTTTTTATTATTTTCTATATGTGGTGCCACCACACCCACTTACACGTTCCAACAAACTCATTCAATAATAACATGCCAGAGATAACCTACCTTAAAAAGATATTTGCAATCGGTTCAAACTAGTGAACATAAAAATTATAAACATTAGGGTGTTCCTTGCTGGCAGTTTTGCCGAAAAACAGGGTTGACAAGTGGCCAACTTTTCCAAAAAAAAAAATAAGTTTTTATAATTTTAAGGAAAGAAACTTTTATTTTGGGAAGGCTCTTAATTCAACGATTTCAACTTGGCAGCCCAGGTAGAAAATCATATGTCGGGATGAAAAAATTAAAAACATTTCAACCGGGTAGTCAAAATCTGAAGAATATTGTCTGTAGTTACCTATACACCTATAGTGGTGGTTGGCGGTTAAACCCCACGGCTGCCAAGTGAAGCATTTCGCAGTGTACTTTTTTGTAACATAAATCTGTAACTTTTGTAAGGCTGAACAGATTCACTTATTTCTTTTTTGAAAAATAAACTCGCTCTAAAAATAAATAAAAATGTGGATTTTTATCAAATAAATCCAAAGGGTGAGCAAAAACATAAAAAAATGTAATTTGTTGCTGTTAGTTCTTAAATATTTTAAACTAATAATTATGATATTTTAATTCATTTGGAACAGAAATTAAATAAATTTCAGCGTTAAAAAATACAAAGGAGTAGTGTGCAAAAATCTGTGGGGAAAATTAGTCAACTGTCGTCTGTTGTAATGAACACTTTAATGCGCACTAGAAGTTTCGGATATATTCGTGTCTCTTATTTCATTAGGTTGAAAGTCCCAAAATTTATTTTAACATAATTGGTATTATCTCAACGAATATTTAAAAAGTTACAAAAAAAGGAATGGAAACTTTTAAACAGAAAAGCAACAGCTCTATTGTCATTGTTATTGAATAAGAAGCACTTTATCGATTTATAAATTTACAGAAATATTAAATCAATATTAAAAACTAAACAAAAAACGAATATATAGGTTGCACAGCAAATATCTTCCTCTACATATAATCCAATTCAATAGCATGCTCCCTGATATTGTAAATTCAAATAAAGACCACTTAGCTACACAATAAATTTCAATTTGACCCAGTACGGAGGCCTAATGATTTAAATATTTTCATATGAAGAAATTAGTCCTAATATTGAAACTTGGTGAAATATTTTGAAAGTTTAAAAATAAAATTTGGCCGATGTTTAAAAATTTATATCTTTAATCAGACTGTGTAGTTTTTGATAATTATAATATACATAATGTACATTATAATTATGTATGTAGTTGTATTTTTGCATTCAAATTATTTACGTGCTTGACTTCGCAATGCATGATTTTATGTAGCTCATAAATGTGCATATTAAACACAGCTCAATACTCACGCACTCACTCAATGCATTCAAAGTCAATTGAAAATGTAATTGTGTCAATGACTACTATAACTATTACAAAATTACTTACGAGCATAGCCGCCGATTCGCTTTATACTTAGTATATGGAGGGAGCATTTTGTTTTTGCGTTGCTCTGACGACAACGACGACGTTGACGGGAAGTCGATTTGGCTGGGAACCGTAGATATTTGTTATAAAAGCATGACGTAGCGTAGTTGTATGAAGTAAGAACAACAACAGCATTAAAAAACAATTACTACCAGGGGGAAAGTTCTAGCAAAGAAAGTGAATGGGCAATTACCATTGAAATGAAATTAATTTATATAGAAAATTAAAAAGCCAAAGAAGTTTTGAGAGTTTTAACCAAGAAATAATTTTTGACTTTGAGAATTTTGTAACCATTTAAATCTGAAAATCTATCAACGTACAAACGTTGCAGTAGCAACTATATTTAATTAATGAGTTTCCGTTAGTTATCTGACTCATTTTGGTGCTGGAAATATGTTTTATTTGTTGAATAATCAGCAAACAAGCAACTGATTTATCTTATCAATGTCTTGTCGCCATTTATCAGGGAAGTAAAATATGCACGCATTAGAATATGTACCTACTTGGAGAAAATATTTATAGTTAATGAGGTAATTTAATAGGCATAATTATGTGGGCCTAGAAAATGTGTCAGCTTTTTATTTTAAAAATATTATATCAAAAACGGAAATGCAAGTAAAATCGAAAGCAAATTAATTACACAACAAAGCTTGAATAACACGAAAATCTTTTAGCCAAAAAATCAATATTTTTTTATCTCTGAATAAATATCGATTGAGAACAAATAACAAAGACATTGTTAATTCAATTCAGAATGAAAAAATTTCGGAGTCAAGTTAAAATCTGGTTAAGAATTCAGTTAATTTAATGCGTTATCCAGTTGAAAATAAAATGATAAATGCAAGAAACAGTCAGTGGAAGATTGTTTTCTCGGGTGAATGTTACTTTAATTTTCGACATAAATAGTTCAACGTATGTCCAATTTTTGCATCCGTTTGTTTCAACGAAACAAACCAAACTTTTTCCCGCAGAGCCTTTTTTTCATGTTTGTAAACAAGAAGATGTTTCTCTAGTAAGCAGTAGCGTACCGATCGACGATCTAGAGTTCCCATATTGCTCATCCAATTTAGTTTTGATTCAGAAATGATTATTCTTTTCCAGGAAGTTTTGCTTAATTAGCATTCGAAATTAGGATTTTCCATTTATATAAAATTAGATGAGGTTATGTCAAATTATACGTTGATATGACGACAGTCGTTGCTAGATCGACCAGACCAGATCTCGCAAAAAAAAAATTAAAATGCTTGGTCACGCTGATGATTGAACTTTTAGATTGCAAGCGCATTGCTTTGCCATGATATTTTCACCACTTTCAACTGTAATTTTCTATTAAAATGCAAAGAGTACACGTTTTAATTCTTATTTAATAACATTCCCAACTAATTTCAGATTTTCCAGTTTTATTTCACAATTTTATCATCAAAAAAAAAAAATTATCTAGAAATTCATTAATCAGACGCTTGTTTAAAACAATAGTTTTTCTTATCACATATGGCTTTGCAACCTTTTTAAAAGGTCACGACAGAGGTATACACCAAATACAGGGACAACTTCTTCGGATGTTCCTTAATGATACTGAGTCAAACATTTCCACAAAGTTTCACCCTTGAACTAATTTTTTTAAACCTAAAAAAAAAATAGAAAATAAGAGTAATCAGTTGTGAGTAAATGTTCTTTTAACAATAACTAAGCAAAAATGGCTGAATAGTGTAAGAGCTTCTTCATGTGCTCGTCTGTCTGACAGCATGTAAGAAAATCGTAACAATTGAAAACGAAGGCATTATCTCTTTGTTTCCCGTAAATAATATTATTGAAAAGTATTTGTCAGCATATAAATAGTTGCATAAACAAAATGTCACTTTAAATAACGCCAATCAACAAATAGGAAGAATCATTTTTTCTCTTCCTTTCATTCAAACACGAGGCGATTCTTTTTTTCATAAAATTGACAGATACAAAACAATTGACAAATAAAGAAGTCAACAAAATGCGGCCGCCGTTGCTACCGCAGCAAAATTGAATTACATAAAATTGTATAAATGAACAGAGAGAGAGAGAGAGAGAGAGAGAATTGAAAACGAAAGACATTTCGATAAAAAAATAAGACAAAAATAAGAAATCGATTGTAGGAAATCAACACTTAAATTAAATTGACAAAAAGTTCGTTGTCAATATTTTTTAGCGTATCTGTTGTAATTGCTTTGGTTTCTTTTTTTATTCTTTTGGTTCTTTTTTATATCGTTGACTCTTAGATTTGCGTTGATTGCTCGTTAAATATTGATGAATTTCATTGAACTTTATTTCAATGTCAACGACAAGATTTTTCACTCATTTATTTGGTTTTTTTTTTTACTTTTGAGAACTCACTTCTCGCATTATTTTTGTTTGTAAATTCATCAATTAGAAAAATGCCAAGTTTCTTAATTTAGGGAAAAAGAACAGACACAAATCACAAAACGAAAGTAATATATAGAAGTCATTCCATTATTTATTACAGGAAGAGGATCAATTTCATCATTTTCCCGCCCTTTTTTTTTAGTTTCGCGAAATGACATACTTATCAGTTTCTATTCATTGGAGATTGAAGGTCAAAAATAAATGAAACCCAGTGGGGTATTAAATATTTTACCCCACACATCTCAAAAACTGTTCATACATAACTCAGATTTGTGCACATACAGATTTTTCATCAGGATTATATACACCCTTATTTTGTAAGATATCTTCGCTTTTTGTCGTCTCTCATAGTTGGCATCGACAAAGTCGACTTTCGATAACTATCGAAATCTTCGCCTATTTTTGGTATTTATGAAGTCGGCTTTTGACGAAAGCGAATCTCGTTTTCGTTGATTAAATGTCGCCCAAGTTTAAAGAGACGTTTTTATTTCAATTATTTGACATTTAAAAAATTAAAGATGATATTTTTCGATTATTTTCTGTGGCGTTTCGCTTTTCTTACACGATATCAAAACTGAAAAGAAGCGACGTCGAAGCGAAGACGACAGCAAATCGAGACGAGAATCGTCGACGACTAACTACATATACAAAATAAGGGCGAGAAACTACATCATATTAAGGACACAGAAAGTTTGGTTTTTTTTCCTGTCAAAATGTTTGAACTTATGTATATAGTTTTTCGTTATATTAAAATAATTGTAAAATTCTACCCCTTGCACAGTACATGATTCATTCCGGCGTTCGATGACGTACATAAACTTGTTGCTAACACTCAAACGTGCATATATATAAAATTTATAACAATTAGTCATGGTTGAAAACATTTAATATTTTTCAGCATAGATTATTTAGTTTGCATTTGAGCCATATGAAAATGAATATCGGAGAAAAAAGTTTTTGAAATCTGTGCAGCCATATGAAAAAATAAAACTAGTAAGGGCCTCTTTGGCCTCACCCTAAGCCGCATTAACACTAAAAGTGCGCGCAAGTCATACATTTTTATCAAAAGAGTATTTATTTAAAGTTTTTGATAGTAAGGAAGGTACAACGGTCTCTTACCAAAATGCGTCTACTTTGTGAATTTGGATGCATTATCTTAAAAAACTCCTTCAGTAAAGCATTTTAAATGTTTACTCTATGGGACAAAACCCCTACCATTCCTCATTTTTTTTGTGAAATTTGATGCATTACTTAAAATACATAGCCTCAATAAGTAAAGCGTTTTGAAGATTTTTCTTGTATAGGAGTTGACACGCCATCTTATCGAGATGCACCCATTTTTTGTCTGGCCAAATCATTTCAAATACTTGTGGAAAATTTCGTTACACTGCTTTAAATATCTCCCTTAGTCAAACGTTTTAAGTTTTGGCTAGTATCAGAGGGTCAACTCCTATTGCTCAGAAGCTAAAATAATAAATACTTTTTCATCTGCTTCAAAGTTTAAAATTTTTGACTTTGTGTATTCGAATCTTTGTCCGAACAAAGAATTTGTTTTATAAAAATTCACTATAGCAATATATAAGTAGTATGTATGTATATGTAAGCTACGACTCCCTTTTTTGTCTCTAACAAATATAAGTAGTATGTATGTATATGTAAGCTACGACTCCCTTTTTTGTCTCTAACAAAAAAGGAAAACAGCTTAAGTCTACTTAAGACAAATGGAAATAAGACAAATTTTTCTTTAGTTCTAGGTGAAATTTTTCTATTGTTTTAGCGTGAAATGATAGTGCATACATATTTAGGACTTAATACTCAAAAAAAAAAAAAAATCAAGTTCCACAAAAGACTAATGGAAAATTGACCTTAACTTTAAAGTTTAAAGTCGACTTATTTTCCACAGACAAAGCTGCTAATTAAAAACACATACATATTTATTTAAAAGTTCAAGTAAAGAAAGTTCTTTTCATATACAAAATTTAATTTTGGCGAAGTACTTGCAAGTATGCTTAATAAAAGCATATATTAATTTTATTTCTTTACATATTTAAAAATCGTATGCGCCCCATGCACCAACCTATACATATATATACATACGTATTTATGTTATACACATGCACATTTTATATTTTTTTGTCTGCACGAATGTTTCTAAAGTTTTTGTTTTCTTTTTGACAAGTAAAGTTTATAATAGGACGTGTCTTTAAGCAAATGATTCATCCGGCGTAGAAATGTTTGATCATTTAAGACCGGTCTTTGACCGATGCAGAAAAAACAAAAAGCAAAACAACATTTAGAGCTTAACTATGTTCAGAAAAAGCAAAGAAAAGAAATGTGCGAAATGTGCTACAAAAATTTAAAAAGTCGTAAAAATAATTTCAGTGTATTTTGCAATACTTAATTTTTTAGTTTGCCTCCTACACACAGAAACAACTTAAGCCGGTATTTAATTTCATCAAAGGAAGACAGGTCTTTCTTTATTTCTTTTATGCATACATTGAATTATCTTTTGGTTTATTATTCTGATAATTCGCTTTTCTTTTGATTTTCTTACTTATTTATTCAGTATTTTGGTGAGTCATTTACTTTTTTGAATTCGACTTAAGGTGATCTTTAGTTGAGAATACTTAATACACAGAAAGAATTTATTACTTTAAATTATAATAAAAAAGTTTAATAAATTTTGCAATTAAGGGCTTACGCCATCGGTGTAGCAGCTAAAATTACGGTGGGCATAAAAAAATTGAAGATTCAAAAGAAAAAAAAATGTTAGCTACTTTCAAAAAATTTATGAATTAGAACAATTACAGTTCATTTAAAAGTTTGTTACTTTCTCGTCTCTTTAAACCGCTTAGTCTATGTAATACGAGTATTAAATAACGAATGAGAAACAAATTTTACTTGAAAGTTCAATAAAGTTTAGGTGGTACGAAATATGAGTGTATTCATGGGTTGAGGTAAAAAAGAATCAAAAAGTATCGTTCGCATCTGGTTGCGAAGACATAACGTTCCGGAACATCGTTTCCAGAAATCTCAAAGTTTGAAACCTCTGCACTGGTTTGGACATAATAAGTTCGTCGTGGGAAACTTTGGAAAAAACTAGTTAGTGCAACAACTAAAATTAAGGAGATTTCGCAAACTCAGGTGAACCAGATCTCCCTTGAATTGAGTCTGGTGTTCCCACGGAATGAACATATTTAGTGAAATTGGAAAGTGCCCTTAGTTTATAGTCTCTAGTTTAAGTAAAAAGTGTAACGCGAATTTCGCTTTAGTCATCGGATGATCCGGATATACATATCTTCCAAAAATCGCTGTAAAATTTTTTTTATTTCTACCCAAAAAAAATTTTAGTAAATTTTTGAGTTTAAAAAAGACAGAAGTCGCTCAGTTGGTTAAGTTCCCAACTTATAGCAAAATTAACCAACAAAAATCTTGTAATAGTTCCATGGCGAAGTCTTCTTTTACAGTTTCAAAGTTTTTTCGAGTGATTCTTTAATTATTTACACAGCGCATATCCTTTGTGGACGTCTGAAGGTTTCCTTGTTTCGAATACTATCATATACATCAAGTGTTGTAAAGTTTTTTTATTTTCGCTTCACAGACTCACCTAATCGCAGTTCTCCAAAATTACCACAGCCAATTTTTTTGCCAACACGAAAATTTGGTCCGACCATTAGCACTCCGGTAGAGGTGCTCACTGATTGGCGGGTGGGATACATATTGGCGGAACTGTTTGTTCCTCTAGCACCCGTTGCTGCTCCACCACCTCCACCACCGCCGCCACCAGCTCCACCAGCTGATGAACCAGCAGCTTGTGTCCCTCCACCACTGCAAAAAGAACAGAAAAGAAAAAAATTATTATACAATTTAATACAGAAAATGATATTATTAACATTGAAGTAGAAAAGCGATAAATATCAGCAAAAATTAAATAATTTACTGGTTTTTTAAGAGCTATGGAAGATGAAGACTTTCATTCCTTGCTTACATTGAAGTAGGAAGACGCATTTCTAAATACATATTACGTTCTCAACTGTAGTTGAATTTTTCTATACATACTCTTTTTTATCCAAGAGATTTAGAAGATCCATGGAACTGACATTGATTTGATTTTAAAAAGAAATGAAATTATTTCCTTAAAAGAAAAATGGTACAAATACGAAGACTGAGAGAAGAAGCTTTTATTTATTTTTGTTTTTTCTTTTTACATGTTTTTTTTATTTTTTATATTTTTTTTTCGTAATTTTTATGTCAAAAAGAAGTTTTTTATATGAAAGTAAATTCAAAAGTATCATGTTTGTCAAAATATTAAATTTAATATGAGTTTTATTCAAATCAATATTTTTCTGTGTGTTTACGAACATTTGTTAGCCCTGCTAACACGATAGTAAAGTTTAGCTACAACAGCTATTAACCTTCTTAGCCATTTAACAAAGTGCGATGCATGCCTATGTCTTCGAAATGATTGATTCCACGAAAATATAAACCTTTTTTGCTGAGAGTTTCATGAGCTATTTTTATCACGGTTATTTTTCTTGAAAAATCGCTAGGATTTGAGAAAATTGCGCAAACTAAACGATAGTTGAAAAAAATATAAAACTAAAATTGTCTACATTTGACGCCATAAAGAACTTATTTTTGCTTTTTCTAGTAATATTATAAAAACATAGTGCATTAAAAGAATTTGTAGAAAAAATATGCTTATCTTATCAGTAGGAAATTTCTCAGTTTTAGGTAACAAACACCAAAAAACAAATGTCAACTATAATAACAACATTAATAAGGATACATCTCGTACTAGTAAAAGGTAAGTGCGTAACAAAGAACGTAATCCACTGTTAATTAAATTAATAATAGCAACAACGATGACGTTCGAACTTTACAAATATTGTTAAAATTACTCGTGAAAAGACGCATAATTCAACAGACAGAAAATAAGTGTTTTACAAGTAGGAATCCACAAAAATATTTTCTGCATTTGATTCATTTGTGATATCGTCATTTGAGCATTTCTGTCGTCTTAAATGCGTCATCTACGATAGTTATTATAGTATTGTTGTAGAAATGGAAGAAGCTGATGTTTTAACTTTTTTATCAAACCGTAGCTATTATTGATAATCGTATTTTTCGGTATTTCTTTATTTAGTTTTCATATATCCTATATTAAAAACAATTTAACATGACCTATCTATTTTAAAACGACGACTTTCAACCGATTCAATTTTATCTTAAAGTTTATTCACATACGTGAGTTTTTCATACAGAAGTACCACTGCAGTTACCTGTCGATGGTAAAAATTTAAAGTGTTTTTAGTCACAAAAAGTTATAATTTCTGCAACGAAAATTCATTAAGTGCCACTGTGCGTCATTGTCATTATTGCCAAGCCAATTTCTTTTGTATTTATCACGTCCAAATTTAGTTTTTTATTGAATTAATTAAAAAAAGTTGCTTATTCAATGATTTGCTCACGTCTGCCTTTCTGTCAGATAGTTTAATTTCCAATAAAATAATTAAAAATTAACAAAGCAGAAGTCTTGCCTAAGTTCAGATACTCAGTTTTTGAAATTATATGGGAGGCAGGCGTGCCTGGAATGGAATGCATTACATGACATGCATTGGATGGCAGGTGAACAGTATATTAAAAAAAAAAGTCTAAGGCGGGCCTTGGCTATTTACTCTAAAATATCTTTAATATTTGAAGAATTTGATGGCAGTTTCTAAGATAAATAGTCAAACCTTATGCATTTGACTTCCGAGTGAAACTGAAAAGAAATCAAATGAATTTATGTGAAAATCACTTGAAATTCGCGTGACAAGTCTTTTTGTAGTGAATTGTATGAGCTAATATTTATTGTATAAATATTTTTCTATATCGAAATAATTGCTAATAATTAAACTTTACTCTCTCTTACCCCATAAAGAAAAACCTGCGTGTATAATAAAAAATACTTTGAAGTTTCATTAGGACATAATCAGAAATGTTTCAGCAAAAATTCAGCTTAGTCTTTGTGCAACTTTATGCTTTTTGGGTCTAACTTCATTGGATTAAAATTTTAAATCACTTGTGCTTGCAATACAAAATAAAAAACTAGAATTTTATTGCTAAACGATATACACATATCCATACGCAGATTTATTTTAAAAGAGCGCAATCATATTACATTTTGATAACATTATCAAGAAAACAAATATTGTAGTAAATTTTAGAAAGAACTTATTTTTGCTTTTTCTAGTAATATTATAAAAACCTAGTGCATTAAAAGAATTTGTAGAAAAAATATGCTTATCTTATCAGTCGATGTTACCGATAGACAAAGATTATTATTAACAATCAGTTAGTATACTTTGGTTTGAGAACAAGCAACTTGATAATTTGGTATTTTTATTGAAAAATTTAAAAAATTTATTTTTTGTTCAAAACATCGAAATCTGCAAGATTCAATGGTCCAATATTAAATCATTACCTCGCATTTCGACACGGATTTAAGATGTTTAATTTCGATATACTGAAAGAATTTTAATAAAATGAAAATAGAATTTTGAGACCCAAGGCACGATAAGGAAGAAAAGTTACGAACAAAACATTAGTGGATTAAAATGCTGTGTGCAACTGGTGTACAACTTCGTATGTACACAGACGTCGTCTTTCATATAAAGGAGAATTTATGTAGAATTTTAATTCTTGTCTCGTTAAATCTTCATTCTACTTGTTGCAATTAAGTTTTTAATTTTCTCATCTTTGCCTTAAGCTTTCTAAAGAATATTTTCGCTGTCGCAGTGCAAAAAATCCTGTCTATGATGAAATTCAATTCAAAGCAATGTGATTCAACAGTTCAATGTAGTTCAGATTGATTTTATTAGTTATTAACATTGCGGCTAGTAACAACTTAATACCCAACACATACAAACTGATATTTCTTTTATGTGTAAATAGTAGTAAGCAATGTACATATACATAAGATCGTGGTATACGTTCATCATATCCTGTGAAACAATTTGTGAGTGTTGGTAGTTGCAAAAAAACCGTTCACTCAGTCTATGGCTGCTAACTGGTTTTTTGAGAAAATGAAGAAAGAAAAAAATTCTTTTGTCTTTTAAATTGAAGCTGGTGGTGGCTTATAAACTTAAAACGGCAACTGGATATTGGATATATCGATGGTGTTAATGTCTTACCAGTATACCGGTTGTGAATAGCTTTTTTTTATTTGCTTGCATGTTTTCTTTAAAAGCAACAAAAAATGTTTTTTTCTTATTATTTACTCCTTACACGATTGGTGAATGTTAAATGCAGAACAACTTACTCCCTTACTGTGCTTCTTAAGATTTTCGTTCGCTCTTAAGGTACTAGCACACAAATAAAAGCAAAAAATGAGTAAGTTTTTAAAAATGTATTCCTCAGAATGCTTAGTACATATAACTAGAAACCTTTTTTTTAAAAATATTTTATTCTTAAATAAAAAAAAAAAAAAAATTTTTTAGTTTCGACAATTTCTACTATTTCTAGATGGCGCCGAAGTCAAGGTCTTGAAAAATGTATGCCTCCAGGGCGGAGAGTAACCCCCTGGATTGGCAAGTCTGAAACAAAAAAGTCAAAAGGATTCTTAAAGAGTATTACCCACATCTATTTACCACCAGAAGTGAAAAGTCGATAGTAGAAAGTTGCATTACAATACTGCTCTCAGAAGCGGAAAGGGCGCATCTCCAAAAAATTAATTCATATTCGGATTCTTAAGGCATCGGATAGCTTAAGAAATTACGCATCTAATGAACTACGCCAAATGCCGGTACCTAAGTTTAAACCTATAAAAAATCTCCTAAGAGAATTTCCTCTATCTCAATTTTACATGTAATCCAACAAATTGGCATAAACAAAACATCAATCATCTGGAAACGCGATTATTTGATATACACCCATTTCGCTTCTGAGGGCAGAATAGTAGAAAAAAAATTACCATATATCTCGCTTGGGGTTAATGTAAAAATTAAAAAAAAATACCAAACTTTATGTTGTTTAAGCATGATGTCGTTTGTAGCGATCACTCCGATCAAAACTCTATATGGGCACAAGTCGAAATTGTTGACAGTTTTAGAGATATAGAGCATCAAGAATTGAATGTATGGCAAATTTTTTTATATTTCATTGACTTTTAACCCTCTATAACACTAAAACTGATCATACGAAGATCTTGTGCCAATAGAAACTTACGTTAAAGATATTAATATGGAGTAATGATTTCATAAGGTTTTCTTGTATCACCTTGCCAAATTAAAGGTAAACAAAGTCTTATTCATTTTTTACTGGTTTTTGTGCTTTATGGATATAAGTATATAGCTGTTGATACATAAATATATACACAACAACATATATAAATTCATAGTTGTAAGTAGTGAACGTTGACCGGCAAACGGTAAAATTAAACCAGTTGCTAATGATACTGCTATCAATGCTGTCAATTGGCAATAATAATATATTTATTTCATATTGCCTTCAGTGATAAAATTCATTCAATATAACAGCTAAACAAGTAATACTTGTATAATTTGCATAACAAAGCGAATGACTTCTGAAAGTTTAAACTCCTCGTTATCATTAAGGTTTTTGACGAATCATTAAATATTTATTTATTGAGTCAAACTTTCGTCGCTAATTATAGTAGCAGTTTTTGTTTTGTTTTGTTTTAATATTTGCTGTCAATTAAATGTAAGGTGAAATTTAAAACGATTAAAATTTGAAATAATTTATTAATATTTAAGATAAGCACCAACAAAATTGGCCGTATGCTACATTGCAAGCCCAAGTTTCATTTTCAGAAAAGATGCAATTTATTTCAATTTTTTAAATTGCTACAGTCCTGATATAGTTCCTTAA
Source organism: Meiosimyza platycephala (assembly GCA_963662105.1). NCBI lineage: Eukaryota > Metazoa > Arthropoda > Insecta > Diptera > Lauxaniidae > Meiosimyza > Meiosimyza platycephala. The sequence goes on from OY759209.1 coordinate 377,802, forward strand.
TAAAATAAAAACGTAGAAAATCGATTGAAAAAAGCTCAATGAAATTATATTTAGGTAACCCACATTACCAACCCATACATTATTGTTACAAAAGCAGAATTTTTCATTGGTGTAAAATTTCAGAGGGTAACCCATTGACACATGGTGTGTTATCTTCGAGAAAACATGAACAGATGAGTTCGAATAAAGCTCTACAAAACTAAGGGCAATAATTAGGAAAAATTAAAATTATGAACCTTTACCTACTCAAGCTGACCACGATTCGAACCTTGGACCAATGGGTTGTAAGCGCAGTACACTACCATTGCGCCACCAGGCTTGCAGTTTAGTTTTTTTGTCAAAGTACTATTGGGCACTTTCACAATGTCCAGTTAATCTAAACAGGGATTTTAACCCAGCAATACCCAGCGTATGAAATTTCATACAATGTTTGAACTCTGCAGATCGCTATTTTTTACCAACAAACAATGATGACATTTTTGAATTTTTTGGTGTAAATATTTTCAATAAATAAAATCAAATTTATTTTTTTAAATTTTCTTTTTAGCAAAATGCATTATTTTTAGTTATTTTTCCGAAATCACATGAAAAATTTTTTTTTTCTGGGAGCTGCTGGGTTAACCCGACATTGTGAAAACGGCATTGTGAATTAAAGATATTCTTCAGTAAAAGTGTAAGCAGAAAAATTTAGTGCATATTTCAAAAAATTGGGATTAACACAGTGTAAAAATTATTGATCGATTTAAACAAATACAATTTTTGTATTTTCACAATTTTGTTATAGTGTGTACAGCTGGTTATAAGCAAATTATATCAAGTTGAATGAACACCACCACCAATCGCAGTACAGTACCTTTGACCATTTGCACCTTAAATGTACTCGGGTAAGGTCTAGTAGGTCTATAAATAGACAATAAGCAAAACGAAAAAATGTGTATCATGACTTAGAAAAAAAAAAAACTAAAAATAGTTCAGATTTAATATATAACATGAAAATAAACGGACTCATTTGAGTAAGGGTAGTAAGGTGGTCTTCAAATGTGTCCAAGTGATTTTTAAAATATTGGCGCAATGCTACACACTCACTTTGCAATATACATACATACATAGTACATACATATGTTCATATGTACTCTTATAAGAACCCTTAAAAATTGTCAGGTAGCAAGTGTGACTATTAGCTACTTGTAATCATACGTTTCTTTTTTTGCTGTCCCCTACCAAGTTTATTCACAAGGTAAAGAGGCTGTAGAGCAAAGAAAGGATAAGTGCAAGATTCTTATGAATAATTCAATGTCAAATTACAGTTGCCTTATTAGTTGTAAAGACGGAAATTTGAGTATGAGTGACGTTCTTGGCTTTTAAACAAGCGACAATTGTTAAAAATGAACAGCGTAAAATAAGTCTCGTTCTTACTTTCTTTTTAATTCCACACAGAAATCAGTTAAGTTAGCCCAATACGAAAAAATGTCGGTGTTACAAAAACACATAGTTTGGCTTCGAATAATCAAAAGGTTTTTGAAAATATTATGCTGTCTATAAACAAGGCGATGTTTTCTGAGTAACTAATTACGTTAGAAAATTTATTCAAAATCATAGTTCACAAAAATCGGTTTTCGCACATATCCTGTTGGCGTTACATTTACAATTTAATGTTAGAGTACATGAAACCTAATCGCTCGTCTTGAAAGAGGTGTATCAGTAGACAATCTCCCGGGAAGAAATCCTAAGCGCATTAGCGTAGTGGTGGAAGCTGTACGGCAGTTTCTTTGAGGATCTACGTATATGCCTCTACCTGCCGTCGCGCTGGTCAACTAGGCATCGCCAGAAAAATGTTTAAGCCCAGCAATCTAGAATAATCAGGAGGCATAACTCCACCAATAGCAACATAGTACACACATACATATGTACTATATTGATTTGTTGGTGTTGGCGGTATAATCTTCTTATTAACGAAATAAAGTTATTTTGTGAGAAACTTAATTTTTTAAAAGCCTCTATATCCAAGCTGCGTTCCTGAATAGAAATACTAGTTTCAGAGGTTTTGTTATATATATACATACATTGCCATTAAAAATAGGTACATAGTTCCAAAAAGAATCCCAGCTTTTCACCAAACTTGCACTAAGTACGACACAGACGTCGTACTTATATGCACATACATACATACCATACATGTATTATGTATGCGCACACATTCAAAGCGTTAATCTAGTAACATGAGCCTTTAGGTCAATAGTCCATTGACGGTAGTTGTTGAAAAAAAAAAACTATCATATTTTTCAAGTGTCTATTTGATTCATAGTAAGAATTAAAGATAGAGATAAGTTACTTGATTGTACACCGATGGGTATGTGTGTATCTAAATGTGCTTGTTAAATCGCTTATCTATTCGGTTTTGGAATTATCAGTTGATAATGAAAAAAAGAGAAGAGCGTTTTGTTGTTTCATACCTAAAGTATTGAATAGTTTTATGTATTATCTGTTCACAAAAATAACATTAAAACGAGCAAGCAATGTAATTTATAAAATTTAACTGCTTCCAAACATTTTTAAAAGCCTCAGAATTCATTACAAATAAAATTTGTGTTCTTATCAACTTTTTTGTTCAAGCAAAATGCTATTTAAGGTACAACTGTAATTGCCACTGCCAATGTCAAAAATATCCAAAAGTTCTCGTATGAAACCCGGAACACTGCCGGGCATTCGTTGGGTAACAATTTACCGAACGAAATAAAACGCTCATCCCACACGTAAACTTCAAAAGGACATGCAATTAAATAAACAACATATGTAGTTAATTTAACTACGGATTTTGATAACTTTTGAAGAAGTGAGCTGCTTTGATTTTAAAAAAAGTTGAACGGTTTTGTGAAAATTATTTTCTAAATTATGAATGAAAAAAACACTTTGTAATACTCAATGAAATGAAGTGACCAATAAGTCACGAAAAAATAAGTTTCCATTAAAATTCTAATGAAAACCCTTGAAGGTACTTATTATAGTAATACATATGGGTCATTCTTTAAATTTCTTAAAATCAATTTTTTTTCGATACTTTGTCTAAAAACATTCGATACATGTTTTTGGAAAAAGTTTTTGAGGACTGTTTTCGAAAATACGAGTTTTTGAAAATCACAAAATTTAAAAATACATGAATTTTCGGACGCTTGTATTTCAAAATGTACACGTCACAGAGAAAAACCGTTTGGGCATAAAAGTTAGCATTTTACGTCTTTTTTCTAATCGTTGTATTAAAAATTTTATTCTCTTAAGTTATAAGCAAAAATTTTGCAATTTAAAAATTAAAATCGTAAATTTTCGTAAAACGGTATGTTAAATTTTATTGATTTTTTTTTTTGGAGAGAAACTAAAATCTTAGCAATCATTTTGCAATTTACTTTAGAGTGGGCCAAGCCGTGGTTCTCTAGGTATGAATGTTTCTATATCGCCGCGCGCCTAAAATTAGCTAACAAAATTATAGAAAAGAGTCAATGCAACGCAGTAACATAAATGGATAACGGTAAATGCACCGCATTATTTTACTTTCAATTGATATTAATACCTGCATTTTTGTTTTCTTAAATATTTTGAATAAAAAGTTTTTCCGTTGAGTTGAATTTTGAACTCTAGGGTGTACCTATTATTTTGAGCAGGTGTGTATGTACTTATAATACACTTGAAATTTTTAAGAAAGCACTTAGTTACAAAAACAAATTTCAAATTCTGTGTGCGCTTAGTTGCTTGCCCGCTAACACAGCAGAGACATCATGATATTGAAGGTCAAATGTAAGTAAAATATGTGCTTTCTATAGACCGGGAAGAAATTTAGTGTCCACTAAATGTATAGACAGCACAATTTTTGGGGATAATACCATTTTCTATTAAAAAGAAAGACTTCAGTTTTTTCGTTACGACTAGTGCAGAAATAGAGGTCAAGCTTGATTGAATTTTGTGAGACAAATAAGACAGGAAACGAAATTAAAAGTTGTGTTTCAAAATATTTAATTATTCTGATTTCATTATTAAAGATCGTAACTTTTTTTAAATAACATAAAAAGAAACCTAACGAAAACTATGAATATTTGCTATGGCCATTAGGTAGTTAATATATCAAAACGATATAAATATATCTTGTTTTTATGTGTACTTGTATTCATTTCAATTTTGATTAGTTTTAAGAATTATTGATTAAAATAAATTTGTGCTCAGCACTAAATAATACACACCCATGTCATAAAATATAATAAAAGCAACCAAATGTTTGATTAAATTTTGAATTCAAAGAAAACTAGAACAGATAACGTTTTGAGCTTTATTAGTTATTCACTCATATACAAACAAACCTATCTATAAATTAAATGTACTTGTATTGGTTATAACTAATCATTAATTATGATGGTTTCAATGGGTTTTAAAAATATATTGCGATTAATCATTTTAACATAATTGGTATATAAAAGATTTATCAAAAAGATTGTAAAAATAAAAAAATTAAAAGGATGGATACGCATTATTCTAAGTTTTACACAGTACAAATAATTTTTATTATTACATATACCAGAAAATTAAAAAAAAAAAGAAAATAACTAATAAAATCAATATACATAAATTGTAACAAGATTATGCTGATAGTTTTATCGAAGAATTGCAACAATTTAAAATGCCGACAATTAATAGGTTCAAATAGTTGAAACAGGCAGAAAGAAATTAATGCTTCTGCTCGAATACTCCACTACTCACCCAGGTCAGTACTGTGCCGAGTGGTAAGGAGTTAGCCAACTTCTAATAATATAATTTCATGATTTTTTTTTGCTTTATGTGAAAACATTTAGTTTGTGTATTATGTGCAGTAGACGTGCTTGTAACCTCAGATTGATCCAACTAATTTAAATTAAGAGATTAATAATAAAATTTTCATCACACTTACTCAACTAAACAAGCGCTCTGCAGAAAATAGCGCCAGTTGTTTTATCTCTCCTTGTTGATTCAACAGTTGCATAAATATACTCTGTTTTCTGATAGGTAAGAAATAATTATTTGAGCTTTAAAGTTGTGTAATTTCTGTTAAATTATTTTCTTTAATAATTTTTTTTTTAATTATAATTTGCGTAAACTTTGGTTGTATATTTAGCACTTTTTTTATAATTTTATTTTTAGATTTGTGAGTTTAAATATTTTTTTTTCTTTTGTACACATCAGCAATCACACTTTCACTATAAAAAAAAAAGCGATTGTAAAACTGTTTGACTAGATAATGCAGACTCATATAAATAGCTATCAGACGGAGAGGTGACGGTAGGAAAGTGGCATGTATAAGATAAAAGAATGCTATTTTGTGAAAATTGTTATCAAAATTAACTGTCAAGGATGCTTTACATACACGAACTGGCCCTATTTAACATATTTAATGAAAAAGATCACAGAAAAGTTTTTTCACTATTATCTCACATTCTATTTTCTATAGATTAGACAGAAATTTAGTCACAATTAGAGTTGTAGCCGTTTTCATCATATCTAAGGTCAAAGGATACAAAAGGTAAGTAACTGTGTAGTTTATAGTATTGTTATACATCCTTATAGGCTATTATCATGAAAACGGCTGATAAAATCTTTTTTATGAATTCACATAATCTACTTGTTTGAAACAAATCAATAACCGACCAAAAGGAAGCGAGATATCAATAAAAAATTTAAGTTTTTTGACCTTTGAACTCGATTATCATGAAAACGGCTAAGATTACGAAACTATCAATACGCGAAGAACACACTAAATAAAATCTTTATTTTTTAGAAATATTTGAAGGTGTCGAGAGTCGATACTAAGTCCGTTGGTGTTTCTTGAACAAAAAATAAAAACTAATGAATAAACGAAAATATAGCAAATACCTACGCTTTCCAGAAGAATTACAGTTTAACCCACTATTCAATTCACGGCGGTCATAACCAGGTCTTAAATGAAAAGTTCAGCAACATAATTTTAACATTTTTGGAAAGTGTTTGGAATCGCGTACAAAACGAGGATCAGTTATGTGATGCCTTCAGTACGTATTATGTAGGCAATAGTATGTAATTACAAGTATGTATTATTCAAAAGTTGTTAATCAGAATTTATATTATTTGTCTACATTGTGCATAACAATACAACTCTGGGTTAGTTGATCGAGGATTTGTTTTGCGCAGACTTTAATTTTTTTTAACTTATGAATTTAAAGAAAATAAATAAGCATTATTCAAGTGTTTTTCTTAAAAGAAAAGTTTGCAATTAAAGTCCACGCACTCGATATTCTTAACAAAACAAGCAAAAAAAAATCGAGACTCTCAAAACAAGTAAATACATAGTAACAAAATACAAATAGTACAAATACACAGCAAACAAAACAACCACCTACAGTATAGAAACATCCATACGCAAAAATAGAAACGGCGAATAAAATAAATACAACAAACTTCACAGCGTCTAGAGCGGGATAAGTATAAGCAAACGTGTGAAATGAAATGCATCGAATGTTAATGTAAGGGCGAAACAACAAGCTTTGTCATACGAAAGAACGAAACTAATTAAGGAAATATCAACGTGATTGTATTAGGTCAAATAGAAAAATCGGTAAATTTAAGGATTGGATGAGAAAAGCAATACTGAAAAGGACATCAGTTGAAGCTATGATGCTTGACGTGGTGTCTACATATTGAAAATTTTCAAATATTTTGAGCTAAGTGTATAATTTTTGTAAGGACTTGCACTATTTTAGAAATAAAAATAAATAAAGGAAACCATCTAACATATTTTCAGGAAAGCGGTTTTAGTGCATACTCGTATTGAAGAATAGATTTTACTTCAATTTAGGAATATTTACTATCTTAAGCGAAGCAAATTGTTTTTTTATAGTAACTAGTATGGTACTAATAATTTCAGTTTTGGAGAGGCCAATTTCAAGAATTTTGCACCTACATATTTCATTTTGTTTAAAAAACGTTCGAAACGAAACAATTTTGTTTAGTTAGTTGGAATCTGGTTGGTCTTCAAACAGTTTAATGGATGTTTCTATTTAATTAACTTAAGAAAAATTATCGTTGCTTTTCAGTTGAAAGCCATGTTTGATTGAAATTTAAAGAAATCGAAGAAGAAAAAAAATAGAAAATGGAGCACAAAAAGCGGCAACAACGGAAAACTTTAAAGTTGAATAAAGTAGAGTAAAAGAACTCGTCGACATTCGCTTTGTACTCATTAAATGAAAAAAGTTATATTTAAAATCCAGTTTTTTTCTTACAGTTGGTTTGTTAGTTGGCTTTCATTTGTATCTGCTACATACAAAACTATTTGTATTTGTGCAAAGAATAACAGAAAAAGCAACAGCAGCAGCAGTGGTAAAAGCAACGCAGTAGTTTTGCGGGTCAAAAAAGCAAAGAAAAAATATAAAAGATAAAAAAAGATAAAAATAAAATTATTAACCAAGAAGAAAACATGCTGTTGCTGTGGTCGTTCATGGTCTGTTGTGCCGATTATAAGTGTTACATAGATACACTCACACAAATGCTTTATTGCATCTACACAAACATGCAAATACACAAACACAATTATTGACGTATTTATACAGCTTTATGAACAAACTAGATAGGTTTAATCAGTCAGGTTTTTTTAGTTAAGCCCTTTGTCCAACCAGCTGACTCACACACAAAGACACTTGCACACTTGCTTGTAAGCAGCTACAGTGAAAATGCACAAGCGGAGTCCCATTAGGAACAATCCGAAAATTCCCCTTATTAATGCATTGCAACATGCCGATTTGTAAATAAGAAGAAAACGAGAAAGGTTAAGGAGAAGGGGCATACGTAGATTGAGCAATATCGGCGAGTATTTATCTTAGATTTGCTGATGTCAGACCTGTCGGAGAAATCATTTGCAGGGAGACTATTACACAACTTTATCATTAGGCCAAAGAACAAATTATCACGATGAGGGATGAACCCGATTAGATGTTCCCGTTATAATATCTAAAAAAAATTGGTTTCACAACCTACTTCGCGTCGATGCTTATTTATTAGTTTCATCACACGACATTCAACACGAGCTAGTAGCTTCAAAGTGATCGGCACTCCGACTCCGAAAATTTAAATCCGGAGTTGTTTTGTAAATCAAAAGTTGTTGATCTTGTAACATCAATGTCTGTTTGACAACATTAACATTAAAATTGACCCGATTAACACGATATGCCTTTCATATACCTCATTTTTCTCTCTACCTCCACAGACCTTGGACGCTATTTAAAGCGACATATTTGGCCAATGTTACTTTCGTTCGCAAGGGAATAGATAGGAGATAGGACAGAACCCTGGAGTGGTCCAACATTGATGGAGTGGTCATTCGATATAAAACCGTTTACCATAAAAAGTTCCTAATTCAACAAGCAAAGCATTTGCCAACACGAAGTGCAATTCGTCTTGGTACAATGGCGCGATCTCACACGATCAAACGCTACAGGGGCCCTATTCTGTAGTGCGATGCGAAAGCAATGCGATACGCAATTGAATAAACTACTCTCTAAAATGCATTGAATCATATTGGCTTTCGAATCGCACTACTTTCGCATCGCATTACAGAATAGGACTCCTGATAACCATACACATTGGAATAGAATTAAGTTTCCAATTTCGAATTTTGATTCCTGTAGAGGTTAGTTTTTGACGTGGAACTTGATTTAAAAAGAATCGACGTAGGGGAAAAGTGAATCTCTAGCCTGAAACGCTCAAGCAAACATTTTTCCATGACTTTCTACTGGGGTTAATCTGTATATGCTTTGATTAATGTTTTTTAGTACATTTTATGTATAAAGCCAAGAGTGCAAACGAAAAATATACTAACAACAAAAACATTTCACAATCTTTATTTTTTTCCAGGTGGAAGCAAGACATTGAAAATTATGAGCAACAACGACATTTGAGAATAACTCAAGGCAAGAAGCAGCAAATTATGTGGAAAAGTAAAGAGAGTGAATAAAGAAAACATGAGAGATAGCGAAACACGAAATAGAAATAAAATTAAAAGAGATAACAATATTTAGTTTGAAAAAATAAATTAAATAAAATAATAAGCGTAGTGTACGTCAGCGATTAGTGTAATAATTATGTTTTAAATAATACATATGCACTCATACATATATCTACGTAAGTATGTGTGTATAAACGTGTGGATCTATGGGATGTTGAAAATAAGACAAATAAAAACCAAGTTTTTTTTGTAACACACAATTCAATTATATTTTTTCGCTGGAAAATATGCACCATTGCATTACTTCTCAATAACGAGCGAAATACAAATCATTAATTTTTTTTTACACACACATAAGCACAGTAACTTGCTCAATATAATTGCACGAATAGGTATTATTTTTGATTTAATATTTTATCAATTATTTTCATACGGAAAAATATTAATTTTTAAACGATTGTGATTCACTTCAATGTTGAAATATAGCTATTGCTTTTGGTTTTTTTAAAATAAATTCAAAATAATAAAATAAAGCACTGAACGAACACTAGCACACGGCAAATGCAAAAAAAATTAGAGAAACTCTTGCGTAATAATAACGAAATCAGATTACTTCTCCGGCAAACGATCTAAAATAGACTGAAAGTTACAAGTAAGAATACTGACAAAAAATCAACCAGTTGTTTAAATTGAATGGTTTGTAATCGAGTGTTTTATGGTGTATGAGAGAGATAGGGGAAAAAATAAAAGAGAAACAAGAAAACAATATGTTGCCACCTTAACAAATGTTCGTATAAAAATGTGCATCCATCCAAGTGCCTGTTGAGCAAAAAAAATTAAAAAAACTTATTTTTCTCTCACATCAAGGATGTCATTGGACTCTTTACAACAGCTGGAATGAAGAAGAATTTTGCTTTTTAAATAAATAAAACGAAAGCATGTAATAAAATGTATGTATGTATATAAATGTTGTTTTGAAAATGGTCTAAGTAAAAAATTTAAAAAAATTAAGATAACTACGATTGTTGTACCATATGTATTATACGTATACGTATAGCTCCCAAAAATCCAACACCGGCTTCGCGGCGGCCTTCGGCCGCGGATCAGTCTAGGAACGCAGGACATCCACTTACCCATACTCTTATGTAAAATTGCTATGGCTAGCAAACTAGGTGTACTTGAAATATACATATCTGCCATTCTTTTAATAAACGCACACTTTGTTTTTTTTTTAAGTTTTTTAATATTTTTTGAAACGAAATGTCTCAAAAACTATAGGAGATAGGATGAAAAACCTTATAATCATTTTTGTTAAGAAATACTATAACTTGATAAAAAAAATTAAATAAATTTGTTAAAACATTAATTTTTTTAATTAAAAAATTTTTCTCAAAATATTTTCAATATAACACCTTTTGTCTTTTTTGATTTTTTTATGCCACCTCAATCGATCCTAAGAATGTATGTGCTTTTATATCGAAATTCCCGCCATAACTTTGGAAACTACGAATTTTTTACTGATGACGCGCACGCACCATGTTTTTTTTCAACACAAAATTCGATATAAAAATTTTTTTTGATTTTTTTTTGTAATGCTATTTTCAATCAATCCTAAAAATGTATCTGAATTCAAATCTAAATTCCCGCCATAACTTTGGAAAATATGATACAATTCATACAAATAGACTGATGCGCGCCTTCATAAAAAACTCATATTTTCCAAAGCTATGGCGAGAATTTTGATTTGAATGCAGATTCATTCTTGATTGATTGCAAATAACATCGCGTTTTTACAATTATGGTATCGGTTTTGACGGATTGAAGTAATGAAATTAGAGTAGCATTAGTGGAAACTGAACTATGCAAATGAACTCAAAACATTTGATTTAGAAAAAAACTAGTTAATGCTAGGCCAAACTAGTTTGCCCTGAAATGGTAAATTCTTTTATCAGGACAAACTAGTTCGCTAAACTAGTTTATCCTAACACGCATCGGATAAATTAGTTTGGCCTAGGAAAAACTAGTTTATCCTAAAAACTAGTTTGGCCGTTAACATATATAAAATCTTAAGATCCGCATTCGCATCCACGGATATGAACCTTCAAAAATCCGAATGCGGATGTGAAAAAATCTGCATCCGCAATATCCCTGATACGTATACAAATGTGAGTGCCAACAACAATTCAGTTTTACTTCAGCAGAAGTATACAGAGGTATATAGTTCTATAGAACTTCATATTGTTGTGTACCACTACATGGAAACGAAGTTTTGCGTGCATATTAGTGCCCACCATTGATCAAATAGTATCGAAAAAGTAGATAAGCGCATCGAAAAAATCGAAAAGCGTATCAAAAAAGTCGATAAAAGTTGAAAAACAGCAAATAATCCCGAATACTATTGAAAGTCCATAAGAGACGAAAATTGTCAATTTGTGTGGAAAAAATCTAAGAAAGATATCAATACATATCCACAAAGTTGAAAAATATTTTATCACAATCAGTTAACACAAAACTTATCTTGGCTGAAATAAAATTTTAACTATGCGCTTTTAAATTCGTAGCTTTTACATTGAAGCATTTTATCTATGCAGTGACTCTTGCATTTACAATAAAGCAACTATTTTTTCAACAACGAAATAAGGACGATTGCAAAATTAGTTGGGTTGATATGGTAAAACAGTGTTGAGTAGCAAATAATGTACACGCTTATTCAATAAAAATAATAAAAATTTTTACTTTCTTAATAAAAGTTTATTTCTTGTGATATTTTAGTTTAGTTGTTAAATGAGGGTAGGTAAAGGTGCAGAGTTTTTCGATGGTATTACCAACAACAAAATGACAACATAAACTTACAAACAAATAAATAAACAGGAAATAAGGAATAAATGGAAAGAGATGCGTGTACAAGTTCAGTTACACGATTTCCTTACAAAAAAAAAAGAATTCAGTATGAGGTTTTTTAGTCCGGCCTAAGTTTGTATGTATATACATATATGTTCTTTTACACATTAAGAAAAACACGTTAAATTATCCATATTTTAAGTAGCAAACATTTTTTTTATTTCAACATTTTTCGGACAAAAATAACAATTATGGTTATTTTTTTTAAATCATGTATTTCAATTTTAATTAATAATTTGAATTTATCAAATATTGACAGCAAATTATCAAAAATATCATCGCATTTTTGGTTCGTTGCATGCCCTTAATCTGGGAGTGAAAATGTTGCGGTTTAAAAATTTATTCTACTAAGTTCCTTTAAGAAAACTTCTTTGCATTCGCACCCTTTGAGATGCTCAGGATGAACCCTCTGATCTGATGTACTAGCTATGTTTTCGATCAATTTTGAGGCACTGGCTTTTGGATTTTGTCCACTTCTTTTAAAACCCAGCTGACATCTCTGCCAGATAGGTCCTTTCGGGCGGCCACTACGGGGCTTGCTTTATTGAATCAATATCTTCATAATTTTTAATGATCGTGTGAACTGTTGATCGACTCAAGTTCATTATTTTTAATATTTCACCACAGGATTAAATTATTTTCCAAATTTAATTGAAATTTTTTTTCGCGGAGTTGTTATATCAATCAAATCACAACTAAGTTTTATTTTACCAAAGTACAGTGCTTTACCGTTTTCTAAAAAATATTAATCAACAGACATAAGTGGCGTAGTGTATTTAGACGTATGTATGTCAATCGTTATTTGTGTTTTTTTTTTTTGCAGTTAAATTTTTAAATTTATATTGAAGAAAACAAATGTTTTTGCTCATTATCAATAAAAAGAGTTTCAAAAAAAAACTGCATCATTACTTTTCTAGCAGAAAATGGGGGTGTATCTAGACTTTTGTCGCTCACTGTATGCAGTATATTAAATAAATGCAAAATTTTTATGAAAATTTTATTAGAGTTGTCACGTTTTGTTTTTTTCAAGTAAAAGAAAACGTAACAAAAACTGGAGCCCAAAATAACAATGCATGGATTGAGTATACATATGTACATACAAAAACATACATATGTATGTATGTATGTCATTTAGAAGGGAAACAAAAACAATGTAAAGAAAAAAATTACTGGCCGCTTTCGTATTTAATTTAATTATACTGCTACCTAAGAATACTTATTCGTTGGTCTATAATATGAATCAACATTCTTTTTTTTCTCCATTGTAAAACCAGGACAATGTTAGCTACATATCGCTCATTTACTTCAAGAGTGGCATAACTCAAAAAACGTGATTTTTGAGTTAATGATGCAGAAATATTTGCTATTTCATGTTTTATTTTGTGTCAAAAAGTCAGAAAGATATCTTATAAACTAGTCCTGTGAGAAGAGTTTATGTAAACATACTTTTTTGAATTTTCATATGAGTAACTTATTGAAAACTGCTTTTCTCCCACTTTGTGCTTTTTTAAGTTATGCCAGTCTTGAAGTAAATGAGCGAATAACAAAATTTACTTACACATATCTCCCTCATTTCACGTGAAAGAGAATGTCGGTCCGGTCCACGACATGTGATTTTCGTTAAGTTTAGACTCTAGTATTTCTATCTTGGAGAGAGACAGTAAAAAACCTTTTCGACCTATTTTACTAAATTTTAATCGGGATTTGTGACTTTGAGCAACTAAAAAAAGGTTTCCGAAATATACTGATGAAATTTAGCTATTTAAAAAAACAAATATGAATGATTAAAACCATAAATATTTCATTAGTTTTTTTTTTGCATCATTTTCCTTAATCTTAATATGTATTCTTATGTAATGAAAGGAAAAATCGTACAAAAAAAGTGTAACGAACTACACATATAAACTGAATTACGATGAGATGCGATTGGTTATTGCTATTGTTGAGATGGAATTAATGACAAAAAGAAGGCAATGAACTTATTTGTTTCATTTTAGTATACAAACAACAAAACAACTTGCGCGATCAATAAAAAATAAGAACAAAATTTTATACCGAAAGGCTTCAATTCGAAATACAGTCAAGTCTCAACAATACAATTTAAAGTATGGGTTTTAATATTGTAATCAAAAATTTAAATATTGAATTGAAATACTAAATTCCAAATTGCATCAGTTTTTTGTTTTAATAATCATAAGTGGTGTTCACTCTTAACAGTGGGCCCTCAATAAGTGCATTTGCTTAATTTATCGGTTGAACTATCGTGGCAATGCCTAACGAAAAGAATATTAATATGCGCTAATATATGCAGCGTTAGGCGTATTTGTTTTGAGTTCACAGTTAGGGATCGTCCATAAGCGACCGCAAAAATTTTGGAACACAACAACAAAATTAACAACCTATAAGTTACTACTGTACACAATCTAATGGGAATTGTGAAAGTAAGGTGTATTGTGTAATATTTTGATAGCTTAGGAGACTTCAATTAATAACGTGAGTCGAAATAGAGGGGGAGGGGGTTCGGCAAAATCTCACCAAGGGGGAGGAGGGGGTCAAGGAAAACCTCACACCAACTTTTTAATGCAGAGAATTTACATTATTATAGTAGATAACAGATTGTATATCAATTATTTGAAAATATAATTTAAATCTCACGGGAGGGGGGTCCCGCCAGACCTTACCAAATCTCACCAAGGGGAGGGGGGGCCCGAATCTGCAAAAAAAAAAACACTTCACGTAATTAATGGAAAAAGGGTTGGAACGCTAATTCAACTAATTTATACATTTTTAAATAGTTTACAAACTGGATTTTTTGCAGTTTTACTGTACTCGCAAAAGTTCCTTCAACCTAAATGTGATTTTCACATTTCAATTTAAGTATTTAATTATGTAGTTGTTGCTTTAATAAAATAATTTTTGGTTATTTATAGAAAAAGTGATGTATAATTTTTTGGCATTGAATATGCAACTACAAAAACTCTTTATGTTGTCGTAGTCGTGAAAGAGAGCAAAAAGTAATAAAGATTCGCTATCGTTTTATTGCAACTACAATAAAATCGGTACGTTGAAGTATTAAATGCGATTTCTATAGCTGAAATGTCTTTAAAAGAGAAATGTAAGGTTGTTTCTATTTAATTTTAATTTTTCAATGTCTTGAAACATAATATAGAGAAATGATTTCTTAACATTTTGGTTTCTGATCAGTAATGAAAATTTTTCAAAAACTCAATAGAAGTAAATTTTTAGATGAAAAAATTCAGGAAGAAGAATGACTCAAGAAAAGTATGTACATGGGAAACTGTCGAAGATTAACCATGAATTAATTTTACTGACGTCTACTACATTTATGCAGCTGCTCCATTCTCGGTAATTTATTTGTGAAAATTTTTTAAAACGATTTTATGTAGGAACGAAGTCTCATAAAAAATCTTGAAAGAATCGGTATCATGCGAAAACTTACGTACTTTACCTATTTTGACACAAGAAACTCTTTAATTTCTTTTTTGAGTGTAATTATTAATAATATATTTCTGAATGTTGGCTTGGCACGCGCCGGCAGTGAAATGTGTTGGGCTTATAACAAAAGCTACATTACCTATTTGTGGCTATGATGCAAAGGATGGGTATAGTACATATGAGCTAACTGCGGCATATAATTACATATATCAATTTTTGTCAGTCTACACTTATGTACGAGTATATGTTTTATCATGATTGGTTTATTAAAATTGCATCAAATGATTTGCCTGTTATTTCATAATTATAATTTTTTAGTTAGAAACCTTAGGACACCGTACAACATACGCACATACAGCGGATTAAAAAAACATCGTATTTGCTTGTTTCATTCCACCCTATTATATATTCCTAACTGAACAGAAACCGAGATATTTGCGAAGTAGCAATTTTAAATTAGTATTGATTGTTTTTATTATAAGTACGATGAACCGCCTGGATATGTATTTTATTCGTTAAAGGTCAACCTATCCTATCCGACCTTTTATAATATACCTACATATATAAATCTAAGTAAACGGAGATTGTGGTTTTTAAAAACGTTCAAAACATTGCTCTTATTTTGCAGACGTTTCGTCAAGCATTTTTTTTTTATATCAAATTACACCGAGCGAGCTATGAATCCAAATCTCTCAACGGCATTTTTTTACCACCAAGGCCCTTCGCTACTTTAGGTCATACGTAAAGTCATAAAAGCAGGTTAAATATATTGATTTACCGAACTCGTAAGCCTTAACAAGTTTGGCGATTGAGCTTTCGGCCAAATTATTACTTTTGAATTGATATACTTTTATACAAGAAAAGTATGGCAAAGTCTAACGCCTGTATTGCAATTCGGCAATAAAATTTAGACATTTTTGTATTCTTGACTATAACTTTGCAGAGGTCCGAATCGATAAACATCTCATCGCTAATGAGTTCAGTAAATGAATATACACATATACATAAAGTAGCGAAGTGCCTTGGTGGTAACATTAAGTGGGTCTATTGCTGCCCGAGAGAGAGATTTTGGATTCAGAAAAACTAACCTTACAGTATTATTTTAGTGTTTTTCAACAAATTTAAGCATGCAACACTTTTTTAGCGCAACCATAAAGTTTTAAATATTTTTTTAATTTTAAGAATAATATGTCTTCTGACAAAACTTACCTTCCTTGTCGCGTATTTTCACGTGTTTCACCTCTCCGCTGCATTTCCAATACAGCTGCTGTAATTGTGCGTTACTTTTTATTG
Organism: Meiosimyza platycephala; assembly: GCA_963662105.1. Classification (NCBI taxonomy): domain Eukaryota; kingdom Metazoa; phylum Arthropoda; class Insecta; order Diptera; family Lauxaniidae; genus Meiosimyza; species Meiosimyza platycephala. The sequence continues at coordinate 394,441 of OY759209.1, forward strand.
CCGAAGTTGTTCTCGCAAATATATAAATGTCGGCAATCAAATTTTCTTCTGCGAACTGCGTTTCTTTTTATTTTTTTTGGATTTATTTCCTTTATATTGTAAATATTTTGTATTTCCTCTTCCACTTGTTAGAAAGAAAGAACTGCTTGATTGAATCTTGAGCTTTTTGTTTTTAATGATGTCGCTAACAACAACAACGTTTTATGCACCTCACAGTTGAAATTGTAATTTGATTTGAATTGAAACTGAATTTTTATTTAAATTGAAAATGAAAATTAAAAGTGGAAGATGAAATCTATGTGTTGCTTAACGTTATATTTTTATGATAAGATTAAGTAATTACATTTTATGTCAAATCATTTTTCGTTATTTCGCGCGAAACACGACGATTGTAATTTTTATACATTTATTTAAAATTTTGTTATTTTTATATCTATTAACACACTATGCTATTTTTATAAATTGAAATTTAAATTAAACTGACAGTTTTATCAATTATACCGCTGTTTTAATAATTTTTTTATATATTTATGGATAGATTTTGTTCCTTATTAAACGTTAATATTTTGTTGTAAATAATATTTATTAATTTAGATTTTTACATTGGAAAACTCACTCGTTTTAGGATTCATTAACGAATGTTGTTGTGCTTTTCCTAGTGATTTTTGTTTTTCTAATTTTGATTTTCACAAAGGTGACAAGTAAAATGAAACAAGTGGGCAAATGCAAGCAAACGAGTCAAAAATAAATACAGTAAAAATCGATGAAGATTTTGTTTTATTTTTAAGGTTGCTGCTGCCACTTCCGCGCTTCTGCTGCTGCCGTTTTCGCTGTTGTTGCAATATGCGTTTTAAAAAACGCTTTAAGTTTCTTTTGCTGCTGCTGTCGCTGCTTACTCAGTTGAGGTTTTTGTTTTTATTTTTTTGTTTTATATAAAATTTGCGATATTGAAACGTTAAAACGTTGTTATTAATCGATTCTTTTAACCGTCGTCGTCGTGGCGCACGCTAAATTTGATGTATACGAATACTTTTTGTTGTTTGTTCTATTTACTATTTTTATTCAAATTAAATGTGAAAGAAAATATTACAAAAATTCCAATGTTTCTTTTTGACTGTAGCAATGAAGTTCGACATTTAGATGAGTAGTTTTTGTATATTTTTTTTTTATTTTTTTGCTTACTGTTGTTTTTTTCTGCTGCTACTGTTGTTGCTAATGTTACTATTGCTGCTGATTTGTATTTATGTGTGGATTTACTTAATTGCACTTATGGTCTACGGTGGATGCGTCGTAGATCTATTTATATTATGAGTATTTAAGCTGAAATGAAGAACAAGAATCAGTTTCAGAAAGAGATAATTAAAAATATTTTGCATTACATTATTAAATAGAGCATTTTAAAACAAGCATATATTTTAATCGAAGCAAAAATTGATGAGTAGTTGATTATGAAACCTGCTGTGGTAGGTATGCCTGTATATTCTGCAAAAGTCTCGAAACCATTAGGAAATACTATATATATATATTGCACAAGCAAAGTTAAAGGATAAAAATAGGTTTTTGTTAACTCATTTTCTTTAAGTGGGACACTACAAATAAAAGTTTACTTTTACGTACGGTCGTACGTATCGTTTTCATGATACACCTAATTCTGTTTTTACGCGATATATACGTTCTTAAAAAATCCGCGAGAAAAAAATCGCGTAAAAAAAGATACAGTATCCATATAAAAGTAGGGGATTCGTTCCACATTTGAAAAATCAACAAAAATGATATAAGTTAAGTAGCTTATAAAATACATATGTTTATTAATAAATTACATAGAAAAAAGAAAAAATGCAATAAAAATATTAATTAATCAAAAAGGAAATTCATACAACATATAAGAAATAAACAACAAAAAAAAAGCAATTAATTATAATAAAATAAAAACAGGTAAAAAATATTGTAAATCATTATTTAATCGGTATTATTTTCTGATAAAACGCGCATTCTTTTTTGAGAATGACAATGAATGTCATTGTCATTACTCAGAATATCAACTTAATTTTCAAGCTCATGTTCAGAACAGTGCCACTGTTCTTTCGAATTAATGAAGACCTCCAAGTAATTTCTGAGTGGGAAAGTCAAAATAATCTGAATTTTAATGTAAACAAATTAAATGTCATTAGTACGAGTATTTCATACTTATACTCTACGAAATCTGAGGGGCACTTTCCACCTTTACTCTTAGGTTTAAAATTAATTCTAGCTATAACTGTTCCAGTCTGTGAACTATACAGTGAGTAAAATATATTATGTTCAAGGAAAATTGTGGCGAAAAGCTGATTTAGTACCCCAGGAAGCAAAGTTAAATATTGTTTAAAGCTTCATAGTCCCTCTCTTCTCATATGGTGAGCTAGTTTATGGTAAGTAACTTAGACTCTGTATCTCAGCAAAAATTGCAATTAGCTGTGAAAAATTCTGCTTGATTTTTTTTCTTTAAGTAAAAATTTAAGAATATCTCTTATTTTCTGTAAAAAAAAAATCAAGAGTAAAGGACTCAACCCATAGGGTCTGTCAAGTCCGTTGCGTCAAAGTATACAACTATGCCTAATGTTATTATGTATAACCAAAATAATTAATTGAATTAAGTGAATGTGAAAAGCGTAAGATTGTCAAGTATGTAAGAAACATTGAAACAGTTAGTATTAATCTCTACAGAAGCAGAAGCGGAGGCATTGAAAATATCAATGTTCAACATGAAAATTTGTGTTATTGAGCCAAAATAAACATGCAAATCATGAATATGTACACTGTGCCACCGATTTGAATTAATTATCGAAATATCATAAGTTAAGGGTCGCAGAATTGCACATATTTCAAACGATTGTAAAAAAATCTTTAAATTGAGGCGGTATAGGAACTCATTCTTTGTGATCGCAGATGGAGTTAAGCTATTCTCCCTCATGGACACAGTTCTATACCTCATTTGAAAGGTTTTGACCATTTTATTTTCAAAATATACGATATTGACCAATAATTTTATTAAGATATTAAAAAAGTCCTTTTAATCGAATCGACAATCCGGTTATTGCAACGTATTCGCACCCATAAGTTTGGTCCCCATACAAGCTTCTATGGAGTTAGTCCGCTTATTGCGGTTCCGCTTATAACGACCATCCGGTTATAACAATACAATTTTAAAACGTTTATGTCTTTATAACATGAGATTTTTGAAATTTCAAATTATAACATTGCGTGCGGCGAAAAAGTAAAAGCAGTTGTTTGTTATTTTCTGTATATTTTTAATACTTTATGCTCATCAAAGGGGTTTTATTGGGAATTTGAATGCACTTAACATAATTTTTCGATTCTATTAGTCTTAAAAGTTAAAAAAAGTAAGACCCTCTACTCAAGATGTGGAAAAATCTTTGCTGCAGTGGTTTGAAACTACACGGAACCGCGGTATACCCGTCAATGGTCCTATCTTGCTGGAAAAGGCAAATTTGTTCGCGTTATAGCTCCATTTGAATTTTGAATGTGCACCAAGTTGTATTAACAGATTCAAAGCTAGGCATAATATCAGATTCAGCCAGATAAGCAGAATCATCATGTGTTAACCAAAATTTAGTTACAAATGCTGTTTGACCAAACTTACGAAGAGGATTTTCTGACGCGATCTATATCGCTGGTCCATACGAAGACTATCGTAGCTCAAATTATCAGCGAAAACTATCTCAGTTCAGTTCTTCTACGAAGAGTATCGCAGTTCAATGCTTGCCGCAAAGAGCATCGTAATTTAAATTCTCGCCGCGAAAATTATCGTAGTTCAGATTTTGGCTTCAGTGTGTCGACTCTTGCACGATTTCCGATCGGTATTCGGTAAAACGAACATAGTAATAAAAAGCAATCAACGTAATTCTCCTCGCTATAGCAAGGCTTTAGTAGTTGATCAGTGCATTGCTTGACAAAATTGAAAACTTAGAAAATCTTTCCAATTGAAATTTTTATTTACCAGTGAATATTAAAATTATGCGCTCTCCATGCACCAGAATTTTTTTTTAATGTACGCCTACCTGAAAAAAAAATATGTCACCCTAATGTACATGTGTACATTTCGTCGGATTACAAGCAAACGTGACCATCTACAAAAAATCAAATTTTGTGTTTTTGATGTTAAGTATACAAATTTTAGTTGCTAATGTAACAATGTACTCTTTAACACACCTTATCAGGTACTTTATATATTTTTGTAAAGACATGAAAATAATGTATCACAGATTTAATATGATTTTAATTATATAAGTATTTTTTTTTGTAATAATAAGAGTTAGCCACTAATATTTTTTTTGCAGATAGTCAATTTTGCTTGTAAACCGACGATATCTATACATACAGCGAAACTTTTTTTACATTTTTATATTTTACCATATTTTTGGGGTAAAAAATAAACTCTAGAAAGGAAGTAATGTGTCAAAAGCTGTTTTCAATTTTTTGACAAAACAAATTTCACAAAAATGGGCGCTAATATAAACCTGAGCCCATGAATTTTCCCAGGACTCTCTTTGGACTAACTTTTCTACATTGAAATCTGTAATCAAGTAAAAGCTTAAACTCCCTTTTACCGCGTATCCTTGAGTACATAGCTCATTTCTGGAAGCAGCTGGCAACCACTTTAATAATTTTTGACAGATTCCAAAGACATAGCAAGCAAAAATTGCTAAAAAGAGACAACAGCACAACTAACTGAAAATTATTTGTCTCTTACTAAGCTGGCTGCACTTGCATTGATTTTCAAATGTGTAAATAAAAAAACACAATGTAGCTAACTTCTTCGTTGTCGGAGACTTCGGGTTTATTTTGATGTCAAACTCAAAAGAAAAATAATTACACATATACCAGAATCAAACACTTTTTGGACAGTAATGAACAGAAAAATTGGAGAGATAGAAAATAAAGCAAAAACAAGTCTGATTTTTTCCTTTCACATTTTTTGCAGCAATCAATACGCACAAATCAATCACATTTTTTTTTCTCCAAAATGCATAAAATACTTTTTATACTGAGTCTGGCACCAACACACACAACGTTAAAATTACCCAGCACACACTTGCAGCCACTGACGGCCTGATTAAGAAAAAATGGCGAAAAAACATAAAACTACACACTTTGTTCTTGCAAGTACAACCAGACCAGCGAGATGAACTGTCAAAATACGTAATTTATTTTTTTTTACACTGCAGCAGACGGTGATCATTAAAGTAGAAAAAATTTCATATTAGTTTTTCTTCTTTCCATAAATACACACACATTTTTCAGTTTCAAAATTCAAATTTTCATTCGAATCACTTCATATATTACCGGAAATTGTTTTATCTAAATTCCATTTTTAACTTTAGCATTTTGAGCCATTTTAGTATTAATATCTTCAATTTCTTTTGACCAACATATTTTTACTTTTTCCAAACATTAGCACCTTCACAAAGAGCTTTCACCTTAGTTTTATTTTATTAAGTTTTTAATTTCTCAGAGATTGTACATTTCTTTTTGTTTAAATGTTTTAATGAAATCTAAATAAAATAAAAAACCTTAACAATTTTCACACTCGCCGTTTTGCTTTCGCACACATTGAGAACAGCGACAGAGTGAACCATCGTTGCCACCTTTGACTGATAAATATTCCACTCGTGGAATTAAAGCATGTCGGATATGTGGGTTTTTGTACCCTACTGGGTTGTCATTGTCGATCGCATTGGTAGCGCTGATGCAATCGAAAAAGTGGGCTAGCGTACGTAGAAACATCATATATGAATAAATTTATTGATTGCTTTAAGTTTTTGTTTATTATGAAATGGAACTAAAAAAACTTCTGTCGTGGGATCTGGCGCGCTTCTCAGAAATTTTGTTCTCTTATATTTGACAACTTATTTCTACCTTCTTTACCAACTGAAAGTATACAATGGAATTTTAGTTTCCTTATATTTGTTTTATTCTTATATCTTTCCTCTTTCATTATACTCATCGAAAACTATATACATATAATTTATTCGTTAATCTTCAATCAAGACTCAGTGTTTATCAATAAAAATTTTTCTTAGTCTGTCGTTAAAACACTGTTTTGCTATCTATCGTTTTTAATAAGGGAATTAACATTTCAAATTTCATCACGAAAATTTCACTGAATAGAAAATTTTTAAAGAGCTTTTAAAATTTCGAAACAAATAAGTATTGTATTATCAAGTACTCATTTTAACACTGACGCAACAGATATTTAGTCAAAATTTCTATTTTAAGCCTATTTTACAAGCATTATCAGACACCTTTTACGTAATTTGGGGGATATCTAAATATTCATATGAAACAGTGGCAACCTCGTACGGCAGTTCTTTAAATTTGTGTGTATCTACAAAAGAAAAACAGTACAGCTAGCCATTTTCTTTGCACTAGCACGAAACACCTTGTGTCAATATTTATTATTTTGAGCGCCGCTTTATTGCTCTGAGCGAGAAAGAGATAAACTTAGAAATTCTGAAATATCACAAAATTTGTACAATAAAATTGTAGTTGCAAAATTACACTTTTATGAATTATGTTCATTATGTAAATACAAATGTTTTATTAAGACGCAATTGAAAGAAGGTAAATATTTACCATTTATACATCCAACTAGCGCTACCGGTGTAAATTTCACAGTGAAATCACGACGAAAAAACCAATTTCACAAAAAAACTCCCGACAGCACTTCACTTAAAATAAAACGAGTCGAACGACGATGACCTCCGCCTTTTCGCATTTCTTTCAAAGTGACATTTGTCGGCATGCAAGGTGACCAAGTTTCTAAAAAAAAATTTTATATTCCATGTAGAAACTTAGAACATGACGGATCATGTGAACAGCGGCAAATAAAAAAAAGGTTTTTTAGGGCGTACACACCATCCTTCATCCAAGTGAACTTACCTTTATTCTCTCCAGCACAGATTAAAATCTGCCCGCATGTAAATCAACTTTCGATAGTGTTTTTGGAAAAATAACTGCATTGTTTTTGTATTTAAGTTTCAATTCAGAGCTATCCTACGTGTTCCATTACTATCAATGAAACATTTATCAATTTTACTCTGGAATCTAGTAAAGAGCTAAACACAGGACGTGCGATTTATTTGCTGTGTCAAATCACTCCAAAAAATAGAATTTAATTCATTTCTCTGCGATAAGTTTTGTACTCACTATAATAGTTAATAATTAACTTATAGGAAAAATCTGGACGATATTGCACGTCCCAACTGTGTTTAGCTTTTAAATTAACAAACATCTTTTGCAATTTAAGTATGTAGTAAAATCATGAAAAAAATCACTTTTATTTTTTCATGCACTCGCACCCAATGTGCTGAGAACTCATTACTCTTTATGCGACATTTATCATGTTTTTTCTTGTTATTTACGTTCTTTGCTTCACGTGCTCATAACTCTTTGTTTAATTTCGATAGGTGGATATTCTTAATTTTTGTTAAAAATGGCAAAGAAAAATAAAATTAATTCTAAAGTACAGGTATGTGCAAATATACATATATGCAATAAAAATATATTCTATCAGAAATAATTTTATCCACAACCAAAGAAAAATGGGAAAGAATCTCTGACTGATAATAAAGCGCACACTGATAGTCGCGATGAAGACCAGTCTGGTTATGATTCTATGATTGACAATGGTACAGATGAGCAAAGTAGTAGTGACGATGGATTCTCTGAGCAAGAGGACGCTAAAGGCAATGCTGACAATACTAACTTGGCGCACAACCAAAATTTACAGAAAAAACGGAAGCAAAATTTAAAACAAGAAACTACTACTCCAACCGAAATTGGGGTTGCGGCCAAAAAGCAAAAGACCATTGAGAAAGTGAAGGCACCTACACTGGAAGAAATAAATGAACTGAAGGAAACACGTAATCTCTTTCATTCAAATCTCTTTCGGCTGCAGGTCAAGGAAATGTTGACTGAATTGAAAATAAAGGAAAAATATTCAAAATATGTAAGTTATTGGCTGGAAAAATTCAGTGCATTCTTAAAGCAGTTGAAATCAGAGACGACAAAACAAGTAGTCAACGAGGAGCATTGGCTGTACAAAGAATGTTCATTGCAGCTGCCGCTGGCGTTGTCTAAGTTGCGCACCCGTAATCAATCGCCATTTCAATTTCAGTTTATTAAGCCCAATGAAATGCCGTATTTGATTGGCGCCGCAGCGACAAATACACTACTGGGTCCTAAATTGATAGTTGACATAGTTGTCTCTATGCCTGCTGAATGCTTTCAAAAGGATAATTACTTAAATTTAATTTATGAACAGAAACGAGCCTGTTACCTTACATATTTGGCCATGAAAATGTTGGACGCCAACTTTCTTGAGGGTCTTAAAACTGAACATTTAAATTTCAACTATTACGCAAATAATCCTTTAAAGCCAATATTAGAATTGAGCCTACCAACATCAGCTGCCACTGCCAGCATTGCGAAGAAGCTAAGCATACGAATTTTTGTTGTTGCCGATGAGACATCATTTAAATTGAGTCGTTTTGTACCTTGGAATAATAATATACGTTCATCCCTTTTTGATGAAGTAGATGAAACAACTCTACCAGTTGCTACTCCAAATTATAATGCTGGTGTGCTCTTTGATTTAACTATGAAACGCAATCAAGATTTACTACAGAAAATTTTTGGTGTGCACAAAAATTTGCGTGAAGGCTTAATTTTACTAAAAATCTGGCTTAAACAACGTCAGCTGAATGTCGGCTTTAGTGGTTTCCACAATCATATACTTGCCATGTTTATTGCGTATCTGTCTAAGTTGCGTAAGTTACATACGAACATGAGCAGTTATCAGGTGGCGCGCACTGTATGGAATAATTTGGGTAAGTGAGATGCTCAATTTTTATATTTATTTGTATTATTTCGATAATTGAATTCAACATAAACTAAGTTTTAAAGAGTGGAGGACATAGCATATTTTTGATTTTTAAACCTTCACAATCGCTTAGAGAACTCTCATCATCATTGTACCATAAAAATTAAGTAATATCACAAGACTTCATCTATATTACATCAGTTTCGGAGAAATGTTTAGTATATTAAAAAATCCAAATTAGATGTAAATAAGGCGTCTAGAACTTTTAGAACGGCAACAAGCTATTTTTGAGATATTTTTTCATGTTGATCGTGTTGGTAAAATCATGTTTTGAAATCCAAGACGTAAGTTTTATAAGAGTCATTTTGTAATTGCGATTTTGAAAAAGTTTGAACACTGCTATTGACGATATAATTGTAAAAAAATGGGTTAGGGCTAGCACTCCTGGTGCGATGTGCCGTGGTAACGGCATCACTTATTACTTTGCCGAAAAAGTATTGGAAAAATCGAATATTATTGAAAAAGTTGAAAAGTATCGAATAGTATTGTCGATAAAAGCATCGGATAGCCGTAACATGTAAAATAGAAAAAAAAGTATGTATATATGAAGAAAATTTTGATGAAAGTCTAAACGTCTCAAAAAGTCAACAAAATCTAAAAAAGCATTTAACAATCATTTAAAATAGGTTTAAGGTTAAAACACGAATTTTCCATTTTAAAATTATGATGAATAGGGCTTTAAAATTAATGAAAAAACCAATGAAGTATCGAAAAATATCGAATAATTTTAAAATCTGTATAGTTTATATCGGGTGGTCCATTTAAATTTCCCCAGGCCAATATTTCGAAAACTAAGCAAAATAATGATAAATGTTTCAGGCAAAAGTTATAAGGTTTCTAGGGGCTCAAATGAGACTGACCTTGCCTTTTTAAAAAACTCAGTTAACCTCGAATTGACCTTCAAAATTGGTTTCACTGTCTAATGCAAAGTGACTGTTATAAACATCAAAAAAGTCGATAAAACTAAATGAAATAAATCGTTTTGAAAATGTTGATAAAAATTTTAAAATATCGAATGGTGTCTAAAAGTATCAAAAATATCGAAAAAGTCGGATACTATTCTACTCATCAGATTCTTTAAAATCCGATTTAACGCCCTTTGAAAGTAAATTTTGAATAAATTTAGATGTGTGCACGAATTGAATAAAATCTACCCTCCTACAAAAATCCATGGATTGATCAGTTTCAGAGAAAATGCCAAAAAAAAAAATTTTAATATGTCTTACTTCCTTATGCTATAATCTTGTGTTCGTTTATTAAATAATAATTTTAATTTCAGCTCACAGTGCCTGGGATGAAAATCTTAAAGGCATCTCGCTTTGCGCTCCGGTTGATACTGACGCGGCCAATCAACCAACACTGGAACAATTTCACGTCTATTATGATGTGGTTTTTATTGATAGAACTGGTTTTTATAACATTTGTGCTAACCTTTCACCTGAGATATATCGTCGGGTGCGCGATGAATCTAAGTTAGCCATTAACACGTTGAATGATATGAAGCTAAATAGTTTTCCATTGATATTCATGGAAAAATATCCATTATATTCACAGTTCGATCATATTATCAAGTAATGCTTTCCACAGTAAAACACATTCATATTAATAATTTAATAAGAATGAAATGCAAGTGACACATATAAATGTTGCTTTGGTTTTAATACATTTAATCCCTTTAGCTTAAAGATTTTTCCTTATTATAAAACCATACATAGCTACATATTTATGTTTCACTTTTATTTAGTCAACGTTTATACACAGAAACTCTCGACGAAAAGTTTTTTGTTATTTGGCAAGAGAGGAAAAACGAAAGAGTGGTGTACAGAATTTGTCGTACTCGGAAATTCTCTTTCGTGCTGTTCCTTCGCTGTTATTATGCTTTGAATTTACGTTTGTTGTGGCTGGTTGACGAAGTAATTGTTTTGACATTTTCAAGCACAAAAGAATTCTAGTTTTCGCATGTAAACGCAGAACAAATTCACAAAAGAGAATAGACAAGAATTTCTTTCACCGAATTTCCTTGTGTAAACGTTGACTTAGAGTTGCATAGGGATAATTTATTAGAAATTGGAATTCGGAATCGACTTTTTCAATTCCATGGCAAAAGGAATTGATTCCTTTGTCGATTCCATTCCAGGACTCAAAGGTTGAAATTTATAAGATTTAATTACAATTATTGTCTAGAATCGATTGGAAGTTAAAATCGTGTTTTTTAAAAATTCGAATGACATTCAATTTCAATTCCTTTCCTTGGAAATAACATTTTCATTTGCAAATTAATGGAATGGAATCAATTGCTTTTGCCAGAAAATTGATACAGCCATTTCCGAAATGTAATTTAACTTTTGATAAGTGGAACGGAACCGACCAATGAATCAATTCATTCTGCCTTGTAATTGAAAGGGATGGTTACAAATTTTAATTTCTACAAACTGGTAAAACTTAAGTATTTGATTTCCAAATGAATGATTATGCCCTCCAACTCTGCTTTAAATCCCTTCAAAAAAACCGTGTTTCATTTCACGAAATGTATTTTTTTTTCACATCCTAAGAATCCACAAAGCAGACATTGTTGAGCAAATTTTAGAAATACATGCAACACCATCAGATCGCTACAATTATGCTGGTGTCGCTCATCCACAATTATTAAAAATTATTACGACGTAAGCACTTCAAACATAATGTTTGGAAACTTAAAGTTTATATTTATTTATATGTATTTTTTACCTTTTCAAGATTACTACGTAAAGGACTTGGTCAGCGCATTAATGCACTCATACCTATAGAGCAACCTAGTACAGCATGGTCTTGCGAAGAACAATGTAGTGGTCTACCCGAATATATACACTTGGGTTTAATACTTCAGCATGAAAATGCTTTGGAAGTTTTAGATAAGGGTCCGCAATCAATCGATGAGGGAGCTCGAGAGTTTCGGAAATTTTGGGGCGAGAAAGCGGAACTACGTCGCTTTCAAGATGGTTCTATAACAGAATCAGTCGTTTGGGCTGCAAATAGTGATCCTCTTGCAAAAAAACGTCTTGTTGTACGTTCAATTGTATTGCACTTGCTAAAACATCATTTGCAAGTGGAATGTTCAGATTTAGAGTATCTGGCAGGTGAATTTGATGTGGTCTTTAAATTGTCACCAATATTTAAAACAGATAAACTTAAATTTAAAAGTCCTGTGGATCAGCAGACCGATGCTGAGGCAACATCGCTAAATGTTATACGTGCATTCGATGAATTGGGTCGAAACTTTAACACATTAAGCGAACTACCGCTGGAGATTGTTTCAATTGCTGGCATATCACCGGTATTTCGATATTGTGATCCTACGCCCATTATACAACAAGCTCGTTGTATAGAGGACAAGTTGCATGCGAATAGCGTGCAGTGGGGCGTCATACAATTGGGTGAGTTTTTTTTTTTCAACAAAATTTACTTTTAGCTTTTACTTTTTACATCCCAATCATGAACAAACATTCACTTGAAAGCAAAACAAACAATTTTCTGTATTGTTTCAGTACCCATCAAAAATAAACATTTTAAAAAGTATTTATCGATAATACTGATTTTTCAATCACATATGAAATGAATACATCCTTCCTTCCTTCTTAAAATATGCCAGTCATTACGAAAAGCATATATATACGGGGAAAGGACCACTTAAACACTAGGTTTTTATTGGATCCTTATCGTAGATTGTGATTGTTAATCACTAATAAACTCGGTCGCCTTTTAAAAAGACTAAAAAATTTTCTTTTAAACAAAATCGTCCTTAACCTAAACGTTCCACAGCTTTGAAAAAAACACGTGGAACGGGTCCGACACTAAGACCCACGCGAGCGACCACACACGAAAACACGTCTGTACTCGTTCACGGACAAAACGAAAGACCTAAATGAATACATATGAATACAATTGTAAAAATTAAATTTTAACCCCTCATTGAAGAAATTGATAATTCGACTATCACCTTCGAGGCTTTCAATCTCCTAATTACCATCAGAGTTAGTTGATAGAATTACGAAAAGATTACGCCTGCCTTATGTCTCAAATTCGAACTAACATTTTTCCATGGAAAACAAAAATCTACAATGATTAGAATTAACGCCGCGAAGCGTGCAATATAAATAAAAAGCTGAATTACCATTTTTATTCAATCAATGACTTTTTTAACACATTATTTGTAGGTCTCAGTGGCAAATGGCCAGAAGAATTGGCTGCATTGCGTGCGCTTAAGACCGCATTTTATATGCAAATAGCAAAGCTTTTACATGAAAAATACCATCTGCGTACTAAAGTTACCTACAATGGTGTCTTAGTGCTGAAACATGGTTACGTATTTGGCATAGAAATTGCTCATCAAAAAGAAGTAGTGCTACTTAAGCGAGAGACAACCGAACGTGGAATTACGAAATACACTGATAGTGAGACAAGCATAGCTGTAGAAAAGCGCCATTATATTCTACCTAAAGTAACGGGTGTATTGCATGGACTCTATCAAACACATCCTAGTTTTGGCGGTACTGTAATGATCGCTAAACGTTGGTTATACTCGCAACTAATTGATGATGGGCTTTGGCCGGACGAATGCACTGAACTCTTAATTGCAAATCAATTTTTGAGAATACCACAATTGGTGCCTCTACAGCCACAAACTGGATTTTATAGATTTTTACAATTACTCGCTCATACTGACTGGAAGACAGAATTGTTTTTAATAAATTTCAATAATGAAATGAATGGTATGCTGTAGTATTTTGTTTTTTACTTTATAGCTGCACTTGAATTTTAATTTTTTATAAAGCAGTTTATTTTTTTATTTTTTTTTTTAATAGAAAATGAGGTTTGTGATTTGGAAAATCGTTTCAACACTGAACGTGAATCTTTCCCTCCACTGTGCATAGTGACATCATGTGATTTAAAACATTACAATTCAGTATGGACTTCAAACTTGAGACCAAATATAAATGTACTGGCGCGTGTTACTATTTTGGCACGTCAAGCTTTAGCTATAATTGAGCCAGCAATTGCATCAACGAAAGAGCAATTTATTAAACCATCAAGGCTATTCACTGCATCGCATCAAGGCTATGATTTGGTGATACGGTTAAAGCCTGAACTTGTACCAAACAGCTTAGCCGTTGAGTTTGCATCACCATTTACAAAATTTTCAAAGCCCAATTTCAGATTGCCGTTGGCGGGCACTAATTTCTTAAACGATGCTGTAGAAAAACTAAGGGTCAGTTTAATTAATACCTATAACTGCAATCAGTTTTATAAATAATTTATTTTGCTTTTCATGCAGGAATCTTACTCCAATTATGCTGCCTTTTTTTATAATCCATGCGGTGGTAAAGAAATTGGCGTAATATGGAAACCCAATGTATTTGATGAAAAAGAATTTAAAGTTAATGAAGTAAATGGTTGTACTCTTAGCGCTGATCGTACTAAAGTGCAATGCAAAAAAGAAATATTTATTGAAGATTTTAAGGTAATACTCAAAAACTTCTATCTAAGCATAGACACAGTTGATGCCATACTAAAGGAATCCAACGAATCAACAAGTATCTGGAGCCAACAATTAAAATTAAATAAAAAACCAATCGTTGCCAAAACAATAAAACTTGAGGACGAACAAAATTCAGTGATACAGGAAAAAGTTAAAGAGTTAAAGAAAAATATAACAAACAAAATCAATACAAAAAAATCAAAAACAAAAGTCGTTAAAAGTAAATTAAATAAAAAAGTCGTTGTTGATACACAAAAAATAAGAAACAAAAATTGTAAATAAAAATTTAGTAAATAGAAAACATTTCTACTTTAGGAAACATAACTTATATGTCTTGTGTCATTTTCTTTTGTTTTAACTGTTCACGTGCGCTTTGTGGTGGGTCTTTAGAATGGCATTTACGTAATGTCTCCTCGGTTTCCATAGTATTGGAGCCGCGTGAACAAGAGGCAGTTTTGCATTTATTGCAACAGCAGCAGCAGCAGAAACAGCAGTCGTTAGAAGGTTGTTGCGTCGATGTTGTTTTTTTTGTTGTTACATCAGCTGTTGACGTAGCTGCGTTATAGCTGAATGGAAACTGCAATTGGATGAGATTTAATTAAAAAATTAATAGGTGTTCATACTTTCACAGTAAATGTCAGAAGCAGTAAAAGGACGTAACGAAAGTGAAGTGTTATTTTTTTTTTTTTTGAAATTTACACTTAGGTAAAATTTGGCGGATAGATTTCGAATCGAAGAGAATTGTTTAAGTTTTTTATGTTTTCGGGTCAAAACATCTCAGTTGTGTTCGTTGTATGATACTTTAAATCATATGCATTAAACTGGAGCAATAATTTGTTTATCCTGCTACCCGAAAATATGGTGAAAGTTAAAAATTATTACGCACAATAAAAATGAGATTGGATGTTTTAAAAAGCTTACTTCCGTGTGCACGGACTGAGGTCCTGATGTGAGGGAAAACAAGGTAGAATTACGTGGAAGGCTTATGCAACCTGCCACTCTACCACTTTGTCATCCACCAGGAAGTGCCCTACTCTAAAAAAATTTGTTGAACCGATACGATGACAATGGTTATCATAATTGTCATTAAAATAAAGGGAGATCACAACACATTGACTCACTGTAAATTTCGATTGCTGCTATAGGAAATAGAAGTGCGTTGGTTCAGCATAGGAAAGTGTTTGCAACGCGAAATTGTAAATTTCTCAAACAAAATATACGTAAAGAAGAAATGTAAAGTGAACTTATTTTACACAATTTAATTAATTAAGTTTTAAGTGGGACTTTAGCTTAAAATGTCACACTACTTTTTTTAGATCATCCAGTTAAAAGCTTAGTAAAGGTTTAAATTGATATTGCGAAAACAGCTTTAATTCCTGAATTTATTTATTTCTTATTCAATGAAAAGAAAAATGCTTTATGTCATACCGGCTCAGAGCTATTGTTATTAGTTTTGGCCCATTGTAGTTGTTGTTCTAAAGTTGCTATACATGCTGGTGGTTGCCTTTGCATATTTTCAGCGTTACAAATTTCCAAATTTTGCGATTGTTTAGTATATATTCTATTTAAAAGTTCTAACAGTAAATTAACATCCGTTGTTGCTGCACTTTGATCAATTTGCATACGATATCTGCAAGCATTTAAAATTGCCTCACTAACATTTGCATTATGTCCCAGCGATTCCATTGGAATTAATTCACCTAAATAGCTTTAAGCGATTAAATAACAAAGAAAAACTTATTTCATCATACATATATACCATTTGGTGTCAATTTTCTATAAGTTAACAAACGTGTGTCTTCAATTTTTCGTACATCTTGTTGAGTTACCACAAAGCATTCATTACCAAACACAATTGGAACTGTTGTAAATTGTGAAATTGTTAAAATTTCAGTAGTTTTCAAGCTTTTTAGCCGACTTACTATGCACTGGTTTTTGAGCTTCCTCAGCAATTTGTACTAGTTTTTTGACCCTTGGGTTGTCGTTCATTTTTCTTTTTTTTAGTTTCTTAGACCAAAGTTTAAAACCAAAAACCATTTGTTTAAAATTTTGAATTTTTTTAAGAATTTTGATTTTTTTTAAAGCTAATATGAAATATTATATGAGAGTTGTGCTTCCAAAACATTTTTAAATTTTGTTATAATTATCTTAGAATGTTTGTTATTTTTATATTTCAGCTCAAAGTGTTTTTTACACAAAAATTTCTAATATGTATATTTCACAATATTTTGTTTTTAAATATTTAATTAAGTTTCATCCCATGATTACACCTAAACTAATTTATATAATTGTTATCTTTATTTTTAAATATGTAAGAACGAAATTTATTAGGCTTCATCTTATAACTTAACACCTAAACTTTCTTCTTTTACTACTGTTGCTCCTGCCGTTGCTGTCACCTCCTTTTCTTTTGTGCCAAAATCTGGATATAATTTTGCCACTTGACCTTGTGGTGTACAGAGTCGACCTGAGAAATCTAAGCGTTTAGTCGATTGAGTACGATCAGCAGATGAAATAATATCTAATAATGAACGCTGACCATTTGTGCTCTGACCACGTTTTCCATTTCCAATTTTAGCAAGCACATTGGTGTCCATCGAATGAGGTGGTGAAAGTGGCGAATCTGTTGTTGCACGTATAATAGTTTTACCAGAAGCATCACCTAAGAGTAAAAAGGGTAACATATTTAAAGTACAAATTTACATATCCACAAATCTTACGGCTATTATCAGCCTCAGCCTTAGCAGCATTATCGCCACATGCTGCTGCACGTACATTTTGTACACTTTCAAGTATACTTTTATGAAATGGTGTTGTTACACAACTGCGTATTAAAATTTCTAGCTCTGAGCAAAGTAATTTATATTGATCGACTTTTTTATGTCCTTTAAGCCTACAAAATAATAATACGTTAAATTTTAAATTAAACAATGAACGCGCTTAATTTCTTTAAGGTATACCTTCCACCGCCCATATTTGGAAATGGCATTGGCTCTGCACGTGTCGCTGAATTGTATAGTTCAAATAAATATTGCTTACACATGACTTCATCTGGTTTGTCCATATCTTCAGCGGCTATTTTACGTAATAGATATGGTATCCAATTTACATTTCTCTGAAGATTATAGACCATACTGGTGCTTAAAGTAAGTGGAAAATATTTTGAACGACGATAGAGTCTTTCCCGTGCCTTGTGTAAATTTTCTTCTGGTTTAAGTTTTCTTTTTAATGGTACAAAACGGTGTGCTTTAATAAAAGCAGCAAAGTCTGCAATACGATAGTCAGTAACACGACCACCTGGACCTTCTGAAATAGACGGTGGATCCTCAAGACAGGAACGTGTTATTTGTAATGCATGAATAAATATTTCGCCACCGCGTGCAGAAAGTAAATGACTTGTTATTTTTCCACCAGTTTTCCTGTAAGAAATATTAAATCTTTTGTTGGCCATTCAATTTAATAAAAATGTCTGCAAAGATGTTTCAATTTAGGGGTGTTCCTATGTGTAAAACTAAAGCCAGCATATTGTAAAAACATTTTCGCGACTATCTCAAAAACTGTTGATTCTACATCAAAATTTTTTGTTCACCACAAACTATCCCATTTTTTTTTTAACTGCTATGGTTAGTAAGTATTTCCAAATTCTACCCGCCGTTTTGTGCGTCTTTTTTTTTTTGTAACTCATTTGATATACGTCTTTTCTTGGCGAGTCAAAACGAAGTAGCAAGCGCAAGTCGTATAATAAATCGATGGGCTCACTGAAAGTTAATTTCTTTGTGATGTGTTAGAACAGAAAATAATATATAATTGTAATTTTACCAATTGGTATTGACAAAAAAATAACAATTAAAAATTATTTTCAGTTGCTTAATGTCCATCATAACTTTGTTGTTTGATGTCCGATCGTCAAATAAAAAACTGAATTTAGTGCTTGTCGAATTAGATTGGGTATTTTCAATCACATGATAAAATTGATTAATGTTCTAGCCATTGCAATAATTAATTGTAAATAGGATTTTAGTCCACTTTTTTAAAAAACAAAAATAAAATTTCTACAATTCGATCGGGAAAATTCGAAAATGGACATGGGAACCGGCAGTGTCAAACTTCAGCCATTGCTTCAAAACAAAATTGTTATGATGATTTATGTTTTTTTAATTCATTTCCAACCTCTTCTCATCAATTACTGTAAAACAATATCTTGTGATGTTGAAAATTTATTTTCGAACTTTCCCCGCCAAATGGTAGAAGCATTTTTTTTTAATTATCTAATCTTGAACGTTTTTTATTTAATCAAAAACATTTAGAAAGCCAGGACAACTACAATCAAAGAGCTGCGCGACAATGGAAGTATTGACGTTAACGATTATGGAGTTGTTGTCCTCAGCGAGATAGCGTGCTGACGACGAAAGCGATTTTTAAATATGATATCAAAACATAAAATTATTGCTGTTTTTATATTTGAATCAGTTTCTTATAAACTTATTACTCTATTCAAAATTAAAGTGTAGTGAAAATTTCATTGCGCAAACACCTCTTCTATTCATATATTTCATTGTAGGTTTCCTTTCATCAGTTTGTAAAAACGTTATGAAGTGTAATAAAATATTAACACTAACCTCGGCATTTCTAAAAGCACTGAACGACCATTTAGAAGAAAATTTATAAGACACGAACTTGGACGAGAAGTGACATCAACTGGAGTTACACGATGTTGAGCCAAACATGGTTGCATATCAGATGCACCACAACCGCGGGGAGTACACCATTTTAAAGTAACAGTTTCATATTCTGCACCTTCTTTAATGCTGGTTGGCAAAAGTGACTCGTTGCCACAAATGGATGTATGTGCATTGCGAGCATGTAATATTTCTACATCATAATTTGCGCTTGAGTTAGCATTTTGTTCTTCCTTAAAAGACAGAAAATAAAATTTAAAGCCGTTCTGAAAAAGATGACATAAAATTTACTTTCATCGGAATACCGATAACTGTAGTGCTTGCCAGATCATAATGCGATAATATGAGGTGTGTAAGCTTGTTGGAAATTTCTGGTGCACTATTTGAATGTATTTCGGTAGATAGTGAAGGTGAAAGTTCTGATTTTGCACGATTTGAAACTAATGATTCTGCATTTAGGGGTACCACATTTATGATAACTAAATGACAATGATCAATGTGTAGCATTTTCTTTTGTGTTGCTGCCAGCGTATTTTGTTGTATTAAGACAGTATGGAATATGTCTTCCAAGCTCTTGATACTGGAATTATCACGGGCCGAAGTTACACATATAACTCGACCCTTATTGGTAATCTTTTCCGCTAAGCCGGCGGTAGGACTTGATTGCGACGGTTGTAAGTTAAGTTGATGCTCAGTGGGTTCCGCAAGCGCTTCTATAGCCGCACGTAAGCCATGAATTACTGAAAAATCTGCTGATTGTGGTGTATTTCTTTGTGGTACACCCACTAAAGCCATGGCATTGAGTACATGCGACATATTTTGTGTTGTCAGACTCCATGTATTGACTATGTGCGCTGCTGTGTCGCTCACGATAAAACGCACCAGCTTTCCTTTCGGGAATAAGTCCCAGACGATACGACAATATTCTACTGATGATTCCACCGAACATGTCCAAAGACTTTTACTGAATTGATACGAACTTTTGGATGCATTGCCCGCGGACACATCAATAGCTGTCGGTGCCGGTTTACCCTTGAGGAATTCCACCGGTATGAAGTCTTCACTTGATATGCTGAAGTATTGTGTGTGATCAAGCACGAAAATTGTTTTTTGATTTAAATCATACATTCTTTAAATTAATGAAATAAAAATTGTTTGTTGTTTGTCAAATTGACTATTCAGGGTTTCAATTTTTTTTTAAAGATTTCATCAATTAACCCTTGAATCAAGCCATACGTGGTTTATTTTTTTTCCTTCATAAAAAAAAACTCTTACTAAAACACTATGTCCGCGCTTACACCGGCAAATTCTTGACAAAAAGTTTCCTTGTCTGTAAGCAAGAAGGGAAAAACGCAAGAATTTCGTACCCATAAATTCTCTTTTGTTCTGTTCTTTCGCTGATATTATGCTTTGAATTTACGTTCGTTGTGGCGGGTTGACGCAGTACTTGTTTTGGCATTTGCAAGCACAAACAAATTCTAGTAAGCGCAAAACAAATTCACAAAAGAGAATAGACAAGATTTGTTTCACCGAATTTTCCTGTGTAAACGCTGACTAAAGGGCATTGTGAATGGGACATGTGTTTTTGACATTTTTACTGTCAAAAAATTGTAACCTTCAATAAGAAGGAGCCTATGTCACGTTTTTTCTGAATTCTATTTAGAGGAATTTTAAAATATAAAATTAAATTAACATTGAAATAAGCTGGTAGTTATTTTATCACAACTATGTCTTGGCTATTGGGAAGAAACAGGCCGCAAGCACCACAAGATGTTGCGGTAGAAGGTACGGATAACAACGACACGAATGCTGGAGGAAAAAGCGGCGACTTGCAATTGAGCAAAGCGGAACGTAAAGCGATGGAGGCCTATCGCTTCGATTCATCTGCTTTGGAACGTGCTGCAGAAGCAGCCAAAACATTGGAACATTCAAGTGAGTGGCGCACCAATTAATAAATATTTGAAAATTATTTGATTCTGTAGTCAGTTGCATAATCACGTTACTGACTCCGATAGATGAACTTTGTTACCACTGATCACCTCCGCTCCCTTTCGCATTGCCATCACTTTTCAAATTGCTATGTAGCAAACATTTTTTATAGAAAAATTTCTTATGAGTACATTCTCAAAAAATTTAAAAATAATATTAAAAAACATAAGTGGACTCACCGCAAAAAACGTTCCTGACAAAGTTAACTATTCAAAAAACAAAAGAACAAAACGTAGCCGCTCTAGAGCTGTTACCGCTGGAAAAATCTTTAGATGATGCATGGTTGGCTTTTTATGAAGTCAATATCAATTTCATTAGAATTCACTAGTCACATGAGGCACGGATGAAAACTCAAGTCTACAAAATATCAATTTTTGTAAAGAAAGTATGGGTGGGGTTAGTGAATTTTCGACAAAGTGTGACATGGGGATATGGTTAAGCTTATATGTTACTTCACGCTGAAGAAATGTAATAAATGCAAGTTTCTTGCGGCCATTCCAATTCTTTCATGATGAAAACTTGTGGCGAAATTGATTTAGTCATTCCACATTTCTGTAAGGTACATACTATTTTTCTTTTTTTTTTTTTGCTCTGTCATTATACCGTAGTGTTTGTCCAATTTTTACGTAGCGTTACACAGAAGTCTTAAAGGTTCGTTTATCACGATACGCTATGTCTGAACGACTCCTAACCAGAATTGATAAAATATGTAAGTTATTAATATCACATTAGTAAAAACGACTTTTCGCAACCGCTTCACTTTACCAGCTAGTTACTGCCATTCCCTGCGATGCCATCTCATTTTTATTTATTTTCCAGTATTGGGTGAACGCCTGATGACGTACTATTTTTCCCTTTGCATATTTTGTTTTTGTATAGTATTAAAAAACTATCAAAGCTCATCACCAAATACAATTTAATGGGACGGTTTACAAAAATGTGACAGCAAAAATATCGCAAATATGTATTTCATTAATCTCTAAAGCCATGTGCATTATGCTTATTAATTTATTAGAGAATTGGTTTATTGAAATGTTTGTTTTGAAATTTATGATACCCAGAATTAAAAGATATCTTTCGTTAAAAAAATTTTAAATGTGAATCTTTCTTAGTTATTTATTTACTTATTTATGGTAATAACGTTTTATATCATCTTTAGAACATGCTCGTGAGGCATTGGAGTTATCTAAATTACAAGAAGTGACGCGACAAACAGAGTACAAGACAAAAGTGAAAGAGTATGAAGCGCACATTGAACAGGCCAAAGTGGAACAAAAACGCATTGATCATGAAGAACGCCGAAAAACGTTAATTGTGAGTTCATTATTTTATGTTACTAAATGTAAGAATATTCTAATAATAATTTAAAAATTAGGAAGAAACTAAGCAACAGCAACAACGTGCTCAATATCAAGATCAGCTTTCACGCAAGCGATATGAGGACCAACTTTCACAGCAACAACGCGTTCAGGAGGACAATTTGAAAAAGTATGGGCAAAATAAAATCAAAGTTCTTTCTATAATCACTTTGTGTTTTTAGACAAGAAGAAAGTGTGGCAAGACAGGAAGCTATGCGCCGTCAGACTATTGAACATGAAATCGAGATGAAAGAAAAAAATCGTCTTAAGCTGCTTGAGCATGAATTACGCGCAAAGGCTAAAGTAGATCGAGAAAATCGCGATCTTAACTTGGAACAGATACGCTTGAAGGCACAGGAACACCGCACTACAGTACTCGAGGGTATCAAGTAAGGAGAGTTCGCTTAAAAAAAATGTAACTAATTTTTCCTCTCTATCTTCTTAAGGACTGCTGGTTCAGTTATTGGTGCAGGTGTCGAAGCTATGCTAACCGATTGGGATAAAGTTCTTACTGCTGCTGGTGGTCTCTCTCTTTTAGCGCTGGGTGTTTACTCTGCCAAGGGTGCAACAGGCGTGGTATCACGCTATGTTGAAGCACGGATTGGTAAACCTACACTTGTAGGTGAAACTTCACGTTTTGCTTTTCTTGATGCAGTTCAACATCCCGTTAAGTACATTAAGAAATTAAAGTCGAAACCAACTGATGCGTTACGTGGTGTTGTATTACAACCAAAGTTAGAAGAGCGCTTGCGTGACATTGCCATTGCAACAAAGAATACACGCATTAATCGTGGCATGTATCGCAATGTACTCATGCATGGCCCGCCAGGAACAGGCAAAACTATGTTTGCTAAAAAACTTGCAGAACATTCCGGAATGGATTATGCTATTATGACAGGAGGTGATGTGTCACCTATGGGCAAAGAAGGTGTAACAGCCATACATAAAGTATTTGATTGGTCACAGACTAGTAATCGTGGCTTACTACTGTTTGTCGATGAAGCAGATGCTTTCTTACGCAAACGTTCATCAGAGCGCATATCTGAAGATCTGCGCGCTGCTCTTAATGCTTTCCTTTATCGAACATCTGAACAAAACTCAAAATTCATGTTGGTGCTGGCATCGAACACGCCTGAACAATTTGATTACGCAATAAATGATCGCTTGGATGAAATGGTTGAGTTTACATTACCTGGAATAGAGGAACGTGAACGTTTGTTGCGCTTGTATTTTGATAAATATGTGCTGCAACCAGCTTCAGAGGGTGCAAAGTATGTCATTATGGTTGTTTCACTAAATTATATTTATTAATTTATATATTTTGCAGACGTTTTAAATTGGAACAATTTGACTATGGTGCTGCTTGCTCAAAGATGGCACTAATTTGTGAAGGCATGTCTGGTCGGGAAATATCCAAGTTGGGAGTTTCTTGGCAAGCTGCTGTATACGCCTCAGAAGATGGTATACTTACTGAGAAAATGGTCTTAGACAAATGTAACCAAGCAGCAGAGCAACACAAACAAAAGGTAAATATTGTAAAAATGAATGAAATGAAATAAAAGTTATACTTTTTTATCCACTAGATGGCTTGGTTGTCAGAACAAGAACGCAGTGATCATAAATCTATAACCGGTGGTAAAGGAAAATAGTAATGACCTACAATAAATGCAAAAACTGCCCTCTACGATTTTATTGATATATTGCAGGAAAAGCTAAAAGCATTCTATTCAAAACGCAATACAGTTTCCTTAAAATATTACCATATATTGTTAATAGTTTTAACTTACTGTTGAATATTCATTCTTATTTAAGTAAGACATAAACAAAGCTTTCTAAAACATCAAAAATCTACTCAAGTACAAATCATATGCAAATTTTTACTATATGTACATATGTCAGGTATAATTTTTGATTTTTCTCTAATATAGAAATTATATGTATGTATTTAAATTGTGCTTACTAAATTTTTAATTGCAATTAAACATATTTTATTGATCTGTTTACAATGCAATTCTTA
This sequence comes from Meiosimyza platycephala, assembly GCA_963662105.1. Lineage (NCBI taxonomy): Eukaryota > Metazoa > Arthropoda > Insecta > Diptera > Lauxaniidae > Meiosimyza > Meiosimyza platycephala. Next base: position 418,940 of record OY759209.1, read on the forward strand.
CATTTGTTTTATAAAAAACAAGTGCAATGGTTTAGATAGATTTACAAAACAGAATAGAAAGCTTTGTTTTATTGCTAAAAGTTGGCTTTTTATATGAATGACAATGCTATGAGAAATTTATATTAAACTTCTCTTTGTCAATATGGAAATTCATATATAGCATTTACCTTTTTTCACTCTTATTTAGTTATGTTTTTTGCTGTAATTCAAAACCTTACTAATGGAACAAGATGGAAATATATATGTAGCTTAAGAAACACACAAATGAGATGTTTTCTTGTCTGATTTGAAAACTACAACTTTTGGTGAACGGGTGATATACAACCTTTATTAGTCTTAAACCTTATCCTAAGAGGTAATTCCAACCAACCCAATGATGAATATGTAAAAATCTTCGCAAAAATAATTTTTTCTCTGGACATAAACGAAAATTAAAACTCGAAGTTTATTTCAGGATCATACCAAATGTGAAATCCGTCAAATTACCGAATCTATAACAGCACAAGTTCTAAGTACAAAAAAAAATCCATAGCAAATTCCGGCTCTTAGATTTAGAAGAGCTATTGACATTTAACTACGAACTTTAACTCCACTTCCAAACTAAATCAGAAAAGGCCTGATAGTTATTTTATCTCTACACTTTTCGCAATAGCTTCGATACCTTCCGAGCATCTCGAAATAAACATCAAACAGCAATCAAAAAAGCCATTTTTTAGAGAAACTGGTCTGACAGAACTAAATCAGGAGAGTAGGATGCGTGTGAAAGCATTTCCAATTATAATTGATTTTGACCCTCGCCATAACTGATAAAAAAAAATTGTTGAAATTAGCGAAAATGTAAGCAAATTGTAAAATTCATTATTTTTGTTGCAATTTCTTCTCATAAAAGTTAAAATTAATTATATAAAACTAAAGAAGGGGTAGAAACATATTATGGAATTAAACAAATAAATGCTTATAAAAGAATTAAAAAAGAAAATCTTATTACGTTCCAAATTACATTTTTTTTTTGCTTATCAATATTAAAATTTTTTAATTGTGTACCGGAGAACAAAGAGTATCAAAGAGTATCAAAAGAGGCGAAGCTCTCGACCGAATTCTACTACTAACGCAAAAAAATTCAGTTGCGGTGCTGCTTTTAAAAACTCACCCACTCGTGGTGACTAATAAAATTTTTAACTTTACCACTTAGGGCATTTTTGTCCAAATTAGGAACATTTGAAAAATATTTTTATTATATAGTCGAAAAAATCAATGAAATTTAGACTTATTGTAAAAATTATTAAAATAAAGTGATAAATAATATAGTTTGAGGGTTTATTGTCCTTTAAATAAGCAAAAATCACTACCTGGTTCTTTTCAGTTAAAAAACTTAGCATATGGTAACCTGCTCATCTGACAAATGTCATATAATAATTCACCACTCATCTTCTGATTTTATATTGAAATGTCATTTTTAGTAGGACCTCAAAGTCAGCTGTTGATTTGTTCACCATACTGAAAAATAAATAAAAATTTCACCTTTTCCACGGTTGCAAAAATCAGCTATTTTCACTAACACATATGGGACTGATTGAAACGTAACCTCATACTGCCATGGGACTAATTGAAACACAACCTCACATTTGCTTTATATTTTTTTAGCGTTCTTCTTCTTTTTCTTAGTTTTTTTATAAGGAAAACGGAATAAAAAGAAGATTATTATGCCCACCCAAAAATTAATAATGATTTTTAAGGTTCAAAAAATTATATATCTTGTTCGGCAAGTTTCAAAAAGCATTGCAATTGGACTTTAAAATTTTCATATTTTGGGATTATTTTCAATAAATTTTTTTTTTCACCACGACGTGAAGATGTTGCCACTACGGACAAAAACCGAAACGATATGCCGGAAATTGTCGCAAATCAGCAAAGTTTTCCCGAAAAGCTAGTTCTTATGACGGCTTTCAACAAGTTAACTTATCTTTGAATATAAATATATTCCATAACCCCAAATTTAAATCGCTCGAAAACAAGTTTATTTATCATAAAAAAACTAAACATAATAAGAGGAATTATTAATTAGAGGAATGCATTAACGTTACTTGATGTACCTTTTTTTGTAATAGGTATTAGGTAAAAACTTAATCCGAAAAATTTTAACTTAATCTTTGAATTAAGCCGAAACACGAATAATCGCACCCGTTTTCTGTTCTTTTTAAATCTAAAACTCGATCAGATTTCTATTCTAACACTTACAATTTTTTAAGCAGACAAATTTTATTTAATAAATAAATAGTCTTATTGATGATTAAATACTTATAAAATTAAAAAACATAATGACAGTTTTTTGGAAAAATAATTAAAAATAAAAGTTGATAGAGTTAAATTAAATGAATCAATCTCATTTCTGAATTAAATTAATGGCTGTTAAACAAAAACTTGTTACGTACTGCTATAAAAACGAAATTTTTGTTGATATTATTATTAAAGTTACATCGTTTTGAAAAAACAGTAGTTTAGGTATGAAGTAAATAGGAACTTTGAAACATTTTTTGTATTATGATAATAAAAAAATATGAAACTTTTCAATTATTTAACAGCATTACATAAATATAAAAATTCCCCAAGTGTTTCTTCAAATCGCCTAATAATACCCCAAATGAAAAGAAAATTCCACAAAATTTATTTCCCAACATACGGCAGCATTGTTTTGAACAAGTCACACGCATTGTCTGACAATCAATACGTGTGAGCAGAATTTTTGGGCAGAATAGAGTTTCATCTCTTTGGATACTCTTTGGTGTCAACTGAAATGAAAACAGCCTTACCACATACAAATAGTAACCACTACAGTGATACTTAAAGATTTTAATCTTTAAAATATCATCGAAAACTTTCGCATTCCACTGCAAAGCTGTAAAGTAGTGGAAATAAATTAACAATTATTTATTTGTTTGCCGCTTTATTATCGGTTTGACGTGCACTCGTGGAAATCTTTTCTGAATGATAAAAACTGTACAAGAAAATTATCGGATAAAGATAATATAAATGCAAAATATTTTAATATATAATTTATTATTCATACATATGTTCATGTATATAAACAATTTATTTGAAAAAAAAAACAACTTAAAATAATAATTTACAGCTTTCTTTTAACAAATCAGGTATTTAAACTTCAATATTTTCTATAAAAAACAAATATAATAAACTTTATTAAAATCAATTTCCAAACTTTCTATTTTCAATTAAATATGTATTTCATTATAACTAATTTGGAAAAGACTCCTGCGTGTGAGACATAATTTTTTTGACAAACGCATACAAATTTTCTTGTAAATGCTCATTCAAATAATTTCGTTAACTTCCAACCTTATGCCAAAACAGTTCATTGACACAATTATTCAAAAGATTTTTCTTTAGTTTTCAACTCTAATGTTATCAGCTTGTTAGACATTTTTTTCGGATGAAATATTAATTTCCATATATTTTAGTGTTGATGAAACTGTTTGTAAAACAATTTTATGGCTTGAACCCCTCTAAAGAAAAGCTAAACAGGTTTTGATCCAATTCGGACTCTTTTTCTTATAACTGAAATCATTCCAAATGGCAATACAATGGATATTAAAAGCGCTAATAACGACAGCACATATTTTGATAGACCAATTTTTGGAGTTTACTTTGGGTTGGTATCTAGGACCACGTAAAATTTGTCCAGCAATACAAACACCGGAGCAAGAGTACATAGTTATCAAAAGTGCTACAGAACTTGCGCAACTGATTCGACAACGTAAACTAAAATCGTACGACGTTGTGAAAGCTTTTTACGACCGCACTGTGCAAATAAATCCTGACCTCAATGCAATTGTCGATGGGCCGTTTAAAGAGGCACTTGAGGAGGCAAAACATCTAGATAAAAGGATATTGGCAAATGAAATCACAGAGGAAGAATTTGATAAAAAACCATTCTTCGGTGTCCCCTTCACAACGAAAGATAGTACTAGCGTTGCAGGCAAATTACAAACACTTGGCTTGATTTCCCGAAAAAATGAATATGCAACTGAAGATGCTGAGTGTGTTCGCTTAATGAAGGCAAGTGGTGCTATTATAATAGCAACTACTAATGTACCCGAAGTCAATAAATGGATGGAGACCAGGAATATGCTGATTGGTAAGACGAATAATCCTTATGACCTTAGACGGTCCGTTGGTGGTTCATCTGGTGGTGAAGCTTCGATCATTGCCGCCTGTGGTAGTGCTTTTGGATTGGGGACAGATATTGGTGGTTCTATACGAATTCCTGCTTTTAACTGTGGTATTTTTGGACATAAGCCAACAATAAATGTTGTGAATGTGCGTGGTTGCACGTTTCGCACTGGAAATGAGGAAGAGACTATGGTTGTGGCTGGTCCAATGACCCGTTACGCTAGAGATCTGATGCCAATATTTAAAGTGATAGTGAATCAGAAAATGACTGAATCTTTAAAACTTAACCAGCCGGTTGATATAAAGCAATTGCGTTATTTCTATATACCCAGCAATAATATGCCACAATGTAATCCAATAAACCAGGATGCGGAGCAGTTGATGCTTAAGTTGAGGCACCATTTCACCAAATTGAGTGGTGTAGAGGTTCAACTTGCCAAACTACCTGGTGTTGAAATATCAGGAAAAATGTGGCGTTATTGGATGACGCAAGAGCCAGCTAATTTTAATTTGTTACTTGGCAACGGTGCTGTGTTAAATCCATTTGCGGAACTTTTCAAAAAAATCATAGGACAGAGCGAATTTACAATGGCTGCTATATATAGTTTGTTTGATAGTTTACTTCCAAAAGAAAATGAAAGATTGATAAGAGAAGCTACCGCCGTTTGTAAGAAATCATTAAAAGATTTGCTTGGTGACAATGGCGTGTTGCTGTATCATAGTTCACCCCGTACTGCACCATTCCATTACTATCCTTTAATAAAGTTTATGGACTTTAGTTATTTTAGTATTTTTAACATACTACACGTTCCGGTCACACAAGTACCGATGGGTGTTAATCAAAATGGCATGCCAATGGGTATACAAGTGGTTGCTGCAGAAATGAATGATCGACTGTGTATTGCAGTTGCGGAGGAGCTGGAACGCGTTTTCGGTGGTTGGGTGCCACCATTTTCCACAAAACACTAATATTATTTTGGTATAATTGATAAATTTGGTGATGGGAGCAGAATATGAAAAAGAATAATAGTTATGTAATAAATATACACATGTATAAGATTGTGTAAAGGAGGGGAGTAAATTTTATTTATTTAAAAGAATATCGTGTGCTAGTTTCTTTTTTTATTATTTAACAAACTTTTTCGTTTGCTGGAATACCGTCATAACTCAAAAAACCTAAATTTGAAAAAAAAGCGCTAAAAGTTTTCAATAAATTATTTTTTACGTGTATATAAATAAAGGTTTGTCGACTACTAGTACGGGAGGCAGTGTAGCAATTTTGAAGGTCAGTCGCCAGAATTGTGGTGGGTCTAGTTGTGAGAGGCCGACGAAAAAAATTTCGCTAAATAACTTGGAAAGTAAGCCACAAGTAAAAATTATATTCGGACCAATGTTGTAGAACAGATGAAAATGCACCGATTTCATGTTCGAAAAGTCTCCATACCATAAGATTTGACCCACATTTGACCGATTTAATGTTTCTAATAAATACTATAATTTTGAGCAAAAATAGTTATTTTGAGCGAAAAATATGATTTTCAGATATGAACTAGTAATGTTAATTTAAAACTTTTAATAAAAGCCTTATTTTTTTCAAAAAAAAGGAGATCGTTGAAAATTTTAAAAAAATTAAAAGTGGGATAAATTGAAATTTTTCGATTCACACGGTTCACGTTTTTTCAACGCGTGTTTCAGCATATCACAAAATTATATGCAATGAGCCACACCATCAACCCGCGTTGGAACGCACTTTGGTTTTATTAACGCTGGAGTTTTCCACAACGTGCGTTTGTGGAAAACGCTCGTGTGAGCTTAAGCTAAGGCGTATTGTTTGCGTTATGAATTTGGAACGTTTGGTTTCGTCAGTAAAGTTGCGCCCCTGAAATGAACGCTTCCGACAGCTGACTTTGACGTTTCATATGAAAATTAATTTATTTCAAAATGTTAAGAAAATATAGTATTAATATAGCTAAGCACTTTAGTTTATTTCAACCGAGTTATGCAGCAACAAAAAGTCGATCTAAAAAAAATTCATTAACGGAAATACCCGCTGTGGAAATTAAAACAGAAGATGAATTGGGTCCATCGTATTTCGCGCGTACATTTGGTTTGTAAATTTTTTTTTGCTACGTATCCTAGTAGTATTTCCTATATCCTAGCTAGTATTTCCTATATAAATGAAATTCATTCACAAAATTATATTGAATGACATTCATTTAGATATAAATTAAATATAATATAAAAATTGTTTTTATTTTATTAGGTTCTTCCTACGTTAAGTGGCAAAATGTACTAGCGCAAAATCCACAATTGAAATCTACTAAACGCAAAGATATTGAAAATGCTGCGGAAAAACTAAAATCCCTCGACTACTCTCTAAGCGAAATTATGTCCAAACCAATGATTTTATACTATAATTCATTGACCCTAGAAAATCGTTACAGCGTACTACGTGAATGTGGACTTGATAAAATTTCAATTACTCTACTCTCTAAATATGTTACTGTAATGAATAAAACAGTAACACTCTTAAAAGCCCATGGACACATACCATTTGCTAAGGACTTGACAGAAACGCTAAGAAAGTGTTTCACTGATATAAATGTAGAAATACCTGATACCTGCAATTGCAGTGAGAATTTGGAATTGAAAATACTACGTCAACGGATACTTAACTGCTACTTAATGAAACGTCTTGACATGTCCAATGCAGATATAGAAAAGCTTTGGAAAACTTATGCTCGGATACGACATAAAAGTTTTAATTCAATACAGCGCATGATTGAATTGCTCCTTGATGAATTACAATTTTCTAAAGAGCGAATAAAAAAAAATGCTTATTTATTGCATGGTGATGCAGAAAATGTGCAACGCATTTTAACTGAAGTTAAAACAATCGATGGACAAAATGTGAGTGAAATTGTTTACAAGCGTCCTAAGATCTTGATGTCTTCATGTGATTCATTGCTTAAAACTTTGGAACATGTAAAATCCTTTGGAATACGTGAAGGAGCTGTTTTACGTTGCTTAGAAGTGTTAACACTGGGACCCGACACTGTTTTAGAACGATTACGTGACCTTAATGAGATTGAAGAGTTTCAAGTTTTGACCACCAATCCACGTGTACTGCGCCTAGTACACTATCAGAATAAGGCACGCTTACGTTTGGAATATTTAAATCAATTAAAAGTACGATGCGCGTCTCTGCATATACTTTCATGTGGATCGGATGCTTTTGCTAAGTAAACCATAGATCTATAGCTATAGTGAATTAACAATTTTTAATTTTCGTTTTTGAGGTTTGCTCGTGATGGTACGGATCGTACCAAAGGACGTGATATTGTTGTATATTTATCAAATGTTATCAAGCAGGATGAGAATGCAATTCGCAGCTTATTATCACGGCATCCTAATTGGTGTCATATTCCTGTCATACATGTAAAACAAATCTATGACTTTTTGTTAGGTCTGAAATTCAAAAATGAAGAAATATATAAAAATATACATTTGCTGCTATATCCAATGTAAGTTAAGAAACACAATTCCAGTTGTTTACAGAATCTTTAGGATAACGCTTTTAAAGATCTTGTTTTTTTTTTCATTTAGCAAACGAATCGAAGAAAAACTTCATCAATTAAGACAGCCTGAATTGCTTGAGGAAATAAATATTAATTCAAACTATAATCTTACTAAGAGTGAAATTTTGTCGCTGGTTTTATATTTGATTGAATTCGAGTTTCATTTCACTGGCGACGGCATCTGGACAGAACAACATACACAGCAAGTGGAAAACTTTAACAACTTGTTGCCAGACTTTCCGGAAAGTCTAAATAAAGTGTACAAATATGGTGTAAAACCGGCTAATCAAAAGAGCATTGTCGCAAAGGTTTCATTGCAGAGTTAGAAAAACTATTTTTTGTTTATTAAATTTGGCTAATAAATGCTTTATTGTTACTTTTGTATAAATGTAATATTTTTATTACTGTGGCGTTGTTTCTTCGTTCTCCTCGTGATGTATAACTGTTATAGCTGAATGTTTAATTGAGCAGTTTTTAAGTTTATCCAATATTAATTTGTAAGCCGGAGAAATAGGTTTTTGTACAACTTCGCGGTAAGTATACTCGGCATCTTCGTCAAGCTGAAATCATATTTTAAACTATGAAATAAAATGCTCTTAAATTACACTTACATTTAAACTGTAAGACATATCCGAATCGAAACCACGCAAGTCTCCACATACAACAAACGGTACCAGCTCTCTATTTACACGCGAATCGGTGGCTTCGACAATAAGTTGTACATCATCTACCATCGGATTAATCATTTGCGGTATGTAACCTTCGGGACACTGATAATTCTGACATACAACAAAGGCTTCAATGCTAGAATTCCGTGAACTTGCTGGTTTTGCGATGGAAACTTTTTCAAAAAATATTCTCAACTGCGAATATAGCAAGCTTGTATCCTTGCCACGAAATATTTTTGCAACAAAGTTTCCGCCTGGCATTAACACATGTGTTGTTATGCTAAGCGCTGCCAGCAGCAGTTGACTTTGTATGTATTCATCAATGTCGTGTAATCCTGTTACATCAGGCGCTCCATCACAAACTACAAGTTGAGCTTTTTGATCACCACCAAAGTATTCAATAATAGCATTAGCTGTGCTCAACTTGGTGATATCTCCTTGCAGCTGTGTAACACCTGGTAACGGCGCCATGGCTTGTAGATCCACAGCGATGATTTTTACTTCCTCCGAATTGCGATTTTCATAAAGACGTTTGGAGAGCACTTGTGACCAGCTACCAGGTGCAGCGCAAAGATCAACAGCGCGAATTACATCTTTCAATATGTGGAATTTTTCATCGATTTGCAGTAATTTGAAAGCACTACGTGCTCTCCATCCTTCTTCTTTGGCTAGGCGATAATAAATGTCACGTTTGTCTTTTGAGGTTTTGCCCATTTTACAATTTTTTAATTCCTCAGAAGACTTTTTCTAATGTCACTATTGCACTATTTTTTCAAGTAATCTAACTATCGATATTCTATCGAGAGTTTCTAGAATCTATCGTCCACTATCGATGGTCAGGACTTTCGATAATTTGCCACCACTAAGATACACTACAATTAATAGTCAAATTATAATAGTTAAAACAATTCCAACTGCTTCTTCTATTTCTAAACTTTTTGTGCGTCTAATGTCAAATAGAGGTCTGCATGAGTGCAATCGAAATGACCATCAAACCACTCGCGACGTTGCGAGTAAATCGAGTTTTTGTGTACAACAACCTCAAATCAAGTCGAAATCAAATCAAAAATCAATTAAATCAAATCGAAACAAAAGGTAAGCGCTGCACATGCAAATAAATCGCAAATAAAATGTTCTGCAAGTTCAAGCACTTGAAGTTTATTGCATTTTTAAGTTTATTTTAGACTTAAAGAAGTCTTATTAACGTTCTTTATCATCGCCAGCCACGATCTTTATGCATTATAGTGGACGACTTATAGCCTAAACAGACTTCCGGCGTACGACGTAAATACCGCCAGCGTAAAATTTTTGCTGTGAAAATCGTATGGGAAAATCTCTTTTCTCTCTACTCTCTCAACAGCGACGGTAAAATTAAAACCAAATCTAATTCTACCGTCAGCCGTCGCGGCATTTACGCCGAAGTTCTGTTTAGGGTATTATGAACGCGAGCGTACGCGTAACATCCGTACGGTAAGCGAGGGATTGCTGTACATATGGATAGGGATTGGGTTTTTGTAGATTCTATTTTGTTGACAGCTAACAAATGATCCACTATCTCATTTGACATTTTTTAACACATCATATTAAACATTTTCAGCGCAAAATATAATATTTTAAGAAAACAGTGTAAAACATGCCGGTATGTAACAGAAATATTATCATAATACGTATATATGTTTGTATATACATATATTAATTTAGCATAATGCTTTTCATGTCTGAAATATGTTCTCAAGAGTGTGACGACTTCATTCCAAAAGACTACCTACTGTTCGCAATTGTGTTCATCCTACTGAATGTTTTTTAACAATTTTCTTTTTATTTGCAGGCATATCATTCACAAATTAAAGAATTCCCACAACAAGTGGGTAACATGGCCATTCTTCCACTTCGAACTCAATTTCGTGGACCAGCGCCCAGTGTGAATAGTGATAACGATATAATCGATGAGTCACTTTACTTTTTTAAGGCCAATGTGTTTTTTCGTACTTACGAGATAAAGGTTAATACTAGTATATAGTAGTTTTAAATGTTGCTAACTTAAATATTTTTTAGTCCGAGGTTGATCGTGTTTTGATTTACATTACTTTATACATTACCGAATGTCTAAAAAAGTTACAGCGTTGTTCCAATAAAAACCAAGGATCTCAGGAGATGTACAGTCTTGCGATTTCTAAGTTTGATATACCGGGTGATGCTGGTTTTCCATTGAATGCTGTTTATGCCAAACCACAAACTGCACAGGATTCTGGTACGTTGATTTGAATCAATTCAAGCTCAAGATATTTGATCTTGTGGCTTAACCAGTAGAGCGTCAAAAAGCTGTTTTATTGCTTGGTTTGTAAATTTTAAGTCAGAACCAAATTTTGAACGCATTTTTTCGAAAGACTGCATTTGACAAACTGTTCTTTTGGGACAATAAATATACACACATAAAGGTTATATTACAAAAAATGTACGCTATAATAATACTTAATCAAATCAAGTTTTTATACTTTTGCTTTTACGCCTATAACAAACTTATTTTTACCTTTAGATTTAATGCGTCAATATGTGTTGCAATTGCGCCACGAGACTGGTACTCGGGTTTGTGAAAAAGTTTTCTCCACCGAAGATGGCAAACCGAACAAATGGTGGGTTTGCTTTGCCAAAAAGAAGTTTATGGAAAAATCGCTTTCTGGGCCAGGACAATAAATATAATTTGCAATGCATAATATTTTTCGAAATGAAAACAAAGTCGCTTCTTTACTGTGGGTTTTTAAATAAAATATATTTTAACATTAAGCACAGAAAAGTTTTTGAAATGTACTATGTTATGTTATCGAAAAAAAGTTATAAAAAGTTGCTATAATATTAACTAACATTTTTTTAATGAACTCTAATTTCAATTTATGTATTTAATTTTATTCTTGGTGCATTTATGTACATATAATAAGAACTAATTTCTTTTATAATACATAGCATGTTAGTAAAATAATAAATAGTTTGCTTACATTATTATAAACTATGAATTTAAATACTTAAACTAAAGCTAAATAAATAAATATCAACAATAATTAAGAATATTTAATTTGTGAATCTATTTGAATTAAAAATAGAACAACTTAGGTACAAAAAAAAAAACTAAGGAGAGAAATTGCTATTATTTTTCATTGAGATTATTTTTATTATTTCTCGTCTGATTCGTTTTCAATTCGTTCAGTTCGACCTTGAACTTCAACAAAATATTTGTCTTTTGCTTTGATTTTCCGCAGCATATCCGGTTTTGTTTGTATCTAATTTTAAAAATCAATGCACGACAAGCTTAAATTGATCTTAGCGATCTGAATGACTTTCAAAGTTTCTATTTTTAACGGAGATTTTTCATCTGGCCACGTTTTGTTCAAGGAAGCGAATACTCCTTCCACAGAGACGATCGTCCCTAGTAACATATTCCACTATTGCTGCCATTTCTTTGTAATCGCAATTCAGTTTCCAAATGAGTAAAAATTTGAACCCATCGTTTCTCAACAAACACAAAATTCTCAAAACTTGGAAAATAATTGATATGGTTTTTTTTTTTTTAGCGATCGTTAACTTTCAAGAGAAATGCAAAGTTTAAAATCAATGGAAATAAAACAGGATAGTTACATGATAATTACAGGGTTTTTCATAAAAATACAGGTGTCATTTTCTTACAGGATATTTGCTGAAAATACAGGATAAATGGCATGGTTAGTCATACCCATACAAAAAGTTAAGTTGTTAAATGCTTTTGAAAATTCAAGCATATATAAGTTTTAGTAACTCTTCATCCTAATGACCCTATGTTCAGCTCTAAAAATAAATTGAAGCGGAGAGTAGATTGAAACTTTAATATTGTTATCAAATATATAAACATTTAAGAACTTAACATTGCTACCTAATGAGAACACATGTATTAATAATTTAGTACACTTAAATAACATCGACAAAGGAAAGTAAATTTAGACTTAACAAAAAAATTGTACTTGCTTCAATAATCATATAACCATAACCAGAGTTCCCTTTACAAATAATTAAAAAAGCTGGCAAATAGGAAAAATTAAAGAACAGAAATATAGTTTAGCAAGCTGATGGCAATACATACTTAATATTTTTTCATCATTAGTTTCACCCGAGGCTATATTAGAAAATTATGTTGAGATGCTTTGGTGGTCGTGCTTTCTAACATACATATACAAATTCACATACATACAGTTAGTCACAAAACCGTTCATAAAAAACATGTTTCTAGTTTTAGGGATATATTTTTTTTGTAAAAAAATTGCTTACATGCTTTATTTTAACTAAAAAATATCAAAACTAAAATATTTCACATTTTCATTAACTTGGGTAGCTTTCGTGACAACTAATTAATCATTTATTAATATTTTATGTGGCCGCTTTTGGCTCTAATAGTGAGCTGTATTCCCATAGGTATACTCGCTATAAATTTGTCTAGCATTTGAGTACTGATCTCTGACCACTGCACATTGGCGACCTTCCATAGCTCGTCCAGATTTTGTGGGGTTAGTTTTCTTATAATATTCCACTCTAAAATGTTGTTAGTTTAAGTCACAAAAGTGTGCACAACAAAATAAGTATAAAAATAGCTACCCAAGTTGATGAAAGTTTTCTTTAAATAAATTTTTTAAAATGCAGCCTTAATAACTAGAAACATGCTTTTTATGAACGGTTTTGTGACTAACTGTAAATGTAACTTAAAGAAATGTTGAAGCAAAATGTATCGTTTATTTATTTTTATTTTCGTACACTTTAATTACATAGCGTAAACTTTACACACCCATTTTGTAATATATTTTGTAATATATATTTATTTAACTAATAACATTTATTGTGTAATTTTAAAATTTTTAATTTAGCGATACAAGTGATCAGCTTGTAAGTTTGATGCAATTTCTGATTCCCATTTATCGCCGTTGTTTAAGAGTTTTTCTTTATTGTAAAGTAGCTCTTCATGAGTTTCAGTTGAGAATTCAAAATTGGGTCCCTCTACGATAGCATCAACTGGGCAAGCCTCCTAAAAATAGAAATATTTCGTTACCAATTTTGTTATCAAGAGCCGATTAAATAAATCTTTGGTAGCAAATTTTGCAGTCAAACTTTCAAAAATTAACTTATTGCTAGATTCAAAATTCATATAATAGTGATACACCGCCTTGGTTGCAAAACTGCTGTCTCTGATTTGTAATGCGAGTGGGGTGGGTTGGCGAAAGCTAAAAAACCTATACGAGTATTAATTAATTACAATGACGAAAGTAAACGTACCCAATTTGATTTCAGGCTAATACCATTAAACAACTGCACTGCTTCAACCTAGCCCTATCAGTTTAATGATGTGGATATAACCGAAGAAAAAGAATTTAATTTAGTTTTAAGTCTCATTTCATTTTGCTTGTAATATGTTATAATTAATTGGCTAATTAAGCTTCTGTATAACATTTTTTTTCGTGGTGGAGGTTGTGGGAAATGCATTGCATTAACCCTGCAATTCACTAACCTAAAGCTACCGTCATAATCTTCAGTCTGACAATTTACTAAAACCCAAAACCCTTTTTAAAGGCCTCCATTTACCATGGGACTGCTTCGGGGTCTGTATTACATATAAATTAATAAATAATAATAAAATGTTAGTGATTGGTTCGAATTTTTTAAGCAAATGGTGTGAGATATTTCTTTCGAAAATATAGAACATATGGTCTGTGACAACTCACCTGACAAAAGCCACAATAAATACATTTGGTCATGTCGATATCGTAGCGTGTTGTTCTTCTGCTACCATCTGCACGTTCTTCTGCCTCAATTGTTATGGCCTGGGCAGGACATATTGCTTCACACAATTTACACGCGATACAACGCTCTTCACCACTGGGATAGCGGCGCAGAGCGTGCTCACCGCGGAATCGGGGACTTAGCGGCCCTTTTTCGAAAGGGTAATTTATTGTAGCTGGCTCTTGGAAAATATGTGCTAGTGTTACACCTAAGCCGCGAAACAGCTCTCCTAAAAACATTGTTGAAGCAGCACGATCTGTTATATCTTTCATATCCATGCTCAGCTCCTTATTGTTTACATAAACATAACCCTTTGGAACCTCAACAATATCACGACATTCTTTAGCTGCTAATAACCGGGGTGCAGCAGAACCAAACATACGTTGACCTGTTGGAGATATGTACCAATTTCATAGAAATAAATTAATATTTTTTTGATGACATAAGCTGACATAACCTCAAAATGTTTTTTATTCGCATTTTATTTGCACCACCGAATCGTCGAATTAATTTTACTCACCATTTCTAGTAATCGAGAAAATTCTCATCGGCGCAGTCATGTTTTTTTAGCAAGAAAAGCTCTAATATTGCGTAAATTTACCGAAGTTATTTCTGATTTAGTTAACAGTACGTTAAAATTGGAAATAGTACATGTCAAAAAAAGAAAACAAAACATAATAATTATTTTGCAATGTTGGCTACACTGTTAAGCAATGTCAACCATGACGTTTTCTTTCCCTTTTCCACAGTATTTCATCAATTCATATTATGTGTTGAACAGAATTAGGACGAAATCGGAAAAGCGGCAACGGAATCCGCTGTCAAAAATTATAACACACTCGATGCTATGAAAGTGAACAGAATTGGGTCGTACGACTGGTAACCTACCAACGGATACCCGCTGATTTAGATTTAATTCTAATTTTTTTGACAGCGGATTTCCGTTGCCGCTTTTCCAATTCCGTCTCAATTCTGTAAAACACATTAAAGCAGCGATTTGACTCGATCCAAACGCTTTTATGAGAATGTAAATTGACAAAAACAAAAATATTAAACAAAAAAATTTTTATTATATATCGTAATCTTACATCCACAATCACAACAAATTCAAATTTTAAAATAAAAATCTATAAAAAAAAGAGAAAATTTTATTGTACACTACGTAATTGCAAACTATTTTTATTTTGTAGTTTGCTTTAACAACTATGAATGACATATAAACGTCGAGTGCCCGAATAACAGCAAACTTGTGTGCTGGCGATACAAGTTGCCGCCGGCTCACATGAAATTGATAACTCAACCTATGCTGTTTTTGCTTGTACGTTGGTGCTATTTTCGCATCGCAGCTGACTTCACATCAATTGTGGACAGTTTTTTTGTGGCGTTGATTTTTTTTCTTATCATTATTTTTTGATTATTAAAAGATATTCTTTAAAATGTTGTAAAATATTAACTTTATAATGATATTAAACATTTTTTCAATACATGTAACAAATGTTGAATGGAAATAATTGCGTGCAAAACGCTTAAAAGGGTCGTTCAAAAGGTGAAGCCAAAAAGGCGGACTAAAGGAAAATCTTAAGATATAAAACAACAAAAATTAAAAAAAAAGTGCTGTAAAAAATGGAAAATACTAAAACAAATGAACCAATTTTTGCAAATATACGTTACTTTATAAGTGGAAATCTTGATGCAGAGGTGAGGAATTGATGTAACAATATAATTACGATAAAATCAGTAGCTTCCGAAAATATAAGTAAAAATCTATTTAAAAAAAAAATCACACTGTACAGTCAACGCTTGGAATGGGCTTAAATAAATTGACAACCTTGTTTAATTTTGGTATTTGATATTTCTGTAGTAAAGATTGGAAGATTTGTTTTTTGGTGCAGTTGCACTTTACGAACGCGTTCAAAAAATATCAAAAGTTCGGTAAAAGCATAGTTCCAGTGATATAGCCCATCAGAAGTTACGAATATAGATAGCTTTTCTAAGTCATTATTCGTTCGGAATTCCTGAATTGATTTCAAAATATAAATAGATATTATGTATTATTGGTACATACACATAAAATCTGTCCCATAGTTTTCGAGATGTGGCGATTATTTTAAAGTTATGTGACTAAACAAAGCCATTATTTTGTACAAAAAATGTGTTATTTATTAACTTATAACTTTATGTATTTCGGGTGGCTTAGCGTTTGAGATTTATTTTTAAAGCGATGAATTGCCAAATATGAAAATTACTGTGTAATTGGTGAAGGTGATCTATTTCTATTAGTGTTCAAGTAAATCTCTTATCCTTGTTGAATCACCCGTAAACTGACGGAGTAACTTTATTATGCCCCTATAAAAATTATATTCGGGAACACCGAGCGAATGGAAAAGAACGCTCTTGCCGAGAGAATCTTTACCTCACAGCCATCAGGCTTGAAAAATAACATGCCCAATCTTAATTTAAAGACAAAGAAACCGTCGATACTGATAGCTCGGGCTACAAAATTAGAATAATCTATCCTGGGATAGAGAAAGGTTTCTAGAACTTAGACCATGATCCTTAATGGAAGCCTTAAAAAATAAAGTCAAAATTTGTTAACGTTTTTAACTGAAAAATAAATATTGTTTTAAACTTAAGAAATTGTGGATCAATACCCAGTCATCAACATTTATCAGCGGCGCTGTTTTTTAGTTTTGATTAAAATTTTTTTGTTAATAAAAAACGCCAACTGACCAAAAGAGACAAACATTTTTAAAATTTAGTATGAGGATGCTGGTTGCTGCAAGCTTTCACTAGATCAAAAAAGAGCGAAATTGATAGTGTTACCCCACATGCAAGAAAAAGCCTTAAATGGTTTCTTTAGGAAATAACATAGAAAATTTAATACTTGAATGTTGGTTCCTGCAAGTTTTCACTGGATCAAAAGTGTGCTAAATTGTATCATCGAACGACAGTTTTATTTTTCGGCTTCATGATTGGATACAGTTTACTGTCTCCATAGTACACCTAATTCTGTTTTTACGCGAACTTTTTTCGCGCGAATTTGATTTAACGCGATTCAAAAAAAGTGTTGCGTTCTGTTTTTGTGCGAATTGATTTGATTTGACGCGATTCAACAATACATAAGTTTAAAACTGAAATTGAAATTCTGAGTGATGACAATGAAATTCAAGTTTCTCAAAAAATAATGCGTGTTTCATCAGAAAATAATACCGATTAAATAATGCTTTTCAATATATTTTACCTGTTTTTATTTTATTAAAATGATTTGTTTTTTTTTTTTGTTGGTTTCTAATACGTTGTATGAATTTTCTTCTTGATTAATAAAATTGTTTTATTGCATTTTTTCGTTTTTCTGTGTAATTTATTAATAAATATATGTATTTTATAAGCTACTTAAATAAAATAGGTCATAGTGCTTGTAAAAACGATAATTTTATATACTTTTATGTTAAAATTTTTGTTGATTTTTCAAATGTGGAACCAATTCCCTACTTTTATATAGATATTTTATTTTTTTTACGCGCTCTTTTTTAAGCGGATTTTTCGAGAACGTATCTATCGCGTAAAAACATAATTAGGTATATGTGTTAAGTTCCACACTTCGTGGATGACAAAAATGTTGAGATTTCTGGACTAACTTGTCATTTGTGCCGAAATTTGACATTTCTGCCCAACATTTATTAACATAAATTTTGCCAATAAACTTTTGTAGGTTTATTTCTAATTTTCGCCTCAACAAAGAAGATTTATGTACGTCAGTGTCGAAATAAAGAACTCCTTTGGAAAGCCAATACGTGCATCAAGCATGCCACCCATTTTAAAAATCTGGTTATTTTTCCAAAATTTCAATATTTCGTTCATATTCCCTTTTGGTGGTTATTTTTGTACTGAAAGAACATTTTCAAATACATTTTTTGATATAAATTGTAAATATTTTTTTTTATTTACGTGCACTTTTTCATTTTGGCGATACCAAAATAGTTGTCTCCAAATTTTAACATTTCTGGATACAACTATAAGAGACTGTCGCCAACCATGTAAAGACAAAAAGTGTGGAAGACATTGCCGCGGAGATACTTCGCCAATGTCGCCAACCAAAAAGCCAATTTTGTCTCGGCGACTAAAACGGCGAGATTGTACCCAACCATGAAAGGGCTGTACATGTTTTCACTTCATGTTAAAATAACGTGAGCATCTATAATGTTTGTATAAAGACCAAGTTTTTGATTAAAACTCACAGTTCATTGATTTTGAGTGGGATGGTATAAGTAGGTTTGACATATTCTACAAGAGAAACATGATTTTATCTTAAATTTCTCAGTCGTAGGATCACAACGAAAAACCGAATTGTCAATTAGTAGACTTGTCGTTTTTCTTGGGTTTCAGTGTTGCCAAGTGGCCGCTTTTGACGCGACCAAGCTTTTAATTGCATATCAAAGACGAGGAACTTGTAGGAGTTAAACAATTTTGGGAAAAAGCTGTTAGTTTTTTTTAACGATTACATAAAAATGTTTAATATTACCGACAAAAAACTTAATTTTGAAATACCATTTTAAGGAAAAATGATTTTATTTTGCGAAGACCGGTAATTCCTTGGTTTCAACTTGGCAACCCTGTTCCCCTGTTCTTGTAATTTTTTTTTTGATATTATTATAGCAAAAATTTTAAAATCACGTTTCACTTCTGGTATGTGTTCCAATTCTATACTTTCTTTACTTAACAAAGTTTTCTAATTTATCTATATTTTATTCACTTAATTTTGCATTTTATATCTCATCGTTGCAACGAGTACAGTTCAGAAGACAAATTTGTAAATGTAATGGGTACAAATTAGTTTTTTCGAAAATTTCAAAAGTAGGGAACTAATTTCCCACACATGCTACTGCGGATTTTGTAGGAGCTGTATGAACTAAAGCTTCTCCATGGCCATTAATTGTACACTAAAGGATATTTTGAATAGTACTCGAGACAGTAACTTCAATACAATACTTTTGTTGAAAGAAGTACATATTTAGTGAAAGTGAACGAAGATCTCATGAAAAATTTATGACTTCTATTAAATAAAAAATATTTTTGCGTATGGATTAATTAAAATTTTTTTGTTGAAAATTCCCCGCATATACCAATACATTAATTTTATAATTAATTAATCCAATATTTAATTGTCAATATATTTTTCACCGCCTAATACAACTTTTAAAACATTTTTTACGACCCCTTATCTAAAAATAAAAATATTTAACTCAATGTCCTCTGCAATGCTGAATCTACAAAAAAAATATTTTCCCTATTGAATTATTTTTAAATTACAGATTGAAAAATTACTCAAAGATGAAGGCGCTCAATCCAAGTCATACCTCTCAGATATTGTTACTCATTTAGTATGTGCGCCAAACTTTACGGAAGAAGAACTTGTCATGGGTGTTGACTTATACAGTGTCACACCCGTTACTGAGCAATGGATTATGCACAGCTCCAAATTGGGACGTTTGGCCAGTACGAAACCATTTGATCCAAGCACACCAAAACTGTTGACCGGTATAAGTTGTGCAATCGCCAACACTGTTAGTAGCAGCGATCGGAAACGTTTGTATGCCATGTTAACGTTTCACGGAGGTCATGTTACACAAAGTTTTAGTTCGCTTAATACGCATCTAATTTGTGGTGCAGCAACCGGTGCCATATATACAAAAGCCAATTCACTGCCAAAAGGAAATAATGTCAGTATTGTAACGCCAGACTGGGTAAGTGATTGTTTGATAAAAAACTCTTTGATACCATGTGAAACCTATCATCCACGTTTGCTTAATGTGGTCGAGAGAATAAGCAAGAAATCAAATGTCGGTGCGCCAACTGTACAACTTTCACAAGTTACAATATCAGAACGTAGCTTATCAAACATCTTAGGTTTTGATGAGCCCACAAAGATGGAATTAAATGAAACAAAAACTGACCACACTACTAAGAACATTAAGCAACATCAACAAGATACCTCTCAAATTGTTGGAAACATTAAAATGAAGCAACACACTGTAACTAAGATTGCTGAGGTTGCAGCTGTCACAGGACAGTTACCAAATGTATCTGTTGCTTCTACTCAGAATAACTTAAACTTGAGTGTTGCTAATGTCACCAATGTTATAGAAATAGATAAAAGTCAGCAGCAACAACTTAAAAAGCAGTTGCAATTACAACAGCAACAGCGACAACAACAGCAGCAACAACATCAGCTGCAGCAACATCAGCAGCAGCAACAACATCAGCAGCAGCAACAACAGCAACGGCAGCAACAACAGCAGCTGCAGCAACTACAACAAACGCAACAACAAACTGATCAACAACAGCAATCATCTATTGTTTTTGTACGTCCGCGTAGTATACAACAAAATCAACAACAATCCCAACAACTTCCTACTACACAGCAGCAAAGTTTACAGCAAACATCTCAACAAGCAACACAACAAATAATTTTGCAACAAAAAATTATTCCAAATGTAGCAAGTATGCCAACAACTGGACAACAACAATCCCAACAGCAATTAAAAGCATTGCAACTGCAGCAGCAATTATTGCAACAAAAAAATCGCAAAAGTCCACAGCAAATACAGGTCATTCAACAACAATCACAGCCGCAACAACAACAAATGCAGCAACAACAACAACAAACGCAGCAGCAACAACAACAAACGCAGCAGCAACAACAACAAACGCAGACGCAACCACAACAAACGCAGCCGCAACAACAACAATCGCAGCAGCAGCAACAACAAAACATAATTCAACAGCAGCAGTTACAACAACAAAACATAATTCAACAGCAGCAGCCACAACAAATGCAACAATTTCAAAAGACACAGCAAGTGCAGACACAAATTTTGCAACAGCTCCCATCCCAGTCTTCTCGTGCACCACAAAATCCACAACAACTACCTAATCAGGTCCCACGGGCACAGCCTTCTCAACAGCAACAACAGCCAACACAGCCACGTACTCCTTTGACTCCGACTTCCAGTATTTTGCCACCGACACAGGATTCCAGAACCCCTACTTCGACAGGTACTGTATTAAGTAAAAAGACTGAATCCGTCTATTTAGTGACAAGAATATATATATATTGACTGCATTGCATATGTTTTATATGTTTAGTACAACTGAATAGCTAAAACTAACTGTATATCAAAGTAAAACGTCAACATACAGGGTGAAGGCATACAATTTATAATGTATAATTGATATATTCCTACGTCCCCCTTTTTATAATTATAATACTAAAGTTCATAGACAATTTATAATTTATACCTACATATAATCTTATCAGTTCATGGTTTCTTAATAAATGTGTAAAGGTATGTAAATATATAATTTTTATATGACTTATATTTATGTTTATAATAACTAAATTTATGCATGTGCATATTTTAATATCGTTTTCGTAAAAATACGAATTCCAACGGAAAATTTTTCCATTTATCTTTATTATATAAGAACGGAGTTGCACATGACTAACTAAAACATTGTCAGGCAAACCTACACAGACACATGTTACCAATGCATGTAAATGTGTGCGTGAACTACAGCTGGAGATATTTGAAATGAACATACAAAAATTAAATTGGGCTTTATAAAAGAGTCCCTTATTTCGTTAATATCGTACATAAATCTTCTTTGCTGAAACGAAAATTGAAATTAACTTACAAAAGTTTAATGAAAAAATTTATATACAGTGGGAAGCAAAACTGTCCGGATGTTTTTAATTTTTAGATTAAAAGCTTTGTAACAAAAACGGTTGAAAGTTTTCAAATTTTTTTTCAATGTTTTTGTATGCTCTATAACTTATTTCATAAATTACATCAGAAATAAATTAAATTCTAAGTTCCATAGAAAAAAAAAAAACTCAATATAATTCATAGTCCATGCGAACAGTTTTGCTATCATATGATTTCAGCGCGTTGCCATTGGAATGCATTCTTAGCCGTCCTTCTGACTTCCTTGATTAACTGAATTTTCTGCTTATTCTAATTGAATTTATCGTAGTTTTGCATATGCTAAATTTTTCTGCTATTTCACGGCTTGAAAGTCATGTTTCATTTGATATAAAAGTTTTGCTAGAATCCAATATTTTCTATGTGTTACCCAAATATACCCCCTTTTTTCAAATTCACGTTTCAATTTTGCATTTTTATCAGATTTATTATTAAGTTTGTTATTGTGTATCCCGATTCATGTTCGACCAATACAAAAGTGCCTAGCTCTACTCTTAGTTTTCTCTATTCCTGAACTTGATTTGTGCAATTTATTTAAAACTATTTCACGAAGGCCCTGTGGCACAAAAATTCATTCGAAACTTTCATAAAAAGTTTCATTTCAGGACGTAACTTTGTTTTATCCTTAGGCCAACCATTGTGAAAATATTCTTAAATATCTATCAGAATTTAATCTTCAGTTGTTTCTTCTTCAAACAAGTTTTTCTTCTCTTCACTTAAGTTGATTGCATGTAAAACTTTTTTTAAATCCTTTTAATTCTATTTTCCCGTATTTTTGGAACAACTTCAAGATTGGTAATCATCTGAATATAAATATTTTCTAGGTAGATAAGTAAAGATCAAGTCATATTTTTCGAGTTTGAGGTTCACTCGCTGCTATTTTGCTGACGGAATTTTCTTATAATCTTTTTTCATAACTCCTAAAAATGGTTTGTTATCCATTATCACATCGAATTTACTCTCATGAACTTAATTAGTTATGAAATTTTTCGCCCGCAAACATGCATATTGTTTTTCAGCATCATTTAAACTTCGAGAAACAAAGCGAACTGGTCGTTTATTTTGCAATAATGTAGACCCTAGGCCATTTTTAGACACATTAGCTTGCAGAACAGTCTTATCTGGTTTTAGATCCGTGCATTTTAAATCATATTTTGTATGTTATCTAAACACTTCTCATGCATTAGTAACCTTTCGAACACTCGATTACGCTCTTCCTAATTTTCTGTAGCGATGATAATATTTATCCTTTAAAATGCTTCTAACGCTATTTTACTACCAAATGGTAAGCGCTTGAATCGACAACATCCCAATGGTGCATTAAATGTTCATAGTTCTTTTTATGTTTCAAATTGCAATTTTTCAAAACCCGTCCTTTAAGTAAAACACCAAAATCATTTACTTATTTGTTAGATTTGTTTTAATTTGCTCAAAAGAGGGAATTTCATAACAGCTATGCTGTATATCCATATTAAGGTATTTTGGATTAATACTAGTTCTCAATTTTTTGTTAGATTTTTCAACAATTACAATATTTGAAATCCATTCGCTTGGATTTTCACATTTTCCTACTATGTTCATTTCACATAATTTGTTTAGTTCCTCCAAAGATTCCCATAATGCTCAAGATATTAACAACATATGATGCTAACAACATACAGTTGATAACATACAATTTATAATATTTAATTCATGTATTTCTACAGGTAGTGGGCCTCCACTGTCACGACCGCGTACACCGCAAACCGCTAACGGACGTCAAACTCCACAAGCTACACGAACACCACAGTCACTTGGTCAGTCACCACAGCACTCAACGATTGCAATGTCACCACAATCAGTACAGCATCAACTGCAACAGTCGCCAACACCACAACAGCAACAGCAGCCGCCACAAACTGTTAGCATGTCACCGCAAATGTTACATCAACATATACTACGACAGCAACAAATTTTACAACAGCAACAATTGCAACTACAACAACACATACAAAATGGTCAAAGTCTGACGCCACAGCAACAAGCCTTACAGCGTCAAATACAGCATCAGCAACAACAAATGATACAGCAACAACAACAATTACAACAGCAAATACAACTTCAGCAGCAGCAACAACTTCAGCAGCAGCAGCAACTTCAGCAGCAGCAACAACTACAACAACAGCAACAACTTCAGCAGCAGCAATCTCCACGAATGCAACAAAACCCATCGCCAATTGTACAGCATGGACCGGTTGCTTCACCACAACCACAGCAGCCGCAACAGCAATCTAGCATGATGCCACCACAATCTCCACGTCAATTACAGTCACCAGCACTTCAAATGACGCCACCACCGCATTCACCACAAGGAGCAGCTACTGGTCAGCAACAAACGGCTATAACTGCACAGCAACAATTGCGGCAGCAAATACAAATACAAGGACGTCAGCAACAGCAACAAAGGCAAATACAGCAAGTACTTGGCGGTGGATCGCCTCAGCAACCAGCACCACCAACACAAATGCCATTTACACAACCACAACAACGTAGTATTCAAATGCCGCAGCATAGTCCACAGCATATATCCGCACCGCCATCACCACAACTGCAAACAAACCAACAAACAAAGCAACAACTACTGATTTCGTCTCAAAAGCCAATTGATCCAACAGATCCAGTGCAGGTGGCACAAGTACTCAGTCGTTCGGCACCTAGTCCGAATCATGAATCGCTTATAATGCGGCAACAACAGATAAAGCAGCAACAATTACAGCAGCAACAATTACAGCAGCAGCAACAACAACAGCAGCAACAACAACAGCAGCAGCAACAACAACAGCAACAACAACAACAACAGCAACAACAACAGCAGCAACAACAACAACAGCAACAACAACAGCAGCTACAACAGCAACAAGTGCAGTCATCGCCACGGCAATCGCCTTTACAACAACAAACGGCACAGGCACAAATAATCACACAGCGACAAGTCATCAACACATCAACCGCTCAGGGACAACAGATAATACAGAGTCACATGTTGAACATACAACAACAACAATTGTTGCAACAAAAATCTGGTGTGGTAATAGGAACATCACAGCAGCAGCAACTAAAATTCAATCAACAACAACAGCAGCAGCAACAAAGTTTAGCTGCAGCTGGACAAGTAAGAATTATACAACAGACAATACAACCACAACAACAGCAAATTTTGCAGCAACAACAGCCACAAACAAATGTAACTGGCAATTTCCAGCAGCAACAAATGATTGTAACACAAAATTTGCAACAACCCCAGCAGCAGCAAACGATTAGTGGTGGTCAGCAATTACAAATTCAACCACAACAACAAATGCAACCTCAGTTGCAGACACAAATGAATGTAAGTGCTCAAACTCAGACGCAACCGAACAACAATAATAAACCGAAGTTTATAATAAGCCAGCAGCAATTTAATCAATTAAGTCTGCAACAGCAACAACAAATATTGCAACAAAATCAACAAAATCAAAATATATTCATTGTAAATCAATCAAATATACAAGTTGCACAACAACAACAACAACAGCAAGTTGTACACCAGCAACAGGTTATACCGCAGCAAATTGTACAACAACAAATAGTACAGCAACAGGTGGTACCACCACAACAAATTCTACAACAGCAACAGCAAATTTTACAACAGCAACAAGTCGTACAGCAACAAGTCATACAGCAGCAGCAAGTGGTATCATCACCACAACATCAGCAGCAAATATTACAGCAACAATTACAGCAATCGCCACAACATCATCAACAAACTGTGCAACAAACACCACAACAAATTCCTCAAAGTCCAACACCTACGTCGAAGCAACAGCCACCGCCAATGTATCCACAAAGACAGCAACAGCAGTTAGATATTGAAGGCAACATTATTCAGCCTCAACAACAAACTCAGCCACAACAGCAGCAGCAAATGTTTGTGCAAACGCAAGTCATCTCAAATCAGCAACAATCGCGTATACAAATGCAACAACCACAGCAACAGCAGCAATCGAATGTGCCACCACAACATCAACAAATTGTCATTAATCAGCAACTAATAAATAATCCACAAAGACTACAATTCCTACAGCAGCAACAAATGCAACAACTACAACAGCAAAAACAGCAGCAAGGAACAGTTCTTACTGGACAACAACAGCAGCAGTTGCAGCAGCAACAGCAAATAATCATACAACAGCAATCAGTGCAACAGCAGCAACAAATGGTCACAACCGCTAGCAATACGATTGTGGTTCAAGGAAAAATGCAACAACAGCAAATTGATGCACAGCAACAGAAACAAATCATTTTGCAACAGCAACAGCCCTCACTACAACAACAAACAGTACTTATTCAGCAACAACAAATACCACAACAAGCGGCGCCACCGCAATCTCCACAACAACAGCAGCAACAACAGATAGTATTGCAGCAGGGATCGCCACTTCAACCACAACAACAACAGCAACCTAACTGGAGTTCGCAAGGTTCAGCTACAGTACAGCAGCAGCATCTTCAACAGCCAGGGACACAAATTGTGAATCAAAATATTACAAATATGGCTGCAGTGCAATCTCCATTGCAACAACAACAATTGCCACCGGGTGTTCAGCAGCAACAACAACAGTTTATACGTGCTGTACGTCCTGGCCAATGGCAACAAGGCGTTCCACCTGGTGTGACGGCAGCACCACAACGTCAGTTTATACAACTTGATGATAAAACACATGCTCATTTTATGTCTTTGGATCCACTGAAAAAAGCTGAATATATTGCAAAGCTGCAGCAGAGCAAACAACGTGTCATGTTGCGTCAGCAGGTTGCATATCAGCCTCGTCCTGGAGCCCCGAATGTTGTGGCAAGTGCATTGGGTGCTGCGCCCCGTCCCGTTGGTCCTGGTGGTACTTCTCATATAATTGTACAGAGTCAAATGCCGGCTGGCCTAACGCAACAGCAACAAATGCAATGGTTACAACAACAAGGGGCACGACAAGTAGTTGTGCGCGCCGGTAAGTGAAAAATTTAGTGATAGAAGTTCCGACAACGGATCAAAATACATGTAATTTTCTAATAAATATTGTATTTCAGGATCTGCACCTGGTCTAGCTCCAATATCGCAGCCGCAACAGCAAGCCCCTGGAACACCAATTTTGGCTCAACCACAACAGCAACAACAATTTAATCCAAATGATCCAAATCAACAATTATTATTGCAACAACGCCAACAACTACGTGTTCAGCAAGTTCAAGTGCAACAGCAACAACTAGGTGCACAGAAAGCACAAACCATGCAAATTATATCTAGTGGAGGCAATATAATTGAACAGCAGGTAACACCAAACACTGGTAATGGCAACGTTATGCTAGCACAGACAGGACCACAAACTATGGGTATTTCAACAACTGTTGGAACTGCAGTAGATATTCAACAACAATTACATCAGCAGCAACAATCCAATTTACAAACTGTACACCAAACGCAGCAACAAATGAATTTAAAAACAAAAACTGCGTTGGCAAATATGTTGAGTAATCGGCTTAGCAACAACAATGGCACAAGTGCCATTCAAATGGGGGTTCAGCAGCAGCAACAGCAACTGCAGCAGCAAACGTTGGTTGTCACTAGTGGTGAACAACAACAACAGCAGCAGCAACAACCACAACAAACTATAACACAGAATCAAGTAGTAGCCGCTGTAGCTGTTCCGCAAAGTGTAGTATCGCTTAGTTCAACTGGAACACAACAGCAACAACAAATTGCAACTGGCGTTATAGCCTCTGCAGGTGGCGGTGTTGTAGGTGGGTCAAATGTTGTTGAACCGTCAGCTGCTGGAACACTTCGTTTGATGACTCAGCAGCATAACGCCGCACTACAACAATCTGGTGCAGCGGTTAATGTTGTTCGTACCCCACAGGAACTTCTACTATTGCAGCAACAGCAGCAACAACAACAGTTGCGTCGTCCAATATTACAGACCCAAATGTCAACAGGTGGTGTAGGTGTAGGCCCTACTTTACAACAGCAGGTTATTGTTACACCTAGTGGTCAGCAGCAACAAGTTGTTTTGACCGGTAACCATCCACAACAACAGCAAATTGTTGTGAGTGGTGCTAGCGGTGCTGGTGCTGTACCACCAGCATATGTGCAAGGTCGTCCTAATCTACCGTTGCCACCGCGACCGCAATTCTACGGTCATAACCCAAATTTAAAATTGCCACCTGAATTTTTTTTGCTTGGCTGTACCTTTTACATTGTGGAATACGATAAGACAGATGAATCCGATATACCGCTTTGGATAGATACCATACGTCAGTGTGGTGGTGATATTGAAACTGTATATTGTCCCCGTGTCACTCATGTACTTTGTCGTACACAACGTCATGGCGTCGTAATGCAAGCATTGCGTGACTCAAAACGTTGCATTACCGCTTATTGGCTTAGTGACATTTGCTTAAAGAAGCAACTGTTGCCACCTTGGCAATGTTTACATCTTCCGTTTCCCAGCTCATTCGGACTTCAAAAACCACTAGAACAGTATTTGCTAACAACAGAAGGTTTTGAAGGGGAAGAAGGCTTTCGCATCGAGCAAATGGCCGAGGAATGCGGTGCTATATGTACTTCATATTTATCAAAACTAAGTACGGTATTGATCTCAAAAAAACCTGATGGTGAAAAATATACAGCTGCCAAAAACTGGAATATTCCAATTGTTAATGCTCTTTGGCTGAGTGATATTTGCATTGGGAATCTGAGTGGACTGACACAATACGAAAATCAAAAGTATCAACAATTCAGCTTGACTGCACCGTTTCGCATTGATTATGGCCTGGTGCCTCACTTAATGGGTATGTTTATTATTGAAACAATAAATAAACGTTTGCAGTCGCAAAAAATTACTTTTATAGACAGTAAGTAAGCAGCCTAACAGTTAAAGAATTGTTTTTATTTAGGCTCTAGGTCATTTATTTTTTATTTTATTTTCCGTTTTAAATAATTTAAATACAAAATCAAAGCATTTTACTTGTCATACTTACTTTAATTCTGAATGCTAACTTGAAAAACGCCATACGAATTTTGTGTCTAGGCTCTAGATTTCAAATTTTGATTACTTTCAAATAACTAATAAAAGAAAAAATAGTTTTGGTTCTGACCCCATAGGAAAAACAAAATTTGAGTTTTGGCGCACAATGTTTATTTTTTGCTTTGATTCTAAACTGGTCAATGCAAAAAGTAAAATATAGTATGCTTGCAAACTCTTAAACGTCGGCTAACAAAGCTTTCTGATCGTATCACGTAGCAGTGGTTGAAACTAGTATATGCAGTTTAATGCACTTACAGTACTGAACAGGAGGCTCAGTAAAAAATATAATAAAAATATTTTTATAAGTTAAAGTTTTATTTTACAGGAACCAAAACGACCTAAAAGTGCAAAAATCACGGTTATCGAGATATTTGAAGAAAAGTTACAGTGAAAAGTAGTTCTTTTTTATGAAAAAATTAGTAGGTTTTAGCCATTATCACCACCATATAGCTTGAAAACTAAACCTGATAACGAAATAAGGGACATTTCATGTTAAAATGGCAAAACATTCCTTAAACAGGTCCGAAAATTATTCACTTTTTCATTTTTTTTTTAAACAGTGAAACTATCGAAAAATGTTCGTTTTAAAAGTTATGTTAATTCGTCAGTTTGGTCAATCTATGCATTTATTTTAAAGACTTATTTATTAAAATTAGTTTTTATTAAATCTATAAATTTTTTATATGTTTTATATAAATTTCTATTCTATGCATTAGCTGCTTGGAAAGCTCCAATTAATTTAACCCAAGAAGCACATGAACGTGTAAAGCGTTCTCTCTCGGATCCCTATTATGAACAGAAACCGAAGCGTCCTAAATTTTCACCATACCAAGAAGAAATTCCAGAGACCATTGTTTGTGTAGAATATCCACAGACGGAAAAACCACCTAAAGTTATTTTTTCGCAAGTAGCAGATCCAGATGCTTTAAAAAAAGCAGTACTGTATGTTGACTTCTTTCCAATTGAGATAATAAAAATTTTAATCCACAAATGATTTCAGCTCGCTTGGTGGATTAGTTGTTGACAATCCCGCAGATGCAACATATCTTGTAATGACTCGCGAAAGCCGTACCTGCAAATTAATTCAAGCCGTTTGTCATGTCAATTACGTTTTAAAATCAACTTGGCTTGTGGAAAGTGCAAAAGCTGGGAAATTTCTTCCTCCAGATTCGTTCAAAATTCAATACATACATGTTGATGAAAACCTTAAATTTCATTTGGACCCAGTATTGAGTTCTCCAACACGACCAATCCTGTTTGCCGATAAATATTTTTATGTAACACCAGACGTTTTTCCTGCCCAAAGTGAAATTGTGCGCATGATTGAATCTTCTGGTGGAAAAGTGGAGTCAACGCGTCGTACAGTTCAGGCCATAGCTGATACTCATGAGAAGGTGCCCAATACGTACTATATTATAACGTGTCCAAATGATTTGGCTTTGATCATCGATTTAACACGACATGGCATTCCAAAATGTCCCATTGTGTCAACAGAGTTCGTGATGAGTTCAATATTGAAACAGCAATTAGAAATTGAACCACACATAATACCATATTTTTATAATAACAATTATGTATCGGACACAAAGTCTAAATAATATAAGATAAGTAAAAAATATTTATTTTGATAAATTAATAATAAAATTATTAAGTATCATTCGAGAATTTTATGTTTTTTCAAGATATCAGTTTAGTACATATAAACAAATAAAAGGAAAATTGAAAATACTCCATGGTATTTTTAATTAAATGATAATTTTGTAAATAATATATATATATATAAAAATATTTTGAAGAATTCATATTTTTAAGTTCGTATTCCTAACATGTACATGTAAAAAGTAGTTAATAGATTTAGTATACGATCGTTTCATGCAGAGTTATTTACATACATTTAGTAGCTAAGCATTTATGCATGCAAGACCTAATATAGAGCAATAAAATTTATATTTTACAAAACAAGGAAAGATTTTACTTAAATGAAATGTGATACTAGAAGTAGTTGGCTATGTCCGCGTAGTGTTAGAGCAGAAATGAAGAGGACAGTTTATAATATTTAAAACAACTTTACTGTACTGTCTTTACAAACTGTCATTTGAAGACTTAAGTTTTAATAGCTCACACACACCATGCATTACATTGTGGAACAGACACATCGCTCGTTTGCTGGAAAAATTTCATAACTCAAACAAAATTGGTTTCGGGTTAATTATGTAGAAATCAGCGTTATTTAATTTTTTTATTTTGTGTGAAAAAATCATAATTGGTATCTAATGAATTTGCCTTGTGAGAAGGCATACACATACGTTGAAATACTTTTATTTATTTACACGTAAAAAACAATTTATAAAACTTTAAATACGCTTTACTCCAAATTTACGTTTTTTGAGCTATGGCGGTCTTCCAGCAAACGAGCGTGTGTATGGGTCAGAGAAATCTAAGCTAATTCGCCTCACTAAGGCTAAAATAGCACACGACTTGAATAAAATTATAATATTTTTTTTTATAATTAAATTTTTTGTCAAATATAACCCATAAGTATGTAAATTCGTATTCTGGCTAATGGTTACTGCATTATTTTCAAAAAAGAATAGCTGTATAAAAGAAGTCTTATTTTGTTTCGTTGCGTTTGATCAGATATTAAATCTTAAGGTGATCTTCATATAGAAAATATCTAGCTTTAGTAAAACAACTACTTATAACATTTATGAAAACAACAAAAACAGGAGTCCTAAATGGTTTTTTGAGGAACACGAGAATGCAGTATTCATAACTTTTGAAGATTTCAAACGAATACCTGTGTTAAACGATGACTAAAGAGAGACGGCCACATTTTAGAGACTTCCTAACCTTAAAAATGCAATACCAGGACATATGTTTACTGAACGAAATCTTTGTTTTATTTGTGATTTAGTATTAAGTGCATTTTTTTTTTCAAAATATTGCATTGTCTTTCTAGCAGCATGTAATGAAAATGGTTTGAATGTATTTGTAGGTATTGAAATTTTTGGCTTAAATTTACCTTAGTAAAAGGTTTAGTTTTTTAAACCTACTTTTTTTACGTGATTTTAAAAAAGAATATGTAATCGAAAACTGTCTCTCGGATCTAATTTCGGAGATATAGCCATCGAAAATTGCTGATATAGCTTTTATAAAAATGGGTATAAGTTGGAAACCCTTGAATAGTTTTCCAAAATATGGGTAGGTAATATGAAAATAATTTATTAAGGTATAAAACCAGTGGAAGTATAAAGGTTTTGTATAGTTTTGGAGATTTACGATTTTTATAACATGTTGAGTTTTTTTGAAAAAAAACCGTTACTTTTTTATGCACCGATTCGACGGAGGCCCACGAAAACCATAGAACGTATTAAACTTTATTAAATTATCTCTCATATGATGCCAATATTTTAGAAATCTATCCATGGGGTCTGCTCAACTTTGAAGCTAAACACAATTGGGACGTGAAATATCGTCCAGAAATTTCGTATACGTTAATAATGAGTACAAAATTGGCACTACAAAATTTATCGCAGAGAAATAGAAAAAATTACTTTAAGCATTACTTTTAAGTTGCTTTGAAATTGTAAAAGAAATAAATAAATAAAAAATTCTATCTTTTGGTGCGCTTTGACACAGAAGCTAAATCGCACGTCCCAGTTATGTTTAGCTTCTTATACTGTTTTTTAAAAAATTTTCCAAAAAAAGTCTGAGAATTGTTGCTAAAGTAAACAATAAGTGCCCTAAATTCATAATTGTTTCATAATCTACACACTTTATTATCAAAAATTCTTATTTTGTCGTGATTATGGATTTAAAAACATCTATGCTCTCCCAGTTCTGCAGATAAAAATTTTAGAAGCAACTTGCGGCAACATAATTTATTGAATCATGGTACAAATGTCAAGTTTCTTAAATATAACGCCTCTGGTTCCATGAACACTTCACTTACTACGTTAAAATTGTTTTCACACCATCCTTGATTTTTTTGTTAACATATCAACGAACAAAACATTTGACAGATGTGCTAAATGTCAAAAACTTCGTCAAGCAAATAATTATCTCGAAATTATACTCGGTTGACAGCGGTGTTTGGAAAGATGAAAAGTTTTCATTAATTATTTTTCAAATTATATGTTAAAAAAGAAACATATAAAAATATAATTTAAAAATTTCAGAAAAATCATTCTTGCAAAATTTATTCACCTTTAGATCAAAATAAAATAGTCAAATGATTAGAAATATGGGTTTAACTGTGCAATCTTTGAGATTTGGAACAAAGCCACTTGGAATGGCCACCACAGCACTTATGTACAAATGCGATGTTTTTGTAAAGCGTTTCGTTGCCAGACAATCCTCAAACTCAACAAAGTAAGTAAAAATCGATGTGAAATAGCGACGTTGCAATTTTGCGCAATTTTAGAATTAGCTAATTGCAACGCAAAAACACCAAAAATAGTTGCAAATTTCATCAGCAGCAACAACAAAATTGCATAACATGCATTTCAATTAAGTTTCTATGCGCGCTCATTTTTAGATTAGCGGAAGTTGGCCGTCTGGAATCACCGAAAATCGAAGGAAAATATGAGACAGGTCAATTGTTTCTACATCGAATTTTCGGCTATCGTGGTGTAGTTCTTTTCCCATGGACAGCGCGTGTGTATGATCGTGATTTGCATAACCCCAATAAACAAACGCAGGCCACATCAGCAGTGTCTCAAAAATCACTAAAAGCAGAACCTAATATAGAACAGACAGAAGAAACTACGTCTCAACCCGTTATAGCGAAAACTAAGACTAGTGATGGTGTTAGTAAGAATGATGGTAGCGTTGCTAGTAATACTGCTACTTCAACAACAGCAACAGACTCATCAACTACTGCTTCCGATGCTACGTCTAAAGAGGTAAAAGGCAAGGTGCATACGTTTTATCAAGTGCTAATCGATTCCAGGGATTGTCCATATATCGTAAGTTACTCACAAAACTTTATACAAGTGAAATCATTTGTAGTTTCATTTATTTATTTCATTACATATACATATAGAATGTATATGATAAATTGAATAACAGTATATATGTAGGCAGTAACACTAGCCTGCGAAAAAATAAACACTTTGTACGAATGAGATGTTTTGAGGACATGAATTTTGATTCTGAAATCTCCTTGCATATTTGAAACTTCAGGAATAGATAGATAGATTTTGCATAAATATGTTGAGAGCCGAAGCAAAAAGTGAAACAAAGCAAATTTTATTTTCTGTTGGCTTACACTTTACTTGCAGGCGGTTTTTTGACTCGCCAAGAAAGCTTGAAACGAAGCGCTTGAAAGAAAAGTGTAATATCAAATAAGTTACAAAAACAAAGATAAACAGAAAAAAAATTTTTTTGCTTTGCTTCACTTTTTAGTTAGGCAAAACAGATCTATACAAAAAGGGAAACATATCAGGCTTAGAAATTCTTACTAAACGGCTTAAAAGTCATTGATGATTCCGTTTAACAACGGAAGGGGCTACTTTTGCCCCTTTTTTTTGTTGAATTTCTCTTTGTTTAGTGCATTTGTTTTTGGTGTTGACACCTACTGTACTGAACAGTAAGCTCGGTAAAACAATTATAAATAATCTTCAGTTCCGATACACCACAAATAAAATTATATACACAACTTTTTGATACATTCCACATCATCAATATATATATATATATATATATATATATGCATACGCTATTGCAGCAAGAATAGGACAATAGGGACAAAATCCAACTTAGTTTTTGCCAAAAACTGGTCGTCTATACCTAACCGACTCAAAATACTTATGTTGAGAAATAGGCGTATGAATTTAAAACATATCAAGTTTAAAGTGCAATATCTCCGAAAAGAACATTTTATTATACAGAAAGGTCAGAAAGTAACACTTAAAGTAAATTTTACTACTACATACCTGATGGCATAAACAAAATGAGCTAACAAATTTATGCAAGTTATATAGATTAAAATTTTTCGCACATTCAATTCAAAATTAAACAGATAAATAGTCAAATCATTGATAAAAACTAGATTGTTATAATCCGCAATTAATGTTTACTGTTTTGTGGGCTAGTATTGAGTACTCTCTGATTTTGATAAGAACCTAGTTAAAATACTTGACTTTAATTTAACTTTTTTTTAAACCATATCTAATAACAATAACAGCGTGCCCAAACCGAAGCTGTCACCTTTCTTGGCAATCAGGACTCTAATCGTAGCCTGTATGCTATACCCGGCTTGGATTATGTGGCACATGACGATATTATGCCTTATGCTTCAGCGGAAAAGCATCCTTTGCATCATGAATTATTTGATAAATTTCTTACACATGTACCCAACAATGATCCCGCATTTCAGGGTCAGGATACGCTAAAAGCGTGGCAAGAAAAAAATCATCCATGGTTGGAATTGTCAGATGTACATAAGGAAACGACAGAAAATATTCGTGTCACTGTTATACCATTTTA
This sequence comes from Meiosimyza platycephala, assembly GCA_963662105.1. NCBI lineage: Eukaryota > Metazoa > Arthropoda > Insecta > Diptera > Lauxaniidae > Meiosimyza > Meiosimyza platycephala. The sequence continues at coordinate 454,513 of OY759209.1, forward strand.
TATGGGCTGTCGCGAAACACCGGCATCAAGTGTTTACTGGGTTGGTATATAATAAATAGACGTGTAACCGAATATGTAGCATAGTCTTTTTGTATTGTTTGTATATATTTTAGTGGCGCTATTGCATACGTCTGGAAAATCTTGGCACACTAAGCGTCCAACTACGTGAAAGACATTGGAGAATATTTTCACTTTCAGGCACACTAGAAACAGTACGCGGTCGTGGTGTTGTAGGACAGGAGCCTATACTAAGCCCGCGTTTACCTGCCTTCCAATATAGTAGTCATGTTAGTTTACAAGCACCCAGCGGACATATGTGGGGCACTTTTCGGCTAGAACGTGAAGATGGTCATACTTTTGACTGTAAAATTCCACCATTTTCATTAGAAAGCAAACCAGAAGATGCGGCGCCAGAAAAAACTGGTTTAGGTGGAGGCACAAAAAGAGATGATAGCGATTAAGTGATACGTATGAGGCTGTTGAAGTAGCTAGAATTTAAAACAACTGGATCTAATTTGGTTAGAGCAACAAACGCAAAGAAAGTGAAAGCAAAATATAAAAAAATAAAGTAAATTTTCCTTTAACAGAAATTTAATGTGTAGAAATAATTTAATTTTAAAAAATATGAATATGTTAAATTAAAAAATAAAATAACGAAGATGACAAACAATGTTTTCAAAAATTAAAATAGTACGTTTTATTTTTTTCAAATTTAAAACTATTGAGTTAAAGAATAAACTTCAACATTTCTGTAAACAGAAGTTTGCAATGAAAAATTAGACTAAGACTCTTGCTTATCTGAACTTCATTATCTGCTCATCAATAATTCCAACTCTTCAATCGTTTATGCAATGGCTGGTATTTTTATCGATTACAATATTAACTGAATTAAAAGGGTCAATTTCATAGAGTGATAAAACTCGTGTCCTAGCGAAATATAAAAATAAAAAATAACTTAACTTTTTCAATCCTTTTTGAAAAGCTTTTTTTTAATTCCGAAGTGTTTGTGTGATGATAAAAAAGTTCTCACATTTTCGATTGAATAATAATTTTGACAATTCTCGCTGCAAATGAGCAAAAAGGAGGTACACCGATGAGTATGTATGAATAATATACGTACTACAATCAAGATCAATAAGGAATAAAAATTGGATTAAGCACTGTCATAAGCAATTTGCTTATGGTTTGGAAAGATAACCACAATTGGATTCGATAAGTAAATTCCCATATTCCAAAACAAAAACCAAATTAAATTCAAATATGTATGTATACCTTAGAATTTTGTTTGTTTTTATGTAAAACTTCTAGACATATTTTTCTTCAAAAGAAGCGCAGACAAAAGTTATGAATAAGTCTTTTTCCCCGAAACTATTTTGTACACCTGCTCCCGTCTTTCTTTTAAATATTTCTTGATCAAATTATATCCGATTTCATACAATTTTACGATTTGTCGACTACACAAAGTTCGTTTTCGATTAAGAAAATTATAAAAAACAAGTTTAGCAAGTTTATCGTTAAGGTCCGTATTATGCGCTGTTAATGTGATATGATAGCACGAGCGAGCCGAGAGCATGGTTTTGATTTATATATATATGTATATCTAAAAGAAATTAAGTACGCTATAAGCTATATTTCATAATTTTTCTTTTATTTACTTGGCAGCTAGTTCTCATTTTTTGCTTCAACATTTAGTTTAAAATTAAAAGGTGCCATGTTATCTTGTATGCCAAAAATAACCTGAAGTGCGTCTAGTGAGGCTGTTTGTATGGCGGTGTCAAGATCTTCTCCGAATCCTAGGAATAGCAAATATTATATTAGTAAATGTAATCACATGGTAGTCAGTTAACTACTCGATCTTTAAATCAGCTTTTAGTCTGTAGACCCTATAATATACAAAGAGTTTAGCTATCATGACGTACTATATTTCAGTACAACTCTGCATACAACACTTTTCAACCGAAATTATTTTTCAAAATAACACTAAATACACCGTGAAGTTGTGCAATTTTTATACTGAATTAAATCCACCGAAATTACACTGGTGTGGTATTTTTTGGTTGGTTTTATAATTCTCATTATATATCGTCTATATAGAACAAAAACTGACTATCTTCACTGTCATGTGCTTGAGTTACAATACTTTTTGTAAGCACTTCCACAGCCAATAATAAAGAATTTACATTATTGAAAAGATTTGTTTCCGCATATTGAATTTTGAATGATGAAATTTGTATTAAAAACCAAATAACTCGAAAGCATGAAAATGTAGAAAAGGCACTGACGGGTTCACTCAATTCAATGTTCACTCAATTCAATGTTGAAGTCCTATTGGGGAATGCGAATGTCGTTTCTACTATTGACACTGTTCAGCACCGGTTCTACGTCGAGTTCGTAGCCCTTTTTTATGAAACTGATAATGCGATGTACTCTAAGGAAACGCAGGAGCAAATCCCTTCGTCGGTCTATCGAAATACTTAAACGTCTTATCAGCCCCATGCCTTTTGCATTTTATCGGTGCTCAATTGTAGATCGATCGCACTATCTAGAGCAATGTTCTTTCCATCACTAAGCCGTCCCTTTCAATTTATATTTAATAAATAAAGAAAAATATTTCATTGATTATGAAAAATATATGACAGCAATTTTTTACAAAAATTTATGAATATCCATATAGATTTATCTTCTTATGTATGTATAGTTACTAAAAAATTATATAAATTTCAGAAAGTTTCGAAAATAAACCATCATAATGTACACATATACATATAACTATGTATATAAATATAAAATTTTGATTTTGGCTTTCTATACGTAATTTGGGTCAAAATAATGCACAAATACAGAGTATAATTTCAGTGTCATCTAGCAAGATAGGGTCCGAAAAAGTACAGAAAGAAAGCTTTTAACTCCACTTGGGTCATAAGCACTTTCTCATAAGCTTGATTTACAAACATTGAAAATGTCATTATCTTTTTACCTTTGCCAACAATTTTTTTGTTGGAATAAATTCCCACTTGATATGCCGCTAATACTGTGTTCTTAGCACAATCACCAATGAGGCGTGGTTCCGGCTCAGGCATTTGACGCTCTTTGCATACCTGCCTTAAAACAGCTTCAGGATTTTCTATTTGCCATAGTTCAAGTAAATTCTGTTGATTTAATTGTGTGCAAATAAAGTCGCGTATAAAAAGAAAAGCACGGCCTTCATCTGACGACTTTTCTAATGCACCAACTATCGCGTGTAAGGTAGTTGCTAAAGTGTCTTCTGTAGGTGGATATTCAGAACTAAAAATCAGGTCCTTTACACCAAGATGCAATGCAACATCTGCTAAAGTGTTTTGACTTAACAAATAGGAAGTGAGTGCTTTCTGTCCCGCTTTCGGTAGTTGTGGCAGTGAATGTTTGATAAACAATTGTACATATTCCCTGATTAATCGTTCACCAATATCAGCTAATTTTCGATTGTCTTCCATTTGTATATCGGCTTCTTCAATACCAAGATCTCGTTGTCGCTTTTCTTCTCGAAATATATACGAACGATTGGTGAACGCGGTCTGTAGAAGAGGCAACTGAAAGTCTTCATGCAATCGCTTGCTAAAAGCAAACAATTCAGAACGATAATTCCATTCAATGAAACTAGAACGCGGTTGTGGTTCTTGAGGTCCTAATTTTTCCTGACGTTTTCGCAGTTCACGCAACGTGGGAGAGACCCATCTTTGAATAAAGCATTTGTTTGCTGAGAAATGTAAAGTGAATAGAAAATGGTATCATTATATATTTCAACGAACTTACAGACTGTGGGTATGAATTGCGATATAAGCAATGTCTTTATTGAAGAACGCAGCAATGACATTTTGTGTGAAGTACCAATTATTATATAATATGGGCTGGCTGTATTGCTGTTGGCTTATAAATATTATTATTATGAAAATAAACTTCTTAAAAGTGATGCTTGGATTTGCTTTTAGAACAACTTTAGACCTGATCCCGTTATGTCTTAAACAGAATTGAGTCGGAATCGGAAAACCGCTATAAAAAAAAAATAGAATGAAATCTAAATGGACGGGTATCCGTCGGTAGGTTACCAGTCGTACCTCGACGTTTACACAGGCAAATTCGGTGAAACAAATTCTTGTATATATTTTTTTGTGGTTTTTGTTTGGCATTTACAACATACGACAAATTTTGTACCTCGTCTCTTTGGTTTTTCCCCTCTTGGCCGTTAACAAGGAAACTTTTCGGCAAGAATTTGTGTGTGTAAGCGCCGAGTACGCAGCAATTCTGTTCAATTTATAGCGTCAAGTGAGTTATAATTTTTGACAGCGTATTTCCGTTGCCGCTTTTCCGATTTGACATGCAGTTTTGGTGTCAGCTAAAGAGAGACAGGCTCTACTACTAATTTACATTTAGTTATATTTGACAAGCAGCCGCCATTGCAGTGAAAATTTTTGTTGTCATCACAAATACGCGTTTTTGTGAAAAATTAATTTTAAAATTTACGAATTTAAACAATGTATTAAATTAAAATAAGAGTAGAAAAACAAAAGAAAATGTCATTGCAAACATACGGCGATAAACCCGTTGCATTTCAATTGGAAGAAGGTGGTGAATATTACTATGTCGGCTCGGAAGTGGGCAACTATTTGCGGCTTTTCCGTGGAATACTCTATAAAAAGTATCCTGGCATGACACGCATTGTGTTGTCAAATGAAGAACGCAAGCGTTTAGCTGATTCGGGATTAAGCTCACATATTTTGGCCAGTTCTGTCTCATTGTTAAGATCATGTGAAGTGGACGACATTATTGCGGGAAATGATGAAAAGTAGGTCGTTACTTGGTATATATTTTGGCGTAGCATTATTTTCTTTTCTCGATTGTTTTATTAGTACATACTAGTATCGTACCCACTTAGTCTTATTTTGTAATGATTTTGCCGACCTTTGACAAACAAAACGTCTTTGTCCATGGACCTCATTTCACCTCACTTTACCTTGCCTCTACCTCATGCAGCCATTAACGGCACATTACAAATTATTTTTTTTTTGCACATCTACAAAACACTACCTTTCCAATGATATAAGTTTCATTACCCTCTCTTTATTATGACTACAGTAATATGTACATCAAAATTAACGCTTTACTTTTTTGCTATTAAAATTTCATATGTTTACATTTTGTTTTGTATGTTTCTGTTGATTCAAAACTAAACTATTTCATTCCCATTTTTGTTTTTGCCTTGTATAAATATGTTACTCTTTTGTTGCTGATATATTTCTTACCAGCCTATAACTATTCCAGTTTGAAATTGTGTTACTTATTTTTGCGATTGTATACTTTTAAATTTTTTTCACGTCTAAAATTGCAGATATCGCGCCATATCTGTGAATACCTCAGAACCCCCATTGCCGCGAGAGAGCAAATCAAAGAAACAGCCACAGTATGTGCCAACTATGCCAAATTCTAGCCATCTGGATGCTGTACCACAAGCTACACCAATTAACCGAAATCGTGTTCATACAAAGAAAGTGCGTACATTCCCCATGTGCTTTGATGATACAGATCCTACAGCAAGTTTGGAAAATGCTGCACAAAAAGAGTGCTTGGTACCTATACGTCTGGATATGGAATTGGAGACGCAGAAGCTGCGTGATACGTTTACTTGGAATAAAAATGGTAAATTTTTTTTTGTAACTAAAAAAAAGCTGTAGCCGTAGGTATCGATTCAGCATCGATTCTTTTGTATCGGCCATCGAAAGGCTAATGGAAAGTGTTGGGGATAAAAATTGATATACAAAAAGATAAAAAGTTATCTGGGGTGGGTAAAACAGTCACCAATGATTGCTCATAATTCTCATTTAGTGCTTTCGAAGGAATCAATCGATAGTGTATCACCAGTAATTTCGCAAAATATATGTTTTAAAAAACTTTTACGTTCAGAATTTTTGTGTTGGCAATCAATCAGTCGCTTTCTGAACGTAAGTAGTGAAACAATTTGCACATTCAATATTAAACATTTCCATTACCAACACTATGACCGCTTACAAAGGCCGACAAAAATAAAATAAATATCAAAGTTATAGGGCAGATGAAAACACATCAAAAGTCTTCGTATGATTAGCGTTGACCCGCCTTTCATCGTATTCGAATTTGTACTAAAAAAATAGATATTTTGGTGAAAAATGCAGGTTTTTCTTGGAAAACATTGAAGCAATGTAACCTAGGTCAAATGTGAAACGTTAAAAAAACACGTTTTCAGGCGGCATGAAATTCTCCACTCAACAATATAACCTAGCACTAGTTCTTTTAAGAGTACAAAAGACATCTCGCTATGTATCGATAATGACTACGCTATTCTAATTGTGACCTCAGTTCGAAATACTAACGTAGCAATAAGCGAATGAATTTGATTTCAAGCAGCTTTTGTATTCTACTGATAGTATTAATTTGTTTTCCTTTGCAGAGAGTATGATAACGCCAGAACAATTTGCAGAAGTTTTGTGCGATGATTTGGACTTGAATCCTATACCATTTGTACCAGCGATCGCCCAGGCGATTCGTCAACAAATTGAAGCATTTCCCAGTGAACCACCAATACTTGAAGAGAGCTGTGATCAGCGTGTAATTGTTAAATTGAATATACACGTCGGAAATACTTCACTTGTGGACCAAGTTGAATGGGATATGTCAGAAAAAAATAACAATCCCGAAGAATTTGCAATAAAACTATGCGCCGAGTTGGGTTTAGGTGGAGAATTTGTTACCGCCATAGCTTACAGCATACGTGGTCAATTGTCCTGGCATTGTCGCACTTATGCGTTTAGTGAGGCACCTCTGTCAACTATCGATGTTCCATTCCGTAATCCCAGCGATGCAGATGCATGGGCACCATTTTTGGAAACTTTAACCGACGCTGAAATGGAGAAGAAAATAAGAGATCAAGATCGTAACACTAGACGAATGCGTCGCTTGGCTAATACAACAACTGGTTGGTAATTCAAATGAACATTTCACATTTACTTTTATTTTACAAATAAGAATCTTTAAAAATGTTTAATATCAATACTCTAACGAAAATAAAACTTAAAAGGAGAATTAATATAAACTTAATTTGATTTAATTTTTTCCCATTGAAGTCTACATTTTATTCTTATTGTGTAACACTTAATGAAAGTACAATTTTAGCATTCTTATTCTAAGTCATCAACTATCCGCCGAATCAGCTTTGTCCTGATCCTGATCACCATCATAAAATTCATTTTTTGGTTCAACCATTTTATCTTCATCGGCTTGAGAGATTCGTACATCTGAATCTGGCTCTTCTTTAACACGCAATTCTTCGATATCCATTGCATCAGGTGGCATTTGAACCATCTGTACACTTGGCGAATGTTGACACATTTTTAAGTTTTCGTACACATGCTTAACTATTAGCTCCAAATATTGTTTTGAATTAGCGTTTTCTTGCCGTGAATTGACTTCTGGATGCAGCGTAAAATCCGGCGCAAAAAACTCTAAATATTCAGTCATGGGTAATTCATTAGAAATATTTTCATCTACAAGCAACGACGTTTCATGCGTCCAACATCGTGCAACATTACGCAGCGTATAACCGCCACCACCAACCACAAGTGTAGGTACATTCAACTCTTTGACAAATTTTACACATTCCCCGTGACCTTTTGTGCTTAGAGAGAAGCAACCTAAACGGTCACCAGCTAACGAATCTGCACCACATTGTAAGACAATCGCGGTAGGACGATAGAATTCCATGACATAAGATATAATAGGTTTAAAAACTTGAAAATAACTTTGATCGTCAATGCCTTCTTTAAGTGGAACATTAACACTATAATGACGTCCGGATTCTGCACCAATTTCGTACATATCACCAGTGCCAGGAAAGAAGTAGTTGCCATATTTATGGAACGACACAGTCATAACGCGATCGGTGAGGTAGAATGCTTCTTGCACTCCATCCCCATGATGTACATCTATGTCAATATATAGTACACGAGGATGATATTTAAGCAGCTCCAATATGCCAATTACAATATCATTAACGTAACAAAACCCTTGATGTAAATAAAATAAATTTAATAAAAAAGGCAAGATTAAGCGAAATGTTTCCAAATAGAAAAAAACATGAAAACTTTCCTATAATTTTTCTTATTAAAGAAGAAGCAAAGCTGAATCAACATAAACGCAGTAAATTATATTTACCTGAAGCCTCAAATTTCTTTGCATGATGTAAGCCACCCGACCAATTAATACAAATATCACTGTGGTTATGGTTAAGTTTTTGTGCACCTTCCAGCGATGCACCAGTGTACATGGCACAAAATTCAAAAAGACCATCAAATACCGGACAATCTTCGCCTACACTAAAATGTGACAAATATTTTGTGTAACCAACAGCTAAAATTACGTTGAATTAATATAATTAATTTTTTTTTCAAAGTTAACCAACATACAATTGCATTGAATATTTTGCGGTGTAACTCGCTGCAAGAACTCAATGTATTCCTCACTATGAAAACGCAACATATCCTGAGCACTTGCTCTATTCGAAAGAATATACAATATTTATGTTTAAATTCGAGTTAAGTTTTAGTCTAACTTACTTGTAAGGACGATAGATTTTCATTTTTTTATGCAATCCATAATTCATCACTAAACTATGGGTGACCGATAAACGATGAGGTTTCATCGGATGACCCGGTCCGTAGTGGAAGTTGCCCACATCGGCATTGTAGAAATATGAAACACGACGGTTGCTTGCTGTAGTCATTGTTTATCAATAATCTATAGTAAATTTTTCATAAGCAAAATAATTAAAAGCACGCAAACTAAAAATAACAAACGGCGAGTTAGACTGAAATCCAAGTTCATGTCCAAGTTAAATGAGTTAAAACTTATTAATTTCTTGCATTTTATGCATATTGACAACTAAGCTAGCAGGGCTACCCGTGAATCAATTGAACAATGCAGTCCAAAAAAAAAAAACCAAACAAGTTGGATTTAATATTCGGCCCGATGTGCATATACTAATATGGGAACTATATCAAATACACACACACACATATCGCTACCCGTGAATCAATTGAACAATGCAGTCCAAAAAAAAAAACCAAACAAGTTGGATTTAATATTCGGCCCGATGTGCATATACTAATATGGGAACTATATCAAATACACACACACATATCGTCGGCATACAAGCAGAACTGACTATCTGACTATCAAATCCACAAAATTTTATTTTTTGTAGATGGACAATTCTGCTTGTGTGCCTACGATATATTTATATACATATCTGTGGTCACAAGGAATAACAGCTAAACTCGATATTTGATGAAAAGGCGAAACATAAGCATAAGCTATGTGTATATTCGTATGACTTATGCGTTGAACAGAATTGCACGGAATCGGAAAAGCGGCAACGGAATTCCGCTGTCAAAATTATAACACACTTGATGTTATGATATTGAAAAGAATTCCGGCGTACGACTGATAACCTACCGACGGATACCCGTCTATTTGGATTTAATTCTAATTTTTTTGACTAGAATTAAATAAACGGGTACCCGTCGGCAAGTTACCAGTAGTACGCCGCAATTTTGTTCAATTTTATACGATAAATTGTGATACTCGGCGTTTATACACACAAATTCTTGCCAAAAAGTTTCCTTGTTCGTTGGCAAGAGGGGAAAAACCAAAGAGACGAGGTACAAAATTTGTCGTTTGTTGCAAATGCAAAACAAAACCCACAAAATAGAATAGACAAGAATTTGTTTCACAGAATTTGCCTGTGTAAACGCCGAGTTATAATATTTGACAGCGAGTATCTATTATCAAATAATATTATTTTTCATTCTGCGGGTTTGTTTACAGATTAAAGTATGAATTCCACAAAAGAGAAAAACGAGGACTGGCTGGCTACCGAGAGTGACGAATATGATAAGGAAGTGTATGATAGTCAGGACTGCGACAACGATGATAATGATTATGATGACGATAACGATGACGAAGAAGGCTGCATTGAAGTGGGCAGTGAAAATACTAGAAGCTATGATAGGGAAACCGATTTGGAAGATGATATTAGTGCAACAAAACTATCGATTATGGAAGAAATAGTTGAAGTACTTAGAAGCAAAAGCCATGTCAACTGCTCTAATGCACTGGCACTCAACAAACAAATGCAGAAGAAACTTCTAAATGTACGTGACACAATGGTGCACCTACTAGATCGAATTAAAAATAGACTTTCATCTAACGAAAAAAGTTTGTTACTAGCAAGAAAGTATAAACAGAAAGGTGTTGGAATCAGAGGTGCATATTTAAGAGGTGGCACATTCTATTTCAAAGGAAATATGTTTTTCAAGGATATACACTGTAGAAGTTGTCCGAATAATTCTGACTACATACATCGTAGCGAGATAGAATGTGAAATGTTTCCTATGGACTTCGAACTGCGTGGTAGACATGTCTGGTCAATGACGGATAAATATGATATTGTGCAAGGCATAAAAGAGCAGGTTTGGATAATAACGATACATATTGTATGGTATATCTTTTATTTTGTCGGAGGACAAGAGTAAGCAACATCAAACGAAATTTGTCTATATTTAATTTGGATTTCGAGATAGTCGATATTTAACTTTTAGTTATGCTATTTTTTTAGTAAATTACCTGGAAATTCTCAGGTTTGTCAATTTATATAAACACTAACTTACTCCCATAGTCCTGTGTAAATGAATGTAAATAATATTAGGGGAAAAAATTATAACACAATATTTAAAATTTTATGAAATTATTGAACAATGTCTTAGAACTAACGATTTAACAGATTAAAAAGTTCGAAAAAATCTTGATAAAAGGGTTAATGGACCATTTGAGTTCCATTACATCCAGAGAGACGATTCCATTCATAATTAATAGTGCTGTCCCTTGTAAGAATTCATGGATAGACTAGTTAAATAAAATAAATCAAACCATGACTTAAGTACTTTCTCCTCAGAGTACTCAACTTTTTATTCATACATTTTTTTATAATCTTTATGTTTCAGGTTATAGACCATTTGAGTCCGATTACCTCTAAGTCAAGTAAACGCAAGGATCAGCTCGATAAAAAAATTTCATTGCATACAGAGAAACTGGCAAACCTTTTGGAAAAAGTAGATGATAGTTTTGAAATTGATTGGAAACTTATTTCAATCTACAATTTAAAGCATCGTCATTCGCCGTCTTCCTCCAATGCTATGTGGAATGTGTATTTAATGCCTGAACTGAAGCGCGGTGCTTGGAGTAATGAAGAAAATAAAAAACTTGTGGACGCTGCCAAACGGCACAACTTTGAAGATTGGAAGTCAATTGCAGCAGAAATGAGATGTCGCTCCGATTATCAATGTTTTGTACATTTCCAGACTAAACTTCATATGCTTATAAAACGAGAGTCAAAATGGACTGCAGCTGAAGATAAACGACTGCTTGAAATTGTTAATGTATGTACAATAAATGGTGTTATAAACTGGAATGCTGTTTCTGCTAGATTTCCTAATCGTACTAAGGCCAGATGTTGTATACGTTATTATTATACAGTTAACCCAATCTTAAGTCATGGTACCTCATTACTATTTTCTACTATATTAAAGTTTTATTTATGTTTTTTTATTTTCTAGCACCATTTACTCCAGAGGAGGACTTAATGCTTTTGGCAGCTGTCGAAGAATATGGTGAAAACTTCGCATGTATGCCGCGCACACTTTTTCCAAATCGATCAACACTTCAATTACGTAATCGTTATAAAAATACGCTTTGCAATCGAGATAAAAATAATGGATGGACCCGTGAAGAGGACAAAAAAATAATGGACTTCGTAGCAGAACATGGACAATCAAGTTGGACGAAATGTGCCGAAATGATTGGCACTCATACAAGAACAAGTTGTCGCGGACGCTTTGTTACAATCACAAAATTCCTTAAAAAAAATCCTAATGCTAGCATTGAAGATCTAATAAGTCGGCCGCGTCCTAAAGATAATTGCATCAGCTCACAAAATTGGACGGAAAAAATAATTGAGCTTCGTAACAATCCCGATGCATGGAAGTCAAAAACAAAATGCAAAAGAAAATTACAATTAGAGATGAAAAAAAATGAAGTAAAACCTGAAAAATCAGAAAAACCTGAAAGACATAAACAAAGATATATTAAAAAACTGCGCTCAAACGAATTGGAATTATATAATTTTCTTAAATATGCATACAATTTTAAATTGCAAAGTGATCCATGTCGCACGACTTTTTATAGACCGTTTTCGTTGGCAGTAGTCCAAAATGCTTGTGGTTTTCAAATCTCTCCATATCAAAGTTTTATACTTGATGAAACTTTGCCACACAATGTGGTAATGAGTTGTTCTGATATGTTAGAAATTGCGACGAATCAGCATGGTCTAAATCAGCATATGGCCGATTTGTGGGGATATCGGTTGCCTCCTAATTGGTCAGCATTAATGGGATTTCGATCTTTGTGTGTTCAATCTAATCAGGCGACACAAGCGATAAAGAATTCGGAGGACACAACCGTAACCGAAAATAGCCAAGCAGTTCAGCTGTTTCGACAACGCTTAAGAGTTGTGTTATACACAACTGCCCTGCTTAGCCGTTTAAACCCTAAAAATGTTCATAATTTAAAGAAAAGAATTGAATCCCAACAAATGCAAGAATCTTTAAGTCATACACAAATAGGTATGGATTCAATAGATATGGAATCATATGAGCCATGTGGGCAGGAACATACAAATTTGTCTATAGATGCTAGCGTATCGTCATGTCACAAACAAATAGGTATGGATTCTATGGTTATGGAATCATATGAGCCATTTAAGCGGGAACATACAAATCTGTCTATAGATTCTTGCGTATCATTAAGCTACATACAGACAGGTATGGACTCAATAGGTATGGAATCATACAAGCCATGTCAACAGGAACATATAAACCATTCTACAGATACTAGCGTATCGTCTAGTCACACACAAATAAGCATGGATTCCATAAATATTGAATCATATAAGCCATGCAAGGAAGAAAATATGGATCTGTGTATAGATACTAGAGTACAGTCAAATGAGGTGAAGAAAGAAATCAGAAAAAGAATTATGGAGAAGATGGCTTTCTCTAAGAAGCAAGCTAAATGTATGAAAATTCAAGAAGTATGTGAGGAAGAAATACTTATATCAGGAAAACAAATGCAAATTAAAATAGAATTAGAGTAAATTTTTATAATTAGGAAAGCTATAGCAAATACATTAATGTACATACATTCTATATTAATGTTCAACTTACAAAATGTATGAAAATTGAATTGTTTTTCTCAGAGTTACGGCTACGAAAAACTGGTTCAGCGGTTTAAAAAAATTAAAATTATTGTATGAGGTGCTTGAGCATAAGGCAGAACTAAAAATCGAAAAAAATTTAATTTTAGTTTACTGCACGGTAGGCTTGTGTTGTTAATATAGCTATAAGAAATTAGTAATTTCAAATAAAATAATAAAAACAATTGATTAAAATAAAGCGCATTTGAGCTTTTTGTTTTCAATTATGTAAGTTTTTTTAAATATATATACAGTGCAGTCGCGGTAACGTGACCACCGTCTAACGTGAACAACGCGGTAACGTGAACAAAATAAATTTTGCATTGACTACCTTGGAGCAAGATAAAATACGCAAAAGGCTGTTTATGTATTTTTAAATTCATTTTTTTTATAGTTTGTAAAGGAGTTTTTTGTTTTTTTAAAGTTTATGTTGTTACAAATGATATGAAGAATAAAAATTTGATGCAAAATACGTTGCAGCAACTGCTCTGCATAAATTTTGGTCTAAATTTTTATATTCGCTAAGGTGAACAATTTCGCTACCATGAACAGCCTTGGTTTTAATTAGTTCACGTTACCGGAACTGCACTATACATACATATGTTAGTCGTTAGTTTTTCTTTCATTATACGGTCTAATCGATTTTTATTTAATAAAAATTAAGCTACATAACTTTCCAAAATATGATAAAATAATTTTTACCTGAAAAAGTTGATCACCACTTTTATTTTAGGTAGCCAATATTAAAATAGTTCATATAAAAACTAGATTACCCTATTTTTTAGTCACATAATTTAAAAAAAAAATTAAGTACATACATACATACATACTCCAATTAACGGTTTTTTAAATTACTACAAGCCTATTTTAATTAGAGCGCACTCTATGTGATCTTATTATTTTGCAATTACCAAAAACTAGAAGACTTAACGAAAAAAATAACACCCCATTTGTTAAAATCAGTTCGCGCAATAACGTTTTAAAGTAAAGTAAAAAACCCCCGTTACTTGCTATGGGTTTATGATCGCCTGGTGTTTTGCAAATTTTCTACAGAAGTAGCTTTTTGACACTTACCTACTTAACTACCTTTTTAACTAATTCCTGCCCGTTTATTTCCTTTAGTTAAATTTCTTTTTGAGATATGTACTAATAATTTAATTACAAAAATAAACATGTACAGATATACAGTCTGGGAGGCAGTGTTTCATTTTTGAAGGTCATTTCCTCATGCTTAATGGAAGTTGAAGTAATGCTGAGTAAGGTTGTGAGAGGTCGACGAAAAAGTAAGCCACAATTGAGTTTCGCTCAATTTCTCGGAAAGTAAGCCACAAGTAAAAAATTTATGTTAAGACCAATGTTGTAGAGATGAAAACAACGATTTCATCCTCGAAAATTTTCGATTTGACCCACTTTTCATACTTTTAAAATTTTAACTACTATCTCCATTTTCGAAAAAATAAGGTTTTTATTGAAAGTTTTAAATTAACATTACTCGTTCAAAGCTGAAAATCAAAATTTCGCCCAAAATAACTATTTTTGCTCAAAGTTATAGTATTTATTAGAAACATTAAAACGGTGAAAGGTGGGTCTTATCGTATGGAGATTTTTCGGACATGAAATTTTTTAATTATGGCTTACTTTCCGAGTTATTGAGCGAAACTTTTTTCCTTAAATAAACATTTGCAAACAAATGAAGTGGGAGGACATGACCTTTAAAAATGCAACGCTGCTTCCCGTACTATAATGTCGATTGTTGATCAAAGAAAAGATTTATCACTTTTTAATTCACGTCATCAAAAAAACTTCGGGCCCGTCTTTCTTCTGGTATTCTTGAGTTCTTTTTACAGTTTGCTAATAATGTCTACTAGTATTAGGAAGTCCGCCGTATCAAAGCCACTTTACAAAGTAAAAACTCAGCTGCAAAGCCTTTTACTTACTGAGGCGTCTATCAGGGAGATTCCGTTATGATGGTAGGAGTGAGTTTAAAATAAATAATTACAAAAGTAGGCCATAATTTTTATAAAAGCGACAAACAAGTAACACATACGATTGGCTGAAACTTACTTGTGCCATCTACCTCTACCCATCGGCGTACTGCTCAGTAAGGCATCGACGTCACATGACTTCAGAAGGTTTCGTAACTGGATTAATAAAATATTTCCATATAAGATCGAAATGGTTCAAGCTTTACTATTATGTACTCATCAGTGCCTGCAGTATATACTACATACATACATACTTATCATTTAGAGCGTCGTCTCAGCGTCGTTTTTCTGCTTCCGAATCAAAATATTTCGTAAATACGACTTTAATGCCATAGTGCAGTCAAACCCTCGACAAAACACTTTTTAATAAAACTTATTTTTGGCGTGGTTTGGTTCGGGTCACCGAAAAAAATGTTAAATTGTATACTTGCATTCTACCACAAAATTAAAGTATACAATATAATTTATATATTTGCATAGCTATTTTGTCCTATCATGTCCGTAAATAAAAAAAACTTTATATACGTATATTCGGCTTGACGCTAGTGGGCCAGATACTTTTATTTTAATAAATTTAATATTTGCTGATTTTTAAGCATACATCACTGATATACTAGCTGTGTTTTTTTTGATCTGAATAAAGAAAACCTGAAACTAAAGAAAAGAAAAGAAAAACATATTTTATAAGCCAGATTTGGCCACATTCTTATGCACGGTCTTATTGAAGAATAATTTATTTATACGCGTCATAAAAAACACAGCTATTATTTAACTTTATTTTTATATTTCCAGCTTATTCCTATACTCATGTACATATATGTATTTTTTCTTTGTGTATAAAAGATTGAATTAATTCATTTACGTAAACCAACTCGAAATGCATTGCTGCAAAGAAACATTTATGTATACATACATATATCATAATTTTCAAACTTCAAAAAATAAATTGTTTTTAGTGGAAATAAAATATATATTTTAACTGCATATAGCAAATTAATTATTTGTTTATATGGTATAGTAATCTTAATTTGATTTTTAATATTTTCTTATAAATTGCAACAACAAATAAGTAATTCTTAACAATAAATTTACGAATATCTCAGCTTCTATCCTTTTATTTATGCATTTAATATGTGACATATATAAATGAATTCTGTACTATAATATATGTATATGTTTGTATATGTAGCGTAAACTTTATAAGCTAAATATGCATCACATAAATTTAAAATGTCCATATAAATTGATTTTATCTTTGAAGATTTAAATTTATTTATTAAAATTGCTAAAATCTGTTTTCAGTTTTATTGTAGGTTTCTGCTGTTTAGACGCTTGGCCATTTCGACTCTGCAGCTCATTTGCTTTATTTGCAATATTAATTGATTGTTGTTGATTACGTATAGCTGCTTCGAGTTTTTGTCGTAATTCGATCGATTGTCCCATAAGCGTTTTAAACTCTTGCGGGTATTTCGGTCCAATTTTCATAAGCCACTGCAATGATTGCTCATGTAATTGACGTTGATATTTGTGTGAAGTGCGTAATTTTGTTGGTTCACTTAAGTAGTTTATCAGCACGGGTACAAGCAATGTTAGCATTTGTATACCTTGACGCGAATAAATAAATTAGATAAAAAACACATTAAAATGAGACAAAAAATATTCAATTAAATGTGCAAATAAAATAAAATTAATTCTAATTTTTATAACGATAACTGAACTTATTAGTAGTACTTATTTTATTTTATATTTTGCTTAAGCAGTGAGTGTGCAGGTAATACAAATATTGAATAGATTATTGAATTAACTGTTTACACGGTGTTCAAATAAAGGACATATGCGCTAAAAGGTTAAAATATTTCAAAGTTAGGACTCTTAAATTAATATTTTTTTCGAACATTGATTAAGAACTGAAAGCTTAAGGTGGCAAATGGTACCAGCGCGCAGCCCCCAGAGAGGGTTTACTCGAAGTTGACACGTGAGAAGGGAAACCAAATACGTTACAAGAAAAACTTAGTTTTATTTTACAGTAGATTTCGGATCTATGACAATCCTTTCTTCCATAAAGATCTTTGCAAAAGAATCGTGGATAACAATTGGGTAACGATTGTTTACATAGATAGAAGGAGAATGTCAAAGTTAAATTTTATCGACATTTTTACCTCCTTTACAAAAAATATGTTAGTTTTGTCGTTGTTCTTAAGAAAATTTTCATGAATTTAATATGGGTATTTGACAATAACCAAAAAATGAAAAAAGATTTCAATTGTGGAATTTCTATGAAACAAACATTAAAAGTTTAACGAATTGGTCATCATTTATTTCATTCAATTACATTTGCATTGTAGAACTTGCGATTTAGACAGTAAGGTAAACTTCTAGTAGCTTGAAGAGATTTTTTATAGTACGTAACACAAGCTCACTACTCTATAAAAAATAAGTAATTTTTTTTATATAAAAACAGTGATCAAACGATTGAACATTCAATTATGATGTTTGAATTTACATGTAAATATCGAAATCGGAATTTTATAAATGGACCTTAGGCATTTATTAGTATGTTGGTAATGTATTATTAACAAGCGGCGTTGTGAGGGTGGGTTACACCCGGCGGAATGAAATCTTGAGCGGACCGATTGATACCCATCCACGAGACGTCTCGGCCGAAACTGTTGACATGATAGCAATTATTGCTTAGAATTTATTTTCGAAGAAATTAAGTGACTACCTCACTGTTAATTGGACTAGTGCAATAATAGTTCTGAATTAGTTTCAAAAGGGCTAGTACTACTTCCACCGTAAACCTCTTGTACCAATGTTGATGTCATTTGAAGACGCAATTGTCCCCCTTGGTGAAATGTGATAATGTCCAACTTATTGATTATTCTGTATACATGCCTGAATACGATTTCCGAATTTCAAACCTTCGCGTTCTATTACTTCCCCTATAAAGTGAAGCTCAAGATATTTTTTCAATCTTTGTTGACTTTGTATTTTAAACCTAAGGCAATCTTTCCAATATTTTACCTGCATTAATTTTAGTATCTAAATTTACTTCAGTCAATGCGATAATCAGCAAGGACATTAAGATTCGTCATTTTTAAGCGCAGTTTTAAACAAATTCAATAAGCAATGATTAACTGTACAAAGTGTGCGCTTACTTATAGAAAACAAAAAAATTAAAGAAAAATTTCAATTAGAAAAACATGCTACAGTTACAAATAGTGAACGGTGAAACACTAACACTAGATAAAACATCTATTCTTCTTTTTAAGAAGGAACAAAAAAAAAAAAAAACAAATTATACACAAAACATTTAAAGCCACATTTTGGAATTGCTATGCAATTCATATTTTTCTTTTATCTTTAACTTTATGTATACGTATAAAGCTAAGCATAATTTTGGCGACTCTCTGTAATTACCTTGCATTAAGTTTCCTATTTCAAATTACATAAATCAGGATGATTGGTGTTAGTGTTAATTGGAAGGCGTTTGAGAGAAAACAACAAATTTTTTTTTAACAATTAAAAAGTATTGTAAAATTGCAAAAGGTAAAAAAGATGATGGGAAGAGATCAATTTATGAAAATATTAAATAAAATTCTAATTAAATTGTTACAAAAACACTTTCAAACTAAAATATTGACAAATAGCAATAATTTTACACTTACGGTTTTGTGGCTCAGCCAACTCAATTAATGTCTCAACAGTCACTATGCTCTCTAAGAGTATTTGCAGTTCCAGTTCAGTACGTGGCTGATTTGCTGTTTCCACGTAGAGAACTTCAATAATACGCGGTGCTAAAGCATGTATATATGGTGTCGATATTTTCAAATCAGCTCTAGCGAAGATGGAACGTATTGTCTGTATGCATTTCAATTTGACTGATAAGTTTTCCGATTGTAAGCATTGCCTAAAATGATTTATGCATGGATATTGTAATGATGGTGC
Organism: Meiosimyza platycephala; assembly: GCA_963662105.1. Lineage (NCBI taxonomy): Eukaryota > Metazoa > Arthropoda > Insecta > Diptera > Lauxaniidae > Meiosimyza > Meiosimyza platycephala. Next base: position 473,818 of record OY759209.1, read on the forward strand.
TGAAACAACAGCAGCAGAGGTATTTAGTATAAAAACAGCAATAGCCAACACCATTGTGACTTCATCTACTCTTCGTTCATCATCGTCTCCTGCTGCAGTTTTTGTCAAATCAATTATGGTCGCTAATGCACTCTGTAATAGTTGTGACCATTCTGCAGAAATGGTTTCATCCTTACTCCATTTATCTATGCAAACTGATTTAAGACAATGCAATGTTGCCTGTACTGCACCAGTAGTGGCTAAAATTGTTGAATCAATTGCTGATTTATTAGCTATTTCTTTAATTATAGATGTAGTCATATACAATATTGTTGGCAATATTGTAAATGCACCTTTCGGTGAGCATAGTGCAGTTAGTTTTTCAACACATTGTAATCCACTCGCCACTAACATGCCATTATCTTCACCTAATGCACTAAAAAACGATTGAGAAGAGAAACTTTTAGCGGCCAACTCTTGTTTAAATTGCGTTGTGCTTAATTTAGTCGCTGAGTTTGGATTCATTGTAGGTATCTGGCGTACAAATACGCATAGACATACTTCTAAAACGGCGTAAACATGCGAATTACCAGGAACAACATCACCTGTGTCAGAGCCTTCACCCAAATTATTGACTGCAGCTTGTACGTTTACAGTTTCAGTGTTATCTGCAGTCTTGTGTTGCTCTATGTAGGTCTCTTTTTGAGTTTGTAAGCATTCCTCTGCAGCTTGTATGGACTGTTTGAGTATTTCAACGCAAAGCAATTGCACCAGCAGCTCATCTCGCGTAAGTATCTGACGATGTAGGACATTACAGAGTTCTATAACTATAGATTTATCTTTGATCAGTTGCTGCCGTGCCCACTTGGAATCAAAAATTGTATATAAAGACTGCAGACAACTTATAACATTTTTCGGTTTCTCTGATGTTCGTGTGCTACAAAGGGCTTCCATGCAGATACCAAAAATCATATGAAAACGATCAGCTGAAAGTGACCCATGAGAAATATTATTATTCGCTTCATAGCATGATGTCGATTTATTTGTTTCCAGATGCAAAGCGAAACCTTCGTCTCTGAGCCAAAGCGATGCTGCGTATAAAATTGGTGGCCATGATGTAAGATAATGCGGCTTCGATGAATTAATTGTGTCTGTGGTATAAAATGCACCACCATCATGTGGTAGTTGACTTTGAAATTCAGCTGGTAATAACAACAACGCATGATCTTTTAATGCAGAAAGCCAATGGGTTGAAAGATTACTTAGTTCCGGTTTTACCAACGTAAGTAAACTTTCACCACGACTTTCAAATTCACCAAATTCCCCACTACCACCGACTGCTTCATCGTCCAAATCTAAGCCACTTGTTAGTGGTGTTATTGTATTAGTACTGCTTAATTGCTTTTGTATCAACGAAGCAGGCGCTGTGCCATTACCAACCATTGCAACGATATAAACTTCAGCCCAAGCTTTGAGAATGCTTAGTTTCTCGAGTGTTGCCATTGATTCGTTGTATAGTTGTGTACTATTGGTTTTAGTGTGCAACTTATCTAAGGAAGACACAAGTAATTGATGCACACGTCGCAAATCATTTAGATCACGCGCTACGCCAGATCCAATCCAAGCAGAACAAACTTCACAAGCAGCGGCGGTGACATGAGATGGAGTGTCTGGGGAGAATGCTGGACGCAAAGCAGCACCAACCTGCAAAAGTAATTGAAATTTATGTCAGTTGCAAAAACCTTATAACTTTTACGAAATTTTACCTGAGCTTGAAATTGCTCCAACAATAAATGTCCCGGAAACTCCGGCTCTGGAACATTGGCAAAACGATCAATAATTTCTTGTAGGGTACGCAAGCCTTCTAAGCGCAATTGATCAGAGTCAGAAGTGGCGGCCATAAATGACATACGTATTAGATCGGACAAATGTAAAATTAAATAATCACCACGTGATTTTATCATTTGCATTTCTTTGGCCTGAATTAAATCAAAGTGTATTGGATTAGCTGATTCGCAGGTAGCAATAATTTTGCGTACACATTGTGCAGCAAAAACACGTGTAGGCCAACGTGGCTGCACGGCCGGATGAGTTGCGGTATTCTCTTCTGCATGATATTCATCAACGTCATCGTCTTCATCATCGTCCTCATCATCATCAGCTGCAGCAGCGGCGATACTACCACTTTTCACCTTACCGGCATTGTCACCAGTTGTTTGAATTTTAGCTGATACATCGTTTTTGTTCGAACTTGTGAGGTCTTCCTGTAAGGAGCTTTCAACAGCTACCGTAAGTACATTCTTACAGAGACTCAACCAAGAGGTGAGATTATCGGAAGCCAATATTTGAAGCATGGAAGTAAGTGTATCGTGTATGTTCTTTAACATTTCCGCATCGGTTTCTGAATCTAACATAGCAAACAATAGTCCGGGTAAACCGAATTCTGTTATAATTAAACCAGGACATTGCTCTGGTGTTATAAGAAGAGCTAGTTCGCAAACTTCTTTAGCCTCACGTTGAGCTAACTGGCGTAGACATGAAACTGCTGCCTTGCGCAGCATTAAATAATTGTCAGACAAAGTTTTCACTAGAGTTGGAACAAGTGAAGATAAGTTAACGTGACGCGGTGCAAACAAATGCAATTGTTGTAAACATCCAGTAGCCTCTGCTTGAACAAGGGGATCAGCGTGTGACTGCATTACGGCAGCTGCACACATGAATGATGACCGCATTGTACAGATTGCAGCAACGTTACCCTGAGTAAATCAATTTAAAAAAATATTTTAGTAGAATTATACGATATGTTGCGTAATAAAACAGAAAAATCTATAGTTGTGTTGTACTTTTAGTAATAGCTAGTTCAATTTAATAATTTTGTTGAAATCATCGAACCGCTTTTCTTGAAATTACTATATTGGCCTGGATACTAGTATTTGTCTTAGCTACCGAGAAAAAAGTTGAAACCAACGTAAAATTTGCGCAAAACTTTAGCTTGGCGTTATAAATAAAATGGAAAATCTTTCCTGTTCGCTAAAAAAGATTATTGAAGGTCAAAGGTCACGAGAATTACATTTCCGCAAATATCTTGAATCTTCATATATTTCAGGCGGCTGTTAGCATTCGCAACAGCCAACACATAAGTCAGACTTGAAGTCTTAATATTGAATTGAAGTCTGAGTTGTGTTAATTTGATATGTATGGCTGAACGGTGGATCCAAATGCAACCAAAAGATATAGATAGCCATTATAAAGGACCTTGAATTCTCTAATAAAATTTTCTGTCAAATGTGTCGGAACAATGCTTCACAAGATTTAGAGGTATAAACATGAACAAGGTGTTGCTTTACATGAACATCTCCTAAATGCAAATATCATAATGAAAACAAAAAAAAAACAATATCCTCTTCAAGTGCATTTAAGTATATGGTTAAGTTTGAATATTCATTACCTGACACGTTTGACTTTGAGGACTTTTTAGAGGATAATAAATTATCAAAATATTCTTAATTTACATACATATCGGTCATTCTACATATTACTGCACACTTTGTTCTTTTTTAAACGAAATATTTCTAGCACTATGGGGAACAGGATAAAAAACTTATCATTAATTTTGTTTAAAAACGCTTTAGTTTTATAAATAAATTAAAAAAAATAAAATAATTTGTTTAAACCTTAATTTTTTCATTTTTTGTAGATTTTTTTATATGTTACTCTGCAATCTATCCTAAGAATGTATCTGCCTTCAAATCGAAATACATTGTATCTCTGAAAATAAATTTTTGGACTTTTGGCTTTGAATGAATTGAAAGCGGTTCTACGTGAACAGAATAAATTTTTTTTGAGTATTTCCTTATACCTATTTTTGTCCAAACTATAATAACTTCTTAATAAATTGTCAGCAGAGTTTTTTGTCAGTTTACTAAAGTGTCATATAGAAAACTTTTTGATAATGCAGACTTTTCCACATTTATCCGCGAATTGTTCAACTAATATTACCTGCAACTCTGGGCCAACAGTTGTTATTAGCGCATTCAAAACTCTACCGATACACTGATGGACATCCACATTTGCATGAGGCACCGACAGCAATAGCTTCAAACATAACGACAATGTTGCCTCAATGTAACTACGAAACATTGGCCCACCAGAATCTGCTATCAAAGAGAGTGCATATAGCGACCATACTTGTACCACCGGTGATGAGGTATCCTGTGCCAGTGCTAGCAAAATAGAAACGCTTGTACTCAAATGTTGAGATGATCCCATGCCACCAACGTAACGATGCAAACAACCCAAAGCCAAAGAGTGTCCCGTACGTGTGACAACATCACGCGCCGATTTTAATTTATCGAATGAATTCTGCGCCAGCTCAGCTGTAAAACGAGAATCACCAACTACTTGTGCCATACGGCCAAGAGCTTCACTAGCGGCACAACGCAACGTTGAATTGGTGCTGACTAGCGCAGAAACAATTAATGATGTGGCACTCTTTTTAATCTCTTCTTGACCAATACCAGATTTACTCTCTGTAAGACCCTTGAGACCACTTAGTAAAGCTGTAAAAATATTCATTTGTACCGCTTCTTGACGGCTGCTCTTAGCTTGTTTAATACATTCGCCAAAGTGTTCTAGCATTTGGAGTCGGTGTTTATTTGCCACTTTAGGAAAGATGAGACCATAGAGTGTAACAGACATATCAATAACAGCTACACCCAACGGCAATGGACCAGGACACTGTTCGGTGGCTTTCGTTGTAGCAGTTGTATTATTCATTGTGGCATTCATTGGTGGACGATACAGACAGCACGGATCATGTTCAAGCGCGCCTGAACCAGCAGCGCTATTTGGCTGCAACTGTGAAAGAACGAGAGAGAGAATGAGAGATAAAGGAAATTCGTTTTTATGATAAAAGTACTTTAACTCAAACTTAAAACCAAAATGCCATTTGTTTGCACGGGCATGAAACATAAGTGACGCAAGAAAATATAATAAGATTCCTATTTTTATTGCATAATTTCTTTTAACGGATACCATAGATTTTTTTTATTTACTTGAAGCAAACTTCGTTTTTCTATGAATTTTGAGTTGCTGAATTCGAATCTGTTGCCCGTTTTGCCCCATCAATTCAGTTTTTTTTAGTTAGGGGAAGAACAAGAAATCGGCGTTTAAGAAAACTTGACCTGTTGGCACAAAACAGTACTAGATTTAGCTTCAGCGACCTGAAATTCATAAGGACACATGACCTGAGTAAAAAACAGTATTTGTGTAATTGATATATAGCGACGAGTCACTCTGATTTCATTTCCGTAGAAATGCTGAAAATAATAAAAATAAATATCAAATCTAAGAAATTTGAAAGGTAAGCAAACATTAAAGAATAAAGAACAACCTTAGATATGCAAAAAACTGCCGATAAAAATAAACTTAGAAAATCAGACAATTTCACACAATAGCTTTATCAAATATACTTTGGGAAATTGCCAAAATATCCATAGCACACAAACAGCAAAGTAAACAGCCAATAAGAGAAGGCAAAACAAAATCAAAGGAGTCATACAACAACACTTACATGCTCGCCATCAGATCTACGGTTGGGTTCCATCTTCAGTTTAGAGTTGGTTTTGCAGTATGGTTAAGAAATTTCGTTATGATTATTTGATTTTTATTTTGCATGCATTCGCATATTTAATAACGTTTTCATTGGTAGGAAAAATATACAAAGAAAAAGAAGTACAAGAGCTATTATTACTGTTAGCACGGGAATAAAGAGATAATATTTTTTTAGCAGGGGCGGTAACGATTAGGGTTTTAAGGCTAAAACATCATTACGTGATTGATTGTTTTATGGTTTTAATTTTTTCTGATCGAAACTATCTAATTTTTTATTTTAGAATAAAATCGTTAAATTTAATATTTAGTTTAGAAAAGGCTAAAACACGATTAAAATAAATAAAACCAATAATTTAAATTTTTTTGCTTCGCGCCGACGTTTCGAGGATTATTTGTCCTCTTCCTCAGGGCGTCTGTTTATTAACTCAATATTTATTTTAATTTATATCGTTTTAGCCTTTTCTAAACTAAATATCTAATTTTTTATTAATATCTTTTCATCATACGAATTTTCGATTTCGATCTCGATAAAAAATAGCCGTCATAGTATAGACCGAAAAAATATAATAAAAAGTTACAGTTCCGCACTGATTTTTTAAAATAAAAATTAAAATATTTAAATCATGCTAATTAGTACAATTGACCTTATGAGAAACCGAACGTTATGAAAATATTTTCGATATATGAAATTTATTAGGTATTCAGGTAATAGTTTTTGGCTATTAAAATTGAGTGCAAATTTTTAAAGCACCGATAAATCTTGGATAAGAATTCTTAACTTTTTTTATCGTTATTTTTTGAGTCTATATTTGCTTTAATTTCTTTGGGTCGGCCCACGTAAAATTTAAGAGGAATGGCGGTGACTTGCAATTCCGTATCCATACTATGAAATTTAAAGAGCTTTTTGTGGCAAGTTATACTCTCTTCAAAGTTTTCATTAGGGGCACCGTAAATAAAGCATATACTGTACCCGAGTCGTATTCCCATTCATAAAATGAAATTGACCATTGAAAATGAATCTTCGTATTGTTTAAGTGTTACCTAAACGTGATTCTTTTGTTAGAAGAATTGTGAGATTTTGCAACTGCAAATAACATCGAAATGGAATGCATTATTGTGGACTCTCGCTAAAGCAGAATACTCGATTTACGTAATTTTGTTATATGACACCGTCTAATGATCATATTTAAATCTGTTACATATACAATATACTCATATTTCTTTAACAAGTTTTTTTTTTGATTTTTTTATTTACATATCTATAGCTGTACAATACTTGTTTAGTTCTACAAAGTTGAGGAGGAGAATCTGTAGAAAAATTAGCTATGTATAATATAAGGAATCGAAACCCACCTGATCCTCGATGGTACGATGATCAGTTTCTTGCAGCCATGTACCCAAAATAATGGAGTCATCACCATGACAAAGTGCACGTAGTAAAGAATTAGTTGTGTTTGCTTGATTCTCCGAGAGTGTAAATTCCGAGACTAACATACGTAATAAATGTGTATAGGATGATTCCATTGCATTGGGCGGCAATAAAGTAAGTGTTTCATAAAGCCTAAGGCGCACCATTGCGGCTGGGGCTTTCAATTGTGTACCATAGCTTTTGATAACAGGAGCTAAACTATAATATCAAATGGAAATTTATAAATAATAAAGTATGAAAATTAACTTTTTTAACTCACTTCACTAACATAGCCAGTGCACTTTCAATTGGTGTCAGCAATCTGCGTGTTATATCATCAGTTACTAGGTCTGGACAGTTAAGCAAAAAACTATGCATCACCGATAAAGCACCGGCACGTCCTTCTAACGTCACTTGCCATGTAAAAGCATCTCCACGCGCTTTTTCAGATTCCAATTCTTTGTTCGATCTTGGAAAAGAATTACGCCACAAGAGTAACATGCGAGGCAATAGCCCCTTGACTACTGGTGAACCCAAAGTCATAATGGCGCCAATTAGCAACCAACCGGCTTGAGTGCGATGTAGAGACATGCGACTATTTTGGGAAGCGGAGCGTAATAGCTCTTCAGCGGAATTAAATACAACTTTACCTTTGGTGTGTGGTATGCCTAGAGGGGAGTAACGCACGCTACCCAAAATAGCAGCCAATGCAGAGCTATAGCCGGCAATGGCCTCGGGTGAAGAACGCATTTGTTCGATTGCCTCAACAAAACGATCAAGCAGCGGTGTAATTTGACTGGGTACTGCAACGCAGAAACAGCGCAAACACCAAGCGGCTGCTAGACGTGCAGCGGCACAGGGATGTACCAGGACGGCGCATGTTGCATCGATTGAGTTGAGAAATTGATCGTTTAGTAGGTTTTGGGCTGTTGTACCTAGGCCTAAAACAAGTGAGCCAAGTTCCTAAAAATTAAAAATAGCAAAGGTGAACAAAATTAACAATTGCGCAATTCCATATTTTAAATTTACCTGTAAAGCGCAAACCAACAAGTGCTGACTGAATAATGTCTCCTGATTTGAGTCTTTTGCATTTTCAGGATTAAAATCAATGGAATTCATTTGTTTAGCAATCAAGTGTATTAATTCTTTGCAAGCTGAAGTTTGTGCTTTTTCACCCAACATTTTACCAATAACTGAGCGCAGTATAAAATTGATACATTTACGCGAATAAACGGCATCCACATGTGAGGAAGCCGCCTTCGGATTGGCTACCAAATCTAAAATATGCGCCAGAAAAGTACTTAAATTACGTTCCAGCCAAACGCTGCCCATAAACTGCACAAACACTACATAGGAATGTGTTACACCGACACGCACTTCACGATTAACGCCAGAGGAGCCTTTGATAATTTCACCGGTACCCTTTAGAAAGGATACACCACCACGTAGAAAACCGGACATTAAAATTCCTAATGCTTCATCCAACGAGACATTACGTGGTTGATTTTTACCTTGCGTTTGCTGTGCACCTTGTTTTTTATTTCCACCTTGTGGTGCATCTGATGACTGCTGTGTAAATGCAAGTAACGTACCTAGTAGTTTCGCTACAGCACAACGCACTTCATAGTTGCTACCATCAAAAGCACGAAAACAAAGCGTTGCTAGACTTTCTAGTTCGGTTTGATAGAGGAAAGGTGTATGTTGGATCATTTCCAAAATACATTTAGCAGCTGCAACACGTACAGCCATCACGCGATCGGTAAGACAATGTTTGGTGGCCTTGTAGACGTCCTTGTGTACATTTGAAATGGCGGTTCCCATGCCGGCGCATACCTGTTGTAGCGAAAATAAATATTTATTGATTTATAATCAAGCAATAAATCACAATGAAAGGGGGTTGTGTTGAGGAGAAAGCTAGCTTTGACCTCACGTGAAAAAAGCTTGCGAAACAAAGAATAAACTGTGCCAATTTAGCGTGGTAACTTTTTTCTTCGTGACAATTTATGATTTATGTAGAGCAAACATAAACTGCAAAATACAAAGGGTCTTTAGTAGCATCAGGACTGAGATAAGAAATCCATTACTTTTACTATAATGCAAAATTTGATATAGCAAAGACTGTTAAATAATTTAAAACTTTGCATTCTCAACCGACTAGAAGTTTCATTCGGCAGAATGATCAGAACTGTTCCTCTCCGTCAAATCACATACGTTAAGAAAAATTGTGATGGGGTCCCATTAATGAAATGCAATAGAATTTTCTGGAGATTTCTCTGCGACAGAGCGCTGAAACTCATTCGCAGAAGTGGTCCAAACGATTATGTTGAAAGGAGAAATTGATCTGTTCTATATTACTTTTAGTTTAAAAGGTTTGAATATGAAATAAATACTTTTCTTCAACATTATGTTATTTTCAATATAATTTTAGATTTAATATTTCAGTTCCAATTATGAAATTATTATCTTATAGCCTATCATAAACAGAACATCTGAGCTTTTTCATCTTTTTACCTTTTCTAGTGTTATCATTATTTCAATGCGAGCTTGTGATTCAGCATTGCGTAGTGTGCGCAGTAGTATTTGCACTGTTTCTTCGTAGGAACGTCCCATCATTCGTCCCAATTTTTCATACATTGAGCCAAGTACACAAATTGCGGCCCTGAAGGTAGAAAAAAAAAATCAGAAAATAAAACAAAAGCACATTATAAATTTATGAATATGTAACACATACAACTTTGTTGGCAAATAACTTGGTGAATCATCTTTATTCTTGAGTATATCATTGCATGCATTTACTGTATCAAACAGCATAAATGTATCACCAACTGAAAACAGTGTGGCCAGACAGTTTGCAATTAATTTACGTGTTGGCGGTCCAGGCGAACCCTGAATTTGTTCAGTTAACTGTTGTACCAATTTTTTCTGAGATCCTTTAATATCGGATTTTTGTGCTGTAGGTAGCACTTTCTCAAGATAGCGCAACCATTCGAATATGAAAACTGGACGCTTTTGTTCTGGTATTTGCTTGAGCGCATCTTCATTTAGGGTGAGGCTATGTGAAAGCTCCATTTCATCAGTCGCAGTAGACTGCGTATTAATATCTCCGTCGTCTTCAATACAATTAGCGTCTTGATCGTAGCGTTGAAAAGATCTGAAATTAAATAAAAAAAAGTGATATTAATACAAGCGCTGATGGTGTCATTTTAGACATTGGTAGTATATCTTACTCTTAATTTGCATTTATTAGAAGACTTTTTTAATTGCACCATAGTCGTTTAGAAGTACAGACAAGACATTTTAAATTTAATAGTAAAAATGACAATGAGATTTTTGTTTTATTTTTAGACTGAGGGCTCTTTACTCGTATAATTTAAAATTGCCGCCAAAGACTTCAAAAATATACCTGAAGATGACTTAAGTCGATATATCGGGAATAAAATCTGAAAAACGAATTAAACTTTTCTTTTTATTCTACGTCCAGGGCCCAAAACAACATATATGTATATGTAGTATATGCAGTTTCGAACATGCACAAAAATAATGGATTCTATATCGAAAAACTACTTTATAGTACCCACCATCGGCATTTTAAATAAATTTTGGTTTGACTGAAAGATACTTGATATCACTTAATTGAACTATTAATTAATTGAATTGCAAGATTCAGTTTACATACATATGTATGCATGTAAGTAAGAATTTATTTTTTCATGAGAAAGTAGAAAATGTTTAAGGGGTTATGTCCAGTTAGATTGGCGAAAAAGCCGGTTTTGTAAGAATCCTCGTTTACATTTATTTTAAAAAATCTTTTTACAATTGATTAAATTAATATTCTAGTTTATATTCATATTTGCTTTTCTCATAAAAATTTTGACTTATGAAGTTGGTGCATCCGATATCCGAGAGCATCTCCAAAAACAAGTGTTTCACGGTGATCACAATATCTCTGAACTGTTTATATGAAATCAAAAAATTTTAAAGATATAGTTAATATATAGTAAAATCTAGTCCTTAATCGTCGGAATACGCGAAATACTAAATTTGAACAAAATGATGACTTTTCAAGAAAAAAATTTCGATTAAACACTGCAAGACTGTTAAATTACTACACTTCAGTCAATACTACTCACATTAGCTTAAGAGCAGGCTATATACTATTATAAAACTAAGTCAATTGATAATGCAAAATATTAGCACAAGCACTTTAGTCATAAAACACTGACCTTCTTGCAGCAATAATAAAGTATGTAGTTTATGACATTCATGCAATATGTATGTATGAATCTCATATAACAAAGCAAAATATTTGCTGACCAAGCAAAGCATAAGTAAACCAAAAAATAAGTAGTAGGATTTATGTTATACCAGTGAATAACAAAAGCAACAAGGATCCCTAAAGATTATTATTGTCCTATTGAAGATGATGCGCTGCTGATGCATATGAAAAGTTTTTGTTTGAGATGATTTCTTTATTTGCTTTCATATGCATAACACCCCCGAGCAATGCAGCAAAGTTAAGTCAGGCAGTAAGCACAATGAATATATGAATTGGATAAGTGATGAACTTTGCTTTTAACCTTTTTTTTCCGCAGTTGCAGTAATGTCTTAAGTGAAATTCGTAACGAAAGTGTTACATAGTCGTATGCAAAGAGTGGTTCAATAGGTATGGATACTCGCTGGCAAAACGTATTAAAATTATCAAAGCTTATTATGAAAATGACCGTCAAAAAGAAGAGCATATCGCGACTATCGACCAACTGAACGTACAATTTTGAATGTCGATAACAGATATGAAATCATAAAAAATAATATTTTTGAAAAACGCAGAAAAAAACAATACTTAATACTTGAGGAATTTCAGCACGTAACATTTGTATCAGAAAGTTCTTCAATGGAATATGCTGTTGAGCAATAACGACACATGCTTATGCAGTGTAACTATATAATTCGTTAACATATTTGCTATAGTACTCCTGGGCAGCGGCGACATCTTTGGTTTTAGAACGTTTGACATTTTGAAAAAAAAAGCCGAAGACAAGTTCATCATAGGTGTTCCTAATAAGCAGTGAGAATGAAATAAGTGGTTTTAAGTCTCAAGGGGTTTCCCGGGAGTGTGATACCCTAAATTAAAAAATAATGCACCAATTGAACCACTAGATAGTTTTTGGTCTCATCTTGGAAAGAGTTAACAGTTTTTACTTATCATTTCATACCGACGTAGCTTCTAAAAAGTTTTAGTGACAACATCACCCTCTTACGGAAGTAGGGGCACCTACTGGGTGTGCTGCTGTTTCTCTTTCTAAACATGATATTCCATTTACAGTTGACTTTAAGAGTCATTTTTTACAGTTCTGAAAGATTTATTTCGTTTTAGGTGAATTTTTAGAGAAATTTTTCTTTTTTTTGAACAAACACACAAACCAACGGATTTGCGTAAACAAATGGGTTAAAATACCAAAAATTATAGATTTGACAAATGTAAGGGTTGTGCAATGGTGAGGAAGGCGCGTGTAGTTCTTGCTGTGATATTTGAACAGGCCAGCAGAGAATCAGTGATGTACGAATAGTGCTTATGTAATTTAATATAGTAAAAGAAATATAGGATTTCTTAGGTTTTGATTGTTACCACAAAGTAAAACCATAGAAAGTATAAGGATTGCGCAGATAAAAAGAGGGTAACTGAGTGGAGAAATTTTCAAGCTAACGTAGCCAAGCTGACTATGTACTCGTTATGGTTTATCGCACTATGTGGAAAATAAAAATAAGAAAAGTACTAATGTATTACCTGAGAAGTTTAACTATAAAAACAAACAGAGCATATATATATTTTTTCCATACCTGCGTGCCTCTGTGAGAACCTTTCGCAAAAAGTGTGGTGTACGCGAAAAATTTAAATTTTCCATTTTAAAGAAAATGTGGACAACTGCGGATGACTATATGCGATTTCTTAGAAAAATATACAGTAATTTATGACGTATCTTTTAAATATTTTCACTAATGTATTTGTACATACAAGATAAAGCAGAAGAAAACACAATTTTCTTTTAGTTTTCTTTTCATTAAATCGATATTTTAACACCTTACTGCTGCAGCAGTAAAAACAGCACTAGCTGTTCACTTTTGAATAAACATAATATGAAGCAATAACAATACAAGTTATTTTTATTTCTTTTTTTTTAAGATTATGTACATCACTTGAGCTAGTAAAATTACTCTGCTTTTTAATTTGTACACTCTGTCGTACTTTGTCGCTGTTAAACAGTAAAATTCAGAGTCACAGCGATTTTATTTTTTGGATTGGCGTCGTACCGTTCACTTTGAAATACTGCAAGGAAATGACGACAATCGTTGAGCGAACAAACGAGCAATGAGCGACCCTTCTTCAACAACGGACTATCGAAAAAAAAAAGAAATGAGAAATGAAAATGTGAAATGGAAAATAAAAAGTTTGTTCGGTGCTCGCATACTCAGTCTTCTCAAAAACTATTTCATTCAACATACATATATGTTGTTCACATATGGGAAATGTTGTTGTCGGTCGCAGCAACATTTCTGAGTCTTGTTATGTTTGTAGCATAGTCTTCGTTATCTGGAGAGGGCTATTCAAGCTAGGGCTGCTAATGGGGGTGGGTGTTGGCAGGCGTCAATATGAGTGTTATATTTTCACACATATTTTTGCCGGGTCGCTCACATTTTATTACAGAACAGAAAATCCAAACATGTGAGAAGCATAGGAAAAAATAAAAATAAATAGAGAAAAAATAAAAAGCAAAATATGAAAACAAAAATAAGAAGAAAAAAAAACTGCCAATAACACTACTCTCGTAAGTCACATAAAAAATACATCTCAAGACTGATGTGCCTAAAAAATTCATTGGATTCTTTTTTTTTCTTTTTGTTTACTATCGATTTAGTTACATACAGGACTAAAGGAAGGGTGCGAACAGTGACATATTTTTTTAAAGGCAAGGCATTTTTGGCAATATTATTTTAAAATAAATGTTAGTGGTTGAACTTTGAACAACGCGACTAGCTATAGAAAAAAAATAAACTGTCTCACTGAAGAAATAAAGTTACAAAATAAATTGTTCTTACTACATTTATAAGTTTTATTAAAAAATAACAAAAAATGAGTTACATGTAATAAACTTTTCATTTCAAAGTTCACAGTAGTAAAATATAATTCTGCTGGGTGCTGACACTTGAGCAACATGCTGCGTATTCATAGCAGCTACAATTTAACGGAATAAATGTGTGATTTTGTTATTTGTTTTATATATAATTATCACTGCTAGCGATAGCGACATAGCTAGCAGCAAGTAGCGAATGTCGCGAGTGTCTTATGTTTCACTGTTTTTGCTGCTACGAATATTAGGAATTCACAAGATTTTCACAAGTCCAAAAACATTTCTTTCGTACTCGAACCAAATTTGGGTAGCTAAATAAGAAGAAATAAATTTTGGGTGATTTTATATGTGAAAAAAATACACAAACTTTAAAATATTATTAAGTGAAAATTGCGCAAATATTCACTTCATTTTCGTTTTTGGAACATTTTGTTTGGCTCAAATTTGATAGGCTATTTTTTATTTTTCTTTTTTGGCGGACTTTGCCTAAGGGGACGTCCATTAATAACGTGAGGTATTTTTAGAAAATTCGGACCCCCCCTCCCCTTGGTGAGATTTAGTGAGATCTGGCGGGACCCCCCCTCCCTTCCGTGAGATTTAAATTATAATTTTTAATGTGAATTCTATGCATTAAAAAGTTGACGTGAGGTTCTCCTTGATCCCCTCCCCCTCCTTAGTGAGATTTTGAAATTTTTAGCTCACGTAATTAATGGATGTCCCCTAACTACCCTAAATATATATGAACGAAGGATTTGTCTTATTTCGAGTACTTTTTATCGAATTATTTTTTTCTCACACAATAGAGAGACAGTTAAAATCTGTGATTTTTAAAGGCTGACCTTTTTTCCAACCTCTTAAATATAAGTGTAATCTTCGGGGCGGCTCATAAGGGAAGCAACGTGTTGTCTTCCAGACTTGAAGTTATATCAGGGGCCCGTTCTTGCAGAGAAGGATTAGAGTTATTACGTCCATATTCATTTAGCTTTTCAACTTTCGGAGATTGTTGTTCAATACGAACTAAGAAGGCCCTGTTAATCTTTAGCAGTTCATAGTTTCTTCAATTATAATATAAATTAAACGAGCGCATGCATAACGAGCGGGGTTGTATATCCACTTTAAGCGTATAAGAAAATGAATATTTCAGATAAAATAGGCAATACTCGTTTGCATAATAAATGCGTACCTATAATTATGACCTTTCGTAAGTTGTATCTCTTTGAAACTTCGAGCTATACATACTTACATACATATGTATGCACACAGAGCGGCTATCATTCGCATCAATCTTTTGCAAAAAGGGTGAACAAGTTGACAATGCGAACAACATGGAAAAGTGAAACTCTTCACAAGCTAAATAATTTATACATATTGTGGGAGGAAAATAAGATAGTTCAGTGCTAAAGTCACGCATCTTTGTAATAAAAATACAGGTATTAACTTATCAAGAAAATTGTTTTCTTTTCTTAATGTACTTATTTATCTGCATTGAAGATCTCACCTTAGCACTTCAACACTGTTGATACTGCTAATGCAAAGTTTCACAGCCTGGGAGCTTTTTATATTATATTTTTAAGCATTACATTTCTTAAGTCAATACAGAAGTACTACAAAATGCAAAAAATACAAATAAGGAAAGGATGCTGAAGCTTTGCTTCTTTTTGTAAGAAAAACATACACAATTTAATGAACGTAAAGAAGGTAACAGTACCTCCTGTTGATTTAATGCAATAAAGTGTAACTGAAGCACCGCAAAGAGATACATAGCAAAATGCGATTCATCAAAAGCTTACACTTGCTTAGCCATCGGGTAACGTATAAGTAGAGAGCACTCATATACTGGAGGAGGGTGCGTATACTCGTAATTGCATATGTATTTTTTGCTCAAATAAGCATAAAAAAGTTGTGCGGCAGGAATTAATGGCTTAAAACCAGCAGAATGATTATTTTAAATATTTAAGGAAAAAACATTTAAATGTTACTAAAATGGAGCACTAAAGAGAAATTCAAGTAGATATTATTTGTGAGAAATTCGAATGCACAACCTTGAGTATAGTGGTTATATAGTTTTGCTTATATGGGAAGTACCACGCCCTGTTCTCGTAATTCACTCACTTTTGATCTGGTGATAGGCTGCATCATTTTGTGTATTTTTTTGAAATTCGGTTGCTTTCACTAAAATATTTCTTTAAATGAAGTTTTTTGAAATACATATGTATTTGTCCAGGGCTTATCCTTACCATTCGTACACTGAGAAAACGATTTGTTTGATTATAACAAATTTTTATTTCATATAGAGCAATCAAATATTTATTTGAGTCAAACAAATTGTATTTGGCACAGTGGTATATATTAGTTGAAGCATTTTATGTTTGACTCAATCAAATATTTTTTATATTCAAACATATCGATTTCTCAGTCTACTGTTTGCGTGAACTTTGGTATTATTATTATAAAAATCTCTCTCAGCACAGCGTTTTAAATATTTTATTTGTATCGAAAATGGGAGGGAGCCGATTTTGCATATTTTCAATCCCACGAGCTATGATTTAAAGTAAAGCCAATGTAAGAGATTTCATCAGAGTAATATAGCATAGTTTTTTCGTAATCGTGATTTCGCAGTAAGACAGGAAGACATCTTTCAAAGGTTGGTACTTTCGACCATGATTATTTTATGATACTGGAGTCGCCATCTATATGTCAGGCTGAATACTTTTGAGACTATCTTCGTAATATATATGTATGAAAACCTAACGAAACCGTTTTTAAGTTTTGGGAACCTTGCATTTAAATATTTATATAAAATAAGAACAATATTCAAACAAAGTGCTTTTTAACTTCTTTAGAGAAACCCCCTCCCCCACACAAGTCTTTCATATAAAATATGTATCAATTAATGTAAAATTTCTATTGAAAAATTTTTTCTCTTGACAAGTTCTTAAGGTTTCTCAGAGTGCTGCAAGATTGCCTAACATAGAAAAATATCAGAGTCCGAAAACTGTTTTGAGAAATTTTCCAAAATCAATCATACAGAAGTTTAAAAAAACAAAAAAAAAAAACAAAAGTCTAATTGAGATGAGTTATTGCTTTTATTTTATTCATAATTTGTTTTGTTTTTATTTTTAGCGAAGAATGAATGATTCGTCATCAAAGCTATGCCCAAATATGTAACGTTTCAATAGCTTTGTTATGAGAGAAGTTAAAAATTATAAAAAAAAATATTACTGTGTCAATTAATGGAATGAGCACATTTCGCAAAAAAAAGAAACGAAAAAAAACAATATATGGGCATAAATTTGTGACGTCATTTTCGTTTTTCAACGGCGCAATTCTGTTTATGTTTGTTCCGTTCCTGGTTCCCAGTCATATGATAGCAAATTTTAATATTAATGATTAAACGGATGCTTATATGATATGATTACATTGACTATTATTATGAACACACATTTTGATTTTATGATTAGTACATACAAGCTGAAAAATATAAAAATTTAAAAATTACACTGAGCTACAAATACATACATATGCAATGGAAGAGTTTCTGCTTTCTGATCACGTGTCAAAAGTTACAATTAGTTCTGATAGGATGCATATGAAAAAAATACCCGTGTATCTTCCTTCTTTTGCATCACGCCAGAAAAATTTTTAATTAGCATTATAGTTTTCTTTCTATCAGGTATTCTACTTTGTCGTTAATTAAATTTTTTAGAAGATAATAATCATTTTTTTATAAATTAAATGAATGAATGTATTTCCAGTAAAAATGTTTAAAAAAACTTTATATCAAAAAAATTATTAAAAAATGCCAAATTCTCAAAAAATACGGCATTCCATATCAACCAAAAGTTGAAATTAGTTCGACTGTATTAGAAGCCGTTGGTCTCTTATAATGGGTCATCTATTAATGTGACTTCATTTTGGTGATGGCGATCCCTTCACCCCTCTTCTTACTTCGAAGCTTCGTAGTCTTTCTCGGATAAATCAAAGCATGTAAGGCGCACAACACATATTCGCTTGTAAATTTGTCAGTTCGCATGTCAGTCGGTTTGGATTCCCTCTTCTCTACCACCTAGTTTTTTTTTTTATCCCGAATCTACTCCTCTTAGCAAACCACGTAGTTTATAGACGACTGCTGATGTAAACTATGACATACATTGCGTTGTCTGACCTTTGTTATGAAAATTTTCTCATAATCTTAATTTTATTCAAAAATAACCGTTATTTCTGATTATTATTTTCTTCGATCAGTAATAATCATTATTTTGGATTTTTATTTTGCTTGTGTAATTCACAGTTTGTTGCAGATAATTCAAAAGAAATGAACTCCAAAAATTTTGTTATTCGAGTTATATAAATTATTAAAAAAAATAAAGAAAAGTAAAAAACGAATATGCATTGACGCCTTTAAAAAAGCAAAAAAAAAACTCTGAAATTTATTACACAGTGTATTTTTAAATTGGCATAAATGAAGCCAAGAATGTGCACAAACCAAGCCAGCTAATTTTGATATTTTTAATTTTATTATCATTATTTTTTAAATTACTGGTTTGCTAATTTTAACATTATTTTGGGTTTTTTTTTTAAATCCAACTATGGTAAAAATATCAATGCCGGTATATAGCGTAAGGCCTTTACAGTTGCACTACTTGGATTAGCCAAATCCTTGATGATTCCTTGTATGCGTGAAACTACATCACTACGTTGTACATCACGCCGATCAAGCATGCGTTTAAATAGCGTATAAAGTTGCCGCTCTGCCGAAGCATGTGATAGCTCATACAAATCTTTCAACAGCTCTTCAGAGTAGCCTTCATATTTGCTGAGATTTGCAGCTTTAGCATCGCGTTTAAGTAAATCGTAAACAAGTAAAAACTCAACATATGGTTTTGTAGGTGGAACACGCTTTTTACCCGCCGTTGATGTGCTAGACCAACGATCCATAGCTGTGTCGGGATCAAAAGCAACACGTCCATAATTATCGTCGTAAATACGTAAGAAGTTATCTAGCGATTCAACATCATTCGTGAATTCATCATGATTGATTTCAGTTTGTATATCACGTATTAGCGATAACGGTGGACCATCAAAATCAAAATTAGAATCATCACCGATTTCATCGAAGCTTGCATAGCCTTCAAGCTTTTGTGTTGGTTTTCCTGAGCGCAGTGGTATTGGATGTGGTGCATAAAGACCTGGTTTATGCGGTGGTGTAGGCTTTGCCGTTGTGGTAGAAGTAGTGGTGGTTGTAACTGCCCACCAATCCGGTGGTTTCCACCAGCCGGTAGTTATGCTTGGTTTTACTGTTGTTGGAGTTATTGGTGTAGTGCTGCCAATTTCGGCAGCTAATTCTTCATCACTGAGGCTAAATGGTGGTTCAACGGTTGTTGTAGATAGGGGCTCATACTGCAGGTGATCAATGTAATATGCCAACGCTTGCATAGAAGCAGGTAAGTAGCTGGTAAGTAAGTTAGTGGCACTTGTTGGCTGGTTGTTGAGTTGTAATAAACATAACGTGGTTATGTATAAGGTTTGTAGTGCAAACATTTCGAAAAGTTCTTACTGCTTAGAGTAAGTGTTTTTACATAATTATTGAGCAATAATATGCACACTGCACATGACTAAAGATCTTTTTAGTTTTTTGACTTTTTATTAAGAACAAATGAATGCGTTATATTTTGACACGTTCCAGTTTAAGATGACAATGAACGACACACTTCTTTTACTGAAAAGCAAATTCAGACTAATCGATATGATCATTTTTGGAAGTTAAGTATTTGTTGTTGGTGCTGTTTCTGCTTCTGATGATGGTGACTGGTTTGGTCATTTTTTGGTATTTCTTAAGTTGAAGATTATTTTTGCGTGCTGACGCTACAGTTGGCATTAATAGAAGTCTATTACAACTTACAAGTAGATAATAGCGGACAAGGTTTTTTTCAAAGATTTTCACCATCATAAATTTTGTGTGAAAATAATTTGATGTAAAAATAATTTGAGTCATCGGTCATCGTATCAGTTTAACATGAATGTTGTTTTTAAAACAAAACGATAAATTGGGGCACACAACGCTCTAACATTTTTCATATCTTGTACTGCTCATGTCATGGCGCTTTTGAATTCGAATTTTTGTAGAGTCAATTTTTTGAAATGATTTTGTTTTAAATGTCTTCGCACAATAACATTGAAAATTATTTTTGTTTACTTTTGCTTCTTATACAAGTTTCGTTCATGTAAGCATTTGGTTCAATTTTCATTGATATTTGTAAGTAATAAATTTAGTAATCAATATAGTAATCGAAGAAAACTTTTCGATCATATGTAAGCGAAGAAATTTGCTTAAAAAGAAAGTTTTTTTAATTCTTAAAAATATTTTGGTTTAAATTATCGTTATACTTAAAATCAGGCCCATAAAAATGAGATTTTCACATATATAATATTTATAAACCATTATAAAAGGTGAATTTCTGATTGGATTTACATAAATTTAAACTTATTCAGAAGATATTGAGCTTTTCTTTCTGCTATTATATCGTATGGTATTTTTTTAGCGAAATTCCAAGCTAAAAATGTTTGGAGAATGCGTATTTTCGAGCAAACAAATTTTCTATGCAAAAATCTAACTGTTTGGAATACGTTAGGACATGGCAAGCAATTTATTAATATTTCGAGATAATTTTCAATACGTTCATCTTGTTAAGAAACATTTGTTTTCTCGGAATTTGATGCTTAATTCGAAGCTCATTTAAGATTTAATCGAAAAAACTCTTTGATATTGAAATTTAATTGAACCATTTGGAGCACATTTAGACATCCAAGACTTATTTAGAGTTATTTCAGAAAGATTTTTTGTAGTTTTTTTCGCAAATAAAAATAAAGCCTTGGAATCACATTTTATTGAGAAGTATTTATGGTCAATTTACTTAATTTTCAGGAACGAAACACAACTCATATGAAAAATATTCAAAATTAACAATAAAAGTCAACCCTTTTCAATCTCACAAGTCGTCAATGCCAACACTATTCTTAATACAAAAGGTTAATAACTTTCTTTCACAGTATATGCGTAATTTTGTAACAAAGAAACCTGCCAAACTTCTGAATATTCATAAGTATACAAACGAATAAAAAAATTACCAATATACATACATATGTACATATATAAAAAAATTTGAAAATAAAATAAACCAGAATTTTGGGTATAACAACAAACAACAAATTAATTTAAAATACAGCTAAAGATGAGTACCAGGTAAAGGCTTTGCATAATATATACCGAGCTCTCACTATTTAAAGTGAGAATGAATGTCAGGCGATATCATAACTTATGTAGACCTGAGTATCTACTAGAAAGTAAATGGTGAAGATGCATGTCAATGTTTTCACTTCACTTTTATTTAAGAGCTTCCAGGCAGCATCGAAAACAAAATACAGAATACACACGCACACCTATACAGGCCCCCGCATCTCTGCTGTCTAAACGTAACATCAAGATATGTGTCATTGTGTCTTGGTAACGGAAATCATAGAATTTTAGGAGCAAAATGGGAACAAAAAATATTGGTAGTTAAACGTAGAACGTAAGTTTATACAAAGTTAGCTCGCAACATAAATTGGACTAGTTGATTGTGGACAACTGTTGATTTAATGATAAATCAGCAGCTTGTAGTGTACATCTAAATATCATAAGAGGGTTGACCGTAAACAAAGTTCGACGACCGATCAAAATGAAATGCATAACATTCTTTCTTATATAGGAGAAAGAAAGATTTTACTACATATTGTGAACGGATTTTTTTCGATGTCATTTTTGTCCCTTTTGTGTTTTCATTTGCAAAACAGTTCGAGGTTATTGACTTATGAATACGCACAGAATGCATTAAAAAAGCAACGTAAAGCTTTGGTGCTCTTAAATAAGTAAAAGAAGAAGTTTTTGAGTGCATTTCTTAAAAGAGATTCTATAAATCAAAATAATTTTAATTTTGCATGCTAACTAAAAGTAAATCTAAGGATACGATCATTGCAATGTGTTACAATCGAAAACAACCTTTTTATTCCTTTAAACATAACTTTTTTGTTTACTATTCAAAATAGTTCACAAGTTTTACAAATTTTAGTTTAATTTTTCACAAGTCAAAAATTAAAACTGATTGAGAAAATGATTTCCTAGACATGAAATGCAAATCGAATTTTCAATTCGGTTAAAACATGCATTGCCCCAGGCTTTACAACTACAACATGATGTATCTACAATACACATATGTATTTTAAGCATGAATGTGAATAAATTAAATGTCAATAAAATCTTTACAAAATATTACGTTAGTTAGTTACAACTACCAGTTACATAAAAAAAAACATTTAAGCTTTTTGTCTAAATCGTTTTCTCGTGTTCTTATCTGCTGGATAAATCACGTTTTGATTTTAAAATTCATCTCATATGTTTTCTTTTCAATTATGATACCATATTCCGTTAAGAGCTAAAAATCATGAGAACTTTGTATGCAACGTTTTGATAATGGTGTGATGAATAGAAAAACCCACCAAAAATATTTCATACAAACTTAGGCCAAGTTCAAATTTTATTATCAATTTCTTAGTGATTTAAGGAATATCAGACATAAGAAATTGCCAAAAATAATGAAAGGATAGCCAAACCTACTACACTAACACATGGCGGTCAAATGAAGTACATACATAGTAGGTTCGTACTTTTACGACCAAAGTGTTTTATTTTTTCAAAGCTCCGATGATAGGGTTTTAAGTTTTACTAACCTTCGAACTGGATGCAATTTCTAACCTTTTTAAAAAAACCCGTATTTCATTTAAGTACCAACAAAGTGGTGGGAAACATTGCTTTTGCTGTGGGTCGGTACTGCAAATCGAATATATGTATCGGATATTGATTTCGTTTAAAATTAACTCAGAAAAACGTTGGCATACCGAAATTGATTACTGCGAAACAGCCTTCGCATAACCTTTACCTATAATTTTACTAATAATGGTTCTATTCATATATGAAATAATAAATAAAAATTTATGCCTCTAATAAATACATATTTTTATATGGTATAAAAATTAAAGAGTTTGAGTACCACTGCGTAGTGACCAGTTCAGAGTGTATAATAAAAAAATATTGTCATCTGCTATATTGAAAAACTGGAAAATTGATTGCACAGAAAGATTAGATTAAACCCTCTCCTCAGTAAAATCACATGCATGGTTTGAGTTACATCTTAAATAACTACATGAAAGTAAATTATCATATTACAGACACAGTTGAATAGTTTTGATATGAAATTTTTAATAAATTTAAATATAAGATTGATTTATGGTCAAAATTAAAAATTTTAATACTTTTTCGTGGCATGTGTGAAAAATCCTAAATTTAGGTCAATGAAAACTCGCTTCTAATTTACAAAATATAGGTTTTCTGATCTATAAACTTACCTCGATGTAGACTTTTATTATTGTAACACTATAAATTTTATAATTTCATTGTAATTCGCAAGCAAAATTTCGGGTTCTAATTTTTATTGCACTTTTCATTCGTTTGAACAGATATATCAATATAATAATCGCTTTTATTTTTATTTAGCTTAAATTTTCGCGATTAATTAATTAATTAATTAATAATTCCACAGAAAACTCTTGACAAAAGTGTGAAAGTTAGCTGTCAATTTTTCAACATTTGGTCTGCGTGTTGGTATTAGTGCTTGGATGTCAAAAGTGGAGTTCAGACCATCAATTTTTTATGAAAGTCCTTGCCAAACAGTTTGCCCATTAACTAGAGTCAAAAATACAACAGTTAAAACATCCATCTATTATGAAGTATTTATATTCATTATACTAGCAGCGTGAAGTGCGCTTCTAGAAATTACAAAATTGACAAAAACTATACTGGAAAATTGGAACAGAATAATGTCAAAAATTTAGCTATTAAAATTGTTTTTTTTTCAATCGGAAAATATACTCGTATCTTTAAAGTAGCAGCAGATCCAATTTGGCAATTCTAGATTCTACGTAAATCAATATGGCTTATATCAATCTTGAAACTAACGATGGAATTTTAATTCGGCTACCCTAACTGTCATACATGCGTTTGATACACTAGTGTCATAAACACAAGGCCTGTCATTTTATACAGTGCGCGTAGAAAAATGTTGTCTACTTGTAGGCTGATACATTTTCATACAAGCCCAACGTATGTAAATAAAAGTCAGCTGCTTTTGACAGCAAGGGAAAATATTGCCCAATAAAAACAGATATTTCATTTGAATAAATTTAATTCTTTCAAATTTTTAGTTAATATAGTGAAGTAGTAAAGAAAATCAAACGCATAAGGATGATGATTAAAAACGCTCCAAAGTTTTTGCAAATCTGCAGGGAACTATTACCCGAATTGAATGTAGCAGTAGCAACAGTAAACACTAAAATGAATTTGGATATAGAAACGATAGTCTGCCAATTATATCAAAAATATTTCGCAACAATGGTGCTGCAGGGCACAACAAACAGTGGCAATTGTGGTGACGTGTCCAACATATGTACGATGCTCGAAACGACAACGAATCAAAGTGCACGTAATATTCCGCAAACTATTGACGATGTTTGGATTTTTGGCTACGGTTCACTAGTGTGGAAGGCAGATTTTCCATTTATTGATCGCCGAAAGGGTTTCATACGTGGCTATCAGCGTCGCTTCTTTCAGCATAGTATCGATCATCGCGGAACATATGAGCGGCCCGGGCGGGTTGTTACTTTGCTGCCAACTGCACAGCCAGAGGATCGGGTATATGGCGTGGCGTATCGTATTGCAGCACAACAGAAAGGAGAAGTTCTAGCGCACTTGGACTATCGCGAAAAAAATGGTTATGTACGTTGTACACTAGAGTTTCAAGAATTTCCGGAGGAGACGGGCAAGCGTTGTGACATTATTATGTACATAGCAACACCAGAAAATGAGTCATACGCAGGCGCTGTGTGGCAATTAGATAGTATAGCTGAGCAAATATTCACCTCAGCTGGACCAAGTGGACCCAATCGCGAGTACCTTTTTAATTTGGCTAATGCAATGCGTACGCTTTTCCCGGGTGTGGAAGACGAGCATTTGTTCGATTTAGAAGCTGCGGTGCGGCAACGTATCAGTGCTGATGAAGCGCAAATGCTGGAACAAGCATTAAAGCGCACAATTCGCCACGTTTTGGATAAAGCTATGCAGGAGTCAGACACAAGTACAGATGTAACATCAGTACAGCTATTTAAACAGCTTTTGGAAAAATGTGAAAAGCCCGGTTGGAGAGAAGCGTTTTTAAGGCTGTCATAGACAAAGTCTAGACGCCACTTTTCTTAAAATACAGCCTAAGTGATTTAAATTTTTTATGTATTCCATTTTAGAAACAAAATACCAAATCTTATTTGAAATTTTAAATATATTTAGATGATTTAAAAAATTATAAATAGCAAATTATACAAACTACGAAATCGTTAATGTGTAATTTTTGGCTTTTCAGATATTGAACAACTTTTTTATTTTGTTTTTTAGATTTTATCAAATGTTGCATACAAAGTTCTTGGTATCACAATAATGACCACAACAATAAAACAAATTACATAGAAAAAAACACACTTAAAACTCTTAAAGACGCAGTGACTTATCTTTAGTCCTTGAAGAAAACTGCTAATAGGCATAACTAATTGTGATAGACGGACTTTGTAAGGAAAGCGAACAGTTTAGCCTACTTACAGGATTTTAAAAAATGTGCTCCTTACAAGAATTTTGTCAGAAAACAAATGCAGAGTATCAGACAAACACAAGTTAGTTAAAAATGAAGCAAAATGAAAACCCCAATATGAAAAAATGATAGTCTTCTGCCAATAAGTATGCTGAGGAGGGGAGTTTTTGCCACAGTTCAGGCTTTTGATAGCCTAAATCATTAAGCCTAAGCCACTGCTCTACAGTAAAGTATATATTCTTTCTTCCGGCGACTTGAGAATAGTTAACACATCATGCCGGCCAAGTGATGGAGTCTTTACCAATGTTCAAGCTGATAACACTATTAGAGATATACCTAAATCTAACAATTGCTTTACGCGACTTAGTGGATATTAATTTAAAGCTGTCTCTTAAATTTCTAAATGAACCGAAATGTCTGATAAAAATCTTGGAGCTTATGAAATTATTTTTTTGAATGAAAATTCGGTGCTTTGATAATAAATTAATATATAAATCGATACGGATCCCTTACAAGTACCCCAAATATTATTATGTATAACGATTCAAATTATGAAGGCTATACCATCTCGTATACAATGGCTCCTGATGTTGCTGATAACGAAACTGGCATCAAATTTTGATAAGAAAAGGGAGTTTCTTTAGACTTTGTTCAGGAAATTATAATTTTTCTTGATTATCTTGACCAGATAAATAGTAAGTCATTACAAGCCTTAGTTCTGTAACTAAGAGTCAGCACGTTACAAAGTCGCCAATAGCGAAAAAACAATCAAATAGATTTCGACTTTAATAATTCGCAAATTGAACGACCGGTAAAACACAACACACCCGCCCTTTGTCGCTGCTTATGCGAAGGCATACGCCACCTTATATGTGGTAGAGTTGCACTGTTGGTGCCGCTGCAAATTGTGTGTAAAATTAAGTGGTGAAATCAACTGCGTTTGTGTTATTTTGCCGCAATATTGATACCAAAAATAAAATAAAAAAAATTATCTACAAACTCGAACATTCATACATATCTAGGTAACTATTTAACATAAATAGTTACCGTCGCTGTGCCCCACAAATAGCATTAACAATTTT
The DNA here is from genome assembly GCA_963662105.1 of Meiosimyza platycephala. Taxonomy (NCBI): domain Eukaryota; kingdom Metazoa; phylum Arthropoda; class Insecta; order Diptera; family Lauxaniidae; genus Meiosimyza; species Meiosimyza platycephala. The sequence goes on from OY759209.1 coordinate 500,753, forward strand.
TTTTTTCAATTGTGAAGAAAAATCAATTTTCTCCCTAGTTTTCAATATTGGAAAATAATAAAATTGTGGCGCTAAATTAAGGCCGCTTGTCAAATAATTTAACTCACATCTGCACTACGTTGTCTTAGCAGTGGTGGTGCGACTGCGTGTGATGCGCATGCGCAATCACCGCAAGTGCGGTGAAAAATAAAGGAATGAAGAAGTGGAACTTGAGCGGCACGCAGTATGTGGTGCCGTATTGTGGAGCGAGCGATTATTAAAATTCGCACAATTGGGAAAACTGACTATAAAAGAGAGAAAAAAAAGGATGGAAATGCGCAAGTACGACTGCGTTTAGTACTAAATTGATTGGTTTCAAAGTACAAATCGATTTTTAATACGAAATCAGAATTTCCTGGTCATTCCCGTAAAAAAGTTACATAGTGCTACTTATTCTTCAAGTGAAATGTTCTTTAGTGTTTAGGTCTAGTAAGCATTCAGATGCAGTTATTTGAGTTTTTTTTTTTTTGGATCTGGGAAATGCCATAACCATACCCTTAGCATTCTGATTTCGAAAATTTCTTACATGGCAGGCTTTTCATTTTAGAGGCTGATAAACTCAAAGCTTAAGCGACAAGCAAAAAACGTATTATTTAATTTATGTATACATATTTCCAAGTACATGTAAATAAATCTAATGCAACTATAAACAAAAGACTTAAGCGACAAACTTGATTTTATGCTTGTTCTTACTTCTCTTTATCGCTTAGCAATTTCTATCATCTATTGTTTTGTTTTTTTTTTGTTCGCTCCATTTTGTTTTTGATATTCAATACGATGCTTAGGTGCTGATAATGTCCACTTAGCTTGTCAGCAATGACGAGTCACATTGTTATATACTGGTGGTTGAATTTCACCGCTATGTTGGTCGTCCCTTATTGGGATTGCCTGCCAAGTCGTCTGCCCCACTACTGGGCAGATTTATGCATTTCAAATGATTTTATTGATTATGTCATCAGCAATGATGTTGTCAGAGCGACTGATGGACATATTTGATGGACGTGCAATTGCTAGAAATTGAAGTTGATTAAGGGAACGAAGTAAAATTGTGGAGAGCAATTTTTGTTTGGATATTGTGCCTTACAAGTACATGCAATAGAAAGTAAACAATTTTGGCAATAAAAATTTATGTTGGCTGTTTTTATTTATATTTACATTTGATATATCGTATAATTTTCTTCTTCAAATTTATGCCAAATATTGCTGCTATGCTGCAATAAAATGCAATGCAGAAGAGTGAGTTTCTTGTATCGGCGCTTGCATACGCATAAATGCAACATTTACTGCAGCATATTGCAGCCTCTTTATTTGTGTTCCCTTTGCATGTTGATATTTATTGCCCACATTATGAATTGGTTCATGAGGTGCGCATAAATGTTACATGATTTATTTAACCCAACGTAATGATGCTTGTTTAGTGACGGTCTCAACATGTTCGCTGGCGTTGAGCGAACTGCATACATATGTAGATCGAAATCTAAATTTTGCAATGAAACTGAAAAATCTAAATGGATTTAAAAAAGTATTTGAAATAATTTTATATTATTTATTTATTAATTTGGATGCCAACAATTGAGTCGAGCTCAATGCATCAACAATCTCAGGTGTTATTTTTTTGTTTCTAGAGTTTAAAGATGAAAGAAGCCAAGTCAGAGAAATTCAGTGGGTTGTCTATGCCCGGTAGTTTTTTGTTTAAAAAGAAGCAGATCTTAGGTTATTCAGAAGGCAACATTATTGCGACTTTTGCTAGAATTCAAAAGGGCCGCCAACGAACGCAACGAACTTTGACCTTAATATTACAGTGTAAGGCCGGTAGTCGAATTCAATGTCAATTTCATGATCAAATTAAGTTTTGTGACGCAGTCCAATTAAATAGGAATTTCACTTCAAAAACAAATCCACAAAAATTCAAAAAAATTTTGAATAATTTCAATTAATCCTATTGATTTGGAAAGAAGTAAGTAGCTTAAGCTTTTGTTTTTTACTCCTACTGCGTTGCGCCTATTACGCGAATTCAAAACGGTAAAATAAAAAAAACAAAAATTTCTCGCAGGGCTTTGTTGCGCTAAATCGCATGTATTTTAAACCCTTTTTTCATATTTCCTAGCGTCAACAACAAAGCAAGCGGTGCGGTATCGCACTCACTCTCTCTGCAATGCGGCCGGCAACACATCAAAGGATTTTGCGTTTTAGTTATAATTTTTAATAGATTAGTTTCACATGGTCCAGCCAGCGCAGCGTAGTGCAGCGAGCAAGAATTAACTTATATCCAAGCTATGAGCATTACAAGCGCATGCTGCAACAAATGCCGGCTGCATTTTACCATAGGTACCTCCTGATGCGCAGTCGCAGCAGTCAGCTGAAGCCGCAGAAGTTATGAAAAATTAATAATAATGTCGAATCGATTGATTTCGAGGTTCGACTTTATGGAGAGATCTCCGGAGAGTTTTGCTGTTGCTGTTGTTGTTGTTGTTGCGGTTCAACTATCCTGCAGCCAAAAAGCAAAACAAAAACCGCACTCAATCTGTGTGGATTATGGAACTGTTAGTGGAAAACACCACAGATTTATTTATTTTTTCTCTTTTAATTTTCAATGTTGTGCAGAAATTTATTGGCAAATGAAAAATAGCGCCAAATGCCTTAAAGGCGTTACTTGAGTGGTTCCTAGCTGTGGCTTCCCCACTGCTTCCACTACCTCAAGTTTTGTTTAGACTGTTGGTTGCATAATTTGTAAGTTGTTGGTTGTAATGCGTTTTCTTCGGTGCTGATGCGCTTTTTTATTGATCTAAATTTTGTTTTATTTTGCATGGGTAATTCCATAAATGACTTATGCTACAATTGACATTTTTTATTTTTTTTGGTGACTGCAGCTGTGTGTAGGTGGAGAACTTGGTTTGAGCTTGAATCAGTGGCTGACAGGGAGTGAAATAATTGTAGTAGGTCAGGATTTTTTTTATCATACCAACTAGCTGCAAGCTTTAGTGTTTTCTGGAGGGCATATCTCCATATATACGATATTTTCTATAAGGCCTTGACTTTAAGATACCATTAGCACTTTGTAAGACGAGGAGAATAGCTATAAAATCAGAACATTTTAATTGTAAGAGTAAACTTTCCTGTACAGGAATTGTGTAAATGAGAAAAAGGTAGAAATAGCAATGTTTCTCTTGGGTCTAGGACTTCAATAACGTTGTCTACGATCACGAGAGGTAAGATTTGTTGATAACATGGGTGTTACAGTGAATGTGTCACTGACTTGCGTAGCAAAATTTTAAGAAGCTCGGGATAGTTATCAAATTCTAAAGTTCTCAGCGCACTCATTAAGATATTATATGTAGTAAATCAACAGTCTCTCTGGGAGTATTTCCGCTTACACAGCAAACAGCCATCATAACCTAAGCTATTAGCTTACATTTTTTTTCAAATACAAAAAGTTTCTTATGGAATCGTCCACAAGTTTATTGTTGTTTTTTTCAGCTTTTTTTTCAGTACAATTAAACAGTGCTGCATTTGTTGTTATTTTCCAGCAGTTGTTGGTTACTGTTCTAAGTTGTGGACACCCAACAGAGACATCGTCTTCGATGTCGTTGTTTTTGTCGTCCTCATAGTTGGTCGTTTTGTGCAGCTCGTCTGTGCGCCTATTTAATATTCAATTTGCATTTACGTTTGATTCCTTTTTTATTTGAAACTTTCTTTCCTTTTATTTTGCTGCAATTGGCGATTTTGTTCAATTCAGCCTCATCCTTAACAAAATAATAATATACGACATTTAAGCTGGGTTCGGTTAATAGCATGATGTTCATCTTTTGTTTTTTTTTGTTCTTTAGCTGCAAATTTTATTTCAATTTTGCTGTCTTTACTGGTTGCTTGTTTGTTGGCCTTAATAGGCGTGGGATTGCCTGGCGAGCGATTTTTTTGCGGCTAATAATGTTGGCGCGCTGTTTTAACGACAAAGTGTTGACGAGTGCCATTCACGAGTTGGCGTTGCATTGGCGCAGCTATTGATGATGATGATGATGATGATGGTGGTGGTAATCATAATGATGATGATGCGACTTTTGCTGGTGTTGGTCATGCTGAGTGATGTGAAAATTGCCGCAGGACTTGCAATTTATGTCAAATGTTGTAAGCGTTATGTGCTCTGTTGGGCTGGTGCACAGTGCTGTTTGTATGAGATTTTATTGATTTTTCAAGATTTTGCAAAGCAATGAAATTGAATGTTAAAATTACTGAACTTATTTTTAAGTCTTAGTATAAAATGGGATCTTCTGGAATAACCAATGTTTGAAAAGAAAAAATTCTGTTAAAAGTTAAAGGTATAATCTTTGGAACAGTGGTTTGCTGACTTAGTACTACTACAATATTTGGAAAAACTGTTCAGAAATAGAGATAGGTTCATTTTTTGTAGCCCCGAATCCGCGTATATTATTTAAATACAAATTCATGATTTTTTATCATTCCCACTTTAAACAAACTTCCGGTAACTTCCATCGCACGCCCGTCACAGTTCTGTGATGTTCACCATAAAGACATGAAGTTCACTGCTCCTGTAACCTATTCGTTCTTAAGTTTTAAATAGAATAAACGAAAGACACGAACTCGTCTTTTCCATTGCATGCTATTTAACTGAATTGTCATTCTTTTCCAAAATCTTTTTGACGAACTTATTCCTTTTAGTTAGAAAAGAAAAAAAATATATATATTTACATAAAACATAGCATTTGAGTGTACAATTATATTATCACTGTAGGTCAATGTTCGATTTGTATAATTTTATTACCCAGGTTTTTTGATACTAAAGTATTTAAAATTTTATCAATCAAAATCATTTGCGACGTAATTACAAGAAAAACGTGCGCCTTATTTTGTATTTCATTTAATGCTCCCCCCCCCCAAAAAAAAGACTACACTCAAAAATTGTATTGCATGCAAATTAGTTAAAGAAATCAAATTATTTTTAAACCAAAATAAGTGATTTAAGGCCAGCAACAAAGAAACAACAACAAGTAAAGGAATAAGACTCATGAAAAAATCACTGTTCAGCACTTTGTTGTTTGTCACTGTGATGAAGTGAGCGCGCGCACAATGACATTCCTTCTGTTTGTTGAATTTGTTGTTGTTGCTGCTGCTGCTGCTGATTTTGGCTCAAACGAAACGTGTGACAACTTGAACGTGCCTGCTGCAGCAGGATGTTGGTGCTACTTTAGTGCTTGATATTGCATGTAGTAGTTGTTAGTTTTGTGTTGTATGTGTTGAATTTGTGTGCAGGGCCGGTTCAAGTCTGGTCATTGTCGGGGTGAAAAATCCTGGTTAGTTACCACTTCTTGAAAGCATTCGTCTTAGAAAATGTATTTCTAAATTTCTATACTAATTAATAGTTGAATTTCATTAACACTTGCATTGTTCTTGTATTCAGCAACAATCCCTCAGCTTTTGTTATCTCACAATTTTGTATTGGTGATATTTTTGAGGCGCAATCACACTTTCTGCAACAGATGCATCACTTGCACTACACCTAAAGCCAGCCCTGTATTTGTGTTGCATGTGAATTTGTTATATTTTTGGTTGTTTTTTTTTTGTTGTTGTTGCAAATGAGTAAATTTGGAATTTAAAATGGGGACTATATGTATTCGAACGGAGCAATTGTCATGTTGCTTACGTTGATTTGACATGATTTAAGTGACGTTATATATATTCTGTAACAACATTGTATGCATAAATTTTGCGACAAAACTTTTTTGAGCATTGTATCACAAAAGTTTTGCTCATAGCAAGATATAAGCTTTATTATAATGTGCTGATTATTCCTTATGCCCTTGTATTTATATCAAAGCGTTCGCGTAACTGAAGTTTAATAAATATCTCAAAATCTTTTTAACAAACTACATTTCTTCAATTAAAAAAAAATTTTTTTTAGCCAAAATCTCATTTTCAATTATAAGAATTTCATGATGAATTGCTTTCTTAACCAAAATGTCAGTATTTTATATCGTTTTATTTTGAAAAAATCAATAGTAAAATTACTTTAAAAGTAATCGAAAATTTAGAGCACGTCTGCTTGCTGTTAATTCTATTCAATTTGGCTGCTCAGTCATTTTGTACAACTAATTTAAAGTTTGCAACATTTTAACAGCAACAGCAATCGGAACATTTTCATAGCTATACAACCGTAACAAATTGCAAATTACTATAATTTTGTGAAAATAAGTTGAAAATTTTCGCTACTGTTTTCTATGAGTTCTCTCACGGATAAGCAAAAAAATAACATGAATGAAGCCAACATACAATACATCCGCAATGCTTTTCACTGGAAAACAGACCAAAAAATTTATTGCTGCTACAGTTATCAGAAGCATTGCTGATTTTACTGTAACGGCATAAAAACCAGTAGCCATCCTTAGTTGAATCGAAATCACGTCCTAAGTTGAAATAATTGAAAATTACAAGAAATTGTTGAATTGATGTGAATGTGGGATCGATAGTCGCGCTACCGGTCTTGCTCTTCTTGTGGGAGACACAAAGATTTATGAATGGTTAGTGGTGATCTTGGGATCAATGAATGTTACTGAAAGAGTTCTCAAAGATTTTTTTACGAGGCAAGCGAAATCACTACCGAACTTGCTGAAATTATTTCAAATATTGGCTTACCTATATTATATTTTCAGATCACTCTACTTATAATCGAGGAGCTATATATGGATTATGGCTTAATTTATTCCTAACGCTGCAAAAAAGAAATATCTGCAAGTGAATTATAATTTTCTGAAATTCTCATTATTTTTTACTTAAAAATAGAACAAAAAATGTTTTGAATCAAACAATTTATTAAGTCCAGTAAAGTAGAGTTGAGAAAAAGTCGATAAATATTTGTCTATAAATATCTGCTCACGTTAAAATTTGAATGAGCTATGATGTTGCGCAGATATCACCAACTAAAGTCTGCTGGCGAGCATTAGGGTGGAACTTTCAGGGTAGCAGAAAACGCAGCCAGTACTAAATCGTCATAAAAATTTTCGCTAGAACAGGATCTACCTGAACCGTGGAAATGTTGGAGAGAATGTTGGAGAGAATTAAAAAAAAAAATAAAACAAAATGTTTTGAAACAATCTTCTTTCATTACACATTCTTTACATCATAAACGAATTTTATTGTAGTAATATCGTTTCAAAGGCTTGCTTGAATCAAAACTCATAGTCAAAGAACTTGCACAATATACCATATACAAATTCTAAGCTTTTTTATACTACAAATACTGTCGGAAAAACAATGAGCTACTCCCTTGTTATTTTAAAATTCAAATCGCATCACATGCAACGAGCCACAAATTTAACCCATTACTGCTGCCTATTACATTTCCGCGGCGCGTGCCACACGATAAGACTTTGATTTGAAGCGACAGCTTAGAACGTGCTCGTCAATTAAAAAACTAAACTGTAGCATGGAAATTAAAAGAAAATAAAAATTGATATTTGAAAAAATTAAAAACGGAAGTACGACGGCACACGCATTCATTTATTGGAAATCTATGTATTTTAAAAGCATTATTTCAATATTGAGTTTTATTTTTTATAAATAGTTACTTTGATCAAACCGCTTTAAAGTTTATGCATAATATAAAAGTTTTCATGTTGATATAAATTTCTTATTTAGACTATGAATACGTCATTTTGATTACAATAAATCAATTTTTCGATAGATAAAAAAATAAATCCTTAAGTATTGCCATTTTAGTAGAGTCTGTGACAGTGATTTTTGACGACAAATATTTCCTTAAAGATATATAAAATTTTATAGACATATTCTTTAGGCCTTATGCTACTAATGGAGTTATAAGTTAGTAGTATTTAATTATCAGTGCTTTATGAGTTTACAAATGAAACTGATTCAAATTTGTTTAAATGATAGTTTATTACAAATGTTGAAAAAGTCGTTTGATTTTGAAAAAAAAGTCGAATAAAGCTGAAAAATGTTTAAAAAGCGGAAAAAATTGAAGGGAGTCGAAATTGAAAAATATTGATGATCTTGAAAGTTTTCTCTAGAAAAATATTCCAATGTAACACTATGTCGCATAAGGCATTAGTTTTCAGAAAATTCCATCCAGTATAGATTTTTTTTCATACCCATGCTTACACAATAGAAAACATTACTTGATGTTCAGTACATTCAGCTATGAATTTTGTTTTTTTTTTTACTCTCAAATGACTCATTATAAGTTTTGTTTTAATGCTCCAGCTGCCCATTTTTCGATCTTCACATTTAAGCCATCAAAGCCATCATGGCGCCAAATGCGATCACTTAAAATTTTTGATATGAAATTGAGGCGCTTAAGTTAACGTTCGTTTTAATGTGCCATAAAAAATGACAAAAATTTGTTTTACTGCTCATTTGGGTTTTTGTGGTGCAGCAATACAAGATAAAAGAAGGAGCATGAAAATATTTTTTTGATCACTTTTATAGTCATCATCAATGGCTATTCACATCATGGGACCACCATAAGCAATTTGTTGTTTTTGATTTTGTTCTCGCACAGACGCAGTATACAGCAGATGCTGCTGCAACTTGTCTTTATGCCATTAAGAATTTTGTGGCTGATGAGATGAAGTGATAACAATGGCACAAAGTGTCAACGAGTTGGGATTTTTATTAAGGCAATAAAATTAATGCAGCAAAACAGCAGCTAAAGTAGCAAAAAAGTGTAGTAGCTATGGTGCTAAAGTGACGTAATGTGAGATGAGTTATAAATATAATTACGTGTGGAAATGGCTAACACACAACGAGACATTTTGAAACTTTATCGAATTTTTGAAACATTTATTGGTTTTTTTTTCACATTTTTCGACAAATTTTTTTTTGCCAAAAAGTATATGAGTTTGGTCAAGTGGGCGTGGCATCTATAATAAAAGAAATAACTTTTATTTTTCTACCTATTAGAAAAGTTTTACAAAGAGATTCAAGGGACTTGGTACAATGATAGTATTGCCATTTTTTGTCAACCAAAAAGTGGTAGAGTTTAGATAAGTGGGTGTGGCACCTCCTACAGAAGTAAAAATAAACTAATTCTTAATATAAAGAAAATATTATAAAGTATTATTAGGAAATTTCTTTCAAACGTATTAAGTAACATTGCTTATGAAAAAATGGGCGCGGCGGCATTTCTTTTTGAAGCAAGAAAAATTAATGAGACAAAAATATAAATTGAGGATAAGACATAGAAATGGAAAGGAGACAGATAGAGAAAAAGGCATAAAGAGATTCACAATAATTTTGTAATGATTGATACTATTCCAGCTTATGCAACATTATAGCTGTGCTACATGCTAAGTAAACTGTAGCAAAATCAAGAGTTAGAAAACAAACTTCCGATACCCACGCACTGAATTCAATATTTTTCATAAAAATAGCGTGCCAGCTAAGAGTTGCCGGCGTTAAAGCATTTAAATGTGTGCACATAAATTGGAACTTAATTGAAAACCATAAGTTGCGCATGCGCAAAAGCCGCCACCACCGCCGTAACCACAATGACAATCATATTCATAAGTAAAGATAGATGCACCAAACAGCATTGCAAATAAAGGGAAGCGAGAGGTAAGACATCCAGGTGATGACAAGCAAACGCATAAGACACTCATTCAGTATGCTCGGCCAGTTATGGTTTAGTTTGGCGAATAAAAAAGTTCAAGTGGACAAAAAACAAATATTCGCAACTTTAATTGTGTGTCTGACTATTTGTGTCTATCTGTCTGTCTGTCTGTTTGTCTGTCTGCCTGCGTCTGCTGCTTTCATCTTTGACTATAATTAAAATATCCTAATAAAATTCACAGCACGTGCTCGCAGGCGACATCGATATCATCATTGAAATTAATATTGTAATGCGTTGTGCACACATACGAGCAAGCACTTGTTTGTGTTTGTATTTGTAACTGCATCTGTGGCCAAGTGTGACCTCTTTGGCCACAATAATTTCATTGCCTTAGGGACATGAGGAACAACAGCAACAACAACAACAACAACAGCTTATACAAGTTGTGTACAAGTTGCGCACAGCATTCACAGCAAGGTTTTAGCATTGCGCATGCGCGACAGCGTTTAAACAACGTTTAAATAAATGAAAATGTTAATACGCAATTGCTAGGGGGCTCTTGAAGCCACACTGGCTGTGTTGAAGTGGGAAAACAACGAAAAAAAAATTCCATCCTACGAGTAAACTGAGTTTATGAATACTATAAGGGGGCAACTCCATGCTAAAATAAGATTTTTATAAAATCAATTGATTACCAAAAAATTTTATTGTGCTATGCAAAAAAGACTTCTTTGGCGGCTATATAAAAAATTCACTTTATATGACCACAACACTGTTTCGGTTTAATGTCATTGGACAGTTAAATAGCACGCTCGCAAAATAAACTAAAGTCCTTTATTGCGGATATGAATAATATATGAATATGAAATTCGACGCTTCATGCTTTTGGCTATTTTTACCGCATTTTTTGATTACCAAGGGTGCCTCTTACTCTCCTAATTGGGTGTTACACAAATTTTTACTGCACCAATCGATGTAGAAAGTTAAAAAATTTCTTTGACATGACAAGTCACCCACGACCCTTTTAAGGGGATATTTTGACACTATTAGAGTATGAATTTTTAATAATTCAATCGATAAGGAAAAATAAAAAAAAAAAATTTCGACATAACCAGGGGCACACTCGACCACTATAAAAGGGTATTTTGACCTCATTTATGTTAACAAATTTACTGCCAGAATTGATAGAGGAAGACTGAAAAAAGTCTTTGGACATGATCAGGTCAGTAGTGGTGGCATTTCGACATTGCTTTAAAAACTTAATGCAAAATTAAACTTTCTATGAAATAACTTTTCGCATGAGTAGGTCGTTCATAGAACAACTCTCGCAAAATTTATCTGTATTTTCATATACAGCATATGTTGGCATCTTCAAATCTTCATTCAAGAGTAGAGTTATTCTTTGATTTTAGAATTTGATTTAAAAATTAGTTTTTTCCATGCACAACAAGTTAGAAATTGAAATGCAATTAATATTTTTAACATTTATGGCCAGCAGCATGACTGGTATTCCACTGTCTTTTTTCTTGTGGTTTTTATTTACCATTTGTATCCAAATGGTATAACTTTTTGCTCTGTTGCTTTCTCATTTAACCAGCGGCAAATTTATGCACGCATTTCAATTGTTGCCTTAATGTGGTTAAGTTATCTTCGTTATCGTTGTTGTTGTTGTTGTTGTTGTCTTTAAGCCCACATATTTCTTGTTTTAACAGTTTAACGGGTACCAAGTCTGTTGAAGTGTCTGCATATTAATTTCTTACCAGCCTGTCATTAAATTGACATAATAATTCATTAAGATTAAAGTTACTGAAATCAATCGCATGCAAAATTATTTTGTTTTTAATTTGATTGATTGATTTTTCAATGTCTTGGCGCGTTGTAGGAGCTTGACAGCGCCAACTGTGGCAGACATTTTTGACATCTTTATTGATTTACGCGCACTGCATGTGCATACGTGTTACTTACTTGTTGTAGAAATGCTGTCTGCTGTATTTGCGTTTTTGAAATCCTTTGAGGGCATAGGAAAAATCATCTTAAAAAATAGTTGTCCAACAAAAAAAAAGTTTTTGCCTCAAAGAAAATGTGAAAAATCATCGGAAAGGAAAATTTTTTCGGTCGTAAATTGAAAGAAAAAATTCGTGAAAACTTCATGCAAATGGGGAGGGAGGTGTTGAAAAAATTGTTGAAAAAATAATCTGCAGAAAAAAATTTAAATTCTTTCAGTCAACAAAGCCGAAAAGCACGCTAAACTCAAGAACTTTTTTTTAGACTTGTGAATGGGTTTCTGGTGATGGTTTGAGCACTTGCTGATGATTCCAAATTTAAGTCTATGCTTATATATCGTAATAGGTAGTAATTTTTGACTTGGCCAGATATAGCAACTTTACTGACTTTCATTAGTTATGGCAAAAATTTAAAACTATTTTTTGAGAGATTTTTCACATTCGTCTTAGCCCATTTTCTCTAGTTGACATGATGTGCACACTTAACATTAAGACTTTTTATTCTTTTTTTTTTATAAGTAAAATGTGCTCCTTTATGTTCCAATTTATGACCAGTAACTTAAAAAAAAAAAATAAATATTTTTCTTTGTTGTGTTGTTTACCTATGCCTCCTCCTATTATGTACAAGTATCCACTTCTCATATTCCCAAATTTCTACAGAATTTTCTCACCTTTTTTATTTTGGTTGCTGCAGACTGGCGTCAATGTCACAAAAGAAAAATTTGTTTTCATTTCTTTCTGAAATCTGAGTGAAAAAATACAAAAAACAAGAAAAATTACGAAAACTTCAACAGTAGCACTACACAGTAGTAGAAACGGTGTTAATCTTGTGCAGACTGCTAAATGGTATCCCAATTTCTAGCTGTTGCTTCTGCTGCCGCTGCTGCTGTATCCCTTCATAAAGCATGGCACAAACAATGCAACGACGCGACGGCGACAACAATTTTGTTAAAAAGCATGCCTGGCGATTATGAAAAGGATTCTAAGAAGCGCACTGTGGTGAGAATTTACACACACTACATAGACAATGGAGGTGAAAAGTTATTTTGGAACAAATGGATAGTCCATGGCGCTGAGACAGACAGCTATTGTTGTGATTGAAATAAAGTGATGTTGCTCTTAGAAAAAAAAAAATAATGTTTGTAATAATAATATTCATTAAATACTCCAAATCGAAAATTTTAAAGTACTTCCCTAAAATACTAATAAAAAGTGCTTGAGAACATGATTTTTTTAAGGAAAATATGGATTTCTCGGAATTAACTTTTTGAAAATTGATTTATGATTGTTATTTCTCCATTGTAGAAACACAAACAAAGATACTCAGAAATATCAAAAAAGTTTAGAAATACGAATAGTATTGAAAACTTGTCGAAAATATATACAAACATATCTAAATAAATCGAAAAAGTCGATAGATAGCGAACTGTATTATATAGTATTGAAAAACTCAATTTCTAATTAGAAAAATTTTGAAAAATATCAAAAAAATTTATTAAAATCGAATAGTATAGTATTGGAAAATATCGAAAAGTCGATAAGAGCCGACTAGTATCGACACCGTAACAAACAAATGCACAACTTACAACTTTACAACAAAAGCAACAAATCCTTAAAGTGTGCAATAATTTGTCTTGGTAAAAACAGCAGCACATTAATTTCCTGCTTTTTTCGATGTTCTCAGTAATACTTTATACGATATATACCAAGTAAAGTACATTTTTTTTCACAAGTCGCTACTCAAGCGCATCGCATGTTTCCTTGGTAAAGCTGAGAAATTAAAAAAAAAAAATAAAAATTATTTGCATTGTTAACGGCTCCCTTTTCTATCTATGCTACCATGAGGAGCCTAGAGCGTTTTTCTTAAAGAATTTCTAAACAAATACAACAAATGGTGAAGCAAGATTTCCTTTTTTTTTTCGTATTTTGCAAAAATGTTTGCTGTATTTATATGTATTTTGTGTTAACTTGGCTTATAATGCAAACAAGAAAAAAAACAGACACTGCTGCACAATTTGGTAATGCTGTTGTCACAACAATAACAATGGCAGTGTTGATATTCTGAGTGCTACTGCTGCTGTTAAGGCTGGCGCCATTTGAGAAAGTGTTACAGTGATAAAACTCCTTTGACTAGGGAATTTTTTTGTCTGACTAGATGAGTGTTTTTTTTTTATTATTTAATATTAACTTACACGTAGCACAATAAAATAAGCTACTAAATGAGAAAATTAATGCTATGAATTTTTAGTGAAAAGATTACGTTTTTAGAATTGTTGGCTATAAGTTTTTAATATAAAACTAAAAAAAACTCCGCAACACCAATTCTTGGCGGAGTTTTTTTGTGGCAGTGAATGTACGATATGTTATATACGAAGCGCGGCACAATTCATGTTGGTTTTGAACGCGATTAAAATTTGCCTACGCTAACGTAGGATTCGAATTATGGGAATCGTTTTCTGAATGCTCTAATGATAATGAAAAATACCGAAAACGAATTTATAGCTTTTTTTTCTGATATTCACCAATTTTCATGGAAAAAATCGAAAAAATATAATTTTTTTCCGACCCATTTGAAAAATAATTTTTTTTGTTTAGTGGACTCAAAAATACTTTGAAAGCTCAAAATCCATCCATATATATAGATTTTTTCAATACTTTTCGATACTTCTTGGATTTATATAATAGAGTAGAGCCTCTGTAAGTCGAACTTGAAGGGATACGCTCAAAAATTCGAGTTATATAGCTTTCGAGCTATGGAGTACTTCGACTTAAGCGAATTTTGTTAAGAAATCTTCGACTTGCAAAGGTTATAGGTTGTAGGCGATATATTTCTCTCTCATTTCAAAGAATTGGCTTATACATATAAGTAGGCTATAACATTGATTTCTATGAAACAATGATGTACATTGTCGGCATATTCTTAAAATTGGTATCTTATTTTTCTTCGAGCTATAGGGTAATTCATTTCAAATAATCGATTTGAAAGGTTGTAAAATCAAACATTGCTATATTTGAGATGCAGAAGTCAAATTTATTTTTTCGAGTTATAGAGGAAAAATATGTAGATACTAAATTTACTTGTAGGGACTCACTATTTATTTCGACTTATAGAGGGGCAAATTTCGAGCAATGGAGGTTTTGGGGCTTGAAAGGAAGGGATTACAACATTTATTCGAGTTTGGGAGGTTTTCGACTTATCGAGGTTGGACTTAAAGATGCGAACCTACGGCGCTTACGATTCCTTTGAAATAATTTGTTTTCTAAAAACCATTTAAAAACTCCCTCGAAAATCGAGTGAAAGATATCCAGATTTCACAAATTGGTGCATCTGTAAAAATCTTAAACATAAATATGAACTATGAACAGGGTTGCCAAGGATTGACTCAGTCAAGTTTGGAGTTTCATGCCAAAGCCGGGAGACCAGTAAGAATTAAAATATTTCTGAAATAACCGGATATTGGACGATTTTTGTGACATGTACTTACATTTTTTTTAAGGAGCAAAAAGGAAAGGTTTTCAAATTTTTCCAACGCCAAAATTTAAGTTTTTACCATTTTATCAAAGGTTGCTTCTTTTCAACTTGACAACTTTGACTATGAACGAACAAGGAGCTTTTTAATATAGCAGTCTCAAGCAACAGACAAATGAGCAAAGGTAGTCGATAAAAGAAACAAAGAAAATTAAGTAGAGCAGAAGAAAATAATTATGTAGGAGTACCTGCACTGAAAATTAAAACCGGAGCCCTTTGGATTGAGAGCACAGTAAATTGCCATTGCGTCAAAAACCCGTCATATTCTGTCATCACAAACTGTTAAGAAAGTCGAAACATTTTGAAAAAGTCAATCAATGTTGAAAGAATTGCATGATGTTAAAAAAGTTAAAAAAAATGTTGAAAAGTACAAAAAGTATTGAATAGGTTAATATTTTAGATATATCGCAATATGTCCAAAAAATCAAAAAAATGTTGAAGTCGCTGGTGAAAATCCCAAAATATTTCGAAGTTTAAGCGCGTGAGCATTAATCTCCCCTCAATTCACTCCATTGTAAATTTTCTTCCACATTTGCCAGCAAAAATGTTAACACATTATTACCATTTTCATTTCGATTACTTACGAAACAAACAAGAAAAATAAAGTTACTTATTTCAAAACTATGATGGTACAATTCGAAATCTGGAATAACAATGAAAAAATGATTACCAAGATTATTTGTTTGCCAAAAAGCTATGACTATAAAACTAAGCCAAATATTTTACGTCATGAGCCGGATGAGATTGATAAAATCATTTAATAGATTCCGTTTAATTTTAAATATACAATTACAACACTTTTTTTTATTGCTAACAAAAAGTTGACAAAAACCACAATATAAATTATTTGTTAATTAAAAGAAATTCCAATTTTACTATTTTATCGATTCTATTGAATTTAAATTTACGTCAAATACTGTAGTATAGCGTTTGTGTGTTTTGTGGTAAACGATAAATCCTGCTTATATTCGTTGGCAAGTTGCAAGCAAATTCGCCGCTTAAGTCTTTTGTTTGCAAAGCATATAAATTACAATATTTTTTTTCAATTAAATTAATTAATGCTTTCAACTGCCAATTAAAAACGTATATCTAACGATAATCTAACAATAAGTTCTACTTAAAAAAAAGGAAAAAATTCATACAAAAAATGACACACAATCAACGCGATGTGAATAAATTTTCTAAAAATAATTTATGAATAAACAGCAACGGCTGGCGCACAACTCTTAATTTATAATCAAAATGGCAATAATTAAAAGTTGTGTAAGTTTTTAGAAGTAAAAATGAAGAGAAAAAAAAGTTATACGCTACTAAATTTATAAGAAAGAGAGAGAGAGAGAGGGAAAGAAAAAATAGAAAATGTAGGAAAAATTAATAACTCATTTGATTTGTTGTAAGTTTTCGTTTCATATAAAAGCATTTTGCTTAAATGCAAATTAAATGAAAAAGAAGTTAAATAAATCAAAGAAATCAACAACAACAGCAAAACAACGCCTTTTATGTTAATTTTGTCAAACGCTGCCTAATATGGCTAACATGTTTTTGTTGCTCTTTCAGGCCATAAAACGTCGTTAATAGTTAACTCCGTAACTTTTAAGCTAAGAAAACCAACTGGTGTGGTTTAACTCTCAGCCAATGTGCTTACAGCTTAATACATATGTAATTGCATTAGTATAGGTAGCTGTGCTTAAATCCGAGCTTACGTAAAAACGTAACACAAAAGAGCTTGAAGCGCATCGAAAACTCTCTCTCATTTTTCTCAAACAACGTAAGGGAACGCTCATTTTTGTGGGCAAATTCTTGCACCGCTGAGCGTAAAAAGTGGGTGTTAACAAATTTGGTTTTAGCTAAACTTGTTAACAACAACAACAACTCAATCATGTGCTTGTGTGTGTGTGTGTGTGCTTACGTGTTAACTCAAGCATTGCACCCACACTTCCAAAAAAAGCTGCTCCACTGGATTTCTACTTTTTTTTGTTTGTTTTTATGTTGTTCTTGAAGTCTTAGTTTTTTCGTTGTTGTTTTTGCTCCCTCCGCTGCTAAAAATCGCTTTCTCGCGCATACAGAGTCAGTTAGTCAACAAAGCGCAGCTGACTTTTTGGTGTGGGACAGAACACGTTAGTTGTCTGTTGAACGCGCGCGCACGCTTATTCTGCGGTTCTATCGTCGTCATCTTCATCGTCATTATCGGCGGTTGATATTTTTTTGTTTTTGTTTCGTCGCCGTCGGTCGGTCGTTACAATCGTATGGTCGAGGTTGATTCGGGTTTTATTTATCGTAAAAGAAAAAAAGTTCTGGCCCAAGTTTTGTGTTTTTTTACTCTTTTCTCCACACAAAAAAAGTGTAGAAAAAAAAAACAGGGATTTGACGGGATGCGCTTTGGTTTATGTGTCTTGGGCGCATGCGTATTGTGCGCTTTTTTTTTAGTAACGAGTGAGACTTTCAAGCGTTAAGTGTGCAGCAGTGAAAATTGCGCGAGGAAATTTAAAGAAATTTTTCGGTATAAAAATAAACTGACGTGTTTTGTAAACATTTAAAAATAAAGTGCCCAAATGCTTAAAAAAAATTTTGTTTATTTTTTAAATTAAAATTTAATTTAATTTGCGCTGAAATCTAACTAAATTGTGCGCGGCGTTGTGTGTCAATCAAAGCTCAATTATTCAATCAATCAAGCAATTGTTCATGCAACAATCATCAATCAGCACTTGTGTGAAAGAAAAGAAAAAAAAAGAAGACAAAAATAAAAATTAACACAGATACACCAATACATTAAAAAAGTGCAAAAATTATTACTTGATCAAGAATTGGAAAAAAATCAACACTAGAAAACATATAGCTATGAAACTGCAGCACGTAATCCATCAAAGTTTATTGCAATTAACTGTAAAGTGCAAAATTTATTATGTAATAAATATATTACTTTATTTATCCAATAGTAATTGTTAATAAAAATTACACTAAAAATTGAATTAAAGTTGCGATTTAAACACATGTGGGCTGCAGCATTACAATAAGTGCAAGTATTTGCTCGCAGCAAGCAATAAATATTTTATACTGCTTCTTTAAGGTGGCCTAAATTGTGGCATTAATTTGTGTGTTTTTTTTTTAAATTGGATTAACTTGTATTGCTACTGATTCGTGTGGATTATTTGCGCACGCACAGCCTACAAAGTGTATAACTTAAAATTGTAAGTGTGACATTTTATTTGAATTTAATTTTACGAAATGCAGGTTTGTTTCTTGACTCTTTTGTTTGAAAATGATAAAGCGACAAACAAATTCCAACTAAATGAAATTACATTGAAATAAAAAGTTGTGATTTCATTTACTTAGTTGGAAGAACTTTTTTACATATTTTTTTGGGTATAAAACAATTATTTTGAGCAAAATTTGCCACTTGTTTTTTGAGCATTTTGCGTAATTTCTTTTTATAGCAAAAAAAATTTAGGCAATTCTGCCCCCACATGTTAAAAGTTCAGTGTAGTGCAAAACTATTGCACTACAGCAATATGGATAAAATGACTAAAATCAATCTAAAAATGCCCAAAACTAATATTACCTTATTACTAAATCCCCTAACTCTATGATGCGCATAGGGTCTAATTCTTTAGCTATTTCGATCCCTGCCTCCTTATTTCATAATATGCCAGCTATATTATTCTAGGTCTACATCTTATGGGCCTACATCTGTATCTATCTCTATACCGGCTCCATCATCGACAAGTTTCTCTTGCAACTTTTCCTTGACTCCTTCTGCGTTGAGTTTATGATTGACTCTCATATTTTATGAAGTTGTACAATGGCACTTCTCGCTGCTATTGGTATTGCGGCTACTCCCAAATTTGCAGCATGATAATATATCGGAAGACCGCCAACTAATCTACTTTTTATAAGCCTGGCGATTAGACTCCGAAGCATCTTATATCGCTTATTTGAAAAATTGATCTTTCATTCAACTTTTGAGACTGATTTCAAAATATCTCCGAGTTTGCAACTAGCTAAACTAAACTAAACAGACTAAAAACTGATGGATTGCAGTAATGTAGCACTATGGATCTCAAGCTGTTTAATCGAATCTGCAGTCAGAAAATTTCCATCACGTTCTGAAATATTTGACCCTTCGATGATTAAAGATTGTTTTTTCTTATGGATTTTTCAATTTTCAGTCCAACATCAGTCCTTGAATTTTTCTATCGCGTCAGGCTCTTGACATATTTTACCTAATTGTACTAAATCTGCCATTTTAGCATCTTCTTTTCACTGGAAAACTTTGAGTTCACATTATTTAAGCCAAAGGTTTTCATTTATTCCCGTATTAAATTTGTTTATAGTCTCAGAGATCAAAGTCTGTAGAATATGATCGATAAAGAACCAATTCTTACCGCAATTGATATAATTTTGCTATAGTCACAGCGAAATTCTGCATCGTTGTGTTATCCCGATGAAAGATTAAAGATTAAATACGAAACATCTGTACGTCCCGCATTTCTTCGAAAAAAACCTGGACAGCATACTGAAGTGCAGGACTGTTCCAGGAAATACGAGACGGATGGTAAGCGTATGTAAATCTATGTTTTAACCACGGCTATGAAATAGCGCAAAAAATCCTTCTGATCACAGTTGAATATCGGAAAATACTCATTCGAAATGGTCACACACCTATCTGATATGGATCTTCCTCTTTTCCAAATATTCATGCAATACATTCGCCACCCATTCACGTGAGAAGTCCATAGAAATTTCTAGCTAACACGTCAGCAAAAATCTTTTCCTATTGCCATTAACCATTTATCGAGCCATTTCTCCACATCTTCATACGAATCAAGGTGCTGCTCAGCAAGTAGCAAGTACGTGGCCCATTGATGCAAACATGTGGTAATCGGAAGGAGCCTCGTGAGAAAGCCACCTGGGGTAAGCTTCCTGACGAGTACTTGCAACGTGTTACGGACCGATCTTGCCGTATGTGATGGCACATTGTCATGGAGAAAAATTATCTTGCGTTGCCTTTTTTGATATTCTAATTGTTTTTGAATGGAAACAGCTTGTTGGCTAAAGCTCAATTTAACTGATCCTTAAACATTTTAATGTTTTTTTTTGGAAAATATTGAAATATCGAGCTTGGAATGATTTAAAGCCTTTTTCTTAGTTAGACAATGACGAAAATACGGTAGTCTATAACGCTAGGTAAAAAATGTTATAAGTGCTACCATTTCTTTTAGGTTTTTTTCTCTCAAGTTGCTTAGGTGGTAGATATGAAAAAATGCTAAGAACAATATTTTTTTTCCATTACAAATTTCATTAATTTTGATTTCAATTCGCGTTATCTCATCATTGTTTTTTTTTTTTTTTTCAAATCCGGGGCATTAGGCGGCCACGTTTTCCTCTGGAAAGCTGCTTCTGCTAAGACTATTGATCTCTAAATTGTTTTAGATCTTCAAACTTTTCTGAGAATTCTATTCGAAGGACTGCTTCGAGATTTTGTCTTTTGGTTTCCTCAGTATGTAACCAATTCAGCAACATTTACGCTAATGAGTCAACTGCTTTTGACTCATTTTACGCCACGATTCCGAGTTGAGTATAATTAGCGGCCAATGAATGGGCATGTAATTTTGTCGTGATGTTTGCCGAGACCTCCAGGTTTCAGAGACAAACAATAAAACGGATTTTATATTGGATTCGAAGTCTCAATTTAGTGTGTAAGGAGATTTGACTGAATCTCCAAACTGGAGACAGGATCTCACAGACAGCGCGAGCTTTACTTATTCGGTTTGTAACAACTAGGTCCGTTCGACCAACAGATGATAGAAAATTTCCCAGGTAGTTTAATTGTTTAACCTTTTCAATTGGCGTCTGCTTCAAAACGATGCGCTAATGTGTAGTGCGGCCAGCTGATGGTACTTGCCAGAGAGCAGATATCAACGACATAGTCCAAATGACTTAGTCTTTCACAGGGTCCATTCATTGAATGTCATGTCTTTCAGCTGTATCTACGGTATCAGTCAGTACATCGTCTATTGCCAGTAAAAAGATAGTTGGCGACAGAATATCCCCTTGTTTCACTCCCTGCTGCAACAGATTCAAGATATCTATTTGATACTGCGGATGGAACTTTAGGCGCGATGTTTCATGTGTTGGGAACTTTTGAATTCAAAATTTAAAATTAATCAACTTTAAAGTTGGGAAAGAATAGCTGCTAGCAGCACTTTTTCATTTGTACCGAGCAAGTAACTTTGGCTAACATTTAAACAGAAAGTTAACCATAGTCTACCGACTTTATTAAGTCTTATTTTGGCAATAATATGTGGTCCCACAAGTTTTTAACAAAGTGTACAAAAATAGCAACAATATTTACTAAAGTTTTTATTTTTAATTCATAACAATTGAAAGAGCTCTGTATACTTACTTAATATTTTAGCAGCAAAGTACGATTTTTTATATTAAACTCAATTTAAGCAAAATCAATAAATAAATAGGGGCAAAAATTAAGTACCGAGCAATTGAAATTGTTATGTATAACAATAACAACAGCAACAACAACAAAATGTGAGAATTTTATTATTTCATTTATAAATCATTTTTCCATTTTTGTGTTTCGTTTTTTGATATTCGGAAGATGCTAAGAAAATTCATCATCAATCATATTCGATTTAATTTTTTTTTCGGGTTTTTTCTTCAACTTTTTGTTTAAAAGTTATTCCCATAAATTATGCATTGTTTGCATTGGCAGTAGACAGTGGAGTATCTGCAACTTTTGGTCTGGCTGTCTGCTGAACTGTCTGCGCTACAATTACATTTACATACCAAACATTAAATTATCCATCGCTTGAGTTTTTTTCTTTTCTTTTTCTATTTACAGTTCGAATTGAAGAAAAAAATTTCAATTTTTTTTTCTTACTCGAATTTGATTTTTGTTGCTCGCACCATTTTCATTTCAACTTTTGTTTATTCATCATTTAGAAGATATCTTTTTTTTTGTGCTGTGCTGTATTGTTATTCTTTGACTTTACGCTTAAGCACAAGATTACAATAATTGGTAAATATTTACTGAAACAAAATAGTAAAATTTATATCGATACAATTTGACAAGTTCAAGCACAAAATATGGCATGAAAAATCACATCAAAAAAATGCTTGAATTAAACACGCCGAAATGAGTTCCGCGAAAATATGATTGGGGGAGTCTTTCAAAAATTATTGAAATCGAAAAAGTCTTTCTAAATAGGATATCATATTTTGAAGCAAAAAAAGCTATCCAAAAAAGGTCAGTTTCTCTCGAATCTGAATGTGATCAACAGAAATATTCAATAATTTTTACATTTCTCAACCAAATGACGATGTTACCGATAATTCTCACATAATTTACGAAACACCATTGCATTATGACAAAGTCAGTGTTTGCTACAAAACTAGTCAATGACGATCGATATCTGTGGCACACTTGTGTGAAAAAACATCTGAAGACCTTTAGTTCCAACAAGACGGCGCGAAATGCCACACTGCGCGTTCAACGATGGACTTTTTGCTACCAAGATCTTCGAATTTGACTCCATCGGTCTTTTTTTTTTGGTGGGATCCCATCTACCTGTATTTTTTTTATTAAATAAAACTTGATTTCTCATTAATTAATTGGAGCACTTAATTTTTTTATATGATGCTTCAGTTGTCACTGAGCGCAGCCTCATCAAAATACAAAACAAAAATATGTACCTATATATGTGCTACAAGAAAAACTCTTAATGCTATCGCTGTTGTTGTTGTTGACGTTTCAAGTGTCACTTTGTGTGATCTATGATATGAATTGAATATTTAAGTTTATGTGAGTTCACTCAATATTTCAGTTAACAAAGCTGTAGTAGACCACCACCGTAAATGTTGATTGTTACTTTTGAAGAGGACGAAAAAAAAGCAAAAAATAGCCCTAAGTTGGCTGTAAAATTGAATAGAGCATTGCTGAAGAAGCAACAGCAAAAGTAACAATGACAATAATAGCCCAGGCAATGGTTAGCAGTAACAGCAGCAACCGTCGCCGCTTGCTGATAAGAAGTGGTAACACTTGAATGTCTGGGTTTTGAAGTTCATCGCAGCGATGTCTGTTGTGCGTCGCTGATAATGCTGCCAAATTTGCTTGCTTTCTTGTAACAAAATTGAATTGAAAATCATTGATTTTCTTCAATTTAAAGTATTGTGAAATGCCGTCGGTAATGTGACAGTGGCTTAGGTGTTTTAAAAATAAAATACCTCTTTATTTGTTTACATAAAATATTTTAATTAATTGAACATAATTTGATAAATATTTCAAAAACATTTTAAGACAATAAACTTTTTTTTAAGTTTTTGGAAAAAATTTCTACGTTGTTGCAATAACTTAAATTGTTTTGATAAATCAAATTTTACAATTTAATTTTTAAATAAAATATTCATTAAAATACTTCAACAAGCAACAATAAATATCGCAATACAAAATTAATTTAAATAGCAAATGCAACATTTATGCATTAACAACACATTCGTTGCTTAAGTCTTTCGTTTGAACTCACAAACAGAAAATACGACTACAGCATTGAAAGAAGTCTTTTTATGTTAGAAAGAAAACAGCAAATGAAAAACTTTAATTGCAAATTATGCTGACAACAACAAAAAAAAGCAACAATAAAAATTGGCAGCAACATAAAAAAGAACATGTTGCCATACAACAAAGAATTTAATGGCATTTATGAATACGGCTCATTGAAGTGAAGTCGCTGGTTTGGTTTGCTTAGCGCATAGATTAGAATTCGTGGTCATTATCTGATTATTATTGTTATTATAGCCATTATGACAATGTTTGTGTTTTGTTGTTGGTTGCAATAAAAGTATTACTGCTGTTACTGTTGCTGCTGCTGCTGCAATAAAAAGTGCGCATTGTGATCGTCGCTACCATGCCAGCGTAGAACATAACGATAACAATGCAATTATTAATTTCTGCTGTCGTTTGCAATGAGTTTGTCTTTTGTGATTATTGTTGTTGTTGTTGTGATCTTTTTTTTATTCTTTTTGTTGTTAAGGTTAAATTGTAAGGAATGTCATGGCTGCAAGAACCTCCCGCGTGGTTAAAGTGGAATTAAGTTACTCATACCAATCTTGTTTTCTTTTGCATTGGAAAAACAAAAAGTCTTAAGCAAGCAACTTGTAGTTGGAGTAAAACGCTATAGACAAAACAATTTTATTTATATAAATTGTGCTTATGTTTGAAACTTATCAGCTTCACTTCACAATTGGTACTGTTTTTAATGCTAGCTTTCCAGAGAGGGAATAAGAAAGATTTATGGTGAAGTCAAACTCTTAATAAGTTGCGAAAGTATACAAGCAGGTTTTCCAAAAGGACTTATAATCGAGTGGTTAGAACTGCTATGAAAAAGTTCTAGTCAAATAAATTAAATAACTCAGCAGTGGAAAAAACATATATGGAGGGTGCATTGCAGTGAAATCAAGCATCTTCTCCGGGCATACGTCTACAGAAGCCTCTTGCACAAGACCATTCAACTTTGATTTCTGAAAAAGTTAGATAGTTAACGAAATACAATTTCAAACAATGATCAAAACTGCTTAGAATTTTGAGATATTCCGAATGAAAACGAATATACATACATATATTCACTCTTCTCAGAAATTTCCCATAGAAAGTATTATTGGTTCTTTTGTACCTTTAACATTTTATGTGAATTCAATCCGAGAGCAATACAACAATGTACTATCAAATTATTGTATGTTTTTATCTT
Organism: Meiosimyza platycephala; assembly: GCA_963662105.1. Taxonomy (NCBI): domain Eukaryota; kingdom Metazoa; phylum Arthropoda; class Insecta; order Diptera; family Lauxaniidae; genus Meiosimyza; species Meiosimyza platycephala. Next base: position 525,662 of record OY759209.1, read on the forward strand.
AGTTGTGATTTTTTTCATATTAACAAAAACAAAAAGTTTTTTGAAGTACAAAAATAAGTTTGACCTTTAATTGGCTACTACGTACTTTGAAGAACGCGCAAATGTACATTTCTTTATGTACTTCTTTTCATAGCTTAAAAAATAAGCAGTACAAAGACATTTAGTTTGTATATCTTAAGTTTTTTGAAGGGTGAAGTCTCCGATATTTTGTGTATGTACTTCTTATTTGCGATACAAATAAGTTCGAGCCTTTGATTGTACTTCTAATGATTTACCGATTGTTAAGGACCCAAAAATATTACTTAGTTGTTATTCTAATGAAATACATATCAAAGTTTGATTCTTGGCCGCTTTAGCAGATGTAAAATTTCATAAAAAATATGAAAATTGATACGATGAAATGGATTATGTCATTATTCAAATTTAATTTAGCTTACTTTTTTTTGAAATTAATTCAAGCCTTCAAGTAAAAACACAAATCGCTTGAATCACAAAGAAATAAAATTCAATAGAAACAAATGACTTAAGCATATTAAATTAAATTCTATCCATTTTCTTATATTTGCAGCTAAACTTTAAAATCATCATGAAATTAATTTGCTTCCGTCACTAAAAACAATCGCCATGTACAACGATAAGCGTTTGGAAAAGTCACTGTTGACCGCACCTACGCCAGTGATGCCAACACCTCTCAATAATGTCGCTACACATCATATTGCGCATACGCTGTCACCAGTCAACGCGACGATGCATCATCATTTGCATCATCATGGACATCCGAATCATCAACATCCACATCCGCATCAGCATCATCTTGCTGCAGCAGCAGCGGCGGCTGCAGCGGCTGCACATCCACATTCACCACATCACCCGCATGCGCAACAGGCATTGCAGCAACAAATACAGCATTTGCATGCGCAACATATGACAACGGCAACGCAGCAGCAACAGCAGCAGCAGCAACAACAACAGATTCATGTTGCTGCACAGCAACAACAGCAGCAGCAACATTTAAATGTTGCTACAGTGCAGCAGCAGCAACAACATACACATCATCAGGAACAGCAGCAAATGCCGCATCAGCAGCAGCAGCAGCAGCAAAGTGTGACAAATCAACAGCAACAACAACAGCAGCAACAACAACAACAACAGTCAACAATGTTCGCTAGGTAAGTACAGTTTACTTTTTTCTTTTGGGAGTTTGGAATATTTTTGTTTAAATTGAAAAATTCTTCAAAAAATAATTTCACGCCACCACAAAAATTCAACGAATTTGTCTATTTAAGAATTCTTACAAATATTTGCCACTTCTATGTTGACAGACGCTCCTTTGTCAGAGTAATTCAGAGTATCAAGGTTTTTGTGCAGTTTTTCTTTTCAATTGCAATGCAAGAAGAATCATTGACATTTAAAAGTTTTGCATTGTCTCATTCTACAAAAAAAGTTACCAAGAACTTTACGCTGCACTAAATAAAAAATGCCACAATTTGTAGTGTAAAAACTAAAGTAAAATATATCCAAATCAAATAAATCTAAAGTAAATAAACACACGATACAGCAGTAACAACAGCACAGCAACAGGAAAAACTGGCAGCAACAGCAGTTGAGGTGGCTACAACAGCATACTGTAAAACAGTTTACGCTAATTTAAAGGCCAGCATGTGTGCGATATGCGCTAAGAGCAAAACGGATAAGAAGAACCTTAAAAAACAACAACAACAATAACTATTCAAATGCCAAAAAAATATAACACTATTGGAGTGATTCCATGAGTGACTATGACCATCCTAAAATTTTGGAATAGACTTTTGCTCGGTTTCAAAGCAAAATAATTGCAGAAACCTTGATTACATGTCGGCTTGAAGTGCAATATTTCAGATGATAGTCGAGATACAACGATATATATAATGTGCAGTCTTTCATTGCAGCTATAACATATAGCGCCACACATTGTTTATAGACATTTAAAATTTTTTTGAGCAGCTACAGTCCGATATGTCAACTAACATTAACTGTATTGACAAGCTATTTTTATTTATTTTACTAAAGGTGAATCTCCTTTGTGAAAGCACCTCCAAAATGAATAAGGCACAAACAACAGACAAAAAAAATTCATCAGCGCTATATACGCAATTTTCTGCTGATTGAATTTGTTTTGTTGTTTTTGTTGTGATTTCAAACCCCGAGTTGAGTTGAATTGAATTTTGTCTCAATTGATTTTTTTTTTATTTTTTTCTCATGTTTGGCGCTTTATTTTTATACGATTTTTTTTTGTGGTTGAATATATAAATTCTGTACTTTGCTTGATCCTGAAAAAATCAGCAGCAACAACAGCAACAACAACAACGAGAAATGCCTTAATTGTGTGCCTTACTTTTCTTAGCGCGCTCTGGTTTTTATGTTCTGCAGTCAAACGACGTGACGTGGCCGTCAATATCAGATTTTGTTGCAGTTTTTTTGTTGTTGCTTTGTGTTAACTGTATGTTTTGTATTTGTTGTTGTTATTTTTTGTGTGCTTGTTGTTGTCAAAGTTATCAAGATTTTGGCACAGCAGCGCAATAAAAAAAAACAAAAATTAAATAAAAAAAAAACTATAACAAACCTCCACCAACCAAATGAAATTAAAAGCAAAATTAAAACAGCAGCAGCAACGAACAACAACAACAAAAATAAAGCGCAACAGAAGAAGTTGCAAGAAACAATTGAAAAATGCACTAAATAAAAAAAGAAAAATTCGAAAAAAAACACCATTTGTGGAGGCTTAAATACATAAAATTTAATTCAATGCCAAGTTAAAAAGTTAAATGAAATAAAAATGTTTTAATTGTTACTTTTTGTTGTTGTTTTTTTACAGTGCAACATTTGTGGGTGTTGCAGTTTTTATCACACATTCATTATATGCATGGATATGGTTTTGTGTGTGTTTTTAACGGTTCATTAAATAATATTTTTGCTCGTTAAAATTTTAATGTGAAAATATCGATAGCGAATGTGTTCGTTGCCTAAGTCTTTTGTTTTAATTGCAATTTATTTCAATTATATTGACAATTAAGTTAAAGTTTTACTGCATCTCAGGTTTGTGCTGATTGAGTAACGGTAATTTTACAAAAGATTAAATTCGCAAAATAAAATGTGGAATTTATTTTATATGAAAAGTGTCATGCAATTGTAGGCAACAATTCAAACATTTTTGAGTAAGTTCTCATTTTGAGTTTTGAACTATTTTTTCTACGGAAGTAATGGAATTAGTAATATTTCTGTTAATTTTTAGTTAGGCTCAAATTTTTGATTTCTTTTTTTATAAAAAACGAATTCAAACCGCCAGATGCCATTTTTTTTGCATGAAGCGCTTAAATTCCTTTGGAATGTTTAATATTTTTTTGCAAACTACGTTCTTAGCTTTCTTATTTCTTATAAATTTGTAGAACAATTCAATCAAATGCTATGAAACGCGCTGAGTTATTAATCTAAGCGACAATATTTATGTAGCAAGTTTGTGGCTAAAAACTTTTGTTTACTTTAAGAATTTGCAAATTTGTTACTTTCTTTAACAAATAGATGAATTTATGCAAAATTCTAACAAATTAAGTAAACATTGCAAAAAAAAAAAATTGAAACAAATATTTGTTCTTTTCACAAACTGTAAGTAAATACAACAACAATCCTATAGTCATATGATACGCTTGAGTAACAAATTGAGGGTAACAGAAAAAAAAAAAATGAATCAATGAAAAAGTAAACATGTTAGAATTTTGCTTGATATGCAAATTTTAGCCCAGTTCTTGGACTCATAAACTAAACTGAATAGAATGCCAGAAAACCAATTGAACAGTAAATAAATGAAGGTTCTCAAAGTGTAAAAAATAATACTATAGCAAGTAAAAACGGTATAAAATATGCCGAGCAGCATTTTTAACATTAAATTATTGCAAATATAACACTAGCGTTTCTAACAAGCAATATATGTACACATAATGGTGTTAAATACTTTTGAGCAATTAGTGAATGTAATTTGAAAACAAGAATTTCATTAATGCAAACAATTAGTCTTGTTTCATTATGTTCATTATTACATTGCAAAAAATGTAAATAATTGTAGTTGTCACACGGTAATGTGCGAAAAAAGCTGCAAATGAGAAAAATTAATTTGCTTCTAGTTTTGCGTAATTAATTATGATGTAGAATTTACAACATTTCATAGAAGTGATAGTTCAGTTCAAAAAAAATTAAAATAAATTTGATTAAAATGGCCAAAGTTTTAAGAATTGATTTTCACATTAATTTATGGTGAACACGTCGTATGAGTAACATTAAATTGCAGTGATGTTGAAAAATATCTTTGCTAAATTTCGTCCAATCGATTCAGTGGTAAAGCCAAGAAAAGGTAATGACACACTTACGCACATAGTAGAATATTCGTTAGGATGAATGGTTTAAATATTTCCGAAAAAACATCATTTAAATTTTTAGTTATTGATGCTGTAAAGTCGTTTGAAATCTCAAGTACACAAAATGTAACTAACTAAGCCACGAAAGAATTTTTTATTAGGCAGGCTCATTTAAGGGGGCAGGGGCAATCATAATTTTTGAGAAATCGATTTTTTTTTTGCATTTTCTTAAAGTATAATATCCTCAAAATATATCCTGATAATTTGAAATCAATCCGACAATTACTTTTGGAGTTATTCGGAAATAACCAAAAGGCTCTCGGTAGTAAGAGTACCGAGTGTAAAACTTTAAATGCGTTTTTCTCAAAACTATGTTTTCGGAACTGGTGACCACTGTAACTCGAAAATCGCTCGATATATTTCAATGAAATTTACACAGTTTTTGAAAAACCTAAAAAGGTAGTGCCTGATCGAAGGATTTTTTCTTGTTTAAAATCGAATCGGAGCTAAATATTCCGGAGGCCGCCATTTTGTTGATTAAAACCTTCGATCAGGCACTAGATTATTTATTTAACTAATCAATTTTTCTCATCCGATTGATTTTGGATGATTTTCCAAGGATTTGTGATGGTCACCGCAAGACACTCTGTATGGGACAGGGTCCAACACAACCAGCTATAACTTTTTTCATTTTTAATATTTTTTTTTTAAACTTTCGTCAAGTCAAGTTGAAACATAATGTAATGATGCCATATTATCACTTTTATTATATAAATTAAATTAATAAAAAAAAAAAAAAATTATTGAAAATGCTATATTTTTCACTCCTCTGAGTGCCCCTGCCCCCTTAAATTGTAAATCAATATTTTTGGTCTACAAAACAGAACAACTTTTCAGCAAGATGATATGGTTTTTTTAAACGAATAATAGCTTACTTCAGCTGCTAAGCAAACACTTTTGATTCGAAATGCAGCTCAAACTAAACATAAATAGCCAAAATTGACTGACTTAAAGCTTAAGCATTATTTTGTTTATTTTATTTTTGTCACTTTAAGTGCTGAAATAATTCACGCCCTAGCCCAACATATTTTGTAAAATAATTTATAAATGTTTTTTTTTTTTTTTTGAATTAAATGTTGCTGCAGCAAACGCATCATCAACCAACATGTTGATTTAACCTGCACACCTATTTTTTTTTGTTTCTTAGACAAATAATTGTTGTTACTGTCATTGTTATCTACATGTCGTTTATTGTTGTGCTTTTTTCCACCCTTTTTATTGTCAACAATTTATTGACATTTTGTTAAGCAGTGACAGCTACAATTTGTCAATTGTTAATTTTTGATTTAAGAGTGTTTTTTTGGTTGTTGTTGTTGTGGATTTGTGGATGCTTTTGTTTTTATCACTAAATTTTGAAAAGCAGAAAAAAAAAAATTTAATCTCAAATAAAAAACAATTTCAGGTATTGCAGCAAAAATTTTAATTGTTCACTTTATAGTTTTTCCTTGAGTACTTTTTTTTTTAAGTCCATGCAGCAGATATTTTACCTTATAAGGCAGATTTTCGCATCATTATGCGCAATGGTTTTGTGTCTTCAGCACTACCTTCACAAATCGGCCTTCTTATTGCTGCTGATTCTACAGCAAAAACAAAACAACGGCTGCTTGTAAGCGAATTTATCTGCGCTTAGTAATCGCTACGTTTGCGCACTTTTTTCCTTTCCTCCATCTTCTTTGCGTTTACTTTTGTGCTTTCCAGCAGCTAAAGCCACTGAGAAGCGTTGAAAACAACGCTTAGACCTTAGCTGTATTTGCGCTGCGAAAATAAAACGTTTTAGCTCGTTTTTATTTAGCTCCAATTAATTAGTGCTTCAAATGCAATGCCATAAGTTACAGCAACACTGCCAGCGGTGAACTGCTGAGTTGCAGTGGCTGCAATGTTCACTATATCCTACTGTTGCTTCTTCGATTTTTATTTTGGCCTGCTGTGGGTTCTTAAAATAATTGCTTCAGTCGGCAAAAAAAAAAATCAGCAGTTGAAATGCGCGCTGTTGTTGTAGGCTGTTGCTGCTGGTGGTGTGGTAACCAACAGCACTAGTGGTAGTTGCATTTAAAAGTAAGTTCCCATATATTTTGATTTTCGTAGAAGTTTTTAAGTAGTCAAAATGTGTAGAGTATGCAAAGATTTTAACTCTAAGGGGATATGTTTCCATATAAATAAATTCTTTAAAGTTTTGCAGTCTTTGGAATTTTGGATTTTTGTAGACGTGAGCAAATCAAAACTTTGTGCACAAAACCTTGATTTAATTTTGTCACTTAAGCCTTTTGTTTTTATCCATAGCAAAGTCTTAAAAATTAAACGATTTTTAGCTTAATTCATTTCATGCTACTCGGCTTACTTTCATCGTACTCAAAATTAAATGAGCCACCCTATCTTTAGCCTAATTAACAACACAAGAGTTTTATTTTTATTTGCTGCTGATTTGCTGTGCGGTGCTAATTTATGTTATCTTCAATATGTTGTACGTATTTTATTTTCAAATACTAGCGAATGCGATGTATTTGGTGCCAATGCTGCTGCTCTTGCTATCGATATTGCTGCTCTTAAGGTATCGCAGCAGTAACAGCAGGAGAGGTTGCTAGGCTATGCGCACATAGTAAAGTTCACGCGTTTTGTAAGTTGTTAAACAACAGCAGCAACAACAAAAACAATAATATTACAAGAAGCTAATACAACACAAGCATTTAACACTTCCTATTAAATCGCAGCGGCAGCAGCAGTAGCGATTCCGGGGCCATGGTCAGTGTTAGTTATACCATCATCATAGCCTTCGAGTGCCACAGTGGTAGCCGCCGCAGCTAGTGCATGTGAACATTGCTCCTTTTTGTTAATAGTTCTTTGATTTTGCATTAAAACTTTTTATTAAATTAAGAATAAGAAGAATAAGATGGATTACACCATCTTTTTTTCGAAATAAATTTTTTTTTATTAAATTTACTAACAGCTAAAGTCACCCACAATATCATTGTGCAAAAACTAAACAAAAAAATTGCATAAAAAATTTCATAAAAATTTTGCGACAAAGTTTCTGCTAAATTTTCTCATTAGGCTTTTGAGCGATTTTTTCATATTTTCTGTCCCATTTTTGTTGGCAATATGATGCAAAAAATTTAAAATCACTTTTACAGAAAATTATTTTTTCTTTTTAAATTTATGGCCGAATTTGAGGCGATTTTTTACTTGATTTAAAGTTTAATTTTTAAATGATAATACTTTGAGTGATTTTAGCTAGTCCAAGTCTGCCCTATGGGGTGTTGAAGACTCTGGGCCATTTTATTTCTAAAAACTTGAAAAGTGAGATGATAAATGCAGAACTGTATATCTTAATGGAAAGCATATTTTATTAGGATTTGAACGTTTCGTAAAAAGTACAATGAAATATGTGTGAATGAAGATATTATAAACTCACTTAATTAAACCTGAAAAAAAAACAAATAATATCAAAACGAAGCAAAAAGTTAATAAAACTCGAACCGTTTTGATCATTACTAAAAGTTCATAGAAATTCGAAAACATTCTATCTGTATCGAATAGCATCAAGCCGAACTGATAAAGTCATTATGAATAGAAAAATGTGGAACAATATCGGAAAGTATCGAAATGGTGAATAAAGGCATCGATAAGGATGTTAATAGTAGCACAAAAATAATAATATAGGACATACCTACTTATAAGCTTCGGAATATATCAAAAAGAATTGAAGAGTATCACAAAGTAAGGTAAAATTCTATACAAATCGAAAATAGTATCACAAATACATAGTTATAGCTGGCTGTGTGGACCCTGCCCCATACAGAGTGTCTGGCGGTGACCATCACAAATCCTTGGAAAATCATTCAAAATCAATCGTATAAGAAAAGTTAGTTAAATAAATAATCTAGTGCCTGATCGATGTTTTTTTTTTAAAAACCCACAAAATGGCGGCCTCAGGAATATTTACCTCTAGATTTTCGGTAAAAAACCAACAATTAATTATTCATAAAAAATCGATTTAAAAAAAAATCCTTCGATCAGGCACTAGCTTTTTATGTTTTTCAAAAACTGAGTAAATTTCATTGAAATCTATCGAGCGGTTTTCGAGTTACAGTAGTCACCAGTTCCGAAAACATAGTTTTGAGAAAAACGCATTTAAAGTTTTACACTTGGTACTCTTACTACCGAGAGCCTTTTGGTTATTTCCGAATAACTCCAAAAGTAATTTGCGGATTGAGTTCAAATTTTCAGGATATATTTTTAAGATACTATACTTTAAGACAATACAAAAAAAAGTCGATTTCTCAAAAATTATGACTGCCTCTTTAAAATTGGATAGTGCCGTTTAATACCCATAAAAATAAATAAAAAATATCATCAAAATTGTTAAAAATTTTTCAGAAAAAAAATCTTATCAAATTAAATTTTGTTTTAAAACTGCCTACCCCCTCAATATTGCTGCTTGCTAACTGGAACTGATTTTTTGTGCTTTTAATGTCTTTCATTTAATGTGTGGACGGACGAACTCTGTTTCTGACTTTTTTTTTTCTTCTTTAATTATTTCTTCCAGTCGATGGGAATCGCTTCTGGGTATTTGGCCTGGCTAATGCTTCAATCTCTCTGTCTTCATGCGATGCCTGTGCTATATATTTTTTTGTAGCCTTAGCACTAACAGATTTTTGTTTTCGTTTTTTCGCTGCCCAATGCTGTTTTCTTAGCGAAACTGAAACTAATTAGGGCGCCAGTAATTTGCAATTGGGTTTACTTAACGGCAAAACGTTTGCGTTTTTTGTCTCTCTTTGCGATGGGTTTTTTTTTCTGAGTTTTGTGTGAAATTGTTTTTTGTGCTTTTGAAATTTTTAGGTTTTATTTTTCATAACAAAAAAAAAAAAAAAATAGAAAATATCTAGCCAAGTGTGGACTACACCGATTTATTGAATTAAAGGTAAATTTTTAAATATAACACAGTGTACCATACAGTGTTCGTTAAAATAGCGATTTGTTCCTAATGGAATACTTGTATTATAAATGCAGAAGTTTGTATGTTTGTTACATCGACACGGCTGTATGACAGAACAGATTTGGACGAAACTTGCTGAAAACATGGGCTATATACTGCAGTATCACATAAGTTAAGACTGAGGCTCCTTCAATACAAAATGAAACACTTAAAATGCTATGTCAAGGCATAAGCGGCAGCTACAGTTGTGAATGTTGATGTGATGCATAAGCACTAAGCACCTAATAAAATGTAGGCGGAATTGGGATATATATTGTTTGTGGGTGTGGCAGCTCTCATATGACTAAAATAATTATAGCGCTTTACTGTGTTTCTTATTGCAACTACAAATTGCGGAATCAGGTAAATGGATGATTAATTCCTGCACTAAGCACGGAGCAAAATGAAGGCGCAATTGGGCTTGAATGGGCGGGCCAGTTACTTGATTTTTAAATAAAAGATAAATAATAAAATTTTGATTTATCTTAAAATAATTTACTACCATTTTTATCAAAAAAAAAAAAATTTTAACTTCAAAGAGAAATACTTTAAATTTCAAGCTCACAATTTATTATTTCCAACTAACGCATGTCACACATAATGTCACATGCTTGCGTCTGTCACTTAGTTTGTTCACTGACACTATGTCACATTCACTGCGCGGCGTCACATGCATTTCAAACGACAGCAGCAGCAGCAGCGAGTTCACCGTCTGTAGTTTTCAGTGTCAATTTATTTGCTGCAGTTGCGGCGGTCGACTTTTTTTCAAACACACAATTTAATAAGGTGTGGTTTACTTAAGCATTTTCCCCGTTCACATGCATACATAAGCGCACACTAACACATACATATGTACGTACGTACTTATTTCATTTATAATTTATAGCATTTTTGATATGCGATAGCGCGTCGCGTACACTGCGGCTCATTTTTTTTAAGGTCACTCATTGCTAGTTTGGAAGCTGCAGCTGCTGCTGCTAATGTTGCTATTGCTATTGCTATTGCCACCATAGCAGCCAAAGGTTAAGTTAACAATTTATTTATTTATTTGTTAGTTATTGCAGACTGCTTTTTAAAACGCGAACACAACAGCAAACACTACAGCAAAATGTTTTTTTGAAGATAATTTTTTCGCGTGCTACTTAACGACCGCCGTATTTATTTGTATTTTGTTTTAATTGCCTTGTGATTTCTCTTAACTGATTTTACTCCCAATACTTGTGATGTTGCTACAACTGCACTCCCTCCCCATCAGTACAGCATATGTATATGCGCAATTCAATTGCTTTGAAAGTTGAAAGTGTTTGCTAACAGAGTTCAATGTTGAATAGCAGTGCTGTATTATGATAGGGGCAAGTTTGGGCTATAGCTTGGTACCGCGAGCTCAAGGCAGGACCTTTTAAGAGGTTTGCTTTTTATCAAATCGAGTACGCTATGTTGAAAGCAATTTTTGTAATATTTATTGCAAGTCTTAGCAACTTTTACATTCCAAATACCATGAATATATTTTTGAATTTAAAATAATTTAGAAACCACTTGAAGAAATCTTGCCAAGCTCAATGAGCGTTGATCGAAAAATCATCACAAAAATGCTTTGATCTCTTTGTAATCAATGTAATGAATAATATTATAAGAAAACAAAAAATAGAACATCACTTTCTATAAAAATAAGGATGTTATTTTTATTTTTCCCGGTGAAGAACTTCTTTTAAGGTAGATTGGAGTGGAGTGCCAGTACTTAGGTCGCCGCACAGTGGATTTTTGAAAGTGCTACGGATTGAAAAAATTTTTTAGACAATCGTCAGAGAATACTTAGGGAATGAAAAAAAAACTATAAAAATTTTAAATTTATTTTGAGTTTAGTGACACAGTGGGCTCAAAGTTGAACTTTGTACACAAAAAATTTCCTATGAAATTTTATTATTTATTTATTTATTTACAAGAAATATTATTATAAATAACGATATTACTAATCAAAGGCACTAGCTACAAAGGCTATCGGCCTGAACTATGAAGTTTTATATAAAAGCGATTGTTGGATAGGGCGTTCTAATTAACTAGTTTGAAACAAAATGCAATAATGTAGCATATTGGCGGAAAGTACATTATTTTCACTTTGTAGAAATCAATTTAATTTTCTTTTATTGCCTTTTATTCGCCTTTTATCGCCTTTTATTTACCAAATTTCAAGAGTCTAGCGTTATTATTACTATATATGGCCGCCGCTTCATACAAATCCATCCACTGTGCGCCGTTAGCTTACAAAAAAGATCAACTTTTTAGCAATACTATGACTCTAATTGTCATAGTGTTGTTAAACATTTTAAAAACGCTCGAATTGAGTCAGTGCTGTGTACATTGCATTAATTTTTCAATGCATTGAATCTATAATACAAATTCAAAATATAGTGCATTAAAGACTAATGCAAATGGAAATTCTATTGCAATGATTTTTGCAGTGTAATGCAAATGCCTTTTTCATATTTTGTTGCTTGATGAAAAGTTGCTTCGTAATTTTTATGTCTGCTGAACGTACTAATTTTTTAGATTATGTTATCGTCACAAAATACTCTTATCCTTATTACAATCCAAAAAAAAAAAAATTAAAATATATAGAAGGTTATTTTTTTGGAGTGTCCGAACTTTAAATTTAAATAAAAGAACAACCAATTGAGATATCACGAAACTTATTAATTCATATGAAATGACATTCAATGGCGTTAATGTTTCAAAAGAATTTCGTGCATGTATATAAGTGAAAAAGACATGACTTTCAAATGAGATAGATACTGGAAGTAATTTTTCTATGTGTTATAGAGCATTTTGATGTTTGTAACCTAAGGACATTTTTTAGTGTTTCTAGTGAAAATTACTCCTTTAATTAAAAAAATTCTTAAGTAATAAATTAACTTGCATATTGATATTTTGGAAATTAAAATAAAATCGGAGGTCGACTAAAAGCTTTAGCTATGTATTTCCTTTTTAAAAAAAATGTCTGCTCTGAAACATCTTAAAATAATTCGATTATAAAAAATAACATTTTTTTTATATTTATTAAATCTTAATTATCATTTTATATGCTGCCATAGGAAGGCAATAAAAAATAATAAATTTTATGTTTGTGGGTTTATGGGTTGTATTAAAACTAAGTCAAATACAAAGAATTATCAATTAACATGATGCTAATTGCAAAACAACAAATAAACCATAGTTATAAATAGAAAAAATATAAAAATTTATGGTTGAAATACGCTGAAATGATGCAAATGAAAAATGCTGCGCATAGCCAGAAGGTTTTCATTTCAACATTTATGTAAAATTAGTAAAGAATCCGTAACCTAATTATAAATCAAATAAATAGTACAATGTAAAGGTAAATCAATTTAAAATATTAAATGAAAAATAAAAATTTTATGGGAAAATTTCAAAATTTCACTCAAAAGCGACAAACCTTAGTAGCCTAATGTCTACTACCAATCACCGCAGTGCTGCATAAAGTACTAAAATTTCTTACCTACTACTGCTATGTGACTATAAATACAAATCAATGCTCACATTCGCCAGTTTCTCTCGAACAACATATAGCTAATGGCAGCAAGATGACCCACTCAAACCTTCAATAATTTGCTGTGCATCAAGTGCACAATAATCAGCGTCACAAGGCTTTGCTGTTTATTTCTCTCTCCTCCCCTCATAGCCACTGAAATGCAATTGTCGGCAAAAGCATAACAATTCAAAGCATAGCATTACTGTGTTTTACGGCGCTGTTTAACAACTGTATATTGGCAGCCAAATGATGCGTTACATGCAGCAAAACTGCATGTTGCATCCCAAAATGCCGCTTAGCTAGCGCTGCATATGCTGCATGTGCATAAATAAAAGTTATTAAAAATGATTTACTCACTGCGCAAGTCACCGACAGATAAACAACCGGCAGACAACGCGATGAGCGAGAAGTAAAAGACACACGACAAAAAGTATGTTAAAGATTTTGGCATAAAATTCCACAACAATTTAAAAGCAAAAAAAAAAAAAAAAAAAAAAAAACAGTTGCAATGAATGTTGTCATGCGAAATTTGAACAGAAGATAACAACAAAAAATAAATAAAATTTCACAAAAGATAAAAATTTAATGCAAAATTTCGGGCATATATCACAACATGTAGTACATATGTATGTACCTTTAAGTATAAAAAAAACGCCGCACAAATGTCAATTTAAAAAAAAAATTAAAGCAAAAAAAGCATTCATGATACAACTTAAAAAAGCATAAGAAATTATCATTTATTTTATAAAAAATGAGTGGCAGTGCACTTTCTGAAGCCACCAACTGCTAAATTTTTTCGGAAAAGTTTTTTTTTTCGAAATGTCCATAATTTAAAATTTTTGACCACGTGCACATGAGAACTTTTGATCAGAAAGTCATAAGAAACATCACAGTGGACGTCCATTAATTACGTGAGTTAAAATAGGGGGGAGGGGTCCGGAAAAATCTCACCAAGTGGGGAGGGGGTCAAGGAAAACCTCACGTCAACTTTTTAATGCATAGAATTTATATTAAAAATTATAATTTAAATCTCACGGGAGGGAGAGGAGGGTCCCGCCAGATCTCACCAAATTTCACCAAATGGAGGGGGGATCCGAATTTTTAAAAAAACACCTCACGTAATTTATGGACGTCCCCATACTCAAATTGAAGCCAATTGGAACTGAGTCGATTTTCCATAAGGATTGTGTGGGGTTCTCTTTGCACTTCATTTTTATTTATCACTGACATTTTTTACAAACTACAAACAATTATTTCGAGTTATTTGATATACAAAAATTGTTAAATATTAAAAAAATATTACAGTGAAAATATTTTAAAAAGTAAAAGCAGAAATTTAGAATTTTTTCATACCCGTCAGGTCAACCTGTGTAGTGCTTAGGTAAAAATGTAGCCATTTTATTTAATACTTCAATAGTCAAATTAATTTTGAACATTAAAAAGTAAGTGGATACGTCCTGGCTCTTCAAAATGTATAGATTTTTAATCACCTAAAAGCACCACAAAAGTGCACTGTGCGGCAGCACAACATTAGCAATCGCTGACTTTTTTTTTAGTTGACATTTATGAATGACCTCGCGTACAGCGCGCGTCATGCGTTTTACTGTCTGTATGTATGTAAGTATGTATGTGTATGCAGTTTTGCGTCACACTGATTTATTCCTGATTGAGCGCAACGAATGTACAGCGTAAACACAAATCACAATGCATGAAATTCAATTGAAATCAACCAACGACGAACGTTTTGAAGGAGCAAAACGAAAGACTTAAGCGAGAAACTTGAAATTATGTGGAAAATTCAATAAGCGTGTGCACACTATACATTTGGTAATGTTTATTGAAAAAAATAAGAATATGAAAAATGCATTGTTGTTGTTGTTGTTTTATTAGAAGAAAATAAAAAAATATTCTTTCCGTAGTTAATAAAAAATTTTGCTACGCATGTCCAAATGTTTGTTTTACAAACAAGCGCCTCACTGCTTGAATGTTAGCAGCAGCAGCAGCAGCAGTAATCAATTTAAAACGGCGGCATTTTAATGGGACAGCATGTCACTTAGCGCGCCACAACATTTTTTCACAGATATTGCAATTTTATTCGTATGTTATACATTGTGTTGGTCACATATTATTTTTGTTATTATAATTCAATGTGGCGTTCAGTTGATAACAAACAATGTATTACAATTTAAAATGGTTCAAGAATTATTGGTTATAATCAGTTAGAAAAAATACTGAAAATCGCCCAAAGTTTTAGTTTAACTTAAGTTAATTTTAATTTTCGACAATGGTTTTCACCATTTTAGGTGATTTTTTATTAAATTTTTAACCATAAATAGCCAGCTATTTTGGATTGTCAGCGGGAAGACATTGAAATTTTTATGGTATTTTAAGGAATATTAAGCTTTCATTTGGTGGAAGTTTCAACTTTTGTTCAGCGCTGGATAGAATCTCGCTCAAGAGACCTTCATAATATTTTATCGGAAAGGAAAAAAAAGGAAATTTTTTTCGGTCACACAGTCAATAGCTTACTAGGTCACTTTGACACAGTAATTTCAACAATTATTCGTAAAATGCACCAGGAGAACTTAGGGTTATTTTATTTTAACAGGAATGACAATTTTTTTTTTTGGCAACAATGTAATTTTATACATTTTTAGGAAAAAATCAGTAGATCAGTAGAATATTGCTTTAAATCAATGGATCAATTTAGTTGGAATAAATTAAACTGAACGCGGGGTTCTTTGGGGTGTTTGTACTGTATGCGTCCAGGTACTCAATTGTACTAGGTGTCATTTAGTAGTTTACGAAAAAATTTGACTTTCGGAGACTTTATTTTATGTTATGTAGTGAGAATGGAACTTATCTTAAATACAAATTTACGTTTTTTTTTGTACAAATGTTAACAGTACCCGCATTTGTGTCTCAAGTCTTTTGTTTTGACTGCAATCTTTTTATTATTGTGTTGCAGTTGAATTATATTTAGGCTCTTAATAAAATAACAAAAACAACAAAAACAACAAAATTTGTAACATAAAAAATTTTTATGACAAATGAAATCAAAGAAAGTTCACAATAAACAAATGAAGAAGCGCTAAAAAATAAATGAAATATGGCTACAAAAAAATACAAAAGAAAATAAATGACAGCAACAAAAACAACAAAGCGCTCTAAATATTTAATTACACTAATTAAATGGAGAAAATGTAACACATACGAGGTAACAGCAGCAGCACCAGCAACAGCCATAGCAGTAGCAGTAAAATATCACCTTAGCGCAATTCAATTTAACAGCAGCAGCAACAGCAACATCAACATCAACATCGAGCAAACGGAATTCCAGAACGTCTGCCATGTTAATATAAATAATTAACACTTTAATGGAGTTCAAATTCAAAATCAAAAAATTAAATAAATAAACAACAATTTTTTTTTTTTTTATACAAAGAGAAAAATTAAAGCAAACGCTTTGCACGGTTAATACGCGATGTATTTGCTGTCGTTGCTGTTGTTGTTGTTGTTGCTGCTGTGACTTGCTGCTACGTTGCTAATTTCATTAACACCTTTAGTAGCTGCACATTGGCGTAGGGACTGAAGAGTGCGCGCTGTTGGGCTGCTGCTGGTGAAATGTGATAAAATGCATTTCGAATGCATTGAACTGCATGGATGCAGTGATCTGCATTGTTTGCTACCTGCACTCTACCTGTTCTTACTTGAGTTCACACCAATTTGTTTGTATTGATGCTGGTATTAATTTTATCCATAAATATTCATTTGAATGAAATTAATTGTAATAACAAGAATATTTTATTTGTGCATAGTTTCGAAATTTCTTAGAATTCAGTTGAAAATTTTTTCGGGAAATGGAAATGCAATGATGCCAAGCAAATTCAATAGAATAAGTTCCGATTTGAGCTGAGATTTTTTGACACAATTTTAATTTGGATCAAAATGGTCAAGTAAATTACAATATGATTTTCATGTTTTTTTACAATTTCAAATTTTTCATATTTTTTCCTTTTTTTTTTTTGAATAATGATGGCAAATTTATCACTTATCTTCGATCATTCGTCAATCCATACTAAGATATAACACTAGCAAGATACAATGAGATGATTCTTCGTTGGATTCCCAGATACTTTGGTGTTACAGGCAATGAACTAGCGAACGAATTGGCTAACCAGGCTTTAGCAATTGCTTTAATGAGTCTGGGGTCAGTTATCGGCATGAGTTTCGCGGTAATCACTCGCTGAATCTATCAATGACTTTATGAGCACTGTTCATACAAGGAAGTGGTGTGATTTTTATTACTGCAAAATTGCAAAGTATTTCGTGAAAGGAGTTTCTAGGAAAGCAGCGAAGTTTTTTCATCACTACGACTACTGGTAGGGTTAATCAAGGAATATATTACATGTGGGAAGCACTTATCTAACATGGGTGTTATCAACCTGCCTATTGTGCTTTGGTGATGAAAATACTATAGAGCAATACCTCTATAGTTATCGGACTTTCGCAAGATGCAGGAGAAGATAATTGGCAGCAATGTCTTCGGAATGAATTCTGATCTCATTCCTTTCCTCTTCGGATGTTTCTGAAATTCCTTAAAGAAACATATTAAGTTGAGGACGAGTATATTTTACTCTATTTTCTTTAGTTTCCTTTTTTTGGCTTTTCTATTTCTATTCACTTTCACTTCCTCTAGCTGTTGATGCCGACCTTGGCAGAGAGGACTTGGGTGAAATATGTAGCACTTTATTTAAGAGGATTTCTATTTATGAGGATTTTTTCAATTCGGCGAAATATAAAATTTCATTTAATGTTTATATTAAACATATAGTCCAAAAACAAATGAAACATTTTTAGTGTTCGCAAAACTTAATATCTATATCGTTGCTCATGAATCATCTTCGGATCATTACAATTATAAACTTCAGACTAAAGTGCCATACCATTTATTCAATGAAATACTTTGCATTAGCGTTTTCCGTGGTATTTTAAACTCTTTTGCCCGAACATTATACTTTCCAAGATATAACCTAAGTATGGGGTTATGACCCCCGATCTTTCTCTTTTCGATAATAAAAGTTTTTGATAGTATACGTTATAAATGTATAAGAAATGTAACAAAAAAATGTGTCCATTGTGCAAGAAATGTGCGCCACTCTGTATGGAAGTGGATGTGCACAAAACTTAGTGAAAGAAAAGATGGAATATGAAATGAACCTTCATAAGTTATCTCTATAACCATACCAGATTTGGCAATTATGAGTACACTTAAAACATTAGTGAACAATTTTTGACAAAAAAAGTCAAATAGGAACTCACGTACTCTTTTTGCACCCAGTAGACAAAATTTCTCAGAGAACCAAAAAGTCAAGAAAGTCAAAAAATCAAAATTTTCCGAATACAATGGACTGAAAAATTTTTCAAAACTTAAGCAATGTTGCATGTGGCAAACACTTCCAAAATAAAACCTTAAAGAGTCCAAGTGCATTAACAAAATTGTAAGGTCTCAATTATTTTGAAAGCATGATGAAAGCAATGCTGAGCGGCATGGAGATGTCCAGTTGCCTTGCAAGCGCGTACATGCTTTCATCATAATTTCTTAAATAATTGGAACTCGTGACCTTTTTCAACGGATTTGGACTGCCTAGGGCTTTAGTGCAGTGTGACTTATTTTCAGATTTTTAAAATTTAAAATAAAAAATGCTTTGTAAAAACATCTTTTTATTAACTGTTGGTTAAATAAATATGAAAAAATTATTTTTTTTTTAAAAAGTTTCATTGAAATCGACTTTATAAAGTTTTCAAAATCTTAATTTACAGTTGTTTTTTTTCCAGAAAATTATTACGCCGCGTAGCATTGTTTTCGTCAAAATTTCTAAAATAATTGAGACTCCAAAATTTTGACAACCGATTTGAATTTCTTAGGGTTTTGATGTATACTAACACTCTTTCAGATTTGTAAAGGTCCGGAACACCAAAAAAATGTAATTGTTTATAAAAATTGGTTTGAAAATTTCCAAAAGTTGTATTAAGGTTCAATTCATTTTCTTTAATGGTAAATTTGCTCAAGTGCAACAAGCTTTTATTTATAAATTTGCCTAAATTTTAATTTTAGTTTTGAATTTGATTACTATTGGATTCGATTATTGAAGCCCAAAAAAAATAATAAGCACCTTTTCCTATATTTGTCTGCAAAGCAGTTCCACATGGGTGATATAATTTCAAAGTTGCATTTTGTTGCCATTTCCTACTAAGCGCATAAATGTTTATCACAAATGTTGAGTGTTGCTGATATGCGGTTGACTTTTAACTCGAAGCGATCACAACTCATGCACTGCTACATCCAAAACAAACAGATGCACCTGCGTCATGTGGAAAAGAAAGAAAGCTTTCTTGCTTTTCAGTTGGTTGACGAAAAAAGGAACACAACAATTGAAAACAATAAATGCGAATGAAAACGACAGCAAAAAAAAATTAATTTCTTCTCACTCACATGCTTCAACGTCACGGATGGCTGCAGTTGTTGTCATTAGTGCTGTTGTTGTTGTTCCGCTGTCATGACGTCAGCCAATTAGTTTATTGCTACGCTTGATGAATTCGTTAAAGTTTGTCGCTCGTCGTCGTAGTCGTCATCATCATCATCGTTGCTCTTCATCGTTCGTTGGTTCATTCGTGCAGCTGAAAAAAAAAATTCATATTTTTTTCTTTTAAATAGCTGTATGTATTAGTTAGTGCGTGTGTATGTGTATTTTTTATTTCTTCTGCTTTTTTCCACGCTTTTGATTTGTGCGCAGCAACGGTGGCGTTAGTCTGCGTGTCACGTGAACAAATGTTGGCTTTGAGCGCACGAAGTTCTAGTTGTTGTTGTTATTTTATTTTACCGTTTTTATTGCTCTTTTTTGTTGTTGTTTTTTTTTGTGTTTTGTCTTTAACACCACAAACTCCAGCTGACCAATCGTCAGCGCGTAATTTGTGTAATTAATATTTTAAGCATCGATGTCGATGTTGATGTCGTCGCTGCTGGTGCTGTCGTTGGCAAAATTAATGACTTTAGTGAGAGCAGCGATAAATAAAAACAACAAAAACATTGTAAGCTTAAAAATGGCGCATTTGAGAAAATGGCAGACGTCTTGGTTTTCAATTGATTTACATTTTTATTAGTTAAAATATTTAGTTAAAACTTTGGATGTTTTTTCGAGAGAATTTCCTTTTTTTTTGTTTTGTTTTCTTTTTGAGTAAGTTGAAATATTTAAAAACATTGAAAAGTGTTGAAAAACCAAAAATAAAAATTAAGAAAGTTGTAAAAGGTTGAAAAACGTCAGAAATGGTTAAAAAAAAAGTAGTATGGGCAATGTTGAAATGGGTTGAAAAGGCGAAAAATATTGGAAAAGTCGGAAAAAAATGTAACAGAAAAAAGTTGAGAGCGGTTGAAGCAGGCGAAAATGGCTGATAAAGTCGATAATATATGAAAAGTTGACAGAGGTTGAAAATCTCCGAAAAGTTGAAAATCTCGAAAAAAGTTGAACGATGTTGAAAAAGTCAAGAAAAGTTGAATAAAGTTGGCAAAGTCGGAAAAATATGGAAAATGTTGACAAAAATTGAAAGAGGTTGTGAAATTTTGAAACAGTTGAAAGAAATTGAACAACTCAAAAAAAAATTAATTACTTTGAAAAGGTCGAAATAAATTGAAAGAGTTTCAGATACTCGAAAAAAGTTGAATATCTCTAAAAAAAATTAAATGAGTTTGAAGAAGTCGCAAAAAGCTGAATGAGTTTGACAAAGTCGAAAAAATATGGAAAATGTTATAAACAGTTGAAAGAGGTTGAAAAATGTTGAAATAAATTATATAACTCAAAAGTTGAATGAAGTTAATAAATTTAAAATAAATTGAAAGAGGTTGAAAAACTCGAAAAAAGTTGAACATCTTTAAAAAAAATTGAATGAGATTGAAAAAGTTCAAAAAAGTTGAATAAGGTTGGAAAAAGATGAAAGAGGTTGAAAGATTCAAAAAGAATTGAAACATCTTGGTAAATTCAGTTAAGTTGAAAGAGGTTGCAAAAGTTGAAAGGTTGAACGTTGAAAAAAGTTGAAATAGTCAAAAACTGTTTAAATAAATCACAAAATGACCCACTTACAACATTTTGTTATAATGGGTGGTACCACGCCCACTGTTGCAGTCCCGTCGAGGTCCATTTAATTTCAAAGTTTATTGTAACCGACATCTCTATACCAAGTTTTAAAAAGATAACTCTCATAGCACACTAAATATAACACGTTATGGGAGGTGCCACGCCCGCTAATTCAATCCCGTCGAAATCCAATTAATTTTAGGGCTTATAGTAACCGACATCTCTATACCAAAATTTTGTTAGCATTACTCTCATAGTATGTTTAATTTTTATATTTGCTTGATTGTTTTTTTTTTACTTATGTACATATATTCTGAGATTCTGGCTGCTTTTTCAGTATCTAGTTGAGCATAAGTGTAATAGCAAATATTATAAGAAACTTCATGTTCGACTTTTTACTGATGAAGTCAAGTGCTTTTTATTTTTACAATTCAACATTATATTCTCAATGGCAAAAATAAATGAACAAACTTATGCCCAGCATTTAATGGCAAGTTCTTAGCTCAAGCCTTTTGTTTTAATTTCCTTTGAAATCGCAAAACCCTACATAAAGCGCATTCTTAAAAATCACAGCAACCTGTAATTTATGCAAAAATTCCAATAAAGTACGCATTCTCGGAATTCAAAAGATTTTTTTTTGTTTTGTTCGTCCAAAAAAGAAGTTCAAAATAAAACCGATAAAATGGGCAAGTAAAATTTAAGGAAGCGCAGCATAAAGAACGGTTAAGAAACACACACACCTACATACGTACATGCTTGCACTAACACTTGCAATAAAGAACTTAAAATAATAACATGCTGGCGCTGTATTGTTGTTGCTGCTGCTGCTGCTACTCTTGCATATAAAACTCTATAATTTAAGTTTCCCAAGCATTTTACTCCCGCTGGCCGTGAATTGCTGTGTTTTAACAGCGTAAAGGATACTAAGAGCCACAATACAAATGCACTACGCTATGTTGAATATAAAAAAATTAAAACCTGTTCGCTGCTGATTTTTGTTTAATTTAAAATTTATGTTGTGATTTTTGCGAAAAAAAAACAGTCTATGCTCGCCAGCGTAAGTCTGGTAGCAATTTGAGTTGCGGCTGCTGTTGCTGTTGATCTGAGCTTTGGCCAACAGATCAGATTAACATCAGTTGTTGTGTGGTGCGCTGCAGTAGCTGATATGCAGAAGATGAAAAAAGAGTCAAACTATTGAATAACCATGGGGTGTTGAGCTTATAGCACCAGTAACAATAACAGCAACAGCAACAACATCGACTGTGGCAGCAACTAAAGAAATAAAATCAACAGCTTTTGTGGCAACGTCAAGGCAGCAGCAACAACTGCAAGAGGAGCAGCCAAAACGCATGCTGTAAATAATCCTTGTTTTTAGGGTGAATCATAAAATTTTAGAGAAAATTTGTCAGCGATACTGATACTGCTACGGCCAACATGCGCGAAATTTTATAAAAATGTGCAAAAATAAACGCACCAAAGAGTATTGAGGGATATACGAAAATATCCAAAGACATCGGTAAGATTATTATTATTAATTATACTACGGAATAAACCACATCACTATTTTCATTTCAATATTAGGGAAAAATTTCCTTCTCACTGCACGTGATTCTAAAAGAAAAGGTAATCGCGCAAAGTTTCAGTCCATTTTTTGTGCTATTTCGCTTCCAATAATTTTCGCATCCGCTTATCTTATCTTTATTCTCAAACGATTCCTTTAAATTGTAATCCACCCTTTTTTTGCTTATCCTTTGCTGTTGCGTTTTTTTTTTTGCTACTGTTTGCTTTTGCAACGCTTTTCTAATCTTTATTGCCAATGCTGTTTCTATGCTTTTTTTTCCAACAGCAGAAATTCGCCCAAAACCTAAAAAGCAACAAGAAAACAATGCTACGACTACTGCCGTTGCTGCTGCTGCTACTACGCGAGTGCGTGATTTTGATCGATTTTATTTGTTGTTGCTGCTGCTGGTATCGACT
Organism: Meiosimyza platycephala; assembly: GCA_963662105.1. Lineage (NCBI taxonomy): Eukaryota > Metazoa > Arthropoda > Insecta > Diptera > Lauxaniidae > Meiosimyza > Meiosimyza platycephala. The sequence continues at coordinate 548,738 of OY759209.1, forward strand.
ATGCGAGTGGCAGCAGCAGCAAGTAGCCGCAGTGGCAGCAGCAAATTTAATGATGGACTGCCTAAGCGCAGAAATTCATAAAATTTTGCTCTTTTGCTACTGGGCAGCAGCAATTGTTGCTATTATTACTGTTGTTGTTGCAGCTTCGATTATCTTAATTTGCGTGCGAAACTTTAAATCAACGGTTCGTAGAATTTGTTGTTGCTTGTTGCTGCTGCCGCTTGCAGCTTGTGCTAACTTTTCATTTGTGCAATTTTTCCCATGACTTGAATTTGGTTTTTTTTTGTCTGTCTGTCCATTTGTCTGCCGGTTTTTTAGTGTGTGCGCTTGTTGCTGAATTGTGCTACTTGTGATACGCACCTTACGCAGCAGCAACAGCAGCAGTAAAAGTTGCTGCAAATTCACAAACATACAGCAATTAGCTTAAGAGAAGTTGAACTAATTTGTTTGCCCTTGGCATTGCTTAAGGGGGGCGTTCAGTACGGGTTATATGCAGTTTTTTAATTCGATTTTATTGCTGGCTGCTTTGTTGCTGCTGCTGTTGTTGCTACTGTTACTACTATTGTTGTAACTGCTGTTTTGCATTTCAAACAGGTGAGTTGCGTTTAGGCTCGGTTGTTGGTGGGTTTTTGTTATTCTTCTTGCTGGTTAAGGTTTGGTCATTTCTTTTTTTGTATGTAAATTGCTACTTTGCATTTTTTGGCGTGGCGTAAATGCTTTCATTTCATGTGCTAATAGTTTGATTAAGCATGCAAAGTCTTTATGAAAAAAGTCATCAGTGACGTTAAATTTCATAGCAAATTAAAGTCCCAATAAAATTTGCATATATTATGAGTACAAGCAGTATAATAAAACACTTTTGCTTGATATGAAAATTGCAAACATTTTGGAAAGAACAAACAGGAATAAATTAAGTTAGAGAAAGAAAGTTTTTATAAATTTTTTGCAGTTGCAAAAACTGTCAATTTTTAACTAACTAACAATGAGAGTTGGAGGTCAATCTATATAAGGCAGAAGTCATTTATTTTAGCAAGATATACAAATGTACGAAGCTTTTAATGACAAAAATATCGACGTTTTTGTTTTTCGCTACAAAAATTGAAAAAATTTTGATTTTGCCAGCCACATAGAATCGAGTCTTTTTTTACTAAATAATTTCTAATGTTGAACTGGGAAACTATTTTGTTCTTCAAAAAACTTAACTCAACACCACTGTGCGCTAGTGATATGTTATGCCTACTGCCTGTTTTTACCTCGCATAACTCTTTGCTTCCAACACAGCATATCGATTGCTCATCATCTATCGTTGCTGTTAATCTTTTGTAGATTGTTGTTAAATTGTTGCTGCTGCTGCTAATTAAAAGCGAAAACACGATCCTTTCAATATTTTTGCCATCGTCTGCACTGTAGACTCTCTACGGTGTTGATGTTTTCTCTTTCTTATGCTAGTGGTCAGACAAGTGGGGGAGTCTGTCAGCTGTGGTAATGTTAGTAGCTATTTGTTGATGTTGTTGTTGTTGTTGGCAGCAAGATCTTAATCAACACTGATGCAACGATGCACTGGCGCATAGATCACCAGCCAGCGTCGCGTACGATATGCTCAAGCTTCCTTAACACTTGTTTTCTTCGAATGAAGACAAAGTGTACGGGTATACTCCCTTTTGAGGCACCTAGCGATAGCAATTGAGTGCAAGGAAGCTAAGCAAATAATGCAAATCCATTGCTGGCTGCTTGTTGTTGTGGCGCAATAAGTTCCTGGAAATCGATCACAGATATTCAACGTAATTTGCTTGAGAATTGGTTTTCGTAAAATTTGATATTCGAAGATTTTGGAATACATTAGGGGTTTTCTTTAAGACAACATGCAGAAGATGAATTGTGATTTAGGAAACTTATTTATGATCAGAAACTCCAAAATTTCTATAACTATTTCAATTCTTGGCACGCTGTTTTATGGTGCGCCAGTTTGTTCCGATTTTCGACACATCAATTCTTATCATTCAGAGAATGGTGGTCTTTTAGCACGGTGGTAAGGCTGCTAATCTTCAAATTAAATATTCTCTTATTGTGAAATTAATTAATCACTGAGATCCACGAAGTCATTACCTCAGTCAACTTTTTCCACAACAGATGCCCCATTTTTGATCAAATTTTTGATTTGGTCCCCCTGAATTTCTCATATAAAAAATTAAATTGAGCTATATCTAAATTTCCTCCCGCACTGCAACTCATTAAAAGAAACACATAAAAAAATCAAAGAATAAAAAAATTCAATCCCTCAGCAACAGCAATCAATTCAATGCTCTGCTTCAGCAAAAAATCTGTATCGTGGGAAAGTTGCTAATAAATTTCCCATTATTGGAAAAAAAGCAGAGATAGAAAAAAAATTGATGGTTTGCATGCGCTCAGTCTGCTTGGATTTGGTGCAACGCTTTACAGCTTCTCAGCCTAAGGGCTGCGCAGCGCAATTTTATGTTTTCCTCCACCTTTTTTTATATCTTTTGCGGCTCTTTTACTGCGCTCATCGTTTTCTTACTGTAGTACGCTGACGCTGATGAACTGCTTGGTTGTTTTTGCAATTTAAGTGACGTATTGTGGTGCACTGCAATAGGCAGGCAGGCGCTCATATACAGTAATTTTGAGGATTTTTATTTTTGGCGCTAGCCGCTTTTGTGGAATTTTTATGTGAAATTCTTGGCAAAGTTATAAAAAAATGTTGAATTGGTTGAGGATCAGCATACAAATGGGATGGTGTTCAATGGAAAAGTTCTAAACACCGGAAAAAATGTTTTATAGTTCTTAACATGTTGATTTTTTATACTCTACGTCTTTAACCTATTTATTTGATGTTTTTGGATGCTTCTGACTTCTATTAACGTTTTCTATATTTTTCGATACTACACGATACTTTTCAACTTTTATCGATTTCTTCGATGTATTCGTTACTTTTCGACACTATGCATCTTTTTCTAAACTATTTATTCATTGCTTTACGCCAGTGTCAGGCAGAAACATACATATGCATTAGGGTGGTTCAGGTATATGTATATAGGAAAAATTAAAGTTGCTCAGATCTTGGCTTCCCGGGCACCAAAAATTTTGTATTGGTGCCAATAAGAATCACGTAAAATTTGGTCCATTTCAGAAAAAGTTTGATGGGCCCGCGACCGTTTTGAAAACTGTAAAATGGTCCTAAATCTATTTAAAATTATTAATATCTCCCCGCAGCTACCTCGTAGAGGGATCAAATGTATGACAAGGTCCCATTCATTTTTCTACTCTAACATTTTTTTTGAACATACTTACCCCCTATCACTATCCTTTAGAGTTGTTTCTCCTCAAAATCGACATTCTTGTAAAATTATGCAAATTAACTACTAAATTCTTTCTGTGTAAAAAAAAAGTATGTACCTTACTGACAAAATCAAAAGCATCAAATTGATTTGGTTATTTTTCGTTTGGATTTTCTCTTCTTCTTCTTTATATTTACTAACGAATGTTATCGTTGTTGCCATAGGTCCTGAGGGTATTTTGCCGCCAAACAGAGACCACAGTCTGAACGTAACTTACGTAAGACGGTAGTTTCACGTATATCGTTTTATAATTGATACTTTAAAATACAATAGTTACAACTTCACTGGAATTTAATGGTTTGATATTTGTTGGTGTTGCTGTGGTTTGCACTTTTATTATGAAAAATAAAAAAACGGAATATAGGCAAAATGCGCAGCGTCTTGATTTAGATATTTATTTAAGTGTTTGTAAGGAATAAATGCATTTTTATTATTGCACGGCAGGTACACTACAAGTCGGGCAGTTCAAAGTGTTTTGCTGCTAATTAATTAATGCTGTAATTACTATTTTTATGGAAGTTATTTAAGTGTTACGACGATAGCCATTCGATACGGCTACCGATATTTGAAAAAAGTCTATAATTCGAACAGCAAGTTCGTAAACTAAGTCTTTTGTTTTATAGTGCAATTTTTATTTTTTTCGAATTTTATTTTAATAAGCAAAATTTTTTGTATTAATTTTTTTAAAAGTCACAAGAACAACTGACTGGCAGTGGTGCGCAGCAGCAACAACAACAAATACAACTACATTTCTACTTGCACCCACTTGAGTGGTTAACAACTGCAGCGTTAACATTAATAATCAATGAAATACAATCGGTTAACAGCAGCAGCACAAATAAACGGACATAGAAATGTTACCTTTTAAAGTAACAACAACAACAACAATAACAACTTGTTAATATGCTCAATTTAACATGCATTTTTAATGGCAAACATAGCGCGCAGTGGCAGCAGCCTGTCCAGTTGCCATTTATGTTTTTATTATTCGCCATTTGCATGTCATTACATAGAGGAAAATACAAATACAGCACAGCAAGTGTAGTAGAAAACCACATAATCGCATTTATTGCGATATTCAGAGACAAATTTATGATTTATGAATGAATTTTTGAATCTCAAATAGAAAAACAACATTAAATAAAAATATTAAAAAAAGCGACAGCGCCACAAAAAAAAATTGAGAAAAGTTCTATGCTAAGCGCAAACAGCGGTTACACCAAAGCCATTAAAGGAGTTTGCTGTTCATGTTTTTTTTGCTTTTGCTTTAAGTCGGCATGCAACATGCAACTTATGTTTATGACTTAGCGACATATGCAACATGCAAATATACGCTACTCTTACTTTTTATGGCAAGCCGAGATGACCCAATTAAGCGGATTTAGAATGCTGCTGACATATGCAGCAAATGAATAAAAAAAAAATTTCATGGGAAAAATATAGCAAACAAGGCAGCGTTTAATTAAATTAAAACAACATGCTACAAGATATTTTAAAAATTATACAGAGCAGCTGTTAGTGTTAAGAAATTTACTAAAATTTCGATATCCTTTAGATATTGGAAAAATTCACATACAATTTTATTTTTATTATTGTGAATGCTTTCGATGTTTTAAAGCTACAGAAAAAATTTTTATAAAATCCCATGAAATTTCTAAAAATCTCATATGATTTTAAAAAAATTTTGTGTGATTTATTTGCTTGAGATTAGTTAATTTTTTGCCACTTTTGCCTCAAAGTTATTGAAATCATCATGATATTTAAAATGTAAAAATCTCGGAGATTTAATTGCTGAAGTCTCAATCTATTAATGGTAATTTCACAGTCTCAAAATTCTTCAATATAGTACACTACGAAATTCAAAAAAAATCACATGAAATTTGAAACTGAACAAAAATTTATTGAAAAGTCTCATGAGATAAGACTATGAGATTTAATTGATTGAGAGTTAAGCATTTTTTTGCATAATTTTTTCTGCAATTCTTTGACATATTACATATATCGTGAGCTTTACCATCTATGAAATGTACTTACCTTAGAATACTTCATAACTCTCTGAAACTCAAACGGTTATTACAGAATATCGCTTTGACCAGATTGTAGTGCTACTTAATCACCATGAATCTTTAAGTAACTGAAAAAAAAATGTCATGACAATTGTGTGAGATATTAAACAAAAATATCATGTAATATGGTTTTTTCTTTTTTTAATTTTCGATCGAATGATGTTTTATAGCTTCGAATATATTTTTGATCATTTTTGAGTTTTTACAAATTTAAGAAAACTATTGCAGGAAATCACATGTGACTTAACCTTTCGCTTTTTTCGTCTAAAAAATATTCTAAAATATTTTTTTAAAATATATTTTAGTGATTTTAATGATGATAAAACTTATAAAAATTGTGACATGTTACAAAAATAATGAGACAAACGCTTATGAAATAAAATTTGTCCATATTTTTTTTTTTAAGTTGTGAAATTGCACAATCCTTGACCTTACCTTGAACTTAGTTAAAACGATGTAAGGAATATTTCTCAGCGTATTTTGAACTTGAACTTAATCGCAATTGCAACAGCAACATAAAGTTAAAGCGCGACTGTCAGTGAAATTGCTTCTAATGATGATAAACGCTTTTGCTATGCTGAGATTGAACTTGCAGTTAAGCCAAAATGCCCTAGCAAGTTTTGCCAGTTGAAAAACAACAGCAACTGCAGTGCGAAATATTGCTATCGCTCTGCAGCAACTTGAACTTGCTGTCTATTATTTTGCGATAATTTTGCATTGCCTGCTCGGCATTGGTGCGTGTACGGTGCGTTGTAGTTATAGTTTGCTTAAAGAAACCAATTTCGTATGGTTGCGTTAACACTACCGGAAGTATGCGCCAGATTATCTGTTTTTTTCAAGTCAGGTAAAAATTGCACTTTTCGAGAAAAAAAAAAATATAATCCGCCCTAATTTGTAAAAGAAGAAATAAGACTCCGTCGGAAAGCTGTTGAATTCACCTCCATAAAACGCATTTTCTTAACAGAAAGAATAACCTGTGTTTCCTGGCAAGCTTTGTTCGAGTATTTTTTGGCTGTTTAAATTTTTTTATCTAGACCAGAATTCTAAAGAGGACGCACGCCAGCGGCTGCTGTCCTAAAGCTAAGAACCTTAATTTTATTAGGCAGACTTACGACACACACTTTGTTAACTTTATGTATCAGCATAAATTTCGATAAAACTCTGTGTACTTAAAAGATAAGATTAACATTTTTATTATAAATAAACTAATCCTTCTATTACAATATTTACTCAGTTATTTCCATTCTTTCTTTTTTTTACAGATTCGATGCCAATAAATCAACGAAAGGCGCCTCAAAACTACGCCGCGACTTGATCAATGCAGAAATTGCGAATCTGCGCGATCTGTTGCCATTGCCGCAGTCGACGCGGCAACGTTTGTCACAATTGCAGTTGATGGCATTGGTCTGTGTGTACGTGCGAAAGGCCAACTATTTTCAACAAGGTGAGTGGTGTGCACACAGCGGTGGTGGTGTGCAACATGCAGTAACTGTTGCATGTGGTAAAATTAGCATAGCTAGCGTTAGATTTAGCAGCAGCGGCAGCAGCAACGGCAGCATATGTTGTTGTGTTGTTCTTGCTGCTAAGGTTGCAAGCTGCTAACAAGTGACAGTTTGGTTTTTTACAAAAAAAAAAAAAAAACGAAGGTAATTGTTGTGGTCTGAGGTTGATCATGGGAGCAAACGCTTATTGTTTTTTTTTTAACAAATATTTGCTGTAGATGTTCAATAAACAGGTGTATTTACATAGGTCATTATTGCTGTTATTGGAGTTGCTAGTTTTGTTGGAACTTTTCATGGAAAATGTAATTTAATTTTGTATTCATTTCTCTTAATATTTCCATTAATTTGAGTCAATTTATTTTTATTGAATTTCCTCATTCGATTGTAATTGCCTTAAAAGCAACAATTTATTCATTTTGCTGACAGCTTAAATTTTGTGACTTTCTTTGGATTGTGCTGAACGTGAGAATCGTTTCCAGAAAACTAAATTAATATGAGAAAATGGAAATTATCTAACATTTTCACAAAATTAAATTATAAGGGCATTCTAAAAGTATAGCATCTACTGAACATGATCCACATGGGACGTTCTTTTACAAACCGAACAAATTTTGACAAAAATTGACGGACACATTTTTGATTTGGTTGAAATTTTTATGTGGCTTCTGTATCGAAAAAAAAGAGATACGTATTTGAGGATTGTTTTAAAAAACAATTTTTTTTTTTCAAAATAGAGCGAATTAAAATTTTGAGATTTTCCTGATTTTTAGCTCTCTTTCAAAAATTCATAACTCCGGTTCTGTTAAAGTTAGAAAGTTGATTTTATTTTTGAAGCTAAGAAAACTGCAAAGAATGAGAAAATAACTAAACTTTATTTATATTTAGATTTTTGGTTTTATGGAAAGTTCTTCCGCAGATTTACTCCCTAGTAAGGACACTAATTTGAATTTAAAACTCTCTCATTTTTTATCATTATAAATTATAATAAAAATATATTAATACAAAATTCGTATTGCCATAAAATTGTCCTAAGCTTTCAAGTTATGAGACGTAGTCAAAAGTCAACATCGTCAATTGTTACTACTTACAAAAATGGCAACAGCAGCAGCAGCAGCAGCAACAACAAGAGCAAACATTTATTGATCGCATTAACACATTTGTACGATGTGCAACTTCCTGAAATGTTAAAACAACAACAACAACAATAACAAGCGTAAAAATGAAGCAAAATTTTTTTCAAGTGTTGCAGTTACAACAATAATGGTGGCAACTTTCTGCTTGTTGTTAATGTTAATGTTGCGTTAAGCGAAAAAGCAGCAGCAGCAACATCAACATCAACAGCAAGCAGTAACGCTGTGAAAAGTAAATAAAGTTTATTAGCAACAGAATATTAAAAATCACAAATTGCTGATAACACAAATAGCAAGAAGAAAAGAAAAAAAACAACAACAACAACAATGACTGCAATAATTTTCACAATTTCTACAAAATCTCCAAAGGTTGAAGTTTGTTATTATTGCCGCATGCTACACAGCTGCATGCGTTTTACTGGCTGGCAGTGGTAGCATAGTGCGCATGCGCAACAATATGAACATAACATGTGCACATGAAATAGAAAAAGACAAAAATAAAAATGGAAAACTTCAGCAACAGCAATATGTTGCAGATAAAAAATTGTTGCTGTTTGTGTGCATTGTTGCGTTCATAGTTGTGAAATTATATTTTCCCAGCTTGTGATGCGCGCTCAATTACAACTAGAGTGCGCTGCTAATGTTACTGTTGCTGCAGCAGCAGCAGCAACTGGAGGCTAGAGATGTGACATCGTAACAAAATTTATAAAAAATCGCTTTGGTAGTTTGTGTTGAAATTTTTTAAAATGGAAAAGTGCAATGCTTTTGATGAACTTAATTTTTTCCTACTAAAAAATATATTAAACTTAGGGGCTTAATTCAGCAAAAGTCCTTAAAAATTCAATATCTCTTTTATATATTTTTGTTGTGCGATTTTATCTTTCCATTTTTACAGTAATTATTAATTTTTATCGGAAGCATAACGCCATAGTCATTTTATAACATTGAATCGTAGAATTTAAACAATTAACATTTGGCTCACCCTTTATGTGAAAATTAAGGCAAGAACGATAGTATCAATATCATTTCACCTAAGAGCATAGCAACAGCGATACCTGCGAAATTTTCATTGTGTTGGTGGCCGCGCATCTACAAATCGCTGTCTGTCTGTCTGTCGGTTTATTCCTGACTTGTCTGCTGAAGTGCGATTTACTTGCTGTTCCGTTTCTGATGGGATAACCAATTTTTTTCTTACACATTTCGCTGTTGTTGCTGCTCTTTTTGTTGTTGTTGTTTTTGCTGGTGGCAGACACTAAGTTGCTTGTTTTGTTTGTTTATTTACTTGTAGGGTCAACGATTTGTGGCACTATTTTTTGTTGTCGAAGTTGCTGATGTTGTTGTTGTTGTTATTGCTTAAGTAACTGCGTTTATTTTTGCGGCAGCGTATGCTAGGATTCATATTGCAACAAACTGACGCTGTAAGATTATTGTTGTAAATAAATCGTCCGTGTGTGTGTGTGTGTGTGTGTGTGTTTGCGCGCGCTTGTTGTGTTTAAGTTTGACTTTTGCGCGTAATTACGAAAATTGTTTTTTTCAAATTAGTGTGCTGAGAAAAAAAAGCAGTCAGTATTGGCAGAAAATCGCACTGTAAAACACAAAATGCGAATAGATAAATTCTCTCTAAATCGATTAAATAATTTTCTAATAGTCTCAAGTACAATAACATAAGATTTTGTTGTTGTTTATTTGGAAAAATTCACACACTAAACTTTTAGCTGCGGTCAATTGTGTCACACGCTTATCGACGTAAAGTTTTTTTTATTCAAAAAGGCAATAAAATTTAACGAAAAAGAAACAGAAATTGATACATGTCAAATATTTAAAATAATTAAAAGACATGATAGAAGTTAAGAAGTGTCGTTTAGTGCTAAACAATACCAACACAATTGGAAAGGTATCGAAAACGTCATTAAGAGTCTCAGGCATCGCATAACACTGAAATATACTAAAAGGGCTTTAGAAGTTGAAAAGAGTAGAATAACATCAAAAAGTAGAACGGTAGATCACTAAAAGTATCGAATAATATAGAGAAAAGCGTCAAAACTCGAATGATCGAATGGTAACAAAAATGTCAATAATGCCGATAATACATCAAAAGCATCGATTAGTAACGATAAGAATATAAATGGTCAAATAATGGCGAAAAGTAACAAAAAGTAAAAAAAAAAAAAAAATCTATTCAGTTGAAGTAAATTGAAATTAATGAAATTGAGTTGAATTGAGATAAAAGAAATTTCCTAAAAAATTTTTTCAAAAAAAGCTTTTTATTTGAATTAAAACTTCAAGCTAAATATCTGAAAAGGAGAATAGCTGTAGTAGCTAAACTAAGTTATTATTATTAGAGATATTGGCAAAAGTCTAACTTTTTTGCCTATCGTACTCCCTAATCATAAATGTTTAAAATTTTATATCACTGTGCTAAATACCTACAAAGTTCAGAAAGTGCCGGATCGGAATACTGAAAAAAATTACGAAGCAAAAATACGCGCTCAAAAACTGAGTAAAGATTTTGTGTCCAAATTCGAATGTTGCATTATGGATGACCAAACGTTCGTTCTTCCCGACATTTCTCAGTTTCCTGGCCAAGAATTTTTTTTTCCAACGCTAGGGGACATGTCCCGCAAAATTTAAGACACAAAAAAAAAATAAAAAATTTACCAGAAAATTTCTTGTTTGGCGGGCAATTAGCAGTTGTGCTAAAAGAAGCCAAAGTTTTGTGACCGCAGGCACAATAAACATCGAAATCTACATCATAAAATGCTTCAAAAGTGACTCCGACAATTTGTAAGAGATCATTAGATATCTTTCTTTTTTTGTCCTGGTCTGGCTTTATGGCACTACTATCAAGCGGCTCTTGAGTGGTACCTGCAAAATATCATTACTTTCGTTCCGAGAGAAGCGAACCCACCCAATTGCCCTGAACTTCTGCCAATCGAGATATATTGGGTTTTAGTGAAGAGGCAATTAAAGGCACCAAAAGGGACATAAAAAACTTTAAACGCTACTGATGCGCGTCAAGCCAAAAGAGAGAAACCAAAAAAAAATGTTCGCTTCAAAATGAATACTTTTTTTTGTACTATTATTTTCTTTATTTGAATTAAATTTACGTTAAAAAAACATAACCTTTTTGAAAATTCAAATGTGTGGTTACTGAGGTATATTTATTTTTCAATGCACTAATTTCTTATGACGCACTCCTTACTACACTATAACGTACTACGCTATATCAATTTGATTCCTTACTCGCCAGCGAAAATGTTCACACATTGAGAAAGCTAAAAATAATTTTATTAACTTTTTTTGTGTTGTTTTTTTTTTTCTATAATTGGCATTTATTGTTTTATAAACATATGCGGTTTTGCTTGCGGTTACAACTGGTCTTATGCACTCATCACTTAATTGTTTGCTTATTAAACTTTGACGTCACATGATGAGTGAGTGTGGCACTGTAATATTTTTATAAAATTTTCTGTTTTCATGCATATAAATTCCTTTATAAGATTAATTGTTATTGTATAAAAATTAATGGAAATTTTACGCTTCTTCAAGCAACATGTGATAAAACGAAAGACTTAGGCAACAAACTTAAATTTTAAGTCAATTCTGGTAAGAAAACGTTGTTTAATTATAATTTGAAAAAAAAAGAAAATAAATCGCAGCAAAACGTATTAGCACAGCATCACTTTAAGTATTAATATGTATATTTTTTAGAAATATTTTTTTTTTAAGTAAACACACGCGTCAACTTCCACATTTCATTGACAAAATCAAAAATTTATTTTTATATTGAAAGTTAAAAAAAAAGTCTAAGTCAGCGCGTGTTACTCAAGCGTGTGCTTTTAATTTATGTAAATTAAAGAAAGATCATTTCTTTGAACTACTTTTTTATTTAAATTCATAGTGCAAAAGATGAAAACGTGTAAATTGCTTGACAAAAGTTGCTGTCATTTTGACAAGTTGTTAATTTTATGATAGAACTGTTAAGTAAATAATTATTTCCTAAAATACACATAATTGTTAATTGAATATTTAAAAAAAAAATGGTGAATAAATAAATAAATTTTAATAAATTGAATTAATCAGATGAAGATTTAGGTTCAAAAATATCGCTTATCAGCTTTGCATAGTTCCAGGGATTTCAACAAAAAATGCGTTAATTTTTTTTCATTCATTTCCAACATTTTTTTTTTCTAAGAAATATATTTCAAATCGGAGTTATATATTTACATTTGGAAAAAACTAATTTTTTATCTATATTAATATACGAAATAAACCATTCATCTTGTCATTGTGTCACTGAACGTTTCGGAGTTATAGCTCGACAACATTAATAAAAAGTGAATTTTGGGAATTATTTTTATAACATGACAATATAACATAACGAAGTAGTAGCAATAGCAACAACAACCATACTAAATAATGCAAAAGCAAAAGCGCATCCAAGCAATTAAACTCACTGATGTTTTTTTATACGAATGAGTCAAGTGATAATCTCAATGAACTGCAGCTGCTTATAGCGTTCGCATATTAATTACATGCAACAATACAATGGAGCAAAAGCGCAGCCGTTGCTTAAACGTTGCAATTAAATTGAATATGGAAAATCTATTAAAATATCAATTTCAAATATACAACAAAAAAAAATATTTTTTCTTAATAACAAATTAAATGCAACGTTTGGCGCACCTACAAAAAAAAAAAAAAACTCAATACCAAATGTTGTATGCAAGGGGCTGGTACATACCTACTATGCCATATAAGAGACAACTTGCATTTGGCAGATGTAGCATTATGCAAATTATTTACTTTGCCTAACATTGTAATTCACAATTAGTTAGGCTTTCAATTAAACTTTTTCACAAGCTGAAAATTTTGCGCTGTGACATCCAAGCTAGGGTAGGGCTTTTGCTGCATATTATGCCCTACAACACCTACGCGCAGCAGCAGCAAAAGGCGCATGAACTTGAGTTTGAGTTGCTGTGACAACAACACCTTGCAACAAATTCACTTCACTTGTTGGTTGCACTATTTGTAAATGTCAATAGTTGTAGTTGCTGTTGTCTTTCATGCTCAAATCAACATTGATTTCCTGATAGCGCTGCTGCTGTTGCTGACTGTGTGTGTGAAACAAAATTACACTAGAGAACAGTGAATTATTTTGGTTTTTTAGGTGCGCCAAATGATCTGCAATGGATTTTGTTGTTATTGTTATATTTGCAACATTTGCTAACAAACATTGAATTTATAACTAAGTGCTGCAGTCACAGCAATTGTTCTTATAATTATTATAATTATTTTTTATTGTACTTGTGGTTGTTGCAAAATGCTTATAATTTTCAAGTTCATAACTTTGCAACTGCACTTCAAGTTCAAGTCCTTGAATATCAAAATATAAATATTGCCCATTGATTTAAAATGCTGGCGGTGCTCTACCGTTTTGAATTTATGCAAAATTTATATTTACTATCCGCTGCTACCCTATCATCCTTTCAGTGGCGCCAATTATTTACCACAAAATTAAGCGACGTTTTTTTTTCTTTTGAGCTTGCAGCAAATTTTTTTTTTTTTTTTGCTCAAGTTCATTGCAATTGTTACATGTTTATTCAGTGTTGTTGCTGTATAGATGCTGTTGCTGCCACCATATTGGCAATGACACAATTTCTGCTTTCATTTGTGATTCATTTGTTTGTGTTGTAAGAAAATTAAAAAAAAAAAAAAAAAAAAAATAATGGAAAAATTCTAATTTATTGTTATCTACTGAGTGTCATCGATTGTTTATACAACAATTTAATAACATCTCGCTTAATTGTATATAATTTGCAATGTTTCGCTTTAAATAATCAATGGCAAAAGGGAATGCAATTGAAATGTGACAACCGGAAAAAATGTTTGGTTTTTTGCTTTATAATTAAAGTGTCTCCTAATAAGAATCTCATGTCACACGTCATTTTTTTTCTAATAAAAAATTTCATGTATGACATCTGTTAATGTTGTGATTAATAAATGCGAAAAATTACACCAGAAAAACTGGGGAAAATTTGTCCAAAAAAGCAAACAAATTTTTGTTTGAACTAATGCTCCAAGTGAGTCATCACTTCGAAGAACAGTTAACAAATTTTTGAAAGCAGATTCGATTGACGCCCATGTTCTTACTACTTTTTCATTAAAAATTGCTTCTTTTTGCCGCATGACGTTATAAACAAAATAAAAATTTGCTGGGCAGCCCTGGCATTTAAGCAATAACAATTTTACTCTTTAATGAAAAACTTATTACTTTTACTTGATTTGAATACTTTCATGATTTGTTTCATTCATTAAATTTTCTTTTATTTTTTCACAGTATTTAAAAGACATGACGTTTCACCGCATCACGCACCAACACCAAATATAGGATTCTCTAAGGTACATTGCAACTATTACTAAATAAAAAAATAATATAATATATACTTTACGATCATTAAATTTAAGTACAATTCAATTTAAAATATCACATATGAAATTAATCTCACTTACCTACGATGCGCAGTGCGCACTCTATGGGAACTAACTCTGCCATCTATATTGGCCAACAACATCGCTGCCGCTTTGCAGGAAATTCCCATCCATCTCTGTAGTGAAATCATTTAAAATGTGCGCAGCTGTTCGCAGAAAACGCAGCTGATTCGAAATGATTTAACTGCTCAAGATGGAGCACAGATTGAAGGAAGTTGGGGTGTTGTTACATGTGCCGTGTAATGTGAGCTGCTGCGCCAGAGCTTCCCAAATGTAGTGTAAGGAGTGTTAGGACTTTATATTGTTATAAAATATATATAGACTACGAGTATGTTATAATCTTTACTGGCGGGTATCAAAGAAAATCTATGCAGCAGTGATTTGGTGGAAACGTAACGTTAATCTATGATGCGTTTTCACTATTTTAGGATATAACAAGGGTCGCTGCCGATTTTCTAAAGGAATATTTTTTACACAAATTAAATGAAATTTTTATTGCAGTAATAAATGAAAAACGGTCGAAAATATTTTTGGAACAAGGACATTTCGAATTTTAATTTTATTGCACCAATCGATGGAGAAAGGTCGAAAGCAATTTGTGCTTTTTGGTGTTTGAATATTTTTTTACCAAATATGCTGACGATATTGCCTTTTCCACGAAAATAATAACATTTTGAAAACTTCGACTCCCACTGCATATAAAACACAAAAAACAATAAATTCAGCTTGGAAATCCCTGGCTGCTGTTGTTGCGGCTTTTAAATCTCTTTGTTGTAAAACATTTGCGCGAAATGAAAATTGGTGATTAGAAAATTCGTATAATTTTGTAGCGATTTACAAGTTTAATGGATTCTTAGGGGCGGGTCACTGTGATTAGAACTGAAGTCAATCATACGCGTTGTTTTGCAATGAGCTGGTTGGAATAAGCGATGCCGTCATTCATTCATTCATTCACTCGGCCCAGCAAACGGTGACGCACAAGAATACACAAAATGCGTTGAGTGATGGAAAATGGAATTGAGTGAAGTTCTATAGCTGAAATTTACATTGCACAGTGTGACAATTTCATGCAATAAGTTGGAAAAAAATAATATAATATTAATAGGCTAATAGAAAACTACAGCGACCTAGAAGCTTTTGTTTGCCTACAAATGCTGCTTAAGGCACTGGGGAAACTATTGTCGCAAAGCCCAAAAAAAATCTATAAATATTGAAAGAGTAATGAGCAATTTTTTAACACTTGCTATGGTCAAAATAATGTCCAAAAGAGGTAAGAAAATTTCACCAAGAGCTAATTGAAAGTTGGAGTTGACTCTATTTAGCTTAAATCGACTTAAGTTGTTATTCCTTTTTGCCACAAAATTATGAGTCAGCCTACTTATTTGGGGATCATTAAATGCGAATATTATATCAAAACCAAACGTCTGCATATATTGGGTGGAACAAGTTGATGATGTCTATTTTGGCCAACTACCTACATTTAATTTTTTTTGCGAGTTTTTAAGAGCACAATCAGCTAGATTTTTCTTTTCAACAATATCTTACAACATTTGTTCATAAAATTATTTAGACAATAATTTGACATAATAAGCCCACTGTCTGTTACGTCACCCCAACAAATGGTGGGTGATTCCAAAAACAACAACAACAACAACAGCAACAATGGACGAAACTATTATTAAATCAAACGCAACGCAACGACGACGACATGAGAAAGCAGCCAAAGGTGGGAACTTTGAAAAACTGTTGAGGGAAGTAAATAGCAGTGCTGCCAAATGGACAGCTGGGTGTTTTAATTTTATGAAGGAAGCGCAAACTAACTGACATTTAGTGGAAAAGTTAAGCCATACATACAATCGAAGGTATTTCAACAATTTCGGTTTCGGCTTGGAAAAAATTCAATTTACAACTAAATAGCAATGCAAAATAAGAGAAAAACCCCAAGGACGAAATATTTTGAATTACTCAGATTTTAAAAGAAAAAAAATTCCCTCTATGACTAAGCCATTAATGTTAAATTGAAAACTCATAAATTCAGCAACAAAAGCCGCTTAGTACAAAATCACATTTAAAGCAAAAATAATAACCATATTTCACTTTAACAGAAAGCAAAAAAAAAAAAAAGTGAAACCTTTTAAAGTAACTGGCTTTAACCATAGTTAGGTCAGGTCAAGCATGTTGCGCATGCGTCAAGGCTTGTAGGCAAACTTCTTTGCTTAATGCTTACACTATGGCTTTAAGCCTCAAAGCAAATACTTGTACAATACGGACAGCGGCGGCCACGTGAAAAAAACGTCCATAACACACAGCAGCAACCGCAATATTTTAAGGGGCCCTTCTATTTATATTGTGCACTCGAATACTCAAAGACTCAACATATGAACATGCAGTTGCTAAGCTCTTTTTTTTGTGGGTTGTTTAACACAATTTAAGGCAGCCAATGCTGTGGTAACCCTATTTTATTAACACTAAATCGACGGCCGTTCCTTAATTTGTTTAATTTGATTGCATTGGTTTCCATTTTTTTGTTTTTGCCAATTTACAATTTAATATTTTGATTTGGTTTTTTTGCACATTATACGAGCTCATACAGTTTACACAGAAAGAATATTTTTCATTAAAATCGTTTGGGGCGAAAATTAGAAGTATTTTAGTAGCAATAGAAAATAAATTTTTTTTTTTTTAATGGTACATACACAATGCATACTATTACCATATTTCTGATTGACATTTGATAAAAGCAATCAAATATTTATTTCATTTGGAGGAAATATATAGAAAAATATTTATGACTAGTCAACAGTGTATTAGCCACAGAGTAACCACGGTACAATCCTGAAAGAGTACATTGTGCTGATCAATTTTGCAGCACTAATTGTATGTTATAGTCCTTCACTTTAGGTTTTGGAGACATATTAAAGGAAAAGTTATGGTTTTCTGCTAAATTCGGGAGTATATTACACCCTTGACAATATATCATGTTTGGCTCAATGTTATTAAATATTTTTGGAAACTGTCAACTAAGTACGTAAGTACATTTAGTACTCAGTGTTGTTTAGAAAATTATCCTCAAAAAAGTTACCAATAATTTTTTGTATAGAAGTGATCGTTGCCTCTTTTATAAGCCAAAATAATCGCTGCTAATTGTCGATTAATAGAAATTGAAGTACTTGCCATGAATATCATACATGGTAATGGTCAGAATTTTAAACCCGGTGACTACACCTAATCTTCGCTAAGAAAACGCCCCCATCTAGTTTATTTCAATAAAAAAGTACAAACAGGGTTCGGAACCGTCAGTATAAAATAAAAGTAAAGAAGTGTTTGGAGTTTAAGTTCATACTAATAATCCTTGCACAATTCATAATTATTTTCAGTGCATTAAACTAAGCTTAAGATTATGCTACGAAAAGTTGCAAGCAAAATATTATTTTTGGCCTACAGTTGCTGCTTCAGTTTTTGCTTTGCGCAGCTCATTTTTTGGGCAACTTTTCTGTAGCTGTCAAATTTAATTTATCATCATGCTGTGATCTGCTCAAAGGTTTTTATTTTTATGTTAATGCGCCTAAATATTTGTCAATAGTAATTTATGCTATAAAATTAAATAGAATAGAAGGGTTTCTCTACAAAATTGCAACCAATAAATTGTTTTTGTTTATCTAAAAAATTATTTATGAAAACTTCAACTCCAATCGTTTCATTATTTAAAAAATAGAAATTGCAGAATTATTATTTCTTGTTTAACGTATCATAGAAATGACCATATCCATCCACGGAAAAATTAACTACCACCTTTCACTTGTTCACAGCTCAAATTGTTAATCAAAATTTTAAAAAATTCCATCTTAACACAATGCAAGATGTGACCTTTAACAGCGGTTCCAACGTAATCAGTAATCATATTCATCGTCATCATCATCATTATAATAACTATCATAGCGAACATTCAATTCAGCAAAACTATGATTTTTCTATGGTCGTAATATATAAAAAAAAAGTACATTGAATTCCAACAACAAAACAACAATTGCCACTGATATTGGCATTCCTCTTATAGACCTCCCTTCTTCCTACTATATAAATGCTAACAGTCAGAGCTGTGAAATACTGAAATTATTTGGTAAGTAATCATATTTTTGTATGTGAAATACTAAGGATCGGTCTGTGACACAAAAAGTTACCTGAAAAAAATGGGAAGCATAGTCAGTTATTTGATACAAAGTTTGAGGAAAATGATTTTCTTATGCAGCTATGTCGCAAGGGTACATGTTCACTTTAAGGACATTTGCATTCAGAGGTTAAAAATTAAAAAGGTAAATGAAGGTGTCACCAGTAGCGTACTTAAGGAGGTAGTTAGGGGGCGGTCGCCCTAGGAGCAAGACTTGGGGTGTGGCAAAATGGTCGTGAAATATTTCGATAGCCTTTTTCAATGTCAAAAGTGAGCACAATTTTTTTTCTCGATCAAATTTTTCGATAGTAAAAATAACTTTTTTTTGGGTACATAGGGGGCACCATGGCACCTCTTCGCCTCAGGCGCCAAATATGCACGGTACGCCTTTGGAAGTTACGGTAATTGGTTCTCTAAAATTTGGTATAGGTGGGAAACATCTGGATAAATGATGAATATGGATATGTTTTGAATACAAAGAAACGGAAAAAATATGAGTGGGGCTTAATAAGAGCGTGTTGTACCATCCATAGAATAAAAAAACTTTTAAGCACCATGCGTAGGAAACCAACATTCACGCAAATTTCATCAGTATTGGTTATAAAATAGTGGCAATCAGTGGCCAAAGAGTAAGCGCAGCCTGAAAAGTAGGCGTGGCAATTCCTAAAATATCAAAAAACTTGATATGATATGCTTAGAAAAGTATTGAAGCAAATTTACCAAATTCGGTATTAAAACGTCTGGCGATACAAAAAACTGAGAGTTGCTCGACAAGAGGTCATGTCACCTTCCAATAAAGCAACAACTTTGAGACGCTATGCTATGAAAGCTATGAAAGGAAATTTTATCCAACCGGCAGAAAACATTTAGTATTACAGATGAAGTGATTTTTTTCTCAATTTTAGAGAAATTTTCTTTAGTCAAAATCGAACAGGGGTCGTTAAGGAAGAATTACGAAAAAAACTTAATAAACTGCAATTTTTGTGACCAATAGGCTCTAAGCGATTGCTTTATTTTGCAACGTTGCTACCAAACATTTAAACGTCACCCTTTTATTTCATTTCCATTTTGCAGCTAAAAGCCATCAATCTGACTTGTGATGTGATGCTGCTGTTGCCTTTTCTTCTACTGCTGCTGTTGCTGTCGCTAATGATATGACTTCATTGGAAAACAACTCTATTAAAATTGTTAGTACGAGAGTAACTAAACGCTTTGATTTACTCGTAATCACAATCGTAGTACTCATCGCAGCAATAGCAGCAGTTTCATTATGTCGAGTTACGTAGCGAGTTCTGTGGAAAAACCGCTGCTGCGCATCACTTTACCACTTGCTGTGGTGATTTAACTGAGTTACTCAGACTGA
This sequence comes from Meiosimyza platycephala, assembly GCA_963662105.1. Taxonomy (NCBI): domain Eukaryota; kingdom Metazoa; phylum Arthropoda; class Insecta; order Diptera; family Lauxaniidae; genus Meiosimyza; species Meiosimyza platycephala. The sequence continues at coordinate 568,812 of OY759209.1, forward strand.
CTGCTGATTTGGCTTAAAAGCTTCTTTTGTTGTTGTTGCCGTTGTTTGTACTGCATATGAGACACACACAGAGATTGATCTACATTCGTGACTGCATTAAAGATTCCACTATGAAATTCTTTTTTTTTGTTTTTGTTTTTTATTGAAAAGTATCTTCAAAATGCAAGCAGCAGCAGCAGCAATCGTATACCAAATAAGAACAATGAATATTAAGGGGCTATTTTGGTGATTTCAACATAATAACTGGTTTTATGTGCTCTAATTTTGCTTTTAACAGAGCTTTGGCTTTGTTGGTTGCCTAAGCCACCTGCAAGTTTGAGCTGTTCGCTTGAATTTTTTCACACGATATTTGGCAGAGTTTTGGATACTTAAATGCTTTTTTCTGTGCTCTTTAACCCATTCAATATGTGCATTAGATAAGTAGCTACTTCTGAAAATGTTGATTTTTTAAGACCCACCACAAACTCAAATCTGCACAATAGTTTCACGAGACAACGCCAACTTTTTATTCGTCTCTTTTGTGCTCAAAATTATGATTTTCAGTCAGGAACTTTTTAAGTCAACTACTTACTGAATATAATTAAACACATAAATAATTTGAATAATCTAAAGAACGATTTACAAAATATTGACATTAATATTAAAAATCTGATACATACTACATAATATTTCATCTTCTCTTAAGTCACTTTCAAGCAACTCTTGCTGAAAATAGGTTAAGATGATACAACAAAAACAATGACTTTCCAAAAAATACTCATATTTGTCATATTACGTTTCGCATATTTTTCTTTTTTTTCTTATTTGCAATGAAATGCATCCATCCTCCAGCTAAATATTGTCAATATTTTGACACTCAAACGGATTAAAGTCGACACTCGTTTTTAAGACCTTTTAGTCTGTTGTCTGCTTCATCTGCCTTATGTTAAGTGTTTAAGCTCTTTACACTTTCTGATTGTGTTTGCTTGGTTTAAATTAACACTTTTTGTTGGGCGTATTTTAAGCTCCATTTCATTAATATTTTTTCATCTTTCTTTTTAGGCACTCTCAGGTTTTCTCATGATGCTCACACAGAATGGCAAACTTTTGTATATTTCGGATAATGCAGCGGAATACTTGGGACATTCAATGGTAAGTGTGGTATATCGAATTAATTAAGTGTAAAATAGTTTTATGAGAAAAACAGAAACTGTTTGCTCGAGTCTTCATTTCTTATTATGTGATGATAATATAGGGCATTTCATACCAAATCGGCCACGTTTTTCACTCACCCTTTCCAATTTTTTTCAAAATTTTATATAATTTTGAGACTGATAGGAAGCGATTTCTTGAATTTTTTAAAATTTTCCGGACCATTGATTTTAAATATATGAATTTTTTTTCATATAACTTTGCAAAAAGTGCACCAATCTGTTGTTTTTTTTATAAAATTCATCTTTTTAAATGTTCTTAAAGGAAAAAAAAATACGACTTTATGAAAAACTTTAGCTTTCATCGTTTAATTTTAATGTAAAATCTGGATTTCCGAAAAGTATGCCCACTTCCTTTTTTTTAAAAATTCTCAAAAAAAGAGTTTTTGAGACCGGTCCGATCGCGGGAAAACGTATTTTAAAAAGTTTCAATAATTACTAAATAGATAAATCTTTGTTGGCCACGTTACGTCGGAAAACGGAATTTTAATTTATTGTTTTTTTAAATTGCTTTGATTGTTGGGCTTAATATAGGAAATAAAACCCACTATGATGCCTATAGTGTGAGTTTTTGCGGTCTTGGATCAGGGTTTTACAAAGACGGCTAAACAGCAGGGACCGTAAATAATCGTTATTTTCTATAATTAAAGTAAAAAATCACAATGAAGGAGAAGTCGAAATGTGAGTTTGAGTATACAGATGAATTTCTTTTGACGAGAAGCCTAGATATATGACATGATTTTTATTTATGCGATTTTTATATTAAAAAATCAAAAATAATTGTTACATCGGATTTTTATTTTTTCGAACATAAATTATCGCTTTTGAATTTCTATTCTTTTCGATCAAACATAATCGTTATTTTAGATTTCCATTTTTTTTCGATTAAAAATAATCGTTACATTACATACGCAAAAGTTTTTGTCGTCAGACCCAGAATAAAATCAAAGCCATTAAGATAAAAAAGACAAAATAAATTTGGCCCACTCAATCGCAAATCACTTTCAAATAATTAATTCTTGTTAATTATTTTTACATGAAATTTGATACTCTCATCAACAAAATCTATATTATTGCAAGTAGAGTGCTCTCTAGCAAAAAAAAAGTGCATTAAATTCGTTACAATTTGGCTTAGTTGACAATCAACTAAATTTGAACAACAACAATTTGAAAGACCAAATCGTATGTCAAACATTTGCTGTCAAATTTAATCTGATGAGTTTTTGCCAACAGTCAATTTGGCTCTATTCGAAAGCGGAGAAAAAAAAAACGTTGTAAAATCAAAAAACTAAAAAAAGAAAAGAAAAAACAACTTACAAGCTACTTAAGCTTTTAGCTGAAATTAAAGCACAACAACAAGCATAACCGAAAAAAAAAAATGTTACAAAAAGTGATGCTAATCTTGACAACTGACGACAGTCTGAACATTACAGCGCGCTTGTCAGGTTCAGTGCAGTGATTTTTTGCTGTTGTTCGGATGTTGGGGGATTTTTTTTTTGCTCTACAGCATTTTACACTGCTCGCTGCATTTTGTTACAAAGTTGATTAATTTTTGGCTTAATTTTGTTGTTGTTTTTTTTTTTTTTTTTTTTTGGGTATAGCTTACGGTTTACTTGAGTGTTCGTCGGGGATTTTTATTGGCGCACATGCTCATGTCAGTTTCAGGCAGCGGTGTTTGTGTTTGGCCTGACTTGGTTTGATTTTGTTTTTTTTTGGTTGAATTGGTAAACATTATTGCTTTTTTCCAAAAAAAAACACAAGTATTATGTTACATTTGCTGCTAATGTTGCTAAAAGTTGCAAAGTGTCTGTTAATCCTTTCACTTTATGTATGGGAAAACTTTTTTTCCTACATTTGAAAGTCGGATTAAATAACTTTTGTATTTAATAAAGAGGACAATTTTTAAAAAAAAAAACATGTTCAATTTTCATATATTTTACATTTTGTTAGTAAGAATTCTTAGAATCAAGCAAATCTATGAAATTATCTGACAGAAAACGCATGCAGTTGAAGTTTCCAAAGAAAAAGCGAGAAATGAACCCTGAAAGCAAAAAAAAAAAATATTGACACGTATTAAAGAAAAATTCTTCCAATTTTTTTTTTGCTACGATATGTGGCCGTATAACGAAATAAAAATCTGCTTTAACACGACAACAAATTTTTAATTTGATATTGAAAACTTTAAAAACTGAAGTTTGCTGCTTAAGTGTTTTGTTTTCATTTGCATTTCTTTGTGTAAGCGATATAATACCCACGCCATTTAATTATCCAATATCATAACACACACTACAGCTGCTATAAGCTGCCACTAACACTAACAAGGTCATGGGAAAATTAAAAAGCTGCAGCGACAACAGCAGCAGCAACGCAGCCAGTGAATGGAATATGACGCGCACACAACCCAATCCCAATTTAATTTAGCGAAACGAATTGACATGCGCTCCTTTTTTGCGCTTCACATAAATGTCTGAATGTCAGACTAATGGTGTGGCACACCAACAAATTTAGCAAAACAGTCAACAATTCAAGTCAAAGTAGCAACAACTGTGAAATTTAGCAATTAGCAATTTTGCAAAAAAAATTTATTTATTTCTTTGTTGCTGCTGCTGCTGCCTTTATGTCCGTTGTGCTGTTCTGCTGCTGCATTTGTTAAACATGAAAAAACATGCGCTAAAAACAAAATTTCAACTTAAAAGGATCATTTAAATATATTGGCAGCAGCAATTGTATCAGCGACAGCGACAGCAATACCAACGAATTGCATTGAACAGCTGTTGGCAAGCTGTTTTTGTATTTTTTTTTCCACTTACAGTAGACATTAGTAAGCGAAGCACTTTGTTTTTGTTTATGTTTTTTGTTGCTGCTGCCGATGATGCAAATCTGCAATGGTAGCAAAAACAACAACAACAACAACAACACAATTAGAAAAGACATTTAGCAAGCAAAGTTAATTAACAAACTGCCAATAATGGAAGTCACTACAACAAAAGTGGCAGCAGCAGCAGCAGCAAAATTTGAATATGCATAGCATATAAATGGCAGCATCAATTGGTTGTTGTTTTTGTTGTTACTGATATTGCTTATGTTGCTGCTGCTGCTACAAATGGTCAACCTAAATGTTGTTGTAGATGCATCATAATTTTTAGCGCATTCGCTTGTCTTGTATACTCAAGGATATCTTGGTGGTGTTGATGCTCATGATTGAGGTATCGAATTGAACATTGAATTAACACTGATCTAAAGTATCGAATAAAAATTTATAATGAAATACTCAGTAATTGATAATATTTTAAATCTTTCTGGGGTAGATAAAAATGAAAAGAAAATCCCAAAAAATAGCGCGTTATATACCATAAGGCACTCTTATGAGAAAATTTTGTCCAAAATTAAAGAATTCAAATTAATAAATAAGAAGAAAAACTACTTAAATATTTGGTAAGAGATAAACAGATTTGAAAAACTTCCAAAAAAAAAAACTCACTTTCAGGCAAAGCCGTTCAAAACATTATCGCAAAACAAAAGTTCAAAAATATCATAAAAAATTAGTCCTTGATCAAAATTAAAAATTTCAGAAAAAATTAAGAAAAAAAAAAAATTTATCAAAAAAAATATATTGCAGTTAAATGAAGATCTCCAAAAAAATTTTATTTCCCAAAAAAATCTAGTTCAAAATCATAATCAGTCAGTCAGTTTGAGAACCAACTTATTTTGACCAAATGATGGTCCCTTGTGATGCAGCATACTCAGCATAGTTAATTAGACCCTTTTGTAGAAGCAGCCAGATTGTTTAATTAAATAAAGTAGCCGACCTATGCTTTCCTTCTGCTCCACAACTCCACAGATTCTACAGAAGTTAAAAGACTAAAACTATGATTGTCAAGCTTTTCCCGCTTGTATAACGTTGAGACAATGACCAATTAACAAAGCAACAAATGACGAGACACTACGTATGGTGTAAGCTAAAGGGCACTTTGCATCACATCCTAGGCAGGTTTGCTGTGTGTCAACCCTCGAACCTCTAGTATATAATTTTTGAAATTTTTGTATGTCAATAATAAAGGTATAAATATATATAATAAATTAACAACATGGTTCAAAAACGTCGTTTTCATAAAATGTACTGAGGGGGTGCTTAAGTTTTGGCCAATACTGTAGAAACCCAGCAAGTCTCTATTTTTTTTGTAAATTTTAAGAAACTTTCAGCTGCTTTTTCAGGGAGGAAACTTTGAGTTGAATCAAAAAAATGTTTTTTACATCGAACGAGATCCTACTCTGTAACTTATGTACATGGTTTCTAAGCAACGAAGCTAGCACCAACAAAAAAAAAAAATAAATAAAAAAAATTCAAGACGATATATTTCATTTAAAAATTGATTCCATAATTTTTTTTAAGATTTACCAAAAAAAGGTTTTAACAATTTTTTTTTAGTGAATTTTTTTTTATTAAAATACTTTATGACGAGCGACTAAAACAGAAAAACGTCTGGATATTTTGAAAAGAACCCAAGTTGATTCTTAAAAAAAAAACAAAAATTTTCAAAAGTATTCAAAACTTTTTTGAATTTTTCAAAAAGTATTTCAATGTTATCATGTTGAAAAATGCGTTTAAGAATCAAAATAACACTATAGTAAAAAAGATGTAGCGATTACATGATTGCTGCTGTTGATTTTCGAACTTTTATCAAAACGCTTCAACTACACTTCGCTTTGATTTTTATGGTACAATGACTATGTATATATATATCGAATTAATTGTATTAATTACTCAAAAGTATCAAAAGAAAAATATCGTGTTACTACTTTTGTGACTATGAAAGGTGGGTGTACAACCACTAACGACAGCACAAGATTTTGGGCTAACAACTTGTAATTGTCAATGCTTGTTGTTGTTTTGGTTGTTGTCATTCAGATGCATAAATTAAAAGTTCAGTTTTTGATTTTATTTTTTCTTTTTTTTATTTGAAAAATTGATCTTTCAGCTACTGAATTGAAGACCATAATTGCGCTTGAAAGATCATTTTCATTTTTTTTTTGTTTTTTTTGCTTATCTGTTGCTGTCATTTGTTATTGTTGTTGGTTGTCAAAGTGTGCACATAAGTTGTTGTTCAAAATGCTAATAATGTCTAAATGCAGTCATGTGTGATGTCCGATAAAAAAACAGCAACAGAAGTGCAGCGCAATTAATTGCAAATGTCACCAAATGGCCATTATGATTCACTTCTGGCAAAATGTTGGCAGATTATGAAATTTTTAAAAAAATTTAATAAAAATACTATCATGAAAAGTTCTTGGGTTTTTTAACAATAAGCAAGCTTACCGCGCAACTACGCGGGGACAAATTAAGGCATTTGCTGTTTGGTTTTGGAAATTTCTGCTGGCTCAAAAATTAAATTTAACAATTGCCTTAAACAACATTTTTTAATAGAAATATGAGATTAACTTTTTTTTTCGATAACATTTAGAAAAATTTCGCTCACACCCACCCATATACTTAATGTTATTTTTATGAGGTTTTTCAAAAAATCAATTAAATACTAAGAATTGAAACCTTCCAGTAATTTTTTTTTAATATTTATTTATTTAAAAAAAAAATGTATGCTAGCTCCACTCTTATTTACAAGAAAATTTTTAAAATAAATGACGAATCCAAGTAGAATTTCAACGCTAGTTAAACTCATGTTCATATGTAAATTTAAATTATTTGTTCATAGCCGCTAGGGTGCCAATTTTAATTAAACGATTTCATTATGTCAAAATGAAAAATTACATCGAAGAACTCAACATCGAATAACAACAATAAATTTCACATATGAAACTTCAATTAGTCGGCTATATTTTTGCATAGATTTTTGCACAGCAGCAGCAACAGTAAAAGCGCACAAACTCTGTAGTGGAGACAGCAAATGCTGCAACAACTGTAACTGCTAATGGGTGCCGGCTCATATGTCAAAATTTAAAGTGCACTTTTTGAAAGAAAAAAAAAAACAAGAAAATCAAATGCAATAAAAGAAAAATATATAAGAAACATAAAAAGTGGGTGTGTCACATTCGTTTGCCTAAGCAGAGTGAGCAACAGCAATAGTACCCGTAATTGCCAGAAGCTACAGCAGCATAATTTATAGTCTTTAGTTTTTGGTAGGTATTTTTTCACTTCAGCTTGTTGTTGTTTTTATTTTTTGTAACTGTCTATTCGTTTAAAATTTAAATTCAAATTTTAATTCAAATTGAAAAAAAAAAAAATTAATGGTAAAAAAAAAAGGTTTCCTCTGATTTGACTTTTGACACTTTTGCTTTATTACTTGCTGACGCATGCCAGTCACTTTTTTTTGGTTACGGCCACGGTCTTTTTTGTTGTTGTTATTGTATTCTTGTTGCTTTTGTTGTGTTGTTGCTGCTATAATAAATTTAAATTTTCAGCGCGTTGTTGTCTATTTGAATATATCGCTATATAGTTTATCTGTTATTGTTGTTGTTGTTCTTGTTGCGTGCCGCTTTCAAATGGGAGTGGTGGGCGGGGACGAGTTGCCTAATTAATTAGCTATTAATGCTTGAACTTTGTACTTATTTGTTGGTAAATGAGTCAAAACTATAAATTGGAGTAACAGCTTAGTACATACTGTATTTTATTGTGCATGGCAGCAAGTTCGTTGCCTAAGTCTTTTGTTTTGTGTACATATGGCTGATTCAATTGGAGGTTACAATTTAAATGTAAAAAAAAAATAAAAATCGAATCAAATATTTTAATAAACGGTAGTGAAATTAATACAAATTTCACATGTTAAACCTCTGCTATATCGTTTAAACCGTCGATATCTTAGCCATATTCTGTACTTAATCTGCATAACATGAGCTATAATTCTCTGAGTTATAGAAAAAACAAATTCTATTTTCAACACAAATATTTATGAAAATGAGAACTCATAACGTAAGTCCTTACAATTTTATAAAATGCATTAAATATTTCCAATTTTTGTTTTCTCCTCTTCTACACAGGAAGATCTTCTCATTCATGGTGATTCAGTTTACGACATCATTGACAAGCAGGATCATGCTGCCATTCAAGCTGAACTTAATCGTAATGTACCACAACAACCAGGACAACATGCCAATTCAGCGGCGGCAGCAGCAGCGGCGCTGTCAAGTCTAGAAGGTGAACATCGTATGTTTTTGTGTCGCATGAATGTCAGTCGCAATGCGCGTCGACAAATGAGATTCGGTGATCAGAAGGTGAGTGCGCAAATGCTGAACAGACAGACAGACAGACGGACATACAAACAGAACGAACGAGAGAGTGAGACACTGACGCAATTGATGAATGAAGACAGCAGAGTGCGTGCATAAAGAAGCAAAATGAATTATGCATGAGGAATGGCAACAGCAGCAGGCAGCAGCAGCAACTGGTAACAGCAACAACTCAAGTGATTTATAAACTGACAACAATTGTTGCTTGCTATCACACTGACAAACGATGACAGCAGTTGTTGCGTTGATTTTGCGAGGTGCTGCTTAAAATGTTGTCAGAAAAATAGCACATGACAAAAAAAAAAAAAAAATTGGCTGCACATACCGACTTGTTGTTGTCATTTGTTATTGTTGCTACTGCTTGGAAATTGTTGCCATCGTTGTTGTTGTTGCTTATGAGGAAATGTCAAATTGAGATTAAGATAACGTCACTGAAATGTCTTCGTTGCTCTGGTTTTTGTCGTTCGTTGCCAACTGGCTGTGTTGCGTATCAGCGTTGGCTGCACTGTGCACTAAAGTGTTCGAGTGTCAACCGGTAGCTTAAGTGGTGGCACATATGATGTTTTGTTGTTGTTATTTTAGTTAAGGTAACACAATTGTGTTGCTGTTGTTTTTGTTATAGTCGTTGACAGCACGTGGGTGGTTTTTGTTTTAATTTAGCGCCAAGTGAATGGCGGTTGACAATAAAAACAAAAGACTTAAGCAACGAGCTTAAAAGTGAAATTTCATTCACATTTAAAATCTTTATTTTTGTGCTCATGATATCGCAGATATGAAAATTTTCATTTAAAATTTCATGCTGCTTCTACTTTACTTTAGATCTCATTGAACAAACCCAGTATTTGGTACCATGTACTTTTGCTGTTTTTGTTTTTTAATTCGCTTTCTTTTATCATCATTAACTGAAAATTTGGTTAAGAAGGTAGAATTTCACAAAACTTAGTTTTCGGGTAATATTGCATCAACTTTTCGCTTGTTCAATATCAATGCGGTACCAAAATATTTTAACAGATACTATGTAAAACGATTTGTGATACTTAAGCATAATTTATTTTGAACAGATTTTTATTCCATGTGCTAACAATTCCTTAAAATCAATTGGAAATAGCATTGCAGAAAGATGTAGAAGAAAGTCCGACATTAATTTTTGAGTAGAAATTTTCAACAGAAGAAAAAATTGGAAAGCGTTAAAAAAGTTGAAGGATATGTACATACAAAAATGACATTTATGTTTTTACTTTGGAAGATGAATAGGACCATTTCATAAAGCAAACGAGGATACCTTAAAGACCACTCTAGACGACTTAGATTTCTCGTGTGATAGTGGCCTCGATAGACATCACATCTATCGAGCTGTCCAAGTAATGTTGCGCATATTTCCAAACATTGATATATAATTGAAGATTTTTCTAACTACTCCTTTATCTATGTCCCAAGAAAAATCATTTTCTGTTTCAAAGAGTGTACATAAATAATTATTTAAGGAATACAATGAGAGAAGAAAAACTAATTAATTTGGTCATTTTGTATATAGAGGCAGAAATTTTAAACCGTATTGACGCTACTAAAATAATTGATGATTTTTTCGAGAAATAAAGCCAGACAAAAATTTATAATACCATATATATTTTTAATAAACATATTTAGTTTGTAACAATATGAAAGTTTTTCAATACTTTTATTTTTCTGTTAAATAAATTAAGTTTGAGTGCTGCAAAATTTTTAATGTTTTAGGGGCCTTCACTTGACTTTATTCGCCAGTGAATAAGAGGTGGAAATATTTACATATCAGTGTTGGACTTTTTTTAAGTATGTGAATGAAAAACTTTGAAAAAATTGATAAATGTTAAAAAAGTCAAAAAATATTAGAGATATTAAAAGTCAAAGTCGATAAATGGTGAATTCTAATACCAACAGCTACACCTCGGCAATCGTTATGTTTTCAGCCAATTGACTACAATTGAGATTTTCTTTTACACCCGTCAGTAAAGACTTATAATATTTGAGAGGATTTTGTCTGTAACTTTGCAGCGAAACTATGCTGCATATAAAATATTCCTCACACCAATCATTAATTTTGTGCTAATCTATAAAAAGTAAAGATAAATTACAACTTTCGGCCAATTAAGTCAATAATGGCCATTGAAATGTTAAAAATTACTTATTTTCGAGCGATGATTTTTGCCAATTTCATTTAAACATTTCAATTGTTTCCTTAAATTTTTTCTTTTTCTTTTTTCAGTATGACATTGTTAACGACGACATTTTCACCCAATTATTTTGACGCCCACCTTTTTGTGGTTACTATTTCATTATGTTGCATTATTTTTCAACTCTTTGCTTACTCCAGTTAATGTTGTTAGTTTTTTGTTGTTGTACCGACTGCAATAGCAACGCCAGTGACAACAACGAATTGAGTTATCTTCTTTGGACGCTTTAGACAGTTCAAATGCTACAGCGTATTCGATACCACTCACAAAAGTGATTCATTTCATTGGTATTTTGTTGCTTCCTTTTCTTTTTTAGGTACTGATAACACTTTTACTGTTGTTGCTACTCATGTTGTGTCTGAAGTGAATTTCCGCAGAAACTGTTGTCTGTTAATTGGTACAACAGTGAAACACAATTTCACACATAAATACCGACGGACGATGCAGTGTGTCAAAGTAGAGCAGTCAGTCTGACTGTTTTGCCGCTTTGTATGTTCTAAGGCTGTCTTTTTGAAAATGACGCCACTTTTAGTGGCATTTCACAAGTCAGTTCTCAATTTTGGATGGGATGCAAGAAAAAGTAGCTAAAAAACAACAAAATTTACAAAAAATTCAAATTTACAGAAAATTAAATTTTTTTTTAAAGTTTTCTATTTGATTACGTGTGTTAAGAAAAAATGACTCAAATGTTTAAAATTTTTTTTATCACAAAAAAATTTTCTATAAAATTAAAAATTTTGCGCCATTTTTACGCATTAAGAAAATTACATTTTTGGATATTTTTTTTATCATTAATATTGGGCGAAATTATTTCGCTCTACATGGCGCTAGTATTCAAACAAGCTGAGTTTTTCTAATGAAAAATATTTAAAAAAAAATAAAACGCTGCTGCGGCGACTTGGCGCACTTGGCCCCACTACTCCATAACAAAATGCACTCGAAATCCACTCAAGAATCAATACACAAACACAAGCAAGTGGCTGGCTGGCTGGCTAGCTGATGATGCTACAGCGCATACTACTACTACTCATCCCCAACAACAATAAATAAATATTGATGAGGGCCACTATTTGAATTTGAAATGATTTAAATTTTTGTTGTTGTTGTTTCAACTCTACTGTTTAGGTTTTCTGTATTTTGAATTGCAACAAATGGCGCCAAGCTGTAGCAGCAATGCGATCACCTTAAAATAAAAACACAAAACAAATAAAAAAAATGAAACTTAAAAAGAGAGAGAGAGAAAAAAACAAAAAAGAAATTTCTTTGATTTGGGTCCACTTTTATGCTGGACAATGCTGCAGCATACGTGGGAGCGGTTATTTGGCTGTTTGTGCGCTTGCGCATTCGCATTTACCATAAGCTACATGCAGCATACAGCATGCCGCATGCAGCAACTTTAGAACAACACACATTTTAATTGGATAATCGACAATTATTTTTGCATTTATTCTGCTGCTGCTGCTGCATCGTCGTGATTGTCTGCGAATGGCTCTTGCCAAGGGCCCGCATTTTGCGCTACTACTTTAGTTTTTGGTCTTTTTTTCCTCATTTTTAGTTCTTTGCTATTTGGTCTATTTTGACCATTTTGAGATCTTAATAGAAATTGCAATTGGGAATTGTAAAGCATGAGAAATTGTTTTTTTTTTTTTTGTTATTTTTGGAAAATGTTTAATGTATGTAACGTAAGTACATGGGGAAATATTTTCGCAGAACTATGCCTTCAAGTTACAGAACAATAGCGGGAGTAAAGATCATATACAATGGGATTTAATTTTCGTCATTTTTATGAAAAAAAAATTCAAAACAAAATTTGATCAATTTTGAGCTTTAAAGTTCGCTTTCAGTATGGCATATTGTATGAACATATGTATTGGAGAGCATGTAAGAAAAACTATGCTGCAGTGTATTGGCCAAAGAGCAAATATATACTGCAGAAAATACTGTTTTTCCTAATCTATACACTGTATATTTTTAATTTGCCTGAAATATTCTGTTTGAATGAAGAATAAACTTATTGGAGCCTAGTGTTTAAAAAATAGATTTCGAAAATAACGAGCATCTTAGTACCTATCTGTATACCCGTAAATTGGAACGTTTTTCCAAGAGAAAAAAGTCGGTTAGGTATTTTAAATTTCCACATAAAGTCGCTGCGTTTGGTTTTTGAAAGACTAAAAGTAACCTAGGATTCATGAATTACAAAATTTAAGGATCGTTGAGCGGCCTAAAAACATAATCTGAATTTCAAAATATTTTTCATGGATATGATTAAGCCACGCTTTATCACTATAACAATTCAAAAGCAACCGTTTTTTATGAGCCACCCTACTGTACATTGCAATTTATGCGGACAACATAATCTTCCATTCCGTATCGCATTCGACGACTTTGCAAACAAAATAAATTTACGAATTGTTATTTTATCTCTATGGTCGTTATTTCTTTCAAATGGTTAAATGAAATATAAGTTATCGCTTAGATACTTTACACATAATATAGGCAAACAACAACAACGACAACAACACTACCAAGTCGAACCACTTTAAATAACAATTTTATTATTTGTTTTAATTTTGAATTTTACAGAATTGCAGCAGAGATTTTTTATTTTTTTTTGATTGGTTTCCTTTTTTTTTTTTCTTCGCACTCAGGTTGTGCTCGTTCAGGGCCACTACTTGTCATTCCTACCGCTTTGCAGTCGAAACGAGCCCGTTTTTGTGGCCACATGCACGCCCATCGCCATGCCAGAGACACGCGAATGTGTGGTGCAGGGCGCCACCAATGTCTTTACCACCATACATTCCATGGACATGAAAATCGCACACATCGACAAAAAGTGAGTAACGTGTGGAGTTGCATTGCATTTAATTGAATTTATAACGATGCCAACAAAGCTATGGACACTTGAGCGTTAAAGTAGCCATAAAGTTGTAATTTAATTTTATTTATTTTTGATATTTTATGTATTCATATCTTTAATTTTCCAACAGTGGCGAATTTCATTTGGGCTATAGCAAAGGCGATATTCAAGGTCTTTCCTGGTATAATTTAATACATTCAGAACATTTGCGTGAAGCACAAAATAAACATAGGCTAAGTGAGTATTGGGAGAAAGGTGGATTAAGTTGTCGGATTTAATGTTGAATTAATGAAATCTTCGCTTTTATTCTGATCATTTCAGTAACGCAATCTGAACAGGATCGTTCTTGTATTTTGCTAGTGCGCATGCAACGTCGGCAGGGTGAATTCATTTGGGTGCATGTTGTGCTGCAAGTGCGTGATAGTCAAGACACCAACCAACAACCGGTTATTGTGTGTACAAACCAGATTTTAAAGTAAGTTGAAAAGTTTTTCGATATAGCTATGTATGTACAAATCAAGCCAGTCAAAACTTAAGCTTTAAAACTGAATTAAACTTTTTTCTTCCAAAATCATTTTTTAAGGATTTTCTGGCTTGTGTCAACTTAAACGAAATACACTGTATAACTTTTTTTTATATAAACATATTCCTTTATTAATAAACTAAAGAAAATCACTCTTTTCGCGCAACTTCTCACGCAATCACCCACTCGAGCGCGCCGTCATTTAAATTGGCGCAAAAATAAAGAGACAGAAACAAAACACGTCCAATCTAATTATTTTCCATTTCCCATGCTCTTGTAAAAATCTCAAACTGTAACTTCCCACTCTTTTCACTTTTTTGTTTTTTCTCCAGCGAACGTGAGGCCTCAGTGATGATCGCTAACTCCTGGCTGTATCACTACTACTCCGTGCAGTCGAAAATTCAATTTGGTCTGCCATTCGAAGGACCGACACGTGTGCCGCCTACAGCTTCCGTCTACTATCATCCTCACCATCCGCATCCACATCATCATCCGCATGCACATCCACACGTGCATCATCATTCACCAACAGCGTTGCCAACAAGCCTACAACCACATGCTGCTGGCGGCATAAGCGTTGGTGTCGGCGGCTATACACAGTACCATCACATGGCTGCTTATGGTGGTGCTGGTGGAACAACAGCAGCCTATCACTCACCAGGTAGCGCAGCATCACCATCACATTTGGTTGGACACAATCATAGCAATGGCAATATTTGCAGCAGCGCTAACGGCAGCACACTGCAGAGCAACATCGCAAATGGTGGTCTCTATGCTGGCGGTTATCAGCAACGCAAAGGCAGCGGCACACAACCTGTCGATTATAGTCAGCAGCAACAACAGGACGCTGCTTCACCACCCACGCTGGCACCACTGACGGTTGCCGAGCTGCGTTGCAGCAGCGCCAATAGTTCCGCCTCAAGTCATAATGCAGCGACGCCTATTTATGCCAACAGCAACAACAATAATACCCACCAAACAACTCAAAATGTTCTCCACCACACAGCTACTACGCCGCCACCGGCTAAAAAGCGTGCCATCAATATCGGCAAGCTGGAACCGCTTTATCTTGCCGCCGATTCACCTGAACCAACGGGTGCCAATACAGAATTTATCGAACTGTCACACTATGGCCATACTCATCATAGCCATGCCCACCATATGCATACAACGCAAGCGGGAATATGCACCGCTGAATCGCATGGCTCAGTGGTTTTTGCCACTGTGGTGCCCACGAGGCCGCGTCTGCTGAGCAAAGCGTTACCACCGGATCCACCGGATTTTATTGATCAATGGAATCCATCCCCGCCTTGGTCTGAAACAGCACAAAAAATATCACTTGATAGCTCGTGCTCGCAACAAGAGTTGAGTCCCTGCATTACAACAACACCACCGACGCCAACAAGCGCACCGCCTGCTGGTGTGCAAACACTTGGACCAGGGCCTGCGTTTTCCTTTGAATGGATGTCTGCCGGCGAACAATTTGTGCCCACAACGATAATGGATGCGTGTGCGCCACCATGCGTCTCTTGCGTGACACCAGATGGCGTGCCGCTGGTTATGACACACTCGCACCATCATCATCACCATCACCACGCCCATACACATGCACATCATCATTGGACTACCGCAATGGCACCTGTGCAAGTGCAGGTGACTTTGCCGCCAGCAGGAACAGCAACGTCAGAATATCATTTGTCACATGGACATCGATTGTTGAGTTTGCAAAGTGATAGTAGTGGTGGCGTCGGAAGTGAGGTGCTGACAAATACAACAGTTGGTTGTGCTGGCAAAGGTAGCAACAGTTGTGGAGGAAATAACGTGACTAAGAGAGAAATTGTCGAGGAAAGCGAAGAGAAGGGTAAGCGAAGATTTCTTTTTTTTTAATGGATTTATGTAGAATATCGACTATGCTGCTGCGTGATAGATCAGTGGCAAAATGGAAAAACAGTTCTCCGTCGACTTGAGAGTTGAGATCAAATTTTCTTTCAGTTTTTGGACATTATTAAGAACTTAATTGCAATTTTGTCTTATTAATTTTTTACCGTTAGTGATTTTTTAGTGCTATAAAAATGTCACATAAAACATTAAAGTTCATAGCGCTTTTGTTTTCTTGTATAACATTTTGGTCACATGCCATTTTTTATTATTCTACGACTTTTGGTCGCATGCAATTATTAGTCTTATGGTACTAAAATATCGTAAGCAACTTGTAATCGCATGAGACTAGTTTATCTTAGCAACTTTTTGTTGTACTCGCTACTGTCCGTAGAAATTGAAATATATATTGCCAGTATAGCTTTACTAGCTTTACTAAAATCTTCGTTTGTTTTTAAATATACAATATTTATATATTATATTTCCTATTTCTCCTTTAATTACAGATTCAGCAAGGTAGCTACTCGCAGCTGTGACCGTGAAAAATATAAAAGGCTAAAAATTACAAGCCATAAATATGAAATTTGGCTGGAAAGTGCAATTTTATTGTAAAAGTTATTGTAGAAAAAAGTATTTTGTGAAACAAAAATAATACATAATTTAATATTATCAATTTTTAAAAACTTTAATTATACACTTAAAGTATTTTTTTTATTGAATATTTTGTGCCAACTTGAAAATAAAAAATGAAAATTTTTATGACGCAGAGTGTAGTTAGTTAAATTATATTTGTGTACAATGTTAAGTACTTAAGTGTTTGTAATTGCTTTTTAACTTAATCTTAATTTATTTTTTAATTTTAGTGTAATAAAAAATTTACGAGTTTTTTACAAAATTAATTTTAGATAAAAATTTATAGCTTGCTTTCTTTTTGCTACTTGCTACATATTACTTATATCATGTAAGTTGTTAATAACTTATTGTTACAATTTTCCCATTTAAATGTTTAATTTGTATGATAGCTACTTTATTAATTTAATTATATTTATTTTAAGAATTTTGCAATAATTATTTTCATACAGTTAATTAATTTCTTAGAATTAAGTCTTGTGTTAAATTACGAATCCAAATGATATGAAAAAATACAATTTGATAAAAATCATAAAAGTGTTTCATTTCAATAGGTTTCAGAGTAAGAAGCATCAAATCTATAAAAAAAAAATCAAATACCTAAATAGTGCAGGTACTTAATGGAATGGACTGTGGAATATATGGGGGTCTTCTTACGATCTTTTTCATAGAAAGAAGGTCATGTGTTTTAAATTCAACAAAAAACGTCTTATGGTCCATTAGTTACGTGAGGTGTTTTATTTTGAAAATTCGGACCCCCCACCCCTTGGAGAGATCTGGCGGGACTCCTTCCCTCCCTCCCGTGAGATTTAAATTATAATTTTTAATATAAATTCTATGCATTAAGGAATAAGTTGACATGAGGTTTCCTTGACGCCCTCCTCCCCCTCTATTTTGACTCACGGAATTAATGGACGTCTCCTTACATAGTTAATATACAGCACTTTAATTTACTTGAAGTTCATCGTTTGTAAGGTTCTTTGTATGGAATTAAGGGATCTTCAATCCAATGCACGATGTCTCGCAAAGAGAGTACTTGCCATACGATATTGATAATTTGTAGCTGCTGAATTTTGCTATTATATTGCATTGGAAAACAATCACTCAATAATTTATGATGGTTGCATTCTCTAAAATTCTAAGGGTTCATCTGTCCATTTCTACTTTCGCCGTTTGATTTGAATGTAAATCGAATCTTGTCAGAATCTGGTGAGCAATTCGACGTTAGAAATGGTACTAGGCCACCAGATTTTCAGAATTCAGCGAATATAATATTTGGTGTACACATGTGCAGCAAAGCATTATTGATTGATTGAGTTTCTCAGCAAAGCTGGCTTCACGTTTGACTCAAACATTTGGAGTTTCGTTGTTGTTGATAGAAGCGAAGATTGCTGGACATTGTGAAACTAATCATGAATGCCTAATAGTAGGTATGTACTATCAAAAATAATATTGGCGACAATGAGCTCGTAGTATTAGCAAGTTTCCCATTTAAGATAATACATTTAAAGCCTTCTTCTGATGAAGACGTCAATGTAGCTATAGTCGAAAAGGTTTATTGTAAGGAATCTTGCAACTCCTTAGTCAATGCCGTTTAGGTACTGGAAATAAATGATGATTTTTCAAAAAAAAAAAAAAAAATTCTTCAGCGCCGAAACTCATTTATCGCACGGTAAATACGTGAATAAGCAAAGTTGCTATTTAACATATAGGACTCTGAAAACCCACAACTGACCTTAGAGAAGCCATTGTATACGTTAAAAGTAACTAACTGGTTGGCATTATAAGTGCTCACCGTTACCGTCAATGCTAAGCGCTATGACCGTATGATACCGACTGAAATTAAAAGTTCCAATTTAGACGATGTGGTCTCAACAAGATTTCACAACAATTTGGTACTGTCAATTGACCTTCAAGATCATGCTACTTGATGATTTTGAACTTTTTATTGTCGAGCTACGCGAACGATTCTGTTTATGCTAACAATCTTCTGACTATAAAGCAACCCAAGTTACAGCCTAAATTGTGCAAAAAAAAAGTCATCGAAAATTAGCACAAAAGGATTGAGTCTTGCAGCAGTACTCGTGACGGACACTTATATTTCATATACATATATACAAGGTCTCAATCATATAGTAAAACAAAAATTTAATCAAACTATAAGTTTTTAGTGGGCTTTTCTTTTCTCTTTAATTCAAAGCACAAACTGAATAGTCTGTCTGGCATCTAATAAATATGTATGTCTATGCAACTTTTTAAAAACTTCGCTGATGAATTTTGCTTGATGCCTTAATAAAATCGGATAGTGTCATCACTCTGCTGATAACACTCCTTAAAAAAAAATCATCTTAACATAACAGCCACCCCACACCATATGTGCGAAGAATATCTTCTATGCATCCGCAAATAAATGAAATTTTTATGGTATTTAACCTGAAGCGATTTGCAGGCTCAAGCATAATAAATGCAATTTTTATTACCATGACACCCCCTACCAAATGCAACAAGTGTGTGTAATCTTGTGTGTGTGTGCTAAAATCATAAATAATAATAGAATTTCCAGCAGTTTTTCAGGCACAATTTTTCGCAGATAAATTTTATTTTCTATAAAAAGTTTCTTGCTTTAGCAGTTGCTATTGTTGTTGTTGCTGCTGTAAGGTGTTACCAAATCCAAACCAAACCCTGTATTTGCAATTCTAATTGTTTAGAATTTAAGATTATCTACGATTAACAGATAAATTCAGCAGGTTTTGATGTTTTTTCTATGGCAGTCGCTATTGCGGTTGCAGTTGTTTTTGTTAGTTCCTAGAATTTTCACACATTGTTGCTGTGTTGTTGTAATTGGGAATTTTTCACTATTATGTAATTTTATATATCGTATAATGTTTTTCATTACAGTTTTATAGTTAAACTTGATTAAGCTATTTAAAATGCCATTAAAAAGGTGCTCACTTCACATTTAAATAAAGGCAATTCATAACACTGTGCGACAAAGAATATAACAAAAATTTTATAACATTTAATACAGTTGGTTAAGACTTTCATATTTTGGTCAAAAGTTCAAAGAAATTGAATTCATTAAAGATGGATTTTGAATTTGAAATTCTTCTACAATAAAAAATTTTTTAGCAACATTTTTTGAGCACATTTAAAGCCACTAACTCTTAACTTTATATGCTTTTTTGATTCTTTTTCTGAGTAGTTCTGAAAGGTCCACTTTAAAGGATTTCCATGGGTTAAAGGAAAATCTGGAAAAAGCTCGAAAATTCGATACAAGTCAAAGAGTAGTATCGAACAACATTAAAAAAGTTGAAAACTAACGAATAATAAGTAATTTTCATACAAAATTTCTTTTAAATTATTGAAAAATCCCCTAGATATTAGAAAAACGAGCAACTGTTGCCTATAGCAGCACCTATGAGAAAATTTCTAAGCATTTAATATCACCTATCACCGTCATAATCTTTCTAGTAATACACAAAGAATGACTCTTCATTTGCCAAAGTGGTTTTTTTACTTTAAAATATTTTTTTTTGCACCACTCTAAGCTACATGTCCATTTCAATACGTACATACACATACATATGTATATGCGTTCTGTTGCACTGTTTGTTTGTTGGTGGCTCCTTCAAGACGCAGACGCCAGACACTCGCTTACGAACTTTAGCTGACGCTGACGACAACAATGCTGATGATGATGGTGATGCCAAGATCACAGCTTTGCTTCAGCAAACATAAACGACGAATTTAAATAAGAAAGAGAAAGAAAAGAACAGTAGAACGAGTAGCAGTATGTGCGCTTAAGGAGTAACTAAAGCAGCTGGCTGACTGCATTGGGGCAGCATTCCCAGAAATATTGGTGTAGGTCACAATGCGATTACATGCTGTGCACCGCATTGTATGCAAATGCGCCAAAAATAGAGGAATACTCGATGGACTTTTCTTTTTTTTATTTGAGAATTTTTTTCATTTTTGGATTTGCAATTTTTGGGATTTTTCAATACGATTTCTAGCAGACGTATAGCGTGTGGTGTGGCTGCTTGCTTAAAGAGTTTGGTTTTGTTTTTTTTTTTTTATTTCAGATGCGACTGTTTTTCGTAATGAACAGTGTTGGAGTAAGTAAATATTATGGACAATTTTATAAAAATAGCATAAATAGAATACTTAAATTCAAATATAACAAAAAATTCTAATTTCAAGAGATCAAAAAGTTTAGCTATTTTATAGATGCAAATTCGAACAATATTGGCAAACAATTCGGTTCAGGTCAAAAAAAAAAAAATGTTACGGAATTCTTCGGGAACGCTTAATTTTTGAAAATTTTGGGTTATTGAAAAAATAGCAAAATATTTAAAAAGTTGCTGGAAGTCGTAACTTTTCGCCAATGACTAAAAAAAAATTGCAATAATTTTGATAAAAATTTGAAAATTTATAAAATTTGAAAATTTATAAAATTGGAAAATTTATAAAATTTTGGTTAATTTTTCTGTTGAATTAAAATGTATATTCATTTTCTTATATCGGAAATTTGTCCACATATTTAGTGAATTTCGTAGACTGTGTAGTAAGTTTATTGTTGTAGTACGTTATGTTACATTTTTGCAAGGATTCTTGTTTTTTTATTTGCTTTGTCCTTTTCTGCTATTGAGTGAGGCATTCAGAACAACAACAACAACAAAGCAGCTACAACAAAATTTAAATTTTTCTCTTTTTTTTTTGGTGCAAAAATTTAAGAAAATTTTCAAAATTGAAAATGAAATAAAAACCCAACAATAAGTTTTTGTTGTTGCTGCTGTTGTTGTTGTTATTTGTGTATTACTACCCTTTTATATATTTTCTCTTGTATTTGGCAACATTTAAAATCACAAAAACCAAACTAAAAAAAAGCAAAAAAAGAAAAACGCATTCACGTTGGGGTCACGACATTTTTTCTTTTTTTTTTTGCCAATGCAATGTCGTCTCCAACGTGGTCGCGTTGTTGTCGTCATCGTTGTGTCGCCAATTGTCGTTGGTTGGCTGCTTTTTTGACTTACTTTATTCAGCAGCAAGAGCCTCCTTATAGAAAAAGCCTCTTTATTTGCTGTTGCTGGTTCCCAGCAGCAGCAACATCAGCAGTTGCTTGTACATTTGCAATTGTTGTATATGCGAATTGGATTTGAATTTAGATTTTTTTTTCAGTTTTTTTTTTTTTTGATTTCTCAACTTTTAGGGCTATAAAATTCAACGCGCCATGACGCGCCTTTTGCGAGGGTGCGAGGCTTGGTATCAGAAGACAAAAAAAAAACCAAAGTCTTACAAATGCAATCATAGATACGAATAAATCGAAATTTTACACATTTAAATATTTTTATCAGCAAAATCTTAAAAAGCCAACAACAGCAAATATTTATGCGAAAATTCTACTACTGGCGACTAAGAAAACAACAACAGCAACAACAACATGAAATTGTTACGAAATGTTCTGTTGCCTCACAATTTTTTCTAGGAATTTTTTTTCTTTCAAACAACAAAAAGTTTAAAGTGCAAAGTATTCGAAATGAAAAAAACAATCGAAACGATGAAAGTTCTTAAAATGCATTTAGTAACAGCAACAACAACAACCAGCATCCAGCAACAACAACAGCATTCGTGCTGACACAAGTTCAATGGCAAATGTTAAAAGCGCATAAAAAGCTTCTGGGCGTCGGCGCATGTGCGCGCGCTGACAATCGACAGCTGTGTTGCTAGTCGCTGATTTGGTTGCGCTTCTTTATGCGCCAGCGAGCGCAACAATGACGTACCTAACAAACAGTTGAACGTGGCGCAGGCGTGCGGAGCGAAGATGCCGCAGCAGCAGTCAGTCAGTCACAGCCAAAAAAATTAGTTCAGGGTCAACATTGCGCGCTGGTCACTACCCTCCCACACACAAAAGCTGCTTCAGTAAATCAATTTAAGCGTTTGTATCTTTTTTGATACGCATTGTAGCGCATCAAATGCGCATTTGAATCCTTCACAAATGAGCAGCGCAAAATCAGTTGAAATCAGCAAATATAAATTTTCGCTGGGTGTTGAAAAATGGGCACATGGTAAAAAAACTAACAAACATTTTTGATATTTTTTAACTTAATGGTATTCGCTAAGGAATATTTATGTGTTTCAGAGCACAGTTTCGAGTCCTTAAAGTTACAGACGATGAACAGTGTAATGAGAGCCTCTTCAATAATATAAATAGAAGATAAAAGAGAATGTATCGATAAGGAAAAGAATAAACTTCTTGTTCTGTATCGTTTGTGCGGGTTGTTCTATAGTATAGATTTCAGCTTTAAAAACTCTACAATAATAGGGATAGCCAAGCCCTGTTTATGCGAGTAGACACTCGCTCCTGCACCAATATTCATATTGGATTCATCCGTGAAGATGGTTAGCTCTCTAGGACGGTGCCTGAGTTCCACTCTTCCCTTGTCTCTGTAATAACTCACCGAAATGCGAAACTTTAACACTTTACTCAGTAGTTTGATGAAAACTCTTTGCGTAGGTCAAAATGATCAAAAATCTGGTATTGATTCGTGTCAAGAGCTGAAAATTACCGAATTTACTAAAATTTTCCAAACTTCTTTACTTTATGCAACATCAATAACAAACAAACAAACAAACATTTTTGAAATATTAAGTTTTGAAATTTTTCTCAGTCTTTCCATTTCCAATTGATGGGTTCCATGCATGACTTACATACAACGGCATCTCTTCATCTTCATAAAATAGCTAAAGGATGTGTATCTAATTACAAATGGCCTAGGATATAAAAGCGGGAAGAGTGTGAGGAGTTTCAATCTATTGCTGTAACATCTATGGTAAATACACTAACACATACATACCCCACATGCAAAGATAAGGAGATACTTCGTTTACGCGCACAGCAAGCAGTTAGATACAGATTCTCAGGCATTTAGATAGATTAGATACTGAAGATGCTGAAGATATGTATGCGGCGTAAGTTAATGCTCATACTGATGTAATGTTGCGCTGATGTTCTTGTTGTTGCTATTTAGAATTTACAACGCGCCAAGTTTGATAATTTCAGCAGATTTTCTTCGTTTAACTTGCAGATAGCTGACTGCCTTAGCGCTAAGCGGTGGGAGGAAGAGTTTGAGTGAGCAATGGAAAGATGTTCGAGTGCAATGTGTACAAGAACATTGACGCCGCACTTTAATTTTTTTAGGAAGAACAGTGGAATGAAAATTTACAATTAAAAAAAAAATGTACTATGAGAAAAGTTTTTTTTTTTTTTTTTAAAGGAGCTTCTTACAAACAAATTAAAACTTTAGCAGTTTATTCATGCCTTTGGCAAATGCAAGTTATATTTAGCCAATCACCATTAAAATCAAATTAAAATTGCATAAACTTCTTGATTTGTTTGGCAAATTTTAGTCATATCAGCTAAGCAAAAAAATCTTTACAGTTCAAATTAGCTTATCAATAGTAGCTGTTTTTAAAGGAGCTTTCAGGCAAAAATCATGTAAATAACACTTTTATTCCATTGATTTGAACGAAATAGTAAAAACAAAATGAAGACAAAACAAAAAGCATAATTTTTTGCCCACTGTGCAAGCAAATCAAGTGCATTTATAACAACAACATTTATAATTCAACTGATGTGTACATAAACTATACAAAATCATACATCAATTCAGCGTTGAGGAAGCACCAACTCTAAGGATGTTTTTCGAAAAAAAAAAATATAAAAAAACTTGCTGCGCTTAGCTCACACGAATCTATGTCGCTGTTCTGGTAGTGCACTTTTGGCGTCTGCTAACTGATTTATTTGGAGCTGTGTAGTATTTAACTAAGTGCCATGTAGTATAATACACTTACATTTACATATGCATGTATGTAGAAAATCATGTAATTTATTAATGGCATAGCTTGGTGCCACCAAAATTGTGTAAGTGGGTGTGGCAACTCCGATATAAGCAAAAAGTAAAGATTGCTATATCTTGAGTCTTTAAAATGGGAATGATATAAAATCACAAAACAACACAATAATACGTAAAGAAAAGTGGGCGTGGTATCTCTAATATAGGCATATAACTAAACTTGATCTTGAGAGTTTCAAATAGGAATTAAATGATAAATTTTTAAAATTAAGGTGTTTCATTCTTTGCTTGTATGGACTTACTTCCTTAGTAAGCTTTTTACTTGACTTTGAGCTAAATAGCTAAGAAGGCTAATATCTGTAGTAGCTAAACACTATAATAATTATTATTCTACCAAGTTGCATTATATTCCCAGTTAACACTCTCAATATAATACTTTTCATTATTTTTTTGCATTGAAAGCGCCACGCTTGATTTCACATCCAACTATTTCTGGATTGCTTTTTTTGGTAATTCAACATCACTATCACAAGTTTCAACGCATTTTCCACAGAGTATCTCTTGATATGACTTTAATTTTGTTTACGGATTCAGCGTTTAGCAAATGGTCATAAAATGGTTTCATTAAAGTGTATTTTCTGAGCGCAAAATATGAAAATTTTTTGAACACTCACCATCTGGACTGAATCATTTCCGAATGACACAAGCCGTTTCATATGTTTTGTGAAATAATTTAATTAGCTTTAGTACTTTGATAACTTCACAATGATGAATTTTCTACTCGCAGACGCACGAACGTAGAAAATTCAGCTCAACTCTAACTGACTATGCTGACCCACCTGCAAATGGTAACCGAAACTACAGCTAAAGCTGTAACGAAAGTTAGCAAACATATGCTATTCCACACACACACAGCAACAATAAAAAAACAACATGAAAATAACGCTTGTGAAAATGTACCTGCGTCTGCGCTTGCACAATACCACGACATAGAGACTAACTGTCTGTCTGTCTGACTGTCTGGCTGACTGGAAACTACGACTCTTTCAAAGATTTAGAGCGACATTAGAGCAGTCAATCCATCATGGCAGAACATTATCATAAATTACACAGAAATAATTGATTATTACGAGAATGTTTCAACCTGGCACAGCCTGATTTAACCTGGTACTGAGATCAGTTTTGTTTAGTGCAGCGCAGCTTCAGCTCATCCAACTTGCCATTACTGCCATAGTAAACGACGGATGGCCATTATCCTGCGATGTGATGCGCGCGTACGCATGCGCACTGGCATATAATCTCAGGATGAAAGGTAAGCCACACCACTGTAAACAACAACAACAACAACAAGAGCAACTACAACAAGAACAACAGTTGGTGCAATTCAACTGCACCGAAGTGAACTCAATGCCATTCTATTCCATGTACCGATGTACTCGTACACCAATGTGCACCGATTTAGTTTAAATTACGCTGGGAAGAAGATGATTTTTTACAAAGCTTTAACAATTTTTTAATGAGAATACTCTACGTATAGAATAATGATGGAATGGCGTTGTGTTTTGCTGGATGAAGTTGAGAGTGGCACAGTTGAAGTTGGGCCAATGTGAACTGCCTATTTTTGCTTAAGCACTTTGAACTTTCTCGCATTGCAATTGAGAAAATTTCTTCTTCCTCTGCCATGTTCGACTGCTGCCATTCATTTTATCACAAATTACTATTGACGTAATTTAAAAGCAAGAAATGCTGGAAAAATGAGCTTGAGATAAATAGAGCCTCAACTAAAAGCTAGTTGTATGCTGTAGTTAGTTTAGTAGACATTCGAAGGAGGCATATGTGTAATTTATTAAATGAATGCAAATATTTAAGTACATATATACATTCTGAGTGATTGCAAATAATATGTGTGAGAAATTGATTTTTGAAAAATTATTCTTCAAACTAAAATCGAAAAGAATTTTTTTTCCTAATAAAAGAAACGATGACTGAAGTAATTGAAACAAGCTCACTGTTTTCATTATATCTTACATCTTTTTCGAACATTGTCAAATTTTATCAAATATTTTTTTTGAAATTTTTATTTATCCTAATATTGTTCGATACTATTGACTTTATCGATACAATATGACTGATATCGGTATTTTGAGATGTTTTTCGTTACTATTCAATGTTGCTCGATTGTTTACTTTTCTCAATAATATTAGAGATTTAAGGACTGTTTTTGTTCTTTTTTTGATTCTATTCGATTCCGTGAAGATCTAAAAGTCAAAATTTCTCCACTAAAATACGTAATTCACGTAATTTTTTCCATCAAATTGTGATTGACAAACATAAAGGTATAAAAGTGGCTCCAGAACTATTAGTTTTCAAAGCGCAGCAATGAGCGTTTCGTTGATCATAAACTCTCACAAGTTAACATTAAAGATTTCATAAATTGAATAAGACATTTCGTCATGCAGCTCATTATTAAATGATGTTGCAAATGTAAGACGCCTCTCAAATTTATTAAGATATCGCAGCAAACATCTTTTTATTTTTATTTCGTCTTCATTATTTTAATGTAAGCAATAAATTTGTCAAAATTCGTTCAACCTGTCAAAGGTGAACAAATAAAATTTTAACAAGCCGTTAAACTTTGATTTGAATCCAAAAAATTTCTTTCGTTTTTTTTTTCATTTTCAACGGCTTTTCATAAATGATAATTCATCAGATATGGTTTTTAATTTAAAATGCTCAATACTTAATTAAGCTTATTATTTTGTGAAAAGAAAAAGCGATTGGTAGGTACTATAGACCAACATTTCCGAAAAAGTGCCAATTCATTATACTCAGCAGATAACACTTTGAATAGAAAAGAAACCAATAATGCAATGATTTTAACAGCTAGAAATTGTTTAAGCATCTAACAACAAACAGCAACAACAAAAACATAACATTAAAAATACTGTGAAAAAGTATAAATAGTTACAGCTTGTTAAATTACAATTGACCACCCCCCGTGAGCACTGAATCAGCAAAAAGATTTATTTCTTCAAAATAACGCGCGATTTTTTTCTTTTCTTCTTTTCGTATTCGATTTGATTTTCTCAGCTCAGCTGAGCTTAGACGGCTTAGATTTTATTATTTGACGATTTTTATGTGAGTCGTTTGGAATTAAAGCCACGCTGAAGCTTAAGCTTATGAAGCTGTTTCAGTAATACATTGCAGGGTAATTATTTAGCAGCGTTTTATTGCTTGTTGTCGATTTAACTTAGAGTTTTAGTGTTTTGAAAATTTAAAGACGATGTTGAGAGAAACAAATCACAGTGATAAAAAATCATCAGTTACATTAAAATCTCAATTTCATCAAAAACTCCGACACTTAAAGTTTTTCAATGCATAAAGTAAGTCATTAAAAACTTCTTTCATTATACAAAGTTGTTAGCAATAATAACAACAACAATAAAAAATAATATTGACAACAACAATATCCGCAAGCATAACTGTATCAATCAACACCTTGCCATCAACAGTTCCAAAGAATTTTCTAATTAACATAAGAAACATTGAAACCACAATGATGGAGAGGAGGGGTAGGTAGACATTCAAACGGCAACAACTTGTTTATCACTTGCATGGCCAGCGTGCTATCACTGCAGTCGGTTGGATATTTTCTATTTCTTTTATTATTGATATATTTTTACGTATTAAATCAATCAATCAATTTCACCAATCAATCAGTTAAAACAGCACTCAAACCAAATGACACAACCAATAAAAATCCAAAATAACGAGCATAAATCTGCTTAATCTCGAAAGAGAGTAGAAATCGAACGAACAAGTCTTTTCGCCATTACTGGAAATGACAAAGGTAATGGCAATATCATATAATGCCCACCCGGCACGAATTTCATGAAAAATTAAACCTCCTTCAAGATGAGTGTTTTTTCGCAATTCACGCCAAATTTCGGTTATGATGATGAAATTTCGATAGCTATGATAAATTCGATAAATTTTCGATAGTTTTTAGCTCTAAGTTTTCATCACTAAGCGATGTAAATAAATTATGCAAAGAGAAAATAAAAGCATCTTGGAAAATATCTTCGAAGGCGTCTTCGAAAACGGCCAATTTTGAAATAAATGAACAAACCCTTAAACTATGTGAGTGATAACACCAAAAAATTACAAGAACAAAAATCAAAATAAAAACCCGAGCTAAAGCTAGCTATACTACGTTTCAGTACTTAAATCGAACTTTGTGCCGGGTGTATGATTATGCATGTTTCTCATATTAAATTTTTCCGCAACAAATATCCCTTAAAAGTTTTAATGCGATCGCCTGCTAAGCGCCAAATGAAAATGCCAGCATTGTAATTGACGAAGATTTCCCGGCGAGTTTGTATAGCAAACAGAGTGATATCACAGAGAATCATCAAGCGCCAATGTGACAACAGATTATCGTCACTTGTGATCTATAGTGGGTCATTTTAAGCTACTTCTTCTATACTTACTGTGATAGTCAAGGTTTTGACACAGGCTTAGTTACAGTGTGCAACACAAAAAAATTATTTGTGGTCTTTATACAGCAACTAATAAATAAACTCAGTAAAAATATTTCTAATGACTTTAGTCTTCAAGTCGCGTAGCGTATTCAAGGTACCTCCCCTTTGTCAGTTCAATACCTCTTCGAAATGGATTTTTCATCTTCTGATTTGAATGCCCGCTTTGACTAGGGATATATTTCGTTTAGTGTTAGCCAGAGTTTAGTTATTTTATATAGCTTCCTCATGTTCACTGATGCTGTAGCTTTCCATTTTGATAGAGCTCTTAATATTTTTTACGAAACTCATGTGTTTTTTCTTAAGGCCAGATGCATTTTTTGAGTTTATGCATTGCGTTGATTTCGTTTTTCATATTTTTCATATTCGCACTCTCAGACAGAAACTACCATAATCTTCCTGAAACAAAATTTTCTCTTGTTTGTCCGCACTTTTCCCAATTTGACTTTTGACACATTTGATTCCTTGGTAACAATGTCGTAGGTACATTGTCCTTATATTCCATTTACCAAATCATATCCTTTGAACATTGCATATTGTCAACAGTGAAATTTTGTTGCTTCATTTAAACGATAGCATATTAAAAGTGCTGGCAGTCAGTTCGTCAGTCAGTCAGTCAATGATCTTCGATCTTATGCGATTGTTTTGGCTGTAGTTGTTGTTATATAGTGCAGCTTTTTGTCCACAGGGCGATGTCTTTGTCTCCACTGCAAATACAACAGCGGGAGATCGGTAAATCAGCACTCAAATTGCAATGGCTCATCCTCTACATTATCCTCATTGTCGTCAAAAGCAAACTATGGATTTTTGTTTATAGCACATTTCAAGTAAGTTGAGCTACTACCTGATCCTATGAAACTTGACGAAGTATGATCGATGGGGCGCGATCATGAGCTTTAGCAGTTTGTTAGCATGACGAACGATATCCAATGTTACGCTGAATATTAAGATGAATAAAGACCTGTAAGAAAACATAGCTATGATACTTCAAAGTTCAACTCACTTTGAACAGCCTCTTAATGCCTATCATGAATGAAGGCGCATTGGCGATGACTACAACAACGACGACGACGACTATAACAACGTCAACGACGTCACATTCAGCGAGTTATTAATTTTCAGTTCGGATTGATTGAATGACAAAATCGTCAGAGAGACAGACCATCTTTATTATTGTGACTTGGTCTTTAGATTGTTATTGGTTTTTGATGTTGTTCAACTGTTATTGTTATGGTAGACTTTTATGGCTTTACTTGCGCCAAGCTTTGATTTCATTTCCTATTGCTCTGCTCTTGCACCATTTCCATTTTGGTGCTTGAGGCGTTTTCGTTTTTATTTAATCGTTTCTTATCCCTTGTGAGAGTGAATGTGCCTCCTTCATGATTGGGTTACAATGCTCTGTGTGTCTAGTTTGGGGGTCAATCAATTAAGTTGACTGTTTTATATGACTCAGTTTTATGGTATCGCGTAATCTACTGCGACCACAACGACTGTGCTCCCTCCAATGTGATTGATTTAGAAAATGTCATTGGACATTTTAGGAGGATGGCAATGTTGCCGGTGCACTTTAGTGCAGAGTTGGCAGATTGAGTGATTTGTCTCTAAGATTGAATAATGGCATAATAAGGCAAAATAAATTGGTCCATTGCGCGGTGTTTAAAATTGGCTTGGGAATCAGTTGCGCGAGGCAATTGAAGGGAGTTTGATAAACAAAAGGAAAACTAGCGTTTGATTAGAGGTAGCGATATTATTGTTGTTATCTACAGTAAAGCGTTTTTTTTTTCTTTAAGGAAATACTACTGGTATGTAACTAAACAACTAATATTGAATTCACATTACTGAAATATTAGAAATATTTTTGCTAAAGATGATATTTAACGCAAGATTAAATCATATTTTTACAAAAGTTATAATTTTTCTAAAAGTGATATTTCTATAGGCAGCGATATTTCTACCAACGTCATTAGTTTTCCAAAATATGTATTTATACCAAAAGTGCCATATTTACGAATGGTAGAATTTGTTACATAGATTTTTATCAAAAGCGTTGGCACGCCCATCCCTAGTTACTACAGTGTAAGAAGGTAGACAGAATTTTTGCAAACACGTGAACTTTGGATATGTTATACCACTTTTTCGTGGGTTACTTATTTTTTTAAATAGCAACTTTAGTACTCAAACCGATTAAGAATCCTACAATTAACAAAATCCTTTTACGTATTATCAATAAAAAAAGCAAATCGCTGACCAACGTCAACATATATTACACACACAGGCCATTGCAACAAAGAAATTTCGCTGTTTTCATACTTTTGCAAACATTACCGCATTCAATCGTTCGTTCTACACCTTTGTGTGTTTGCTGCATGCAGCACAAATGCTGACATCAACACAACAACAGAAAAAAGGTTAACTCGAAAGGCCGAATCGTCGTAATTTGTTTTCACACAACATAATCAACATGATAACCCGTCTTTAAATTGAGTCTAATGATGATAAACGTTTAAGTTATACGTTTCGAATTTCTATACGCCCGTCCGTCCGTCCGTCTGTTGTTCATCGCTCAGTTTGTCCGATGGTTATTTTTATATTGAAAAGGGATATTCTATAGATGACTAAGTACAAATAGGAGTTTCCATTTAATTTTTATAAATGTGTCAGCATTGCAAACTATACTTAAAATTTAAAGTAAGCATTTCAAAAATGTGCTCACAGAAGGGACTGTAAGTATAAACAATTTTTTAGTGACCTTGAATTTTTCATTTAAAATCAAATTTACAAACAATTACAATTTCAATGAACCTATCTCATGGAATCGCTCCGTCCAGCGGTCACAGCAGCGCAGACTCACAGCATCGACGCAAGTGTAAAAATAAGTAGGGGCAACTTTAGAAGCAATAACAACAGCAACAACAACAATAGCAACAACTAATAATAAGTCAACATTCCAAGGCGTGTAAAAAGATGTTCGATTAAATGCCATGAATTGAAACCATATTGAAACATGGACAGTAACTTTGTACATTTGGAAGAGCATTGAAAACGCTTGGATGGCAAAATGCGCCAATATCTGGGCATGGGCAGCAGCCGGCGAGCGGCAATGAGAGTTTGAAGCGACCAACAAAAGAAGAAAAAGAAAAACTGCACACGCCCCCACATTGCACTTGCGCCTTCGACAGCTGGAGTCACAGAGCCAAAGGAATAGCAACAACAGCAACAGCAAAGGCGTCATTTAGCGTCCAACTTAAGTACGAAAACGTATTTTCAATATCGAAATTATTATTATTAGCTGCAATCGTTCGACTGTTCGGCCGATATTTTCTTTATTTTTTTTTTTGCACTCTGTGAATCACCGCATAGCATTAAAGTAAAAAATGTCGGTCGAGTGTCTCAGTTGAGTTGTTGTTGCGCCGAAATGGTAAAGTGGTAGCGTAGAGAGGACAAAACATTTGGCCAACAAGTGTTTATGCGAAAATCAACTTTTTTTTTATTTTCTTAGTTTGGTACAAGCTAAATGTAAAGTGCGGTTCTAAATGCTATACAAAACTGTATCAGAAAACTCTTTTGAAAACTCTTGATTTTTCGAAACGTATCGAAATGTGAAATCTATCCACCTGAACATAATTTTAATTCAAGTTTCATTTTGACATCCTTTATATACACAGACACATGTATGTATGTATATCAGTAATTCTTTACATAACTGCGCACTTTATTTTTTTGAACATTTTTACAAACGAAATATTTCAAAAACTTTACGGGATAAGATAAAAAAAATTGTAGATAATTTTTATTTAAAAATGTTATATTTAAATTTTTTTTAAAAAAATTAATGTAAACATAAATTTTATATGCATCAAATGCGACAATTAAACGTATCCGTTAAAAATGTGAAAATGTTTTAGCTTAAACTTATTTAAAAATCTGAAGCAACAAATTCTACTATTTATTTGCTAACTTAATATCATTATTATCTGTAATAGCTCGTGCATTTTAGGCTTAAAGTTTTCTGCAATATATCTAATTAAAATTTCAAAATCTTGGAATATTTAATACAACTTTTCTTCATATTTTCCCTATCGAGATGAAAATCTTCACGTATGTACAAGTTATGCTGTTGATTAATAAATACTCTTATCAGCAGCTCCCACAACAAGCTAAGCAATCTCTACCTTAGGCGTCTCAATATACCGAGTAGCGAGTAGGTACACTTCATATCTAGCGTTTAAGCTCCTTGCTAATCCTACCGCTTGATCGATCTCATGATTTTCGATTTTTTAATTAGCGCAACGTAGCAACTCTTGACTTGTCTCTTTATTTAACGCTACACAATGCTTAGCTGCTGCAGTGGCAAGACAACCAACCAAGATGCAACAGCATCACATTATCTGCGAAGGTAGGCGCCAATGTGGAAGATCGCTGCGATAATGCGATGAAGCGCGGGCGCTTCAACAGTTGCGTTTTGTGCCACAAGTGATTGCTGGGTGTTTTTGCTCTTACTGTTGGTGATGGCGATGATTATGCTCCTGCTGCTGTTGCTCCTGCTGTTGTTGTTGATTTTTGCTGCGATTTGCAAAGATCAATGTCGATCGACAGCAAATAAATAAACAACAATAACAACAAATCGCGATTAATATCAACCAGCAGCTTTTAATGAGTAAAATTTTTCTGCCCACTGGACAGCATTGGGTGCGATATGGGGATGTTGCTGCTGTTGATCAGTTTTTTGTTTATGAGAAAATTTAGCTTAGAATATTTTAAGTAAGTTTTATGAAAATTACACTGAAAAAAAAAAACGAAGAGTACAGTACGCGCAACATGAGTTGAGAAGCTTATACGATTTCTTTAAGGGGCACGAAAACTACTACATATTTACAGAGATATACATAGGTAATGAAAGTTGTGGAGATAACTGAAGCGATTTATGATTGGAATGTAAATTTATTTGGTTGACAAGTTTCTAAAAATATTTATTAACAATAAGCATAGTTTGGTAAATATTAAATTAAATGTCAAAGTGTATATCATTGAGTCAAACGCATTAACATTTTTTTTTTTGAGAAAATTTCAGGGGTCACAAGGTTATTAAATATTTAAAATCTGATTTCGATTTTATTTCACTTTTCCTTCATAAGAGTATTATGTATATAGTTCTCAAGATATATATGTAAGTGAAATATTATATAAATACCAAAATAAAATTCATATTTTTGTAATAAATAAATAATTATTTTGTCCAATGCAGTATTTAGTTAAGGGACGTCCATTAATTACGTAAGCTAAAATAGGGGGGAGGGGGTCCGGCAAAATTTCACCAAATCTCACCAAGGGGGGGGAGGGGTCAAGGAAAACCTCACGTCAACTTTTTAATGCATAGAATTTACATTAAAAATTAATATTTAAATCTCATGGAAGGGGGGGGAGGTCCCGCCAGATCTCCCCAAATCTCATCAAGGGGAGGGGGGGTCAGAATTTTCAAAAAAACACCTCACGTAATTAATTGACACCCTCTTATTACATTATTTAGTGAACGTTTGTAAACAATTGCTTTATTTCAATCAAAATATGATTTCGTAAATATTGCTAAGTATATGTTTGATTCAATTGCATTGTGCAAGTTAACGGCGTGTTAACTAATATCTAATATAAATCTTAAATTTTTAATTTTAGTTTAATATTTTAAAAATGGGAAAAAACCCATCAAATGGTACAGATTGGTACCGCTACTACTCACTATATATAAAGTTTCAACATTTAAATCATCCTGTAAGCAAATTTTTTTCCATAATAAAATCATTTGATTAAACACCAAAATGAAAACAGAACAGAAATTTACCCAAACGGTCCCACTGTACAACAATTGCATTCACTTACCAGTCATTTGCAATTGCAAACGACATTAACTTGGTACAACTAAATCTAATCAAATAAAATAATAAAAAAACAACAACATTAAAATACAACCATTCACTTGTTTAGCAACTCATTTAAAGTGCATTATAAAAATGTTATTAGGAAAGGTACAAAATTAACCCACAAACAAAGCGAAGCACAACAGCACAAACTTCCCTCTCTCATTTGCGCCAAAGACAAATTTATGATTTATGAATGAGCGAATGCAGTAGGAAAAAAAAAACACCACCAAGTTTGGTTGGGGATTTTTTTTGTATTTTTTACTCGTAACATTTAACTACGTGTCGCCACACTGACTCGCATGGTTCCAGCAGCGATAGCAACTGCTGCAGCAACCAACATTGCTGTTGCCATATTAAATGCGCACACAATACGTTGCAATAATTCTTAAATGATGACCTAATTACCATAATCATAGAAGCGGAGGCCATAAATCCTCCAATAACAGTGGAGCAAAACACAGCAAAGAACACGAAGGCAAATACAACACTCAATGGCATTGTTGTGCTGCATAAGTTTGCCGTAATTCATTGCACAAGTGCGGCCGCATGTGGTGCGTTTTGTTCTATGCAGCGCACTGAAGCACTCAGCATAGGAGGCGCGCATGCGCAATTGCAATCGCACACAAATGTTTGCTTGCTTATTTGATTTATGGCGTTGACTTGTTTGATCTTTATTTTAGAGGTTTTTTGAAAAAAAATTTTTTATTATAATTTTTATTTTTAAATAAAATTTTCATTTCTGTTTGCATTTTTTAATATTGGCGCTTGAGCATAAATGCGGCTTAGCTTGCAAGCTAAGCGCATGTCTAAAAATTAATAACGACAGGTTCTAGGTCATAAGTAAGGGTTTATGCCGAGGTAATGTTTTACCAACTTGTGCAATAAATAAAGAAATAAATTAAGTTGCTTAAATTAAAGCTTTGAGCAACATTTTTTAGACTTGTAAAAGTCTTAAAAGAACTTTACTTTTTTTTTGTATATGAGTAATAAAATTATACGAAAATTTTAGTTAAAAATTAAAAAAAAAATGTAATCGCAATATTTAACCGAAAATATTCCTCAATAAAATACTATGACCCAATCTAAAGCGAACTATAATTTTTAAATGAACTTACCTTGTGCTATAGCATAGCAAATTTAAGTGTTTGTTTGCACAGCTGCATTAGTCTTAAATCACATAAGAGTGCAGGCGCACCATCATGCAACACGTTACTAAGGCCGGTCAAAAGCGAAACGTGCCCAGGGCGCTTAGAGCAGTCGATTAAGTAGAGTAAAACTGCAAGCAAAAAATTAAAAGTCAGTCAATGTTTTCGAATTTTTTTTTTAAGTTGCGCGTTAACGTGCTTTTGGTCCTTTGCGACCGAACAAAAAAGAATTTAAATTAACTATAGACACCAACTTATTTTCTGTGCCCTAAAAAATAAAAAACCTTAGCTACGGCTCTGTCTTTACATGAGTATTGCGTCGACAACAGAACGTCACAAAGTTAAAATATTTGGCAGCTTGTTGACCATGGTAGCTATGGAGATAAATTCATTGTCAGACAAGCAAACAAAAATTTTATCGCTTAAATGAAAGAACAAAACTGACACACAATTTTTCAATAAAAAAATTGTAAATTAAATAAAATTATTTTTACAATTTATCACCAAAGTCAATGTTAACGTAACGTCAAGGAAAAGTAAACTATGCTTTCGATTTTATTTGTTATTTTGCACAACGAGTTTGTTTGCTTGTGGTAGTCTTGAAAACTAAAATTCCATTTGAAATAACAATAAATTATTTGCAATTTTGTATAGAGTTTTTTAAAATAAAATTTTTCCCAATTGTAGCATGAAATAAAATTTTATCGTAAGTGTTTTAAAGTAGAACATAAAAGTATGTTTGCACTGCAAAAGGCTTACAATTTTACTACGTAAAATAAGAAACCAACGATATACTGGCAAACGTCAGATTTTAATTAAGCAGAAAGCGAAAAAACTGGTGATTTCCATCAACAGCATCAACGTCATCGTCATCAACAACAACAACATCGAATTGCAGACAATTTTAATAGCAACGCAATGCAATGTTGCTGGCTGTGATACAAAACAACAGCAACATTAACGAAAGTTAAGAAGACAAAAAAAAATACGAGTGAACTTTAATCTGATCGAAAATGAAATCAATGACAAGCCGGAGCAACATCGTCAAAATAACTCTAAGATACTGAAAGACAGAAGACAGACAGACAGACAGACGACGCGGCGATGTCGTCGAAGACACAGTGTAGTCAGTGCTTTGAATTTTTTTTCCCCTGGTATTCGGTTTTTTTATCCTTCACATATTGAAATATCGCAACGAACCCATCATAAGTGCGACCACCAACTAAAAATGCTACAATTTTGTTGTTGCTGTTGCTGACACTAGTACTGTTGTTGTTGTTGGTGGTGGCAATGGTTTTGTTGTTGTTGTTCTTTTGTACTTGTTTATCTTGACTTAATTTTCATTAGGCGCACTCAATGTTTCACTTGTTGTTGTTGTTGCCATTGTCGATGCATTCATTGTTGTTGTTGTCGTTGTTTGCGTTGATGCAACAATTTCAACAATTAGATTATCAGCAAATGTTTGTATCTTACACTGTGATCAGCTGGCATTGGTGTTGTTGCTGTCACAGACATGCGCAACACACCCTGTGTGGGATTTCAATTGACAATTTTGTTAATGCTCTTGTTGTTGTTGTTGTTTGAAAAGAATTTAAATTTGCTGATTATCAAGAAATCTTAAGCCACCCAAATTGGTAGATAAACATTTCAAGAAGAAGCTGAAATTAAGCGAAGCAAGCGGAATGAAATTAATTTAAACAAAACGTAAGACTTGCTTTTGCAGTGCAGAAAAATAATGTAATTTTTTTAATGAAAACAATATAAATTTATGGTAAAGTTAATAATAATACAGCCTTAACTAGTTATATATTACTCACAAAACAAAAATATCAGCAATAATCGCAAAATCGGACGTCCAACTCCTTTCGTATTGGTCCCATTTACGCCCTAATAAAATAAAGTAAATATGTACATCAGACTTAGAATTTCTTACTAATCGCCTTAAAGGTTGCTGATGATTCCATTTAGCAATGGATGAAACTAGTATGACTAGTTTTAGTCGATTTTTGTTTTTTTAATTTGATTTTTGTATAATTATTTTGATGTTGACACACACTGTACTGAATAGTAAGCTTAGTAAAGTATAAATTCTACCAATACTCTAAATGCAAAAATATGGAAACTGTTTTTAAATTTGGCATTTGAGACAAATATCTCGTAATAAAAACAAAATGGACGACATAAATAATTTATTTTTATCTGGCCAACACGCATCACATAAAGTGTTGAAGAAGACGCTCTTTTTAAAATAAACGATTCACTTGCAATAAACAGTGTTCATATGCTTAGAAACAATGTTTATAAACAATGCTTTATAACAGTTTCAAAATACAATTTTATTTATAAAAATACCAATTATTTTTTATCTTTGCTCCCTTTAACAAGTATTAAAGTAGATCATAGTTGTAGAAATACCAAAATGTCAAAACAAAAAAAGCACATTTTCGCCCGCAATTTCGCAAGAACAAACGAACGCCGTAACTCATTTAATTTAGTTTGCTTGAAAGTGTTGCATCCCAACAGCATATCTGAAGTCGCATTAATTTTCACCGACAAAATACGCGCGCACAGATTGGATGAATGCAAAAAACAACAGCAACAAAAATGTATTTAGTTACTCCACTAAGAATCCTTTACAAATCGACACACAATACGAATGCGAATACGGATCCAAGAGAATTAGTGGACATGCAATCTGATTAGCGGATTGATATACTTCTTGCACGCGGCAATTGATGTTGGTAAGCGCTGCTGCTGCTGCATCTTCTCTAAACTGCAGCAGCTTATTGTTGGCAGCAGTGCAGCTGCCATATAGCAATGCCAATGAGAATTGAGTAAAAATGTAACGATTTCTGTAACAAAATAAAAACTGCAAAGCTTCAACTTAAAAACAAAAGTGCTTATCTGTGACTTGTTGCAATGATTTGTGGCAATTACGAAAAGAGCGCTAAAAACAAACGCATACAACAAGGTTGACACTAGGCAACATAATATTTTAGCAAAATATTTGCAGTGAGAGTAATGCAACTGTTATCCTAACTCTATTAGGAGCGTAGCAAATTTCTATAGCTATTTTGATCCCTGGCTCTATAATTCGGCTCAACCAAATTTAAATTTTTTTGTATTTAAAAACAAATTTAAGCATGGGAAGAGTAATAGCAAGAATCTTCTGTGAAAGTGATGTCAGATTTTGGGCATTATTTTCTTCGAAAATGTTTTCGAAAAATTCTTTTAAGATTTATTTTAAGAAAAATGGAAAAAACTCGCAGCCATAGTTGGAATATTTGCCAAAATTTTTGTAGCATTTTTATTGAATATAAAACCTAAATTTTTCTGAAAATTTTTGTATGGTTATAGTGCATTATTTTTGTGAGTTTTTCCAATACATTCCCAATTTTTTGTAGCTGCACTGAGCTGATTGTGTAAGATTTCGTAGTCTTCAAGATATACTTTGCAGTATTATAGAACTATAGTTCAAACGCTATGAGCACATGAAATTTTAGTTTGTAGAATGAAAAAATTTACTTCAAATTCTGTTACCCAGTTTAATAATAAGTCAAAAAAAAGCACTACACAAAATGTTTCGCTTATAAACTGAAATTTTTTTTTGATTTTTAAGCGTTGATTTCTCATCTCATTTCATTTCGAATTATTTAATTCTTTTATGCCTCTTCTTTTGTTTTCATTTATTTTAGCTTTCTTACCATTTTGCCGAAGACTGACTGGAGCCAAGAAAGAAACAGCACAACAGTCTGGCCTGGGTGCAACTATGAATTCGCACGCCACTTGCGCGCAGTGTTTAATATAATTTGTTCATATTGCTGTTGTTGTTGTTTTTGTTGTGGCTAACAATGTTACCGCTGCCTGTGCTGCTGCTGCTGCTCTTATCATTGACTCATCATTTTGGCGCTTTTTTTTCGTTTCATTTTGTATTAAAAAGTTTTTGTTTTATAGCGTTACTGTTGTTATTGTTGTTCTTTTATAGAAAAAAAAATATATTTTATTACAAATTGTCTTAAATTATGTTTGAACTGATTAACAGTTCAATTTATGACTTTGGGGGGGCGTGCACTTGGAGGCGTTTTTGTGGTGTTGCGGATTTTGCAGTATTAATGTTGAGTTTGGTGTAAATTTGATTTGTTGGCTGATCACAAAAGTATTTAGCAGCAGCAGCAGCCGTCGATGAGGAGAAGGTAGCAACAAAATATTGGAGTACTCTTTAAATAAGACAAAAATAAATAAAGTAACAATGAAAAACAAAAGACTTAAGAAAGCAACTCTGCAAACAGCTATAAATCTTAGTGAGAAAATGACTTCGGCATGGAGAACAAATGAGTGAGAAAGAGCAAGCAATATCGAGAGAAGCAGCAAATCATGTGTGGGTTGATATTATATAAGAATTTTTAAATATTTTTTTAAAGCTTTTGTTTCATTTATTCGTTTTTAGAAAAAATCAAAAATTTTATTTTCAGAAAATTGACCAAAAACGAATTGATAATTTTGCCCAAAATTAAAAGCAAAATTTAAGTAGAAACAAATCACACGGAACACTCTTTGAAATATTTTGGCCTATAGAGCTCCACAGACTCAACTTATGATCTTGACTTCTTAGGCAGCGATTTAAAAATGAGGTTGGAGCTATTATTATGATATCCCGAGGCTTTATTTCGAGTATATGGCCGATTGCGGCCAAAAATTGCTTCATCAAAAATTTTAAAAAGTACCTATGATGTTTGGGATAAACATAGTTATTACTCAAAATTCAAAACGACCAATCCAAAAGTGATTTTTCCTTTTTAAAAAAGAATATTCAAAAATGCTAACTTGATGGGAAAAAAGTAAAAACGAGGTCGTTTTAATGCACAGCAGAAATCTTTTAACTCTTTTAATGCTGAAAGTTTTTTACAATGCATTTTGTATTAAGGCTTTTTTTCAGTTATATTAAACTCTTCCACATTTTCATAAAAGTTTTTCAAAAAAAAGCCAATTAGTTTTTCATAAATATTTTTACTATAGTGCGTCGCATCTCTGATTATTTTCTTCTTAACTGCAAACTGATTTAATTTAAATTACCAACAAATAAACTGAGAAGCCATACAAACTAGCAACCAACGAGACAGACATACACATAAGCATTCAGCATAATTTTCCAAGCAACACACCCCTAACCGCCCCCAAAATACGCCACAGACAGTTAGACATAGAGCAACGAGCAGAGTGCAAAGAACGCATTATCATTAGCCCAAGTCGCTTAAGAGGAGGTTTGTAAAAGCGCTACGCAAGCATATGTTAACTAACGCGTAAAGTGATCCAGCAAGGTGGGTGATCCATTCGCTTGCTTGTTGTGCTGTGCTGCACTGTGCTGTGTTTTGTGCTGCAGCAAATGTTGTACCAGCTTAATTGCGCAAATTATTCATTTTAAGACTAATTTTTATGCTGCAAAACAAATGTTCACAAGTTAAGCGATTATTTAAATAGCAACAACTGGGATGAGCGGGGAGTGGGGAGATGCACCATTTAGAAAAAAGGAGGTTTGTATGCAACTATGTAAGATAACAGCAAATAAATTGAATTGCGTGCAAATTCGTAATTAAAATATGCATGTGCTGTTGAGGAAGCGCTAGCGTTAGCCACAGCAGCAGCTTAAATACTTTTTGTACACAGCTACAATGCGCTAATTTGACAGCATTAAATATTAAATAATTTTGATAAATATTTATTAAGACTTTCAATTTATAAAATTTAAAGCTTAAACACTACGCCATAAATTTATGAGAAAAAACGAAAGACTTAAGCAAAGCAACTCGCAACTTGATCGAACATCATTTAACATTTCAAACAAATTGTTTCCTAACAAATCTTAAATTTTCTTCCACATTTCATAATATATGTAACATATATTTATGCGCATTAAATTTTTTTCTACAAAACCAGAATTGTTACAACTTTTCCTCGAAAATAAGCGTAACGAAAATTTCCCTTTCATTTTTCATAAATTTTAAACGTGATGTGACATTCCCATAGAGTTCCTTGTTGTTAAAAATCACAGAAATATAGAAAAAGAAAAATATTACAAAACACAACAAATGCAGATATTTTAAAAGACACGTTTTTGCCAGCTGCTTACAACATTCAACTACATTCACGCTATCTATAGGGGGCGGGAGATGCCTTATTGTTTTAGTTTTTTTTTTTCAATTCTACTGTAGATTTTGCATATAGTAAATGTTGCATGTACTAGGAAAAAGAATCTATTTAGAATTTATATACATCTTATTATGAAAAAAAAGTTGGTATAGACAGTGGGATCTGTTTAAATAATATTGTAGTCATAAAACTTACTTTATATAAGTAGTTACAGTAAAATCTTGCTTCTAAAAAAATAATTGTCATGAAAAAAAAATTGCATGCAGCTTTTGAAAAATTTCAAGAAGTAACATAAAAAT
Organism: Meiosimyza platycephala; assembly: GCA_963662105.1. Lineage (NCBI taxonomy): Eukaryota > Metazoa > Arthropoda > Insecta > Diptera > Lauxaniidae > Meiosimyza > Meiosimyza platycephala. Next base: position 611,239 of record OY759209.1, read on the forward strand.
GATGAAAATAATAAGCCTTAACGTTAGCGTAGTGTAGTGGTCGGAAGTAAAAATTATGTGGAGTTAGAGGGTAAAAATTCAAAATGAATAAAATAAACCAAGAAATTAAATCTGTATAGCCGATTAAATTGTGCATTAAAGAATAAACAAATCTAACAGATATTGTTAGAAATAGCTTTGATTTCGCTGTCAATATTAATGTTAAGGTTAAAGCCTTTTCGGAACTTCGCTAAAACTCCGTTCAAGTGGAATTTCACAAAAAATTATTTGAATTGAAAGCTAGCAAGTGTTTGTTAAAAATCTCAATTGATTCTAAAAAATCACATACAATTTTACCGAATATCCCAAGATATTTTTTGAAATAAATCATATTGGATTGAGCAGGAACTGTAATAGTCTTATTTATCAAACATATTTTTTCGTAAAAATAAATTTAAAAAAAAATTTTAAATTAAATCTCATGAGATTTTACAAAAGTTGTGTGACATTTTATTTAAAATATATATTAGAACATTTATTTTTTTTTTTTTTTAAATAATTATAATAGTAAGTAGTATATGGACACAGTAGCACATTTTAAGTATCGACCAAAAAATGGCAAGTAAATTGTACTGCCATTACAACAACATACTCTTACTTGTACAATGACAACAATAACAAATGCAACAATGATTTTTTTCTACCAACATTTGAGCATATGCAGCAAAAGTAACAACAAAAAACAGCAGTGAACGTGTTGTCAACGCAAATGCTGCAAATAACACTTTAAGTTTAGTTATTGTTTTTGTTATTACTAGCATTAACTATTGTTGTTGCGCTAGAGGTCCGTCCGTCCGTCCGTCGTTGTTGCTGTTGTTAGCACTGCTGCTGTGCAAACAAGCGATTTGCATATTTCTCAGGCTGTTCAAGCATTGGAAACTGTTGGCTAGCTAGCTATGTAGATGGCAAAACGTTCTCAACGACTTCAACACTTCCGAAGAGCTGTGATGTTGCTGATGCTAATGCTGTTATTGAGGATGCTGCAGCAATTGTTGTTATTTAAAAGCTTTGTTTAAATGTTGTCCACTTTTGTTTTTATTTTTTTTTGTTACTTTTTACAAAATTTTTATTTTTGTGACATTTTATGTTGTGGTTTATTTTTTTGCTGCATGTTATTGCATTGTGGTCTGCAGGGCGCAAAAAATGTTTTATTGATATTACAAATGACAAAAAACAAAAAGTTTACATTTTTATTTTGAATTTTCTTTAAAAAAAAAAAAACAAAACAAAACATTTCTTTAAAGCTACCAACTTAACTTGAGGAACATGCGCGATGCTACTGCTGTGAGTGATAAAAAACCTTCAGTGAAAAACGTGAGGTTAAACGCAATGAACGAAAATTGTCACAGTTGTTGTTCTAGTTGTTGTTGTTGTTGCTTATGTTTTCTATCTGTTTTTTTACTAGTAGCTGTGAAGAGGGTTCCCAAAAGAGCCAGAGTTTATCGCTTGATTTGGTCTTTTGTTTGCATCTTTGTGTATTTTTGCTATTGACCAGTAGCACTGCGCTTTATGAGCCTTTTAATGTTGGTCACATATGAGTTGAGCCACATTTGTTTGGGCTACTGTTTTCATCTTTCATATTGTTTGTTATAATATGTGTGAAATTTTTAAGTTGAAGTTTTTAAGCAATTTTTTTCTTTTTAAAAAAATCACTTGAATTAAAAAATTTTTTTAATTTTTTCTCACTGAAATATACATAATAATATATTATATAGTAATATTTGTTGATTTTTTTTTAATTGTCGCCCCACTGACTTTTTCTCAAACCAATTTAGTTTTTTTCCTCACAGAAAAAGAAAAACATCAAAAAATTCTTATAAAAAATTATAAAAATAACTTTCTTTCTTTTCAACTGGTTCGTGTCTTACGTCCTTTGTTTTACTTCCTCATATCAAAATTAAGAGGCGAAACTTTTGTTTTAACGCACAAACGCACTTGCATGCAAAATAATAAAAAAAATTAGTAAATAACCAAACAAAAAAGTGCGTCTCACTTGCAACCACTTAACATCCATCAGCAACATAAAATCCTACAACTATAACAACAACAACAACTGCAACACTTCAACTGTTGCAATAAACTCAAGTAGTTGACATATGAGCAAACACAAAATGCTGATGAGGACCAAGTTGTCGTTATCGTTGTGTTGTTGATACAGCAACAGAATAGGACAGCGGCACCAACCAACATCAACAATGACAGCAGAAGTTGAAGAAAACGACGATGACGTAGAAAAAAGAAGTTGCCGCCAAATCAACGGCAATTCAAAGACGAAAACGACGACGACGTTTGATACAACAATGACTAAATAGGTGAAAAACACCTCTATGCTCTGTAATAAATTGTATTATATGAGCATTAATGCATACAAACAAACAAACACACAACAGTTACATACAGCGAACATATCTACAATTACTGCTACAAATCGGACGCATTTAAAGAGCGTGCAAATTTGCGTTTTGCACGCTGCGTTGAAAGCTGAGCTTCTTTAGCGCATCTTGATAAATTTAATGATTATGCAACATAAAGCCAGCGAACGGTCGACCACAGCAACAACAACAACTAACTGCAAGATACTCGCACACGTATGTAAACCTTTAGCGGTCAAGTAGCAAAAAAAAAGCGACGGCAATCAAGATTTTTATCCCGTTTCCTAATAGACGGATTTCTATTTATTTTCTACCTTGACGACTTCTCGTTAAAAACTGCTTACATGCATTGCCGCCGCTGTTTGTAGTATTGCAGTTGTTGTTGTTGTTGCTGCTGTTTGTACAAAATGTTGCTCACTTTGAGTGCTATGCAAAATGAAAATGGGCAGCTCTTGTCAGTTTGAATTTTTGTTGAATGTATGGATGTGAAGTAATTTTTTTTTAAGGTTTTTGGCATGGGTGTCCGACATGGACAAGATAGTCAAAATTTTCAATCCAGTGAAACACAACATCGAGTTTAGCGAAATATTTCATAGCTTAAGATAAATAAACAAATAAATATTGTGTAGCAGGAATTATTTTATTTAATTACACTCGTATTTGCAGCCTCTCTTCAGCAGCCTCCATGGTTAGAGAGGTTTTTATTGAACATAACAAAGAATATATTTTTCTGTAAAAAAAAAAATCTCTCATATTATAAAGGGTATCCCAGAATTCACAGAAGAAGTAAATACATAGGCTTTTAATTAAAATTTCTAAGTTTTTTATTTACTAAATGTTATTTAATTTGAAGGATATTTTTTTTTTTCTTAATTTTTTTTTTGCTATATAAAAATTGTAACTAGTTGAGGACCACCCTAATGGCTTGATTAACTACCTAATTTAGCGAGGGTTTTTGGGATGTGGAAAGTGATTTTATTTTTTTTAGTAAATGAAATTTGTGTGTGAACGGGGAAAAAATTTTTGGTGGGAAACCGTTTTGTATGCATTTGTTTCTTAACGTGGATTTCTGGAACCCCAAATGCGACAATTTTGATTATTAACGAAGCCATCAATATGAAAATGAGCTTTATCGCTGAAGATGATTTTTTTTCGAAAAATCAGCATCCACTTGTAGTTCAAGTTCGTGCTCAATAGGCTTCAGGTCTTGAGTCAATTGAACTTGTAAGTATGAGGATAAGAACTTTTTGCGAGGATATGCTGTAAAAAGCTTCTCGCAATGTGCAATCCTTGACCACGGAACTGTGTTATTTTTTTTTGCTACACTTTTTAGAATTCTTTCCAGAAATAAAGCTTACTAGTCGTGACTACAAGGAAGATGCGAATAGATGTTTAAGCGCAGGGTGTATGAAAACGATAAAGTGTTATGTATTTTCAAAAATAAAAAAAAAGGTGGAAAATATTGAATTTTATAAAAAAAAAAGTCTAAAAATGTCGAAACATTGAAAAAAGTCGTATAAAAGATTCTAGCTGAATAAGTTGTTAAAAGTTGAAAAATATCGTTTTGAAAAAGTCTTAAAATTTTGAAAAAATCAATCGCTGAAAGCTCGAAAAATATCGATAAGACTAAAATGTAACACTAGCACAATGTCAAGCATAGGTTTCCAGTCTCAAGAAAGCTCATCGTAAGATTTTAAAACTGGGGCAACCATCTAACCTTATTTAAACATTTTCTTTTTTCTTAGTTTTAGTAAGATTTTTTAACTTCGGACTGTTTTACTACATTATTTTGAGAATTCCGCCATGATATATTTAAAATATTGCTCGAATACTATTCCCTGCCACTATACTTCTATGTAGTGTACCATATGTATAAAAATGTAGAACAGTTGGAAAAATTATTGCTCAACGGTTTTATTGTCAACTGTTTAAATCAACTGATGTCTTTACGTCTGTCTGTCTGTCTGTCTCGACAAAAAGGCTCGACTTCCAGGAGCCGCTAGATTTATTTTATTTTCTGGGTTAAATTGTCGTAAAACAGAACCGGTGAAATCTGTGTTGCTGCAGTCAAAAACGTAAGGAATAAAAAAAAAAACTCTTTAACAAAAGTAATGCACCAACAAGCTGTGTATTGTTTTAAGCAAAAGACTTTGGCTTATATTTTTTTTTTTTGTATTTTTTATATATAAAGACAAGCAATGGCTAAAACACAGCATTAACTACAACAGCGGCAGCAATAACAAGAAAAACTCCTTATAAAATAATGGAAAGTCATATGAAGAAGAATTTTTGCTGACAGAAAAAATGCATGTAACAAACATTTGTAATAATGCCATTAACCAATGTGCAACAGCACATGAGTGAGGCCATACGTTCCTATATTGTAAATTTATTTAGGAAAATGTAAATTTATCCGTTTAAAATCGAAATTTTTAAATTTAATCCATGATGTAATCTGAAGTGGAGTGCTGTAGTCATCATTCCAATGATTAAATCTGAATCGGATTTTCGGAATGCGAATGCTGATGATCAACGAGACTAAAAAATCAACATTGGACCATGCTTCTTCAGAGCTGGTGGGACAGTCAATGGCGATCTATGTTGGTAAAATTTATGTTATCACATAAAAAGGCTGGAAGACTTCTGGTATCAACAAGACGGTGCGATATGGCAAATTCCGCCCTCAACAAAGAACTTTTTGGTTCGATAATTTTCATTGATATGATTGAGTTGGCGCAATAGTTATCTTTGATAGTTTTGTCTTATCAGGCACAAATGGGTTAAGCATCGTTTAGCAAGACAAGAGCATGTTATTGATTTTTTCTTCTATTTTGTTGTTTTTGTAACTACTATTGTGCTAATCTCTTGCAATATCGCATATTGTTCATTTTTATATGCTTTTGTCCAAATTTTTTATTTGATTTTTGTTTTGTTTTTTTTTTTTTTTTTTTGTTTTCAAATGTTGCATCGCTTACGCAAAATATTACAAGAAAATTTGTACGACTTCCCAGGATTTCACTATATTGGAAGTTGTTGTTGTTGTTGTTGTTGCTGTTCTTATTGTCATGGCTGCTGTTATTATTGGGCGCTCAATGATTTCAGCCTCAGCTTCAACAACAATAAGCAAAATATATTGTCAACACAATTGCAGACAGTAATGCAGCATGCTGCATGCAGCCAGCATCTTTTGCTGTTGCTGATGATGCTATACTGCTGCTGTAGTTTTTTACTTGGATCTCATATTTGCTCTGATTTATTTGGCGTCTATTGTTTTCCAAGTTGTTGTTATAATATTGTTGTTGCTATCGTTTTTGTTTCTTTGTGGTAAATATTCTACAGAAATCAATAAATATGACAATTTTAGTGGGCAACATATAGCCGTTGCTCTTTTTTGTTGCTTTGATGGTATTAAAAAGTTCCCACACTTTATGGTTAATGAAATGTTTTAAAAGTAAAAGGTCCAATAATTTATGGTAGAGGAAGATTCAAACTAAATTTTGAAAAAATTAATTTCATTATATTAAAAAATAATATATTTTATTCCTTTAGTTTTCCAAAAAGATAAAAAATACATGAATATGTATGTACATAATAAAAAAAATTTCCACATTTATGTTTCAAGCAAATTCGTATTTTTAAGTAGAAAGTAGGTTTAAAAAAAATTCCCATGATAGGATTTAAATATTATGGATCCTCGATCTAGACGTTATTCCTTCCATTTTCCAGATAAAGATAGAAAAAATAGCATGTTTCCTTCATTTAAAGACCGTGTTCTTTTGTTAGATTATAACAATTTTTTTAAAACCGATTCTGCAGCTTAGCAGCAATGAATCCTTAAATCATTTAAAATGCATATGATAAAAAATACCATTGATTTTACCTTACCGTTTAAAATCATGTGGGTACACATTATCTTAATAAACAACTGATAGTTAGTTTATTTTTTACATTTTTCACTGCAAATACCTCTGTTCTATTTCCCCAATTAATTCATGAAATATCCACCAAATTATTGCAGATAATTTTCATCTTGTTCTACAAATTGAAATTGCGTTTTACACTGTCGTCTCACCTAACTAACCATCTTGCACACCGCTTTCCCATTCTCACCATGCTGCGCTCATCGAATACGCTTAATCGTCTCACTTAATTTACTCAAATTACGCTAATGATATACGAGTAAAACGCTGTCTGCCAGTTGAATGCGCGGTCAAACGTTTGTACATTCGGCCATTAGGAGGGGAGAAAATTGTCAGAGCAGGAGGTGGCGGGTGACAGCGTCTGTCGTCGGCGCAATTGATTTCGTGTCACATTTGAATTTCAAATGCAAGGCAAACGCAGGCGTTTAACATTACTACAACTCGTACAACGGGCAATAGCAATAGGAAAATACCAACAGCTGACGAACGGCCGATTAACGTTACGTACGAGTTGACATTTAGATGAAGTGGCTGCGCATGCGCACCACTGCGCTGTTGTTTAAGTTTAAAAAGAGAAGCCGCCGCCAAGTATCGGCAAGATCCGCTTTTGTAAAGTCCATTCATAAACAAAAGCTTAATTTGTAAATTCCGCGCTAGTTGTTGTAGTTGCTGCAATTGCAGGGGTTAACTTCTAAGTTTATATCCGCGTTCTGTGAACATACTTTAAGCGCTTCAGGTAATACATACTTAGTAAGTGGTGCTGTGTGAGATTGCGTGTTTGTTTTTCGATTGACCACCAATCGATGACTCAATTAGTTCTCACGCTGTTTGTAAATTTGTACAAAATCTGCAAAATTGCGAAGTACTTTTTGTAGGATAATTTTAAATAAAAACAATTCCAATATGATATTAGCTCTGTGATAAGAGCTACAACCTAAATTAACGTAAAAAAAAAAAAAATTTCAAGATATGTATCTTTAAAGATACGCAAGTATATCATGAAGAGAAGTTACCTTATGATATTAATTCACTGATTAGTCTGTGTTTAGTTACTACGAACAACGTCTTAATATGCCTCAAGTTATACCCACTAAAATACGACAAATTTTGTGTAAATTTTTTTGTACTTTTATTTTCTTTCGTACGAAGCTCTTATGAGGTCGTCTAAAGAACTTTAATCTAGAATCTTAATTAAAGAACATGTTGCAGATTTTTAGAGCAAATCTCTTACGATAAGTTCCCATGTGATAGCATATAGTGAAGTGCAAGTGTACACAGGTCAAGTTTATAATAAACAATATTTTCTTGGAAAACATTGTTGCTAAGCACATGCCTGGCTAGGACTAAAAATAACCAAAGCAACAAGCTAAACAAACAGTTAACCTTCAACTTACGCCGCAGTTATCCTTCAATGCTACAATCAAATTTTAGTAAAGTTTTAACCATCAAGCCGGCATCAACAGCACCGCATCGTACGAAAGCTTAAAATGATTTCACGTCGCGACAAATTGTTAAACCAACCTTGGGAACAACAACGCTACGAGCAGCATAGGATTAAGGTATGCTCTGCAAAACCAGCAATTGATGTGAAAACACCCAAAAAATATGCACACGTAACTGTAAAACCTAAAAAGATACAATCCGAGAAAGAACGCTTGAAAAGAATCGAAGCTGAAAATGTGCGTCTTCTGCAGAAACTGGGCGATATCATGAGAATGAAACGTCTACAAAATTTTTGGCTACAACCGCGTCCAAAGTAAGTTATTGCAATAAAATATTGGTTTAAGAAGGAAATTCTACATAGCATTTGATATTTTAAAGTTTTCTACACCGTGAAAAGCTTTTTGAAACAAAACCACGCCCATATACAAGTTTACCACAGCTGTCTGCCATTTATGCGCCAACATTAAAGTCACCGAAGTTATTAACAGCTGGCAGATGTCCCACTTGCAGTGGCAAACCGGAACGCACCGAAGTGGTAAAAATACCATCAGACGAATGTTTTTTATGTTTTTTTGTTCTATTGATTTGACTTAATTTTTATGTTTGTTTGCCTTAGAAAATACCCGAGAAACGTATACCATGGGAACCTGTACGTAAATCGTGGAATTGCAAGACAACGGAGGTGGTGGTTATGAGAAAATGTATGCACTGCGGACATGCAAAGAAAGAGTAAACCAAATGACACCTAGTCCAAATTTTATTTTTTTTAGTATTTGTAGATTTTATAACATTTTAAAATATATGCAAAAATAAAATTTACTTTTTCGCACAAGCTGAAACTTTTCATGTAAACTTTTTTTCCACGAGCATAATTTTCTTTTCATCCCTTTTTCTGGCTATGTACTCTTCATAGGTAGCTATTGTTTATCGTTACAGTGCTTGAATATATGCTTCCTTCATTAATGCTTAAAGCTGTGCGAATTCTTCGTCATACTAGTTTTTTTTTTTTGAGGCTCATATCCGTCTTTCATTTTAAAGCAATGGCACTGTATCCATATCCTTAGCGCTCAGCCAAGTATTTTTGACACTCTAGCTATATCTGACACATCACCTCTCGAACGATTACTCGACCTGGATTTCAATAACGATTCAAACTTTTATTTCAATAATAAATGCATTCTTGATTTAATATTTATTTAACAGCGCGAGAAACAGAGATTTTAAAGTACAATGAGCGAAATAAAGGGGGTTTTGATTTGAGTTATATGAAGGTTTTGTTTGAACAGTGCTGCAAATTATATTTCATAGCACACTATACATTTTGCATGAAATATATAAACTATGCATCACCCTTTGCCATATGTTCCACAATCCACAATGCACGCAGTGAGCTGTCAAATTTTTGTTTACAATTTAAAAACCTTTTCTTTTTGATATTTATAATATAATACCACCTGCAAGAATGAGTTTCCTAAAACCCAAAGATATAATTGAGGAAGGTGACACAGTCATATTATATCTGAGTGTAAATTCAATGCACGCAATCGAAGCGGTACCGACAATTGTCAATAAAAAAGGTGAGACAATTGAGTATACCTTCCAGACATCCTTCGGAGCGTTGAAGGTACGCAATCTTATCGGCGTAGCATATGGCAGTAAAGTAGAGCTATCCAGGGGTTGGGCGTACGTCTTACAGCCAAATCCAGAACTGTGGACCGTGACGCTACCGCATCGTACGCAAATCATATACACGCCAGATGTCAGCATGATACTTTTCCAACTAGAGATACGTCCCGGGTCGGTAGTTATTGAATCAGGTACTGGTTCGGGTTCATTGTCACATTATTTTCTGCGTGCCCTCAAACCCAGTGGGCACCTGCACACGTTCGATTTTCATGAGGCACGTGCGCAACAGGCACGCGATGAATTCAAGCTGCATGGGTTGGGTGATTTTGTCACCGTGTATCATAGAGATGTTTGCGAGCTGGGATTCACAGAGGAATTAAATGGGAAAGCAGATGCTGTATTCTTAGACTTGCCAGCACCACAACTAGTGGTGCCGCATGCATTTAAAGCGCTGAAGGATGAAGGTAATAAAGTTTTATTTTAAATTTTTCTGTGATATTCCATATAAATTAAGAAGTGGTCAATTAAAACGGAACTTTCCCACTTTTTAAAGCAGAAGATAAAAACTAAAAAAAAGTACTTAGTATATTTTTTTATGACAAAATCTAAAAAATTCTGCGCGGCGGATGCTATTATTCCAAAAATTTTAATTTTTTATATTAAGAAATTCTTCGTTTTGATGGTAATGCTGTGGAAGTGTTCCGTTTTGATGTCACCTTAATCAAAAATATTCAAGAATTAAAAATATGTGGGGCTAGAGCAGGGGTGCACAAAGTGCGGCCCGCGGGCCATATGTGGCCCTCAGAGATGCATCTTACGGCTCGTGAGTCACCCAATACCATTTTCATACACATCTGCAATTGGAATTAACAGATCTGCACTGCTGTGAAATATAAAGAAAAAATACAATGTTGATTAGAGGTATAGATTTTATCAAAGTTGGAATGAAAAACCATACCCAAATATAATATGTATACAAAAAATCAATAGATTTTGTTATGTTTTTGGCCCGCAGTAAAATTGTATATTATCAATCTGGTTCCCCCCTTAAAAAATGTGTGCACCCCTGGGCTAGAGTATCCGACTTCTGCACTCGAGATGATTGGAAGATTTAAAATTGATTTTGTACATTAGCAGTGTCGTTTCCAGGGCCCATTTTTTTAACTATAATTTTTATATGGCTGGTCAAGGATCAAATTGAGATTTTACGAAAAAGAAGTCCTTAAACCATCCGATATGAAAAGTGCGTTTTAATACTATCAGCCTTTTTGCTGGAATCACTTTAAGTGTAAATGTTACTTTTTATTTAAAAGTATCATGATCTGTAATTCAGAAGTCTCAGTAGGAAAAAAAAGCTAATGCTCAGGAATAAAAGTTTTGTGATTTACAGTTAGTAACTAATGCATTTAAAAACTGTTGCGTAAAAAAATTTGAAAGTTTCGAGTAAACTAAACAATATCCGAAATAACTATGTATGTGCAAAAAAAACTAATTTTTACTCAACCTTTCCTGAGAAAAAAATGTTCAAAAAGTTTAGTGAACAGTGAAAAAGCTTAAATAATCACCGAAAATTTCGGACAATTCTTGTAAGAAATTTTGTTGGGAGATTTCAAACAATAAACTATAAAAGACTAAATGGGAAAAGCAAATATCCAAAACAATATGCTTCAAAAATTCTTTGCCCGAATTTTACTATCACAGATACAAATTTTTGAAGTTACATATTTTCATAGCAAAATCGCTCTAGATTGGAGGTTCCTTTTTTTAGCCAGTTTCGCTTTTTAATTAGGTAATGGGCCAATTATTCTGCAGAATAACCGCCAAAATATAAAAATGAAATAACTAACTATGATTGAACAGAGTTTCGGACTGTTTTTTCAAGTAAATTTAAAATTTGCTAAGACAATTTCAAATAAATATTTCGGCAAGTTTTTTTGCATGAAACAATGGAATAATAAACAGATTAAAGTAGATGTAGCTTATAGTACTTAAAAGTAATGATTTGTAATATACTATGATTATGAAGTGATATATTGTAATTAGTTTCGTACAAGTTAATTCAAGTTAAATGTACTTTTATTATTATATTTAATAAATGATAATTTCCATACAAAAAAACATGTTCATGACGTAGATTTTGCTTTCGTTTTTCAAAATACATACTAAAATGGGCTTAAAATTGCATTAAACAGTATTGAACATATTTTGATTTATTCTAAAGTGAATTTACATATTTTTTACCCATATTAATAAAATTAAATTTTTCCCCACTCCTGTTCTATGGCATATTAAATCTACTTTAAAACCGGTATTTATTTACGCATGAGTGTAAAACTTTCTTGTGCGAGCTTGTGCATATTTTATAACTCTATGGTATCTTCTTGAACTTGGCTTTATCCTCGGTCTTCCTGTTATTTGATATAAAATCCTAGTGATTTTTACTAACGGTCGGAAGTCACTACACTGCCAACAGCTTAAGCTTCAAAGAGCTTTCGCCGCCAAAACGATGTTGTAGTTGACATTAAGCACGTAAGTCCAGCGGTCTGTCTATTTGTTTTTATTGTGGTTGTTTTATCAAAAAGGTTAACTACTGATCAGCAATTGACATTGAATGAATGTTTGTGCGTTGTGTCATTTGGTGGTTAGCAAGTTTGTCATTCATGTTGCATAAAGCAGCAGGAAAGTCAGTGGGCCAACGATTCGAAAGACAGTCGAACAGACAAATTGACAGTCTCACTGAGAGGAGTTGTCACTTAAATCACATCGTTTCTATGGATGTAGAATTGAATTTATTTCCAATTGATTCCTAAAATGCACAATTTTTTTACTGCTATTTATTAACACCTTTTTGAGTAATTTTTATTTTGGCACTATTTAAATTTTTCTTTTTTATATGTTTAGGTGGTCGTTTCTGTTCTTTTTCACCATGTATAGAACAATCTCAACGTTGTTGTGTTGTTTTACAAGAACATGGTTTTACAGAAATTCAATCAATGGAAATTTTGCAACAAGAGGACATTATCAAAACGAAAACTTTGCCAGTAATAGATTTAGAGTTTCTGAAGTATAAGGTTAGTGGTAGTCTTATTTTAATGATATTTATTACAAGTATGCTCTTGGTCAAACGCCTTTCGAGTACCAAAAATGTTTAGTAAACTGTACCCAATTGAACAAATCGACTCTTTCACAGTTGAAACAGAAACAGGCAAAGAAAATTGTTGACTTTAAGTACCACAGCGGAAAGTGTGTTTAGTAAATATTATATTTTAATAGAAAAAAGTACTGTTAGATAGAACTTACAATACCAGTGAGTAATTGGAACCTTAAACTACATTGTATTGTAACTATAATTATACCAAACAAGAACTAATAGTTTTTTCTCACTGCACATTACTTCCTCTGACTAAAACCAGCTTCAGATGAACTTTATAGATTTTGTTAAAATTTATCTCTCATGTTTCCTAAAATCTACTTCATCACTAATAAAGCACAACATAGTCATAAATAATATTTATATACTTGCGAGTTACATCCTACTGCAAATGCTATTCTGATTTTTCTGTAATGCTTAAACTATACAGTTTTCAATGTCTTCCTGCAAACTGCGATCGGCGATCATCTCACCTGTACTCGCTAGTCGTTAGTGGCAATTAAATGATAAAGCTATTTAAGCGCAGCATGGTTATGTATAATGTCGTTTTTGCATCCACTGTACAAGCAGCTATGATGCAAAATGTAGTATTTGTATCTGAGTGTTTAACAACTACTTAAGTTTGAGTTAAATGTTTAATAATTCATCGAAACATTAAATTGAAAAGTCAGCGCTTATGCGTAAAGCCTAAGCAAATGTACTAGTTGTATCCATGTAGTTCGCAAACCGGTTGGATCCTAGTCCTCACCACGCAGTTTATCAGCATGTTATTTAACTTCTTAAATGAGCGTTATGAAGGTGTTAAATTATCGTCTAGTTTCACAGCTGGATGTCTTTTGCTTTACCTAAACCAACTATCTACCGATATGTAGAGAAATTCATTAGGTTCTGACTTACATTTTAATAAATTGTATGACAATAACCGCTTGCAATTATAGAAGAACAATTAATAAATTGAAGCAAATTGAGTAATCCAACAACTCACGTTTAAAAAAAATAAATAAACAAAAACATAAAATAAAGTGAAAAAAAATGAAAAAAAAAGATTTTGTCAGAAGTGGGATTTGAACCCACGCCCTCAGAGAGGACCAGAACGCTCAGCTACCTTTGTTATACAAAGGCAAGATTGCTCTTGAGTCTGGCGCCTTAGACCGCTCGGCCATCCTGACATGTAAAATTATAGTGACTAAACATGCTTTTGTTTAATAGGTGCAATATCTAATAGTTAAAATGAAGATCATTGTCACAAAGGTTTAAACAAGCCGCAAGCATTTTTGTACGTACATATTCTTTGAGGTGCTCTAAAAAATTTACTAATTTATTTTTTTTTCTTAATTTTTTAGAAACCATCTGTTGATATATGCAGCGATAACAATGACACACGTGATTTGGCGAAAAATCCAAAAGAAACTAAAAAAATTTTAACATCTTCGGCTCCTATAACATTACCAGGACACACTGGGTATTTGACATTTGCGACTTTACCACCATCTTTTGTTCGTTAAGTTATCGTACATATGTATGCAGGGTTATGTTATTAAGACAAAATGAACATATTGCTTTATATAAAAATAAAGTGTAAATATTTCATTCCCACATTTTGCTCATACAAAAATAAATGAAGTCAGAATTTGCTAAAAAGAAAATTGTAGTAGGGAAAAAATCTAGCCCCGGAAGAAAATATGATTACGTTATTGTCTGTTAATATACAATAGTTACTTAAAGCTCTAAACACAATGAATGCGAGACTTGAGTGCGAGGAAAAACTAAGCGAGCAAATATGATTTTTTTATATGTTGGAGAAAGATGCGCAATAGAAGCTCAATGAAAGCTTTATTTAGAACTTGAAGCATGTGACTTCGGGTCTGGTATATCTTAAAAGTGCTGTTCTCAAGTTATGAGCAAAAATACATGCTTCTAAATGGAATAATTTTATTTATACATAATAAAAAACTAAAGACACAAAAACTAATTTATTCCAAGGTCAAATTAACTTATTGTTAGTAAGAATTCAGAAGTGTTAAATGCGACGACATCCGGATCATATTCTCTTTGAGCTGCCAAAGTTTTAAATCGATGCGATGTAGGTAAGCTGATTACATAATTATACGTATGGTACATTTTTTTAAGGGGTACGTCTAGCCATGCAGTAAATCAAGTGTTGTATTCGTAACTTTATTTTTTCACTAAGAGACTATTTTTTGAATTTATTTTTATTTAATGCCGTTATTCTTAAACTATTTAACTCAATTTGTTTCGGAAAGAAAATTTAAAGCACTAGTTAATGTCAGAATCAATAAGCAACACAAGACGATGGAATTCTAATGAATATTTTTAAAATAGTGAAATTCGATTGAAAAACAAACGTATATACATAAGTAATGATTCATTGGATTATTGTTTTTAGTCGATGATTTTGACTTTTGATGGTGGAAAAAAGAAGAAGTATTTGGCATCTTATCAGCTTATGAATTGACTTATGCCTAAAAGTAAATTTTTGATTTCTACTTTGACGCAGCGAATTTTGGGTTCTATGGGTGAACTCCTTTATAATTCGTAAGTTTTCCCACCTTGAGAATCCATGCGGAAACACCCTGCTTCTTCTTCGCACACAATCCACACTGAAATTGACAGCTTGTTGACCAAATATTTGACAGTTCTATTTTTAGCCAACGAAGATTGCGGGATTGTGGTATCATGCAAAGTATCATGAGTGTGCAGTCAACAGCGAAAAAATGGAAACAAATAAAGAAACCAGCATTTGACTAAAACCAGGAGAACTCGCAAGGCAGCACATAACAAAAAAGAACCATTTCAACAGCAAAAAAGAAGAGAGCTACTTCCGCCAACAAAAGAGAACCCACAAAAACAACACGAGCCAAACAACCACCATAACACAACACGCGCAAACAACAATTATTCAATTACCGCAGTAGCCGTGACTGCGAAAACTTTGAGAAGAAAGAATTACGATATACACAACGTCAATTTTTTTAACACTCTGTCAATGTACAGCAAGGTGGTAGCGCGAAGTACGAGTAGCAGCAGTGTAGAACACTTGAAACCAATTTTTCAAACCCTAATCAGAAGAAGCACTTTCAGTTGTTTACAATTCTTGCAACATCAACCTTTAACATTAGAAGATTCCATAACACAACCACGTTTTTCTCGCTGCTTGTACTCGACACAAAAGAAAAATAGTCCCATCATAATGGCTGCAGATAAACCAAAAGTTGTTTTTGTACTTGGAGGCCCAGGTGCTGGAAAAGGTACACAATGCTCTAAAATCGTAGAACGTTTCCAGTTTGTACATCTCTCTGCGGGAGATTTGCTGCGTGAAGAACGTGCACGTGAGGGTTCGGAATATGGTGGCCTTATCGACGATTACATACGCAATGGTAAAATTGTACCTGTCGAAGTGACCTGCTCACTGCTGGAAAATGCTATGATTGCATCGGGCAAGAATAAATTCCTTGTCGATGGTTTTCCGCGCAACCAAGATAACTTAGACGGTTGGACACGTCAAATGGGTGGAAAGGTTGATTTTCAGTTTGTGCTCTTTTTTAATTGTGGTGAGGATATTTGCGTTGATCGTTGCTTGAGTCGTGGCCAATCAGGCAGTGGACGTAGTGATGATAATATGGAAAGTTTAAAAAAGCGTATAAGCACCTATAACAATGATTCATTGCCGATAATAAAGCATTTCGAAGGGTTAGGACAGGTGAAAACAATCGATGCTAGTCCAAGTGCGGCGCATGTATTTGACAGCGTTGAGAAAATTTTTAATGAATCTGGATTTTAAGTGGAGGAGTTATTGTAATAGTTGAATGGAGAATATTGAGAGTTAAGGTTTCGACTGCTGTGTTTGGTGGTGGCTGGTGGTCAGAGGCATTTCTCACGTACCTAAAGTATATTTATTAATATTAATTAAATTAAAAGAAAACAAAAGCAACAAAAATACTTTAAAATGTTAATTATTTTATTGTAGTATTCTTAGAGAAATCAATGTGAATGTTCTACTGTACGAATTGTAAATTATTTTGAAAATGTCACGTAAATAAAATATAAATGCATTGCAATTAATGCAGGTTGGTGGTTTTGCAATCAATGTTAAGTAAAAATGCACAAAAAATATATATGTACCTATGTATAATCTTTGTTTATAATGTTCATATTCTTCAGGGAATTAATGAGAATTGTTATATGAGCTGATTTTAATTCGTGAATTTAAAATACAAACTAGGTTTTTTTAAGGCCCTATGATCCGACAATATATGAGGCAAAGAAGACGTTTATTTATTATTTCAAACAATTTGGTGGTGGCTTAAAATTACAGCCTGGAATTATCTTCCGACAGGCAGATAGATTGTTTTGTTGATTATAGGTCTGTTCTTGTACTCAAAATTTTACTAAAAAGCGTGTTTTGCACAAAGTATTGAAAAAAACTATACACATATCTTACGTACATACATACATACATTTCTTACATAAATAAAAATGTGCCACGTTCCTAGGAGGGAGAGTGTTGACATTCTGAGGAGAGGTCAAAAAGCACGAAAATCGCATTACGCCATATGCCAGCTACCCCCAAAATTAACTTCTCATTTGACAATTGATTTTATTTTATGTTTAAATGAAGGCCATTTCTTATATGTAACAATGACCTAAAATAGTTTTTAAATAATTTTGTTTGGTAAAGATGAAATACAGATTTTCGGGTGTTTTTGTACCGATCAACCTATAATAACGTTAAAGCTAAACTTCTATCACGTCATATTTTATAGTATGTATGTACAAAGTTGCAGATGTTTCATAGGAAATTTAATATTCTTAAGAGAATTTCTAAAGAGCTTTAAATTAACAAAAAAAAAACGGAATGGATTGGGCGTTTTTAAAGGATTTTAATGCGCTCAATTCGAATTTACTGCCTTGTGCCTTTCTGAAAATAGCTATTTCATCTCTGACAAATGAGTGTTGTTCGGCATAATTGAAGCCTCTCGTAAAGCATAATGGCACATTCGATTGTGCATTTTCGCTCCCCAAGTAAAATAATTTTATGCGACGGTCTGCTTCTAATCACCATATCTTATTTTTGATATCCGTAAAAATTACAAATTTAATTTGATCAAAGTAAGTACATTCCCATTATCAATGGTTTCAACTATAGCGTATTATTGTAAGTTTTATCAGCATTTTAAATTATAGATATGGGAAATGTTTTAACTAGCGCACTACTTAACATGATTCATTAAACAAAGAAATTGATATAGTCACCCAAGCAATTGTAAAAATACACTTAACAACAAAAAAGTTTTTAATTTTTTATTAAAGAGAAGATTTGGCAGTAACATCCATTAGATGTACATACATACATACATACATATGTATGTATTTTAAAAATATTTTTTTATTTTAATATTAAATTATTGTTGAGTCTGATTATAAAAATAAACTTACTTTTACTGTGTATCTGATAATTTTTTATGTTGTAAGCATTTGACCACAATTTTTATTCATTCTATCAATAACTCGTAACCTTGAATATGAGTTCAAACCACTTAACTGAATTTTATTTTTGTTGCTTATCGAGCCGTACGTGAATAAATGTTTAAAATGTATAAGTTTTTGATTACTATGGTATATAGTACAATGTCAATCGTTACATTAAAGCTCAATTACTGTGCGCGTATAGAATTAAAGTTTATTTTTTACGCGATTACTTACGGCAGCTTCGCTTTCACTGGCCTCCATTCCATATGATTACATGAATCCTTCTTTGATGAACTGATATAGTGCGTTTTACAAGCTAATACACAATGCAGGTTCACAAATATTTGCAGCTCCATACTGATGATAAAAATTACGGGCTTTTTACATTTCTATAGCCATACCAAAATAAAATATTTTTCAATTGAACATAATTTCCCAGTTGAAAAGAGAATTTCTTGCATGATTCTTCATAGAATCATTCCACTATATTTTTTGTTTTAACTAGGGAGTAAACAGGTCTAGGTCCCGATTGAATCAAATGTGTGTTTAAGAAATAAGTGTCTCCCGGATCTGAACCCTTGCTTTCAACATCAAAGACAAGGGTTCAACAACTGACATCAGTGTATTTTTTTATATCGTCGAAATCGCCAGCACAAGTTTGCCTATATAATTTATTTACAAAATCTATTAGCTGGATACATGTATTTTCGCATCTCAGACTGATTATTAATGAAAGTCTTTTAAATAATCGAAGTTTAATTTACTTAGGTGATGTAAAATTTTCTTAACTAAATTTTATTCAAGCTTCTCGGTGAAATATTAATTCTTATAAAATTTTTTATGAATAACTCTAATAACACTGCAATAGTTGAAATGAGAATACAATAAATGTTGTAAAGAAACTGCACTCCCTGAATGAGCAGTTTGGCAAAAATAAAAATGATCATAAAATGCGAAGCATTTGTTTCTACATTTTTTTTCTTGAGTTCGAGCTCAATTTTTTCTTTTTTAACATAAACAATAAATGGAATTAATGCACATTGGTATTGCGCAACCCTACAAGTCCCTCAGCTTATCTAACCTCGCTTGCAAGTCAGCATCTGCATCGGACATTGGTGAAGTGCCTCCGCCTGCTCCAGTTCCACCGGTACCGCTGTGGCCACTACCACCGCCACCACCAACACCACCACCAACTGCGCCGGCTGCAACAGCCGCTGGTGTGCTTTGTTTGCCACCCGCTATTGAAAGACTGCCAGAAGCAGTGGGCAAATCACCTAATTGTTCACCCAACTGCAAGCCCAATTCATCTAACACTTGTGATACAACAGCATCAGTTTCCTCTTCATCACCCTCATCTTCCATGGCGTCATCCATGGCGTCGTTTATCATTTCCTCTTTCATATCCATCATTTCGGATTGTTTTTCGAAATCGTTTAAAATTTTTTGAATTTGTGGCAGGTTCATCTGGCGATTCATACTCTGCATGGCTTTAGTGACACCTGCGGTGTGAAGGAAAAAAAATCGATTATTTTATGAAATGCGTTAAACATTGCAAATTATGAAATAAGTATAGTTTAGGTCCTAGTGAGAAAAACTAGAGGCTCATTTGAAAGACAATTTGCTAAGCTATAATGTCATACACTATTTTAAAACGGTCTTGCAGCTTTTGAGTCGTAGTCAACTTAAAAAAAAAATATTTTTAGCCTATAGTTAAGGTAATAGCATAATTTATTTCCTTGAAGATGGCGTAGTTGTATTTTTTATTTTTTTGTAGAGTACGTTTTGTACTATTTATATCTGAGAAGCGTCAAAACAAAAAGATTTGCACCTTCGCAAAATTAAAAATTAGAAAACTGTAGAACCAATGTGTTCCTTAATTACAACTGGTAAAATACATATTCATTATTTTAAAGAAAATAAAGGGGCTTTTATAATTTCGTAATAAAAATTTAAGTCATCAGTTTAAAAAAAAAATAATGAGGATTAAACGGTACTTTTTTGTAAAAATTCGTAAACATCCTTTATATCTAAGAAATATACTAACTTTTAAGTAAAGATGAAATTAGAAATTGATTACTGCAAATTTAATTTTCACATAGCTTAGAATGACCCAAAGACAAAATATTCAAAATAAGTGCAACATATGATTTATCATCAAAATTTCATGTTATTTATAACTCAAAAACTACTGAACCGATTGAAATACATTTTAAATGAAAATTTTATCCAAATCAGTAGTTTTGAGCTTATAAAGATTTTTGACAAATATATCTCGGGAACTCCTAGTGGCTGTCTCCGAGAACAGATCTAACTTAAAAGTTCAGTTATATATTTTTTTAAATTAAACAACAATCTTACTGGACCCAAACCAAGTTTCCCCAAATTATTACCTTTCATTGCCTGCGCCATGGTGTTTTGAGATTTGAGCGTTTGTATCTTTAGTGATACTGCCTGTATGTTGGCCTTCATTAGCATGAATTTCTTGGTATAGCGTCGTGTGCGCACCAAGTCCTTTGCCATTATTTTGACAGCATCCATTTGACCTTCTTTGGCCATTTTTTTAATGTCTACAATAATTTTTTTCTCCTGTTGTTCCATCTTCATGCGCTCCCTGTCCAAATCGCGCATCGCTCTATTCAGTGCCCGCTGATTTTTGCGCATCATCTCATCGGGTGAAATTTTCTTGCCAAAGAGCCAGTCCATTTCGGATATAGTTTTTATATCTAAAGTCGATGAAATATGAATTTCAAAACTAAATAAATAGTAAATTGTGTTATTTTCACACCTTTAACAATAAAAATGTAGAATAGAAAATTTATATGCGATGATCGAATTCGCATAAAAATTACTCATCAAAATGTCAGTTTTGACGCTTATTAACCAAAACAAAACAAGAATCCACAGAGCAGTGATGCCAAATTGCCATAATTTTCAAATAAAAACTTTCTTAGCCATCATTTTAAGGTTGTATTATATCAAAGTTTAAAGCGCTGCTTTCATAACCTCCGATGATGCTTGTTATTCAAAGGTCATACATACCATGGTATAATGGTTAGTTAAATCATGATACATACGAAGAGGCAGTTTTTATCGTTATGGATTGTGAAAAAATGTCAACAATTTAAAAAAGTTATTCTTATGGTGGTATACAATCTTTTTCACTCCGTAATCAAACATGAAAAACGGTTTAACATAATATTGGCTATATTTGTATCATATCATATCATAGTAAGTTTTTCACAGATATACAACAATGAATGTTACGCTTCAAATAACTTAGTTTGGCGTTGATGAAAGCAAAACAAACATCACCCAAATATGCAATAGAGCTACATACATAAGTACGAAAATTCGCATCAAGGGATAACGTCTTAGAAATGCACCCAAACGTATGCCCGCTGAATCTAAAGAGGAATATGCACGTTTTACACGACGAGCTACACGATTATCAAATGGATTTTCCTTCATAAGGAGCGGGAATTGTGCTTTCGCTAAATATAAAAAAAAAATTATGAATTCAGTAAATACGAGTGATATAAATAAATAAGATTAAACATAAAAACATACCATCATCCGTGCTATTTAAAAGCAAAACATTTCGTTGAGTACCACCAGCTGAAGACGAATTACTATGGCTCTGATATATGCTCTGTTGCAACTGATCCTAAGTATAAAAAAATTGATTATTTTTTATTTTAAGAAAGAAAAAGAAAGTATCCACAACAACATACTTGCATCTTTTCCAACTGGATACGCAAAGCACTTCTTTCAGCAGTTATATGCTCAACAGCATTCTGCTTATCCACCAAAGCTTGTGTAAGCGATTTTATACGCGTGTCAGCGCCATTAAACTCTGTATGAACACCAGTTCTACCAATGTGCTCTGCTTTTAACTGCTGTATAAGTTGTTCCTTTTCTTGTAAACGTGTAGCGGACGCAGCCATTTGATTGCTGAGTTGCTGACGCAATGTTCTAAGCTCTTGTGTAAGCACACGCTGCTCAGATTCCAATTGCAATGAACGTTCTTTTTCTAAGCGAGTTTCTTTTCGTAACGTTTCCTCTTTGCCACGTAAATTCTGGATCATGTCTGTATGTCGTTTGCTTAATTCGTTTAAATCATTTCTGGCCTCTTCAAGATGTTGCAGTAAATTTGCATTTTCCTCACGTACATGTTGATGTTCCTGCCGTAAAGCATTTAATTCTATTTGCAATAAGCGCAACTCATTGTTTTCTTCGCTAGCAGTGCCTAAGCTGCCGCTGGCCTTAAGCTCAACAATAAGATTATCTTTCAGTTGAAGTGCACGTTGTGCTTTTGTGCGATATTCCTGTAAATCTTGTCGCTGCTGTGCTGTTTCTTTTATTTGCATTTGTAGCTTCTGTGCTACGTCAAAGTATTCCTGTTGCAATTTAGCCAAATTCGATTCGAGTTCAGAAATGGAATGTACATAAGCACTGCTAGCTGTCTGGGAATCCAGCAAGTCACATTGCACTTGATCACGCTCTTCTTGAAAGCGTTGTGCTAATATTTCTAATTCTTGCAGCCGTTGCTTTAAGCCAGCATTTTCAATATCACGATTGAGACCGTTCAAGCGTAGACGTAATTCATCACGTTCGCTTGTCACCTCAGTTAGTGCGATTTTAAATGCAGCCAATTCTTGACTATCACTGGAAATATATAAATACGAAAATGAATTGTGTAAGCCTAAATTTAAATTTATTGTTTTGATATGTATGTATATGTATACTTTGGAGATCCTGGAGCAAAAAATGGCTTAGAAAAAATTTTGAGAATTTAGAATTTTAGAATTACATCCAACAATTTTACATTGCCTTGTAGAAGAAATATTTACTTTTTTGTCGATATCTCAAAACTGTTAAAAGTTGACTGATTTATACCTGATTTTCGCACCAAGGTCTCCAGTTAGAAATTAATATTAATTCTTTTATATGTCTAAAATAAAATTAAAGCCAAACTTACTCAATACCAACGCTATTACCGAACCGTTCTATTTCTACAATATTAGCAGTGCTACCCATGTCGATTGCAATCGCATCTGCTTTGGCACTTAGAGAACTACGCCTGGATGAACCTATCTCAGAATTCACTTGCCATTCTACCTTTGCACCTGACTCTATAGAATCTGTCATAACTGTGGGTATTGAGTCCATAAGTTTGACGCTGCTACCTCCACCACTACCGCTAGAGCGAAATTTCGATAGTTTTGCTGGCGATGAAAACGATGTTTTTAACGAAAGTGATCCGGACGATAGACTCTTTTTCATCGAGTTCGACAGCGCATTTGGAACATTTTGTTGCAATGCTGTGTTGATAACTGATGAAGTGCTAGAAGAAAGGCTGCTTGAATCGGTAGCTGTTATCTGCAACGCAGTGGCAGCGTTTTGATCCAACTTGTTCAAAATATTTTCAGCCTTATCTGCTAGTCCTGCGATCCACGCCATGGTTCAATTTAGTTAAAGATTTTTTTTTATGTTTCCGCACAATAATATTAAAAATTGATTTATGAAATAGAAACTTTCTCTCACTTGACAAAATAAACAAAACAGTACGTGTAACGTCAGTTGTCAAAATCAGCTGGGTTCTTTGTTTCAGTATCGCATTCTGGAAAACGGCCTAATCACAATGATTGCGAGACGAGTTATTCAAATAAACTCCACGTCCAAAATCTATCTTGCGTGAAAAATTGAACGATTCTGATTGTTCACGTTGTAAGTTTTGTTTCGCAATCCATTGTCTAAGGTAGCGTGCATAAAATGTGAAAATATACTTGGCGGAAAAATCAAGAAATGTGGTTTTCGTAATTAATGACATTAATTATTATAGAACTGAACGAGAGAGATAAATAATAAAAAAAAATGTATAGTATACATTTTTGTGATATGAACTAAGTGTTGCAAATATGTAAATATTAGATGTAGGCAACGCTCGTGCACCCCGATTAATACAAATTAAGTTTCTTGGTTTTTTTAAAGTTTTAAGCATTATCAGTAGCGTCGTTTAAAAATAGTGACACAGTTCACTCCTTTCTGGGTTTTTAACCAATTTTTAAAATTTGAAAGCTATTCATTGCTACCACTCAGCAGTTTCCATCGGACCAATCTGTAGGGAAAAACGATTTTAGTTTTTACTCCGGATTTTGGACTGCTGTTTGGGACGTACGTATAGAATCAAGCCTTTCCAACTGCTACGATTTTATTAATTATTTATATTCCAGGTGACTTTGTAATATTTGTTCGCTACAAAGCGAATTTGAGACAGAAGGTAAAACAAAATCATTAAATACTCATGAATGTAGGTATTTATTTAACATTGTTTAGCTAAAGTATATTTCCTAAGTGATTTTTACGCGTTATTTTTTTTTTTTAAATCTCTACATAATCATAAACACTAATTTGGACTACTTTGCCCATGCATATGTTATAAACACATACATATATGAGCTTTTCAACAAAGATTGCAAATTTATATCGAGATAATATTTTTTTATTAGAGACTTATTATATTTCAATTTACATAATAAATTGCACGATATTTTTTGTCAGAATTGAAAAGATATCAAGATATACACATATAATCTCTGTTGATCACAAAATGAACTTTGAAATTTAAATAACACAATTTTTCATATTTTTATTTTACTTTGAGCAAAATTTTACGAACCGAAATTGATAAGCAAATATTAGCACAAAACATTCTCTGTTTTAAATAATTTAAGAATACGGAAGTTATAGTTTAATATTGCGACATTTTCACATGTAACTGAAAATTTCAAGTACTATTTATATTGCTTACCAATTTATTCACAATTTTTTTTTAGTACGTACATACATATGTATATTAAGTAACATTTAAAACTTTCAAGCTCGAACAAGCACAAAATTGCTATAAATATAAGTTTAAAGAAAAAGTTAAAAAAGAGAGCGCGATTATTGCAACTTTGATATTAAGTTAAGTAACAAAAAAAAAAATACATAATATTAAGTAACAATTTAATAATAAAGAGTTCTTGGCCGATTTGCAAAAAACAAACGCTATATGCCTTTTAGCTTTGTGTATCAGTCATCTGTATAATATGAAACGTGAACAGCATCACCACCAATACTTATTAAACATTGTCCCTTAAAGAAAATTAAAAAAAAAAATTATATTTTAAAAGAAGTCGAAAAAATAATGAGATAGCACATTTGGAAATTGTTATTTTTTTAAAATAAAAAATCATAGCGATATTAGGATATTAAGATACATATCGCTCACTTACTTCAACACTGGCTTAGCTCAAATAACATTAAGTGGTAGAAAAACGCATTGAAAATTTTCAATAAGTTACTTTTAATATGAAAACTATGTCTACATAAACTCTTCTCACAAGGCGAGTTTATAAGATACATTTCTGATATCTTTTCACACAAATAAAACATGAAATTGCGAATATTTCTGCATAATTAACTCAAAAATCAGGTTTTTTGAGTTATGCCAGTCTTGAAGTAAGTGAGCGATATGTACATATGTATATCAACAAACTTCAAGAATTAAAAGATTGCCAACAAAGGAATAATGACAGTTTTACCCGTTAAAACTTTTTACCTGATTTTTATGTTGATTATCAACCAATATCAATTCTGTCATGTAAAATGAGACCATTGCGTTACCACCTAAGGCAGCAATGTGAGCGCGTACCACTGCAAGTAACTGAAAATAAAAAACCGATTGCATAGTCTTATTGCAAAAATTATAGAGTCACACTAACCTCTGTAATAAAGCCATGCACAAAACCGCTAATACCGCCAATCTCACGTATAGATGTGCTTTCACGTATGAAAAAGAAATTTAAATTTCCTAAATATTTTTCAATTTTACCTCCAGGTATAAAACTAAGTGGTGTGATGTCAACGCCATAACGATCGCGTAAAGGAAACTAAAACAAAAGGAGGAGGTAAGCTTCCGTGACACAAAGAATATTAATCTTATCTCATAAAGCGCTTACATAACGATTCCTAAATGATGAACTTGTTGTTTTTGCGCTTGATGCTGTTGTTAGTCTTGAAGGTGATGTCTTTCGTAGCTTAAATGAATGAGTACCATATGGTGGTAAATTTGTTGTCGGTGTTGGTGTTTCAACCATATGATCCTCATCCAATGGGAAAATGTAGTCTTCCTCCTGAAGTGTGCGCTTTTGGCCATGTCCACTGCTCATATCGCTGCTTGGCAGATTATTAAGGTTATCTATATTGGGTGCAGTTGTTCCATTGGTAACTGTTTTACGACGATATTTAATTTTGTTGCTAGCATCGCCGAGACCCAGTGCCATGCCAGTGACAAGCAATTGTATTTGATCCTGAAAAAAATTATAGGTTTCTATTATAACCATATGTTTAGGAAGCAGACGTACGTTTTGTACATTTTCGTTTTTATTATAATTTAATGTTTCAATTTGAAAAATTAATTTATGCAAAGAATTTGTTGTGGATAAAAACTTACACTTTCCGGTAAGTCTAAACGGAAACGTAAATCACAAATAGCACATGGGATCATAGTCCTTAGCTTAAAGTAAATAGTCTGCAACAATCTGTAATGTAATAAAATTATAATACTCTACAAATTATCATATTTAATAATAAGCACTATCCTACCTCTGAAAGTGTTTTGGGAATCCATTCACATTCTGTCCAACATCCAATTTCGCACGCCAAACTTGTGCGAACATTTGCAAATTCTTTACTGCCTCCATGTCCATCATACCTGGTACCATTTGTGTGTTAACCACATGAAAACCTTCTGGTGGATATGGCTCCATTAGCAATGAAATAATTTCCAAGTCTTCAATATCATCAACTTCAAGCACACATGTATCTTTATTGCCACAATTTAAATCAACTTCAATAATTTCTTCATCGGACTCGTCAGTATCGGATTGCTTGTCAGCTGTGCTACTACCACCACCCATATATACTAAATCTGGATCAATGCATTTAAGTTGATAAATTTCTTGATTTCGTTCAAAAGTTTCTTGTAGTTTCTTTTGCAACTCATTTAGTTTTTGTTTGTCTGTCCAAGAATTGCCTGCAACAATTTTGGGTACTTGTGGTACTGGCAACGCTGTAAGGAAAAGCGCTGTACCCGTAGCAATTAGTGCAATCATACGCTCTCCAATTGCTACCTGCGCCTTTAGCCCAAATATTGCATTCATACCTTTAGCCTTAAGTTTATTAATAAGTACGCGATGCAGTTCGTATTCAAGAAAGGGCAAACCATCGGAAATTTCTTTAGCATTTAATTCGGAACGTAAATCTTTTTTGGCACGTACAACCTGGGCCTGCATGAAACAACCACGACCTGCACAAATTCAACAAAAAATATTTAAGCCTTTTTTACACCAATGCTGTGAGTTTGAATACACACCTGTCACTTGCAAATATTCTGGTACTTCGAGCGTCGCTAGAAGCACGTCTGGAACACGACCTTTTTTACATATAGCACATTTTTTCATTTTGGTGTTAAACGGCACTGAAGACAAATTGTATGGAATGTGACATGCAGTACAGGAATTCTTAACAATATTCAATGGTGGAAGACCAAACTTTTTATTACCACCAGCCACAACACCACCAACAGTAGTATACGTCGAAGATATTTCCTTTGCTAAAGTGATGCCTGGTGGTGCTGTTTCACTGATTCCATTGCGCACCTCTTTGAGTATATCACGATCCTCCAATGACGCTGACATAACAGCTCCACCACCAAGAACCGCAGGTTTAGGCATAATGTCGGTCTGAGAGACAGATCGATTATAGGCCATATTAATGACTGCAGCAGTTCCAGTAGCAGATAGAACACAAACATCATCACTGGAAGAATAAATTATAATTAAAGGGCATAGACAAATATTTTTGGACAATTTCACGTAATTGAAATGAGTGATACATCAAAATATAGATTTTCAAAAATTATACATATTTATTTTGGTATACCGATCGATCGGTTTCGGTAAATTGTACTAATTAATATGAATTTATTTTTCAATGAGGAAGGAATCGTAATTCAAGTTTCATTCGCGTGGTAGTAATTTCATTCCACAATCATCTTATAAAACAAAACTTACGATATTGTTGTTGACTCCGAATAACCCAAAACAACATTACAACCGAGTGCTCTTGCATGTGAACGAATTTCCATACGTAGCTCTGTCCACCAGGAGTCCCGTACTTCTGGTTCATCTGGATTCGGTACACGTTCCAACAGCTTAACTGAACGTGCAGCTACAGTGGCACCAAAATGCAATATAAAACCAGAAGGATATTTAGTCATAGTCAGAAATGGATATTCCAGCATATCCATTGCCGAATCTGTGGCAGATGATGATTTTCCAGCAACAGCCGATGGCTGAGTTAAACGCATCAAAGCTGTAGCGGCAACCAAACGTTCGCTTGCAACACAAAATGAATTCCCTAATAAAAAAAAATTTTAGTTAAATGAGCATGAAAAATAGAAAAATCGGAGAAGTACAATAATAATTAAGACAGTAGGCATACGAACGCTTTTTTTTAATTTTATTTATCTTATGTTATTCATTCATAGTTGAAACCTATTTGGCATAATGACTTAAGATAGCATAAAAACTATTAGATATAATTTTTTTATATAACCCACAAAGCTCGAATATGAATAAAAAAAATATAGTCTGCAGTTTTTAAATATTATTTTTAATTATTTTCTTAAATTGACTTAAGTACATATAGTGTAATGATTCAATACTGAGGTACATAGCCTTGCAATCCTCAGAAAAAAAATCTTTACATAATTAATGATGAGAACACAGGA
Organism: Meiosimyza platycephala; assembly: GCA_963662105.1. NCBI lineage: Eukaryota > Metazoa > Arthropoda > Insecta > Diptera > Lauxaniidae > Meiosimyza > Meiosimyza platycephala. The sequence goes on from OY759209.1 coordinate 640,117, forward strand.
AGCGAATTACTGGAATAAGAAAATCTAAAATGATTCACTGAAATGACGAAAAACTTAACTTAAGTCTTGTAAAAAATTAAAAGCAGCCGGATACTAATGAAGGCATCGAAACTCATACCAAAAAATCTTTAATGTGAGAAGAAAATGGTAAATGATATGAAGGTTATAAATAAAATGCATATCTCGATTGGAAGAAGGTTTAATTTGTATATATGTATGTATGTACATATTTTGTTGAAATGTGCCAGTATATAATATTAAACCATAAATGAAAGTGGATATAAAAAATGCAAATCCTAGCTTGTTACTCGTACATACTATGTAAATAGTAATAATAAATTTTAGTTATGCACTTTACATAATTTAAACGATGCTTTAGAAAAATAAATAATTTATGTGAGGCACAAAAGTACGGCCATGGATCTTGTAATGGGATATAAATACAATGATCTAATTTTTTAATAAAAAATTTATATTGTTTTAGCTATCGTACGAGGACCACGGAGGTCCACGGATTTCCCGGCAAGTACACAATTTTTGACTCTTTTTTTTACCTCACATCACTGTTGCTGTAATTTTCGTTGCTCTGTAGTGCAAAGTTGGATATTACGAGGTTTTTAATTATAGAATTTGAAACCTGAAGTTTCGTATGTACGTAAGCCTTTCAAACTTATTCTGCTATCTTAAATGCCTTAAAACTATTATATAGTATTAATACAGGAAGCCCTTCCATTTATTGCTTTATATAGTTTAGCTTTCAGGTTTAGTTTTCAACATACTGAGCATTATGGGAATAGCGTACGACTATACGCGATTTATATACGCAAACATTTAATACATACATTTAAAAATTAATTATATTTATATTTATTATGGTAAACATGCGTGTTTTATACAGAGTCTTTATAGGATTTATCATCATGCTGCTACATAATTATGATTGGAAGATCATGTATTGTGCCGAAAAGTTAATGGGCTCCCCTTATTATAGCATGGTTAGAATAGATTATCCCTACTGCATGGAAAGCCATACGATGACCATAATATATACAACGAGTATAAATGAAAACATTAAAACATTGAATAACAGTGAGCAAAATTATATAGAGACAGTAAGATAAGAGGGACAGACAGTTAAACGAGACAGAGACAACGAGAATCGAAACTAGTTTACTTACTTTTACGATGAAGTGCTACAACAGGCAGATAATGGTGTGGGACGCATTTGGGAGAGAGTTTTTAAGGTATGTTATATATTATAAATGCGTTTTTTTTTATCTAAATCTAATCTAAGCCAGTAAGGAAGCCTCGTAAAAAGAAGAGAAGTTTTAGAAAGGGTTTATTACTAAACAGGAAGAAATTAAAGCTAGAGCTATTCATTAGATATGCATTTAACAGTTAAGGTTTTTGTTTAACATTATGACAAATTTACCTATTCTATTCAAACCGTTAATTCTTTATATACAATTCAGTTTCATATTAATAGCTATTGATTACTGCTAAGTTTCGCTACATTATAAGTTTTACAAGTTTCATAGGTACAAAGAAGAAATTTTCTTTCGTAAGTGCGAGTTCGATGCCTGTTTTGACCTATCAAATTAAGTTTTTTTTTTAAACACCGATTATTATGTTATAATATCGGGGAACTGACGGAGGAAGCATATAAACGAAAGTCCAACGAAAAACAAGAGCTGCAGTGAAGAGTACATAATCAGAAGTAAAGCAGTTTACAGTTTATCCCAGGTCTATGATATCGAAGAGAAGGATGTCGCAAACGTAAAGACGATCGAAAATTCTATAAAGAAACTAGCAGCCAGCAAGATACGAGAACCTTTTGAGACAAATTATGACATTGGATAACAGATCCTTAGGGTATTGCATTACCAACGGCTGTTTAACCTATAGAATGATAGAAGAGCAAGCAACAGCGCTACTAATCATTTGAGGAGTTCCACCATTTCCATCATTTATTGAATAAGCTTTTTACTTGGTTTAAAGCTTCAAGCTAAATTGCTAAGGCTAATAGCTGTAGTAACTAAACTCTATTATGGTTGAAAATAAGCTATGTAATAATTTATATGAGCTGTTTCAAACTTGCACCGAATTTCGTCAAGGTGATTACTATCATATATTTTCTTCAACCTCATGCTAGTTTCGGACATCTCTCGAAGGACCAAAGAAATTTTGTAAGAGACAGTAATTTTGTCGAACCGAGTGTTGGACAATCAGCAGAGTAGTAAAACAAGCCCCAGTCTTTCGAGAGAAAAATCTTGCGTCTTATACTTGGTAATGTATGTGCGATGAGCAATCAAATGATGTCGACCATCACGTCAGGTATTCAGCCATACAAAAAAAAAAAAAAAATTAAGTTTTGGTCATGTCCAGGTCATGTACGTAAACACGCCCTCATTTTCAGTGATCTCATTACGTCAGGATTCTGTGGTGTATGCCGTTGTAAGTCACTGCTGAAAAGGCGGTACTAGAAACGTTGGCCCAACAATAATCATGCTCTACATCAACAAAATAATCTTTCAAAACACTTTAGATACACCTTTCTGTAAATTTTTTTGATACCGAAACTGATCTTTCAACTGGGTCTTCCACATTTGCCTCTTACGGAAGTATTTGTCTCATTCCTACATCTGAAAAGTGTCCAAGGGCGAAAAAAAGAGCAAAATATCTAAGAGGAAGAAAATTATTTCTGTTGAATTTTTTATGAAAATGGTATACACAAATTTAGTTGTCCGTATGGGTATCTACTCCATATTTAAACAAATTTTTTAACACTCGTCATTTTTATTGTGAGAAAATAAAGTTATAATCCATTTCTAGAAACTATGTATATTCTAGAAATTTAATTTAATATTTGCATAAAATTTATATTTTTTGATTTGGGCGTTTATTTTTACTTCATTATGGCTCACGATTTTTGCAATAAATGGTCTTTTTTATATAAAAGTACTATATCGTCATTATGTGACATTCATTTTTCAAGCATAAACCTTTTTTGTGTGTTCTGATTTCAAATAGGACAAATAAGACAAAGACAAAGTGATTTATTCAACTCACCTTTTGGCGTAACACTTAAATCTGAATCCGAGGAACGACGACATATTTCACCCACTTCTTTTGGTATTACGGTAGTTGTCGTTGATGTTGTTGAATTTTCGGAGTGCGTAGCTGAACTGTTTGTAGATGTTGTATTTGTTGTTGTTGTCATTGTTGCCGTTAACGTCGTTGATGCAATGCCTATTTTGGATGGGCTTGGTATCAATTTAGAGCGACTACCCATAACTGAACCAGACGATGCAGCAGCAACAATAGCAGCTGAAGCAGGTGATGTAAAGCGTTTCATGCTCGGACTATCTGTGGTCCCACCTATTGGCGGTATAGCGCTGGCAGCAGCAGCGGTGGCGCTTTGATTTAGCTCGTTCAGTGACCTATGATGTTTGTTGCAAAATAGCGGAGAAGATGGAGCAAGCAATGATGATTTACTAGTGTTAGTATTATGTTTATTTAAATTATGATGATTTGGAGTATTAGAAGAATCACAAGGGGTGGATAGAGCGAACGAGGGTCTGCTACAGCTATTAACCTTAGCTAAATTTACGTCACTTTTACTAAAGGATTCATACGATTTATGAGGGGTTAAAGTTGGACTTGTATGGGGAGAAACTAAAGAAACTGCGCTGGAAGAACTCGAGGAAGATGAATATTTTTTGGCTAAATTAGTTAAGCTATTTGGTGATACTTGTGAGCTATCCGACTCGGAGGGTGTAGGAGTTGAGGGACATATTTTTAAAGTTGGAAAATTAAGTTGCTGAACATATAATTTAGGCGAAGTTGTCGCGGCATAAGTTGTAACGTTAGTAATTGTACTTAAATCGTTATAAGAGCGCGTAATTGCAAGCGACATAAGCTTAGTTGGCGATAGCGCAGCTGCTGTTCTAATATTAGTAAATGATTGCGATGTTTGCAGTTTATCTGGCGGTATTGCAAGCATGCTAGTGTTTGAATCAGCCATAATTTCTGGTTGTGAAGAATAATACGATTTACGTTCACCCAGTGTTTCGATTGGTAACGCCAGTATATTTGGAAGCCTGCGATGAGGTGTTTCTGTTTCAGTTTTAGCAGTTTTCATAGTTTCAGTAGCCATTGGCTTTGTAATACATATCTTCTTTGGAGTGTAAATTAAATCCTACAAAATTTTAAGTATTGAATATTTTGAGCTGGAGATATTATCTTCAAAAATATATTTTATAAACACGCGTATACACGGTTTTGGGATTTACTACGGAAGACTCCAGTCTTCCGTAGTAATCTCCTTCATATTATTTTTTTACATTTTCAACCACTTTGCGTAACTCTCAATACCGTGAATTCACATACGATTACATATTAAAATATTAACCTGCATATGCTGTGAAAAGACTTTTAACTCTTTCAGAAGTGAATGACTCTTTTTAACATCTTCCAAACTATCCTCAAAGCTATAGTCAAAATTTGGATTTGGTTTTATCCATTTATACTGCAACTGCTCATCTGCATAGTCTTTGTTTTCTTGTTGAATTTGGCACATTTGTATATATTTATCCATTTTTTCTTGCTCACCCTCGGTATCATCTGTTTGCACAGAAATACTTTTACAAAGTATTGGTGTAGGCTTTGAAATGCAAGTATCATCATTTTCCTCCATCTCTACTGATGTTGTTGAACTTTCAGATATCGTATATGACATTGAAGAAGAGCGTGAATTATGTATACTACAGTCAGCATCAGTGCCCAAATTTAAACCAGCATTAAAAGCGGCAATAGTTTTAGGTAAAGCTGTATCCTCTTCTGTGGGGATATTGGGTGATGAACGTGTGCCATCTTGAAATTCATTATATGTAGAAATAGAAGCCGGTATTTCGTAGCTTGGTGATGTATTATACTTCACTGCTGAATTGTCGCTGACAGAACGCACTATAGTCTTTTTCAAAGGTTCATGCAGAACAGGACGTTGTTTTTGTTGTTGTACTGCCTTGTTGCTATGCTTGGCTTTGAAACTTTGCTTGCGTATGACGTTAATTGAAGTACGACCGGTACCAGAAGTAGGTGCTCCACTTCCGCTAGATGTTGATGATGACTCCTCTCTAATAAGAAGACTGTTAGGAAAGAGTACAACAAGAGATTTCGCTACATTGCTGTCAAGCGATTTTTCAGAATCTCCGCTATCGCTGACTTTTTGCTTAGTATTAAACAGATTTCTTGAGCGCGTAAAGTGGCGCATTTGATCTTTTAATTTTTTTGTCGGTGGTTTTTCACCACGTGCATCTTCTTGACGTATTAATTCTGACATTATTTCATGATCTTCTTCATCTGATACATCTTCAGTACGTTTTAGTAGAAAAGAAGTTGAAGACTGCGACTTTTTTATTTGTAATTGATATTCTGGTTCCACAAATGCACAACCACTAGTACCACCTTTAAGAAAATTTAAATACTGGCGCCTATTTCTATTGAACGGGAATTCATTGGTAGCAGTAACAAATTTACAGAAGGAAATTAGTTGCACAAAGTGAGTTATTAAAAAAACAACAATAATTGGATTGTATGATATTATTTTGCAGCGTACAATGGATTGACAAAAAAGATAAAGAAGTTATTTTAAAAGTTTGTATAAATTTCTGAAGAAATAAATAAATTGGAAAGTTACATAAAATTAGTCAGGAACCATTATTTTTTTATTATTAAAGGAATGGGCAAGTGTCGGCATCAATGATTTTTAAACTAATAGTGAAAGCTCAATTTCTTAAGGACTACGATGGGATTAGCAAGGTTCGCTTAGTTTTTAGTTTCCATTAATTTCGACACATTTCTTAAGTTCTTTGTTATGTTATTTTTCAAAATCATATACTATATTAGGGATATGTATATATTTTACTGGACGAATGTCATAGACGCTACAGAACGCATCAAAATTGTTGGATTTGTTTTCAAAAATGTGAACGGGACAATTAATTCAATTATAAATCATTTTTGAAGACAAAATTTATGGTAAGATGGTTTCTGTAAATCAACATTATGACTTTTTGTCCTGTTGTTGTTTCGCTTAAATTGTTGTTTAGTTCCCAGGCCATACTTATGGATCCAACATTCATCAGTTGCTCTAATTTTATTAAAATGGCTGGAATATCTGTTTAGAAATGTTTTCAGGCAAAACTAACACATTTTTTGAATATCAATCAAAATTAATGGAACCCATATTTATAAAAAAGCTAATGTAATTAGCTTTTGTGTTAAGTAAAATGTAAAGACAACAGTCGTAGCCGAATAGTACCCCTTTCTTCAGTTTTTAACACAATTTAAAAACATTATTTTCAGTTCTTGACTAAAGTATTATTTTTCTATACACTCACTCTTCAATAAGCGCATTATCCGCTGTTGCTGGTAGGTTAATAGTATCCTTTATCAAAGTAACAGCAGTACCAATACCACGTGCAACAACACCAACATCGCCTTCTAAATCAAAGCATTGCGTATAACCGATTACAGCATTTGCACCCATATTAATAGCCTTAAGACCCATTTTGCGTTGCACCTAAAAATATTAGGCAAATAAACATTTCAATAGTTTAAAAAAAAAGTCTTTAATACTTGTCCTGATAATTTTAAAAATACAACTTGTCGCGCTTCATTAGATGCGCGTGGTGTACGTATTTTATCAATCCACTGATATTCAGGATCATCATTTACCACCAATTCTTCAACAAAACCATGTATAATTTGTGCACGATAACCATGCGGTATACATTGAGCTAAATAGTGAAATAACAAAAAAAAAATACGCCACATTCGTTAAAACTATTTATAGAGAAAATATGATTTATGTACATACAATGAAAAAACTGTATGCCGCATGAGCTTTGACGAAATTTATTTAAATCAGAGAAAAGATCAACTTTTACAATGACATTCACTTCGCCTCGTATGCCATGCATAGTGTCAAAGACAGGTATCCAACCAGAGAGCACAGTGCCCTTGCCTTGTGTCGTCTGTCCTGATGTTTCTATGCACAATGGGTTTAAACTAATGTTCACTTTGCCAATTGCATCGTTTGCCGAGTACGTGTCGTGATCCATCAAACGTATTTGTAATGGTTCATCTTGTAACTCAGCATCATCGATTTCGAAACGAAACCTAAACAGTGAGAATGAATAAATAGTCAGTTAATTAATGAAGCAATTATTTTATTCAACTCTCACAAGCTTTGAATATTTTTTAGATAATACGTTTACAAGCAATTAAAAATGTGTAAATGGTTGCAAGCAATATATTTTTTATTTGTACATATTGTCTAATTATTATTCATTATTTGTCACAGTTGGACTTTAGTTCACGATTCAGTTTTTGATATAAAATGAGGGTTTGTTTTACAAATGAAAGGAAAAGATTATTCCTGAAACGGTTCTATAAGTTGAATCCGCAAATGCGTAAAAAATTTTTTGTTAGTATAATATTAGAAATTGTGGGCTAAGTTTAACTTAAATTTTCTTGTAGTTATTAATTTTTTTAAAAAAACCTTTCACAAAAATGTATCCTTTTTTGTTGTTGTTGTAATGAGCGTGATTTAAAGAATACAAACACTTTAAGTAAAGTTCACAAAACAAACAATTTTTTTAAAATTATATTTCCAGCATTCAATGTAAAATGTGGAAGTTTTATTTTAGGAATCATTGACTGATTTTGAACGAGAAGGGTTCCTGGGGAAAAAATTAAAGGTGCAATCAAAAATATGTGTGGAGGCTTAGTTTTGGATATATAGTAATGGTAAATGCCGGATATATGTAGCTTTTGTAAAAATCATTAACAGTTAGGAATTCCTAGTTCGATTTCTATGTCATATAAAAGAAAATTTGATTAGCTATTACCATTTATAAAAAAAATTGTTTTTTCAAATAATTTACTATGTATTATGCTATAATGTAATTAATATATGATTTGTCCCTGAGTTTTATTTTCTTGACCTATTATTGCCAAACAAATAAACTCAAGAATTTTGTTTTTAATTATTGTTTTTCTCAAATATAATTTTAATTTCTTCAAATGAGTCGATATAATTTTCAATTTTTCTCTATTGTCAAAAACAATAACAAAAACATTTAATTAATATGGTTTTTTAAAAAAATATGTAGGAGCAAAAATATTACAAGGTGAAAACTAAATAATAAACTTTGGCTGGTATTTTTCATGTCTTTTGTGAAAAACAGCACTGCAGACAAAAAAGTATAACTAGTAAAAAGTCACCCGGTTATTTTTTAAAAAAGAATACTTAACAGAGATTTTATTTGAAGAATATGTCGACAAATACCAATATTTCGAATGTGAATCTTAGAATTCAGTAATAAAACCCTCTTAATAAAAAAAGGGTTTAGTAAAAAAAAGGCTCTTTAAGTAAACTTATGACTACAATATATAGTTATGTATTTGTATGTATTTTCTAACTTTTCTGCAAAATTAAGATTCCCTTAACAACACTCTTTGGCATCGAAGGGTTAAGAATGTCACCAATTTAAAAACGATAAACCATTTTGATGACCAGTACTCCCCGTGACATATTTGCGATAATTTACTATCTATAACTTAAAGATTACACTGATTTAACAACTAACCAATCTGTATTCCATTGTGGATTTAAACTTTTGCGGCACACATCCGTCTTGTGCGTGACATTACCAAGTTTGATTTCAACATAAGCATCAGTTGTGTCACTGCCTCGGTCCATAACAGGCAGATTCCGACCTGCCTTGATTTTTACACCAACTTTTCCAGGCATCTGTACCACCCGCCGCCCACTCCTTCACAACACACACGTTTTGCTAACAGATCGCTAGCTTCACCTATAGAAACTTGTACTTTCGATTTTCCGATTTTAGTTCTGCTGTCCCACACGTGAAAAATACGATACATTCACGCCTTGATCGCTCACTTTGAGCGTATAATCACTGCAAAATATATAAATTACACAAATCGAATTGTTTTCTAACGTTTTTTGTACACAATAATTTTTTTGATTTTCTATTAAAAATGCATAAAATCACAGAAATTTTACCTTCTAATTGAACTAAATGTGCAGCTGTCAAATTAATTTATGAAGTGTTAGTGTTGGCAAATGCTCTAAAGTTCTATGAATAGAGCAGTGCTACCATTCAAAACTTGCCACGAGATCCAGCGATTCGCGAATTCAATCTTGAATCGATGTGAGCTGTAAAAAAAAAAATTTCTGTTTTTAATATTTTTTTTCACTCTTTTATATACAACTGAACATTATATTAATTGGACTTACAGTTATAAGCAACCATATATGTTCATTTAAATTTTTCAAATCGGTTAACACTTAGCATATATAACAAGACAGCAGAGAAATCCATTTAGCGTGGTTATTGGTCACAGACGTTTCGGATATTCCACATATAAATATATTAATGTACATACGTAAGTATAAACGTATTCCCATCAGACCAGTTCTGATAATTTGTACATTATGTTAGGAAAGCCTGAAATGTATTCCATATGTGAAAGATACTGGTGTTCACGATTGAATAATATATGTTGCTGCGAAAAAAATATGCTGCTTCTTCCAAAAGTAGGTTTAAAGTCAAAATGAAAAGAATGATCGACCAAAACACCATTTTCTACAGTGATGAATTGTCAAAGTAATTTTCTTTTTTTCCTTTGTTTTGTTTTTGAGAGCCGATTGTACATGACGTCTAACACTTTCAGAGATGAGCTTAAATGAGTTTGACAGCTTCCGAGAATAAATCTTCTGGTGTTTCAAGTTATAGTATTGATACTACCAAAAAGGCAAATCTGAAACTGGTTTGCCGCCAATTTCCACGAAATGTCAAAAATGACAAGATGTTTCACAACAATTTAGGAAGTTCTTGAAATGTTTTATTTATGGCAAAAGCCTACATTTTTTTAAAAATAATGAGTAAAATTGGAGGGATACGAATCAAAAACTTATCAGAATTAATTGATGTAAATGAAAAAGCTATCGTTGAGGTACTCAACGAAAATCACGACTTAGACCATTCCTCTATAAGTGGTGCAATTGCGAAAGATGCACAAACCGATTCCAGTGATGTAGAGTTCGTCTCGGCAACTACACCAGTGACAACTAAGAAAACTAAACGGGCTGGAACAACATCAAAAAAATTAAAATTGCAAGCACAAAAAAAGCCTTTAGATTCAACAAATGCAATAGAAGCAGCGGTCGCGACAACACCAAAGAAAAGATCAAAAACACTGATAAAGCAACTGCCGCCAGATCAAACAAAAATCGACAATTTCTTCAAAAGTTGCTCCAAAACATATAAAATTGATAAATTATCATCTAGTGCAGAAGCTAAAAATGGAAAAGAAAATTCCCGTCAGGGGACGACTGCAAAAAAGAAGACAACTCAGCGAAAACGGGGCAAAGGTAGGAAGCGTCTTTTTGATGACATCTCCAGTGAAACGAGGACGAACACAAGTATCAGCTGCTTTTCGGAAAGTGTCGTACCGAAGACCAATAGAAAACGAAAGTCTGTAAAAACTGTTAAAATATCAAAAGAGAAGCAGGAAGTATTCGCCGCGTGTGTTGATCTCTGTTCAGACAGTGGAGAAGAACTGGGGGTGATATTTAAAGCAGAGCCAGATGATGATAATGAGAAAAATATAAAAATTCCTGCCCAACCTCAAAAATCTAAAGCAGTAACTCTTCCCAATACAAAACCAGAAAAATCGGAAGCATCAGTTGAAACACAACAAGAGCCAGCGCAGCCACTAATGGTTTCAATACATCTACATGCAGATATGCATCTAAAAATACTATCACCACCAACAAGTACAAGTGATGAGACTTCTGCGGAAAATTTTCAAACGTCTGTAAAAACAGATCTTCATCTGTCAACAATAATTGATGTCGATAGTTTTGAAAATGATCATGCAAAAAAATGGAATGGTCCACGATGTAAAGTGCGTATTTGTCCACCTTACAAAGTTGTCGCTGGCACAACGTTTGCTGTTGATGGCTTTCAATTTGGTCCCATTAAGGGAGTAACGCATTATTTCCTTAGTCATTTTCATGCGGATCACTATATTGGTCTAACGCGCAAGTTTTCGATGCCATTATTCCTTAGTGGTATTACAGGTGCCTGACACTATTTAATTTTTTATAAAATTTGTTTTTCTAATATAAGTTTGGTTGTTTTTTAGCCCGCTTGTTGCGTATTTTCATACCTATAGATGAAAAATTCCTGCGCATAATGGAGCTTAATGAACCTCAAACAATCGATGGTGTAGAAATCACTGCAATTGACGCCAATCAGTAAGTTTTGGCGGGGGTGTAAACGTTTTTATATTAAGCCCTCTTTCTGATGTTGAATCATGAAAAATTTAAAATAACTTTCCATGTACCGCTTCGTGTTTCAGACCATAGTATTATTTTTGTTAACTATTTCAAAATATTAGGTGCTGCCTTGCCCATAAGCAATGAATCATACATCAAGTGGCTTCAATCATACTAAAGATATTTATATTAGCGTGCTAGGGGGTGTTTCAATAGAAATGCTGATAACGGAAGTCTATGACAGTGACCAAAACGAAAGTTTCTGCATGAGCTAAATATTGAAAAAAGCCTTCAAAAATAAAAAAATAAAAATTCGCGTCAAAAGATTCCATACAAATTTGCGTCATATTTGATTTGAAAAATTACCAATATTCTTTCGATAAAAGGAAATGGGTCTCATCACAAGCTGCATCATGTAGAAATTTTTCAACTTTTTCTACCTTCGGTAATTTCCTTCACATTGAAAGGTTGAAGCCAATATGCTCCAAAATTATGTAGAGAATAATAATCATCTGAGCGCTACGCCACTTCTTAATTTTTCTCAATATGGCTTTCATCCACCAAAAAAATCGTGCTATTATGTTCACCCTTTCAGGAAAGTAAGATCCTTTGTATACTTCATTCGCATATTAGCTAACGAGCTTCGCCCTCAGTGAGTGCAATTGTAGATATCACATTAAGAGAACACTCCGCCAACACATATTTCCTCAGTCATAAACCAATTTATAAAAATTTTTAAATTATAACTTATTCAATATATCTTATTTTTTATAGCTGTCCCGGTGCAATAATGTTTATCTTTAAGCTGCCCACTGGCAAATGTATACTTCATACTGGTGACTTTCGTGCTTCACCAAACATGGAGTCAGAGCCCGTATTCTGGAATAATAACATAGACACAATCTATCTGGATACTACCTACATTTCCAATAAATATGCCTTCTGTACACAAGATGAAAGTATTGCCGAAGCACAAAGGTTAATCGAAGAATTTCAAGAAAAACATAAAGGCAAAAAAATTCTTTATGTATGCGGTGCTTATCTGATAGGTAAAGAAAAATTTTGGTCAGTAATAGCACGTAAAAATAACCTCTCTGTGTGGACTGATCCGAAACGTGCAAGAGCTTTGCAAGCAATGAACGATTCAAATGTAAATGCACTTTTAAATATGAACCCCAAATTAGCAGATATGCATGTGATCACTATGATGAAACTTAGCTATTTCGTAAGTTGGCTCTTAAATTAACAATCAACAATTATTTTAATGTACCGCCTACTTTATTTGCAGTCGCTGGTCGAGTATTTTGAACCCTATAGCTCAATTTATGATTTATGTCTAGCAATACGTCCCAGCGGTTGGGAAAAAAATAGTAAACCTCAATACAGAGGTAAAATTAATATTATTGGCATTGAGTATTCAGAGCACTCGAGTTATAATGAAATGCAACGTTTTGTAACCTACTTGAAACCAAAAGAAGTTATTAGCACAGTACCTGTTTCCGGTGACCTTATGATTACAAGTAAGGTACCAGTAAATTGGTATAAATATGACAAATTTCCCGGCTATCAACGTAATTGGCAGCCATCAATAACAAGCTATTTAAAATTGCAAACACGCAATACCTCCAGCAATAAAAAGAACTGTGATGAAAATGCCACCGAAAATTGCACACCACCACAGAATCAATTGCAAGAAAACTCCGATTCACCATATTTAACGCCAAATAAATTGTCTTTAAAAGTAGGATATGATGCTGATGATGATTGGCTTTCATAGCATATAAGTGTGAATGTCTCAGGTTTTTTATTGTGAAAGGAAAAAGTGTTAATATGTTATGAAACTTATGTCATATAGTTAATATAAGACAGCGTTGACTGGAAATAAGTTTTCCATTTAATTAGCATATAAGTTAAGTTCTAAGATTCATTAATGGAATTACAATTGATTAATTTTAAGTTCCATTCCATAGATTTAGAAATCGAGTTTTTAAATTTAATTGCAAATAAAATAATTCCTAATATCTTTATTGATCAAATCCTCATGTCATGAAATTAGAAAACTCGATTCTAAATTCCAACAAATTAGAATAGTAGTCTTAGAGAAATTTTATTAAAGTAATGATTCCCAGCTCCGATACAAAATATAGGCTTAATTCGTTTAAGAATTAAAATTGACTTTAAATTTTTCTATCTTTATAAAAATTTTATGCTAATTCAATTAAAAGCTGTAAATTTGCAAAATGTTATATTTTCTTACAATTAGATTAAACGAATAAAAAATTAATGCACCTTGAATAAAAACTAGAAATTTAAATTAACAGGAAATAATGAAAAGCTTTGGTACATTTTCACAAATCTGATTATTTTTCAAGTGTTGTGCGACAAATTTTTTTCGAGCAAATTGCAGGACATTTAAAAACCTAAAAACATTAAAATGCAAGACAAATAAACAATTCAAAACCTCATTGACACGAACGAATATGAAATTTTTTGAGATACGCCTTATCCGCTTCTGAGGGCAGTGATGTGTACCGGGTAGAAAAATCGCTTGACAAATATTCAAGAAAACTTGAAAATTGAATTAAGTCCACCCATTGTTTGTTTATCGTTTTCTTGTTTTGATTTAATTGCTCAATTTCCTCCTTTGTGTATTTTTCGACATAGTAGAGCTATTGAATAAATAGAACTCGCAAATAAATCGACACTTTTCTAACTAAACTTTCCGCATATTAAGTATCTACATGTGGAGCGAATATATTTATTGGAATTGATTGTGAATGTCTTCGACAACATGGAAATGTTGACATAATGTTGTAGCTGTTCCTTTTAAAATGCTTTCCGAAATTCCCCATGTACCTACCATCCAATAACTTGATCAAGAAGTATAAACCGAATTGAAACGAAGGAAAATGTCTGACATTTTACAAAACAAAAAATGTCATATGAGAACATAGTTTATGTTCACTTACCATGGTCAAAGATATGCTTACCAAGATTCGGCGAAAACATGGCAACTGACAAACCTTCAATAAGTTTGTTCAGCGCTGGAGTGAATTCTCAAAATTTTGATATGTTGTAAAAGCGTATTAAAGTTTCAAAAACTCTTAAAATTTTTGCACAATTCGCTATGAGAGATTAAAACTGTTTCTAAAAGAGGAAAATCTATATTTTACTGCACCAAGAAGATTATAAAGGCCTGTGAATTTTTCTCCAATGTATAAAACAAAAAGACCTACGAATTTTGTTATATAAAAAAATGTGAAGATAGAACTGAGTAATAAAAGCTATGTGCTCTAGCACCATCTAACAAGCTGAGGACTATTTTTGGGTTAAACTTACATAAAAATTAAATCAAGGAAGTTGGAGATATGATGAAAAAATGGTCTCTTTGTACCATTTTATTTTCTAAAAGAAAAATAATGGAGTCATAACATTTTCAGATCTGGATATATCCAGACTATAAAACTACAAATTTGTGTTCCCTAAAAATTCATTAATATTGGCCAAATGTGCTGCACTGTGCAATGATTTACTTTGCTGTTATTTCACATACATACAGCTATAACATCTGTTATTTAACATGTTTTGCATTTTTCATTTTGCTCAATTAACAGTCCACCAAATGTTACTTGAAAATACTGAGTACGAAATTTTAGTTAAACGAGAGCTGTTGTTGTTAACGGACGTGTGCAAACGCAAGTGTTAGATGGTTAACATCTCGCGCGAGTAATAAATTAAAAAATTATTTTATTTAAAATTAAATTGTTGTGTTTATGATTTTCTTACATTATTTGAAATAAAATGTACTACACTTTGACTGTGTAGTTTAATAAATAAATAAAAAAACTATATTTTTGTGTAAAACGCATGTAAATTATAATTTTTTCTCTCCTTAAAACGAGACACACAAATACACAGTCAAAAAAAAAATTGTTGTTTTTTCTATTAACGAAAAAAAAAAGCTACAAATGTTACAAAAAAGAAAAAGTGTATAGAATTTGCAACAGGCACACAGAAAAAAAAGCGCATTGAACAGTGGTGATGTTGGTTTTTATGCTTCCTTTCAAATTTTAAAGTACTTAAAAGGAAACAAAAATTCTGAAAATATATTTTTTTTAAATTGAAACGAAATAATAATTTTATGTTTGTAGTAAATTAAAAATGTTTTTTAACAAAAAAGTTTAATTTTCAACATAAAAAGTGATTTACTTGCTGGTGAAGTGAAAAAAGCAGTTTTGCCTCAATTTCAAGATACACAGAGATACATTCTATGTAAGTGTATCTATTGGATACAACACAACATTATGAATTTATGAGATCTTTTTTTCTTCTATTTCTTCTTTACAACACACTCTGTAGCAGCACAAGTACAACAATAACAACAGAGGCAGCAGAAAAACGTGAGTATCTTAAGTTGGTGTTTTATATATTTTACAGCTTCAAGATTAAATACTAATTATAGCCAAAAAAAAAAAATGTATGTGTGCACAGACAGACAGACATATGTTGCTTTAAGCCAACAACAGCTATGCGCCAGCTGGTGTTAAATTTTTGCGTTAAATTTTAGAACCGAAACTAAATTTGTCTACGATGTTTTTGTTTAGGGTATTTATAAAGAGACAGTCCCTCCGGATTTTGTTTTTGGGGCATAACAAATTGATTGATATTGTATTTGAAAACTTCTGAATTTTGAGAAATCCATTTTTCATATATATTATGAAATATGCACAGTATTAAACATTTTTTGGTTAGAAGTACATAGTACAAAATAAAGATTTTTCATAAACAATGTTTGCACTTTGCAAAATTGCTACCCAAATAACAAGATATACCATTTTTCTTTATTTCTACCATTAACGACTTTGTGAAACAACATCAAATAAAAATGATTCAATTTCAACACACAGTAATTAGTAAACAGAGATGCTCATGTAATTTTAAAAATCCAACAATGCTTATCCTTAAAAAAACATGACAAGACTGCAGATGGGTAGCTTTGACCAGTTTTGGTTAATTTGTATCATTTGAGAACTGAACCCCGGCTATTTCATTCAATGCGTTATACCAAAAAATAAATCTTTTAACTATGAAGGTTAGTTTTTGAACTTGTAGCACATAAAAATTACCTTAGAGACGTTGAAAAATCACCTTTTGGGTGGAATTTTAACCAAACAAAACATGTTAACATTTTAAGAAAAACACAAAAATGTGGATTTAATAAAAAAAATTATGAGAACGGTTTAAGAACTAAAGTCAAATTTTGAACTGTGAAGATGATAAGAATAGACTCATCGATAAAATGGGATGGGAACTATACCAGCATCACACTACTGACTACACAGATTGAAAGTGGGTGTTAAAAATACCCTTCATTAGTAGGTATCGATTTTTTGAAAAAAAAATCATCCTGTGTACTGCTCCATTCCCGACAAAGCGTCGCTAGTAATGTAAATCAGCACACAGTACTTGCCACAGGACAAATAAAAGTTTTAGAGCGTACTTTTACCATTGAAGGATAAAAAACCTTTTTCTTTTATTCAGTAAATTATGTACTTAATAAATATTTTTATTTTATTTAAAAGAAATATATTTTTTATTTGAAATTCAATGGTAATTAAGTCGCAAGCTTAGCGAGATGTCGGTTTTCTTCATGAACATTGCCAGATTATCAAGTAATTTTCTAATTTATTTTGGGGTCCATGAGATACCACCGGGTGAAACTTTTTCATCAGGTACAGAAAGTACGGATGCTCTTTCCGTTGGAAATCGAACTCATATCTGCATTTTGCTACCAAGTGAAAAGGATTGACCAGACTATCATCTCAAAGCCGGGAGACTTTATCTTTTTTAAAGAGGAAAAAAATAAGGTCATAAACTTTTTCCCACAAACAAGAATTAACTATATAACATATTACGAAAATAAGGGTCATCAAGGTTTTCACATTGACTTTTTGTTACTTTTTTCCATACATTTGTGGAAAATATAAGTTGTCGAGAGAAGGCCGGGAATTGCTTCTGTAAGATTTGGTTACCCTGAACAAATTTTTTCATATGCAAAATGGCTCAACCTTTGAAGCGAAAATTTCAAATAATAAATCTACAAAAAAAGAGAAATAGTATCAACATTAAAAAGAAACAACTGCTTGATAAAAATCTGCTGTAAAAGATGATGAGATTTTGGGTGATTTTTCGAAAGATATCTTATATTGCATATGTAGCATATTGTTTCTATATATCAAGTTCAGTTTGGATCGATTATGATTTTCCAAGTTTTTTATTATAAGATATTATTTGCTAATCTTGTTTCGTTCACATATTTTTCATAGCCAACAACTAGTTTTTCACTTGTTTTTCCAACTTTTAATTTCTTGCTACTTAACTACATTTTTTTCGCCCCTACTACTTTGTACACAACTACGTTTTCTATGCGTTTGATTGTCCGAACAAAAACGTACATTTATTTGTATGTACGTAACTTTGTCAACACATTGAATGTGCGGCGACAACAACAACAACGACAACAACAATTGAAATTGCATTCAAGTTGCATTAAAATGACAACAACAACAACATATTTCAACATACTATATTGAAGTTCAGTCACTCTTTGCTCATCGTCATCATCATCATCGTTGCTGTCTACGTTTATTACTACTTTTTTTTGTTCATTCTTCCTTTTATTATTTTATGCCGTTTTCTGTTGTTTGCCTTTTAACTTTTTTTTTTTCTTAAATTCTCTTATTTCTTTACGTTTTCTTTAATATTTTATTTCTCTTCCTACCTGTTTTAGTTTTCATATTAAAATGTATCTTCTTCTTACACACACACACACGTTTCGACTTTGTTGTTGTCGTCATCTAACAGCATCAATATCATGCTTATCATCATCATTATCATCATCATCGTTATCACCGTCATCATTATTATTCCATACCTTTTTTATTTAATCCACCTAAACAACAAACAATTTAATCAACAATGTTGTTGTTTAATTTTAACGTGAGCATCACTTGTTAGATAAAATAGTAGTCAGTATTTGTAGAATCTACCTACCTACATAAATCCCAAAAACATAAATTTTTGTTCAAATAGTAATTATCTAAATAAAAAACACATAGTACGAGTTTAAGAGCAAAATATCTGATGCTGACATGAAACATGAAATGTCAGTTCATGTTTCCAATGAAAATGTCAAAAAATCCCTTAAACAATTAAACGCATGTTCCAGGCGAACAGCACTTATTATTTTATTTAAGTGGGGTCTTATCTATAACTAATTGAAGCTTTAGTAATTATATACTTTACCAAAAAAAAAACATCGGTATTTCACGTATGGTATCATGATAAGATTAGTAGAAACTAAGATCAACTGAATTTTAAAAAATTTTTAATAACTTTATTCATTAAAATACTATCGCGTTTAAAAAAAAAACACCCAATACTCTTTATATGTTGAGCCTTAGTTCTTTCTTTTAATTTTTTCAACTCTATTCTTTATATTTTTTGCTAAAAAAAAAAGGTTAGGCATATGAGAGAAACACCTGTAGCCGCATTATTCGAAATATTTGCTTTGCTATTAGACGTAATTGTTATAGGTTGATAATAATCTTATCATGTTTTATTTTAGTTAGTAGAACTTTAAAAAATATTCGACATATGTGCATAGGTCATTTAACAAATATATTTGCTTTATTGACTTTACTCATTTTAAATTTTATTTTTGCACTTCATGTGTCGTAACTACACAATTAACTAATTAAATATTATAAGATTTCGTTAGTCATTCTAAACAAATATATGTACGTACATTACCACATTTGTGAAATATCTACATGTAGGTATGATTTTACGTAATATTTGTTATTAACGCTAAAAGGGTTGTCGAGAATTTGCACTTTAGTCAAAACAGATAAGTTCATATTATTTGTAAATATTTGTTTAAATTGCTATAATAAATATAAGGATTGCCATAGAAAAAATTGGCTCTGATTTTTCAGTAATAAAAATATACCTTATCAATTTTGTTTTTGCATGTTACTTTTTATTAATAATGGCTATATATATAAATAACCTTGAAATTATCAATAAATATTTAAGCCTAGTAAATTTTTTTCAGTCTTATTATATTTCGAAGATCTCTCTTCATTCTCAATTGATCGAAGCTCTGGGAAGCTAAGTGGATTCGCTGTTTTTGGTATAAAATTGGTCTTTTTGTTCTTCATGGTGACTTTTGAGTAACGAGATGTTGCTCAATCAAGCCAGAACATCACAGTATCCTCATGTGCGCAGAACACGTTTTACATGCCAATATAAACTTTTTACTCATGCTCATAGGTGCATATGGCCTGCCAATATATTGCTTCGAAAACTTTGTTATTTTCTTTTTTTTTAATTTTGCTCCGTACATGTCCCTTCTTCGTAGAAGTATAAAATTTGGAAGCATGTTGTTTGTAATTTGCCTTAACGAATGTTTCGTTGTCTATAACGCAACAGTCAAACTTAGTCAGGTAGCCATCATATAGCTTTCGTACTCACTTTTGAACCACCTACTGCTTTTCATCAGCACGATCTAGTACTTTTTGAACCCTGTAAGTCTTCAAATTAGATTTCTTCATTATATTGTGTAGATATACATAGTAGATTTCGAGGTGCCAGCTCTAGCCGCCATATCTCGTGCTGAAGTGTTGTGATTCTATTTGAAGAGTTGTTTCACATTCGTCACTAACTTTCGGTCTGAAAATTTTTTTCGCAGAACAGATAGTCCATTTTGCTGCACCGATTTTTTCCGCTTTAACTGAATATTGTAATGCTGGTTTCCCCAAGTAAGTAAACAAAATCAGTCGGTGGACTTTCTGTTGATTGCTAGACATCTTTCTCATTTAAACTGCTATCACCAAATGTTATATATTATTTAGAAAATATAGCACGCTTTTTTGACCAATACAGGTAAAACATAATCTTAAGCAAAAACAGAACAAATTTTTTCGCGGACAGTCCTTAGTTGCTATTGAAAATATGAGGTTGAAGTGGAGTAAAAAAGTATAGCTGGAAGGTCGAAGTTCCGAAAAATAGCGTTACGTAATATATGAGCAGTCACTTACGAGTGTAGCCAGAAGAAAAATCGTTTTTTGAGGATCAAAGAAAAATGGCGATATATATTACGTGAAAAAAAAAATTTATTTAAAAAAATCAAAAATATGGGTCTGCTAAAAAGAAGCCTATGAAGAAAATATCCGAATTTCAATACTTTCAATAACATACTTTCCTGTAGAATTATTTAGCAGCGGTCTAAAGACCTTAAGGAGTAGCAGATCCTTTTAGCAACTACATACGATTTGATTAGATTTTCACTGGAACTGGGGTGCAACTATATGAATTAAGTGTGAAGTTTTATGTGATTAATTTCACTATTGAAAAATCCCCATATTTTGTAAGCCCAAAGATTTCTGTAAACAAAAAAAACATAAAACAAAAAATTTATTTATTGGAAAAAATTACTACAACAACAACAACTTATTTCTCAATCATATTAGTGATGAAAATAATTGCAAAAAAAAAAAATATCACTGCTACCTCCTAAATAAACAACATACTTTTGCAAGAAAAACTTACAAATCCATCATTGGAAAGTTGGATGAACACCATAGTTAGTTGCGGAATGTTGAGCCATTTCAGTTGATTACAGACACAGATGCTTACAACAACAACAACAAAAAATCACTAATACAAATACAATAAAACAAGAAAATCAAAACCTTTAAATGAATGAAGTTGGTACATTTTTTTATTTACTTAGTCGTTTTTAATTAAAACGGCTTAGCTTTTTTACGCAATCCAATTTAAAGCTTAAGAAATCAAGTGGATTTTTTCTATCTTTTGCAATCACACTGTTATGCGATGCCGATGCCTTGTAATTATTTATTTTTGCAAACAATAGATATTTCTGATACGCATCACTGTACATTTTAGGGTGCACTTACGTCTATAGACCGAGCGATATTTTATCATTTGAAAAAGATATAGGAGCTGAGAGTAAAATAGTTATGTATCTTAAAAATTAGGCTTGTTTGTTTGCTTTGTGCTTTTTTTTTTTGTTAAAAAACATAATAGTCAGTTTAAAAAATTTCAATCAAAACATTATTTGTTCATTGTTTTCTATGAAACTGTGAAAAATTTAAATTTTTATGAATATTGAAATGAAGCTGCATCAATAGTTTGATTGTTATTTTTGATCAAATTCCCCAATGACTTATCTTTTTTGGGTAATTGGAATCTTCGATACGATCAAAACTTTTATTTATTTCAGTCCGTACAATCAAATCGCTATATGTATGTATGTCCTTATATGAAAAATTAATTAAAATTTAATATGCTATTAAATATCACGAGTACAAAAGTACCCTTCATAAATTTAACAGCTTAAAGCTATATTTTAAAAAACACCTTCATAATGCTTTCACATTGGCATCAAAATCAGCCTGTTTATCATTTATGTTGTTTTTGAGCGAAAATAGCTCGCTGTCCACAAAACCAGACGTCGAAGAGACTCGTTTTCTCTCGTTTACTACGGAAAACCAGGTTTTTTCCACATAAACTGTCGATGTAGTGAATGAACTGCCAGGGATGTTCAATTTTTTTGTATGTCATGTCGAAAAATTCATCATCAAACAAAGAAACATAGAGTGAATAAACGGACAAAGTATGTAAATATTAAATGGAATATCAAATCAAAGTACACAAGTCTTTTTGTTTTGAAGTTTTGTTTTATTTAATAAAATCTGTTTAACCTTGACATGACATGATACAGCGGATAAGGAGAAATCTCCATCTGTTTCAATAAATGACAGACACGTAGGTGTAGAGTTGCAAAATTTCACCATCAAATATAAGTCCTACAAGAAATAAAAAATCATTGACAAATTTTGTTATAGCTGTTTTTTATAGAATATTATTTCAAATGTTTCCAAAGAAGTCTTTAACAAATTACATATAATCAAATTGAATAAAATGTATAATTTATTATTAAGAGACTTTTATGAAGTACACATTTTTTAATGCACAGTTTTTATTACAACAAAATTTCAAAATCCTTAACAAAAATACAATGAGTTTCTGCCTTAGCATTCTTAAGATATCCCAAGGGATTTCACACATTTTCGAGTATTTTATCCTTACAACATCACCATCGACATAAAAACTTATGCTCCTCAAATCACGTCTGGGTACTCGTAAATATTTTTGCAATGATCAATTTTTCAAAGTAAATGACACTTGGACATGTTACCGCTGTCATGTTGTCAAGGTGTGAGAAAATAAATCTACATTTAATGCATGGAAAATGGGAGAAATGGTAAAAAGCGGTAAAAAGAAGAGAAATCAGCTACGCCAGAAAATAAAAAAAAAAAAAAACAACCCCCGCGGTATTTCCGTTTTGTCAATTCACACAAACACAAATCAGATACTTTACGAATATATTGAGAATGATAATGATAATAAGGGTAATAATGATGAATTTTTGTTTCTCAGATAAAGGCCTAAAACTTAATGGAAGCTATAGGCTGTTAAAAAAGAGATGATTACAACAAGACAAGATATGCAATAAAATAAATTTCACTTTTTTTCTTTTTTTCCTTTATTTTTAACACAAACAACTTTAAATTTAATTTTGAATTTGAAAAGTATTGAAAATAACATTTTTCAACTTTATTTCAATCGTAAAAAACTTCAAATTGATAGTTGACTTATAATGTTTGAAGCTTTTTTTAATGTTCCGGGAGAACTTTTTTGAGACAATCTCTGAGAATATTATCTGACGTAATTCATCTTTAAAACAGAACATAAAATCAAGCGTTGTTTCATTCGATTGATAAAAGCATTCAGTTTCCATTTGCCTTGATCTCTTCTCATACAGAATGTGCTATATGCCAGCAGTAGATTTTCTTTGTAAGTTTTTTGGATGGGCGTTGTTAAATAGTTTCTTCAATTTTCCATTTCTTCTTAAATTTTCTTCTCAATTTGCTTTCTGTAATTTGTTGTGCCACTCAAAACAATAGCCGCTGTTGCACAATCTGGCCATTGAACAAGTGTCATTTATGACAGGTAGAAAATTTTCAAAGTTTTTCATAACAATTTATATGTTTTCTCTCTGGCTTTGTCTTATTTGATGTTTTCCTACTTGTAATTTTTTCCTTATAGATTAGTTATTGTCTTGTTTTATAACGCCAGCTGCTTGAACAATTTGCGTTTGTCGGTTTTAACCATTGAGACATACATGAACTCATTGAGACGGTTTTCGAGACGAGGCTCAATGAAATGGAAAAAAAAATTCAATAAAAACAAAGAAAAACTGCTCTGAAGAAAATGCATTTTCACTGTTGAAGTCATAAAATTTTGCAATAGGTAAAGTATTTAAAATTATGCAGTCTTTTCAAGCAAGCGCTTATAAAGAAGGTGTTTCTGTGGTTTATGACCCACCCATAGAATGAAAGTTTCCTAGAGAATTTTAATTAAATATTTCAAGAAAGAGATGTGAGATATAGTTTGAGATTTGGTATTAAAAAACTTTTTTGTATAGTTGAAATCAAGTCAGTTCAGGGATAGTTTTTTCTTTTCATTGAAATTCCTTGGCATTATTGTTAAAAGTTGAATGATTGTCTCATTTAATGGCACTTTGTTGTAGAAGAACTTACAATTGAAACAATGCTTTTCCTAAAAATAAAAGTTCAAAAGTACATTAGTTTTTACTGACTTAAGAAAGGTCTCTAAGCAACAACTGCCAGGACATGTTTTTAGGGACTAAAGCTATTAAATCCTATATTTTTAACAATATTGTAGATGATGTTTAAGAAAAAGTTGAGATGATTTCAATGAACGGCGAACAGTGAGACAGTTTGCATTGATATAAATAAGCTTATGCTCGCGTTCTATTAAATTCATCCACTAAGGTTTTTTTTTATAATCACCAAAGCTTAGTTAAGATAGCTAAAAGCAGTAGAAAGATTTCCTGATGATAAAAAACTGTCTCTCTGTTTGCAACTGTGCGTTACTAACAAAAAGTGGCTTACCTGTTCTCAAAATTATTAAACTCAGCTGTAGATTTTTCACATGTTCAGAAAAGATTAACCGATTTTTATCAGTTATCAGTCTAATTGACTAAAACTTCACTATGATGCTCCTCTGCCCTTTTACGACGAAAAACCTTCGAATCGGCAGCCATAAATCTCCTTCTTAAACTGATGTTTCAAATAATATTGTGCTTTTTCCCTTTTTAAGATTAGGAAAGATTTTTGATTTTTCATTAAAACACTTGTTGAAACTTTTGTGCGCAATAAGCTGGAAACCCGCTTTTTAAAATTTGGATGACGTATTACTTATTCGCATAATTATAATTATTAATTTTGTCTTCAAAGCTTCCTCATTGCTTTTGCTCATAAAGTTCACATAAAATTTTCTAGTAATGGGCTATGTTTTTTGATATTTTCAACAGTCTTTATGAAAATGGCTTGTTAATTTTATATTCGTTACTATTTAACAATTTTGCGCATACATACACACTTTGCTGGAAAAGCATTATTGTACTTATGTATGTTTGTTGCAATACCAGTGTAAGTCTTTTCTTTGAAATCCACCCACCTCCTACTCCAGTCTACTTACCATATATAAAGTTAAAAACCTGAATGGAATTTGTTTTCTATTCCACAAAAACTGCGGATAGCACATTCATTGCTTGAATTTAAACTTTTATCTTAAGAAAAAAGTTAAATTTTTCTATTGCTATAATTTGAAATTTTCCTACGCAACTTCCAACACCCTCAACTTTTGAGCATTTCTTGTGGTTTTTTCTTTTCTATTTCCACATTTTAGTTATAGATATTTTCTCGCGCAACAATTTTTTAACCTCCTGTATTTATTTAACTATTTTAGCCAATTCGCACACAAGTCTTTTATAATCGCTCAACAACTATGATAACTTACGTTTTCCGCTTGTTTCTTCCTAAAGTTATAACAAGCAAACCCATTAGGGAAGTTCGCTGGGGAGAACTTTCAAAGTTGGAAATAAAAATTTAGAAAAATTAAAAAGAAATTCAAAGAGCATCACTTGTCATCAAACTAAAAGTTTGACTGTCCTAACAAAGTGATCATGTTCGTAGATATCACGTAACATTTTTTTTGTGAAATTTATAAACTATATAATTATTTCAAAAAATTTTGTTTCGCAAATTAAAAAAATTAATGATAAATAATTCTTTGGAATATGTATTTTGTTCTGCCTTTAATATCAATGACTTTTTTTTTCTTTACGAATTCGTAATTTTGTACATCCATCGCTGGACTTTTCAATTTTGATCCGGTGTTCCCACACATATGGCTTGTTTAACCCAATAGCTCAAACGCCTACAAACACTTAAAATGATTCGAAGTAGAATTAGACAAAAGATATGCACAGTTTAACTCTTAAGCGAATTTGCCATTAATACAGTGAAAGCACTCTGAAAGTTTTTTGTATGAAAATATTTCCTACTGGGTTGCAATTAAAAAGCTGCCACCAAATAAATTAAACTTTGGGAATTATTTTTTGTAACTTAAACTTTTTACCTGACAATAACTTAGTAGCTTGGCTATAGATTTACATAGTTCCATGATAAAGGGAGGAGAGGGGGGAGAAAACAGACAAATATAAAGATACAATTAGAAGGAAAAGAAAAAAAACCAACTAACAAAAATGAGCGACAGAAAACATGCGACCGGAAAAAGAAAAAGTGAATTGAATTGAATTTTTCACAAGCAGCCAAGAAACAAAAGGAAAAGCACATCAACAACAGCAACAACAAAATACATTTTCCAATGCAGCAATAGGTAAAAGAAGATGCAGAAAATAGGGTGCAGTTGGGGGTGTTGCGGAGGGAATCATGGGTGAATGTTGCTTGAATTGTATAATAGTTTTGTGCATATTTTGTTGTTGGTTTTTTTTTTTCATTTAATTTTTGCTGCTGTCATTTTGTAAATTTAGATTTATATTAGTGGGATGTTTAACCGTGTAGTGCTTCAATAAAAAGACATTTAGAATAAAATAAATTAAATATTTTTTTTTATATTCCAAAATAATACTTAAATTAGCGATTTTAGCAAGCAAAATAAATTTATTTCCGCTTGCAGCTTCCGTCCGAATGAGAAGCTCTTTAATAAAAATTGTCGATGTAAGACACTGCACTTTTAAGAGAAATGTTTTTCAACGAGTTGTATTTACTTGCGCTATAGTCCTTAGTATGTTTATGTAAAACTGAGGTGATACTTGGTCAATAGTCCGCTGAAATAGTTTAGCTGATGGGTATATTCATACTTCTAATTATATATTTGGCAAAACTGATAACACTACTCAACAACAAAAAAAAAGTGGATAGAAAGCTAAAGGATTCTAATGACTTGGAAATGGCAGCTTTTGAATTGCTCTTGTTTTCTTGGTTTCTTGCGACCAGTGCAATTGACGACTAAGCTGTTGTGATGGCCAATTAAGTAGTTAAGATTGGAATTTGCGATTTTACCTGAAAAAATTTAATATAAGTCTTTTTAAGTTGAAAAGCAAAGAAAGTTCAACGCTGTTTAGGTGTCATCATCCCATAGGGGTTGTTACGACCCCACTGTCCATAGTAATCAGTTCTTATCATCTTCTGTGTTTTTATCAGAAACTTTAAGAAATTAATTTTTTTCAAGAAATTTCATCTTTTAAGTTTTACTAGCCATTAAGGGGTTAATACATAAAAGAACAACTGCATTATCGTATTGAATGGTCTAAAAATAGGGCAAAAAAGAAACAACTTTAACCCGTGCCGCCTGAAATGCACACGCGCTGCACTTCAAACATTTGCCATAACAGCAACAACAGGATATTTTTGGGAGTAGTCTTGTTTGGGACACATTTTCTTCTTTTTAATGTTGTTGCTGTTGTTGTTGCTGTCATTTGCGTAGGTGGGGTTGAGTGGGCGCACGCTAGTTTCAGTCGGTGTCAGTGTCATGCGCTCTTTTTGATGTAGGTAGAGGTATGTTAAATGTCTATGTTGTGTTGTCGTTGGCACCAGCTCCGTCAACACTTTCCACAAAAAGCTTTCTACTCGTTCTAAGTAATGTTGCAGAACATTGAAATAAATTGGTTGAGCTAAATTATTATGTTTTTTTTTTGTTTTGTTTGGCGGTTGTAGTTCATTTAAACTGACAGCTGTCAGCAAGGTTTTTATAGCAAGCTCTACATAAGTCCAGACAAGCAATAAATATTTTTTTGGGTAACTTGGAATGTTTCATGAACTGAATTTTCTTTTTTTTTTAGAAAAATAATTTTTAGAAACTGTTTTAACCCATTGATAATGATATCGAGTTTTCATAGGTTCAACTTTATGAGTTAGCAAATAATCAATCACAGGAAAGCTACCAAATTTAAATGTCCTATTAGATAAAAATCTCCCCAAAGAGATTAGAAATTCTCGGATATATTTACAAATGTAGAGCCTAACAAGAATAACTTCTGATATTGAGTTGTTAGTAAAAGTTATAGTCATACTTCAGTTACATAACAGCGGGTGTTAAATAAATTTATATTTATTTGAAGTTGAGAGAATGCAAGCTCTCAGTTTAATTTTCTCTCTCAGTTAATAATAGACTACCACAACACAACAAAAACTCACATTCTCGCCATAGTGGCAAAAATTATTTACACCTCGTTTGGGCGACATTATTGACAAATTACAAAATTCAATTACAACACAAAGGGGTGTCATCAAAATAACATCATAGCTGAAAGCAAGCAACATCCTGTTGTGGAACGACAGGAAATGTTATATAAAACCCTGTTGATAACATTAATGTTAACATATGTATTTGTACAGTATTGCCAAAACTAAATGTTGCACATTCGCATGAGGAGTGTTGCATTATTAAATGCATTTGAAACAGCTGTTAACCTCGTTTATACTCACAAAGGATACCTTTTCTCTATTTTGCTTTTGGTATATCAACTGAAGTGACAAAGTTTGTTTTAATATTTGTTGTTGTTGTTTTTATTACTGCTTCATTGAGGACACATGGCATACAGGATACAGAATATCATAATCATCATCACCAGCAACATTTTAGGATTACTGACCTACTTTAAGTTTTAACTGGCTTCTCTGCACCCTTCCTTCTTTTGTGACCTACTTTTTTTTGAATAAACTCTGGAATGTTGTATTTTTTGTCAGTATTTTATAATAGTTTTTACCGACAAGTACGGGTAGTGTGCGCTTGTTTTAATTACGACAATTAAATTATTAAATGATTTTTTTTTCTTTTCTATGTGTGATTTTGTGAAAGGTATTTATTAATGCTGGATTTTAAAATTTTTATTCAATTCATTAATGTTGCAAAATAAAAAATACAATTAATAAAATTAAATAATTTTTTAATATATTTTAAATTATCTGTATCTAGTGAAACAGTTGCTGTAAATAATTAATAACATGAGAAAAAAGAGCTGAAATATCTCCTTGGCCGGTTTTTAGTTTCAGTGATAATTTAGTTAATGTAATGATCCTAATTAATGTAAAACATTATTTGTAAAAGTTTACGGAATCATTAGATAACGTAATAAAATTATTTATTCATTCATTCATATATTTCATAGCCTTCAAAGTAGTAGGCTCCACCGCTTGCAATAGAGCTGCGCCACCGCTTGCTCCAATCTTTCAATTCAATCATATATTTTTCGTAGGCTGATTTAGGAATAGTCTTCAGCTACTTCAGTGAAATTGCTTTAAGGGGGCAGGGGCAGTCATAGCCGTGAAAAATATAGCATTTTCAATCATTTTTTTTGGTATTAATTTAATTTATTAAATAAAAGTGATAATATGGCATCATTACATTATGTTTCAACTTGACTTGACGAAAGCTTAAATAAAAAACCTTAGAAATAAAAAAAATTATAGCTGGCTGTGTTGGACCCTGTCCCTGTTATAGATGTATGAGTCTAATATATGTAGTTGAAAAATATTGAATAATTTGAAGAAAGTTAAAAGATTCAAAAACGTTAAAAAAGTAAAAAAAAAATATGGAAAGAGTCGATGTTAAAAATTTGGAAAAAAAAATTCTGAGCAAAAATGATTTTAATTTTTTCTATCCCATTCCTCATAGATTTTGTGATATTTCGTTTCAAAAAATGTTTCAAAAAGTGATAACATAATCTGCATTTGTCTTAAATCGACTTAAGCTGTTATTCCATTTTGACATAATTTACAATATTGTATACTTATACAGTACATATTTACTGATAATTAACAACTGCGGTCAATAAAACATTTAATAGTCATCATTTGCACATGATTTAACTATTGTGTTTCGATTTTTGTTTTTCTTCATTTTATTACCTTTTGTTGTTTCTTTGTTCGACAATCGCATGTTGTTGGTATGTTAAAAATTTTAATTGCGTAGAAAATACCAACCAAGATTTATTTGACTAGATGTAGGTAGGTACTCTACTACAAATAAAGGTTCATACACTTCTTGTAGCAACCAAAATAAACACCGTTACACTTTTAAAGCGCACAAAGGTAATGCCAAAGAAAATACTGAACATTTCACATTAATGGCGTTTATTTTTGATAACAGATATCAGGTTCTTTTCGTCGACTTAAGACTCATGTCAATATGACTACAATACATGTAGTTCCATACGAACAATGAGCTCCAATTGTCTTTTATTTTTATGCACTCATAATGGAATAAGGGAATCAATTGTTTACATGGCATAAAATAATAAACGTAATTGCAATCCATAAATAATGGATATGATAAAGCACAATTGTATAGGCAAAGTTGATATTACTTTCAAGAATCAATTGATGAAGTCTTGCACAATTGCTTATTTGTCAAAGCACAAGAGTGTATTGGACTTCATTTCATCAAAAACAAATTTAAGTCTTTTAAGCTTATCAGCTTAATTGTGTTATTCGTTTTCATTAAAAAAAAAAAGATATTTATTGGTGCTCTTTAAAGAACATTACTTATACACGAAAATATTTCAGATTGGGTGAGTAAATATCAGAAAATCTTTTTAGCTCAGGATAAATTTGATCAAAATGTTATTCTAACACAGTTACAAAAAAGTAGTGGCCCATCATTCTTGAATGTCCTGTATATCCTGTCCTGTTGCGTGTTTGTAGCAAAAAAAAAATTGCTTTCGTGTTTTCGGCGCACGTTCAACATTTCATAAGAATCAATTGGCTTGTAAATTCCGCCTTATGCGTTGTAATAAAATGTGTGCAATAATACATTCATTTCTTCTGCTCAAAACTTAAAGGCAATCTTTAAATTGTCTGGCAGATAAATTGTTATACTTAAAGACAATCGAAAAACTGCCGCACATCCATCTGAGAACTTTTTTAAACAAGTGTTAATAGGGTTTGAGTTCCAGAAACTGACTCTTACGTTCACCTCTGCTTCGGCTTGAACAATCTGCCAGACATTTCCAAATTCTTCCCAACGATATAATAAAACTTAAGAAAGAAAACGGCGCATTTATATTAGCCGTGTAAAACATCAAAATAGAATTAATAGACTTATTTATGAGTAGATTCATATAAGATTCCTATGAGTAAAAGTCTAACGTGTACCGATACTGAAAACAAACGAAGCGAGTGCATACTAGTACTTCTTGTTTCGTTTTCATTCCTTTTATTGCACTACTCGTACTACCAGTTATGAGATACTTTTCTGATTTTTTCACACAAAATAAAACATAAAATGGCGAATGTATCTGCATCATTAACTGGAAAATCACGTTTTTTGAGTTATGCCAGTCTGCCATCAACGGGAGAAAATCGAGAAAATATTTTTAAACCATCTACGGCGCATTTTCCAAAAAAAAAAAATTATTCCAATAATCGATGGGAAACGGTCGAAAAAACTGTTTCGAACGGAGTCCGTAACCCCGAAAGAACCCATCACGGGGAAAAATTTGAGTACTGCTAAACATCACCATGTGCGTCCCGAGCTTGTTTTGGATTAATTTTTGCTAAAAATTACCGTTGATGACTGATAATAACGTTTAAGAAAAAAATTAAATAGAGCTCTTAATAAAAATCGACCAATTCAAAAGATATAAATAGAGCTTTCATAATAAGTTAATAAAATTATGTATAAGTCTTTTTGGAAAATATTGTGATTTTGTAAAAAAATATTGCTAATATTTTAGAAAAGTCATATCTCGAAAGTTAACCTTTATATCATGTGACACCCAATTTTTTGAAAATCTATCCACGAACATTCAACTATGTATTAAAAATTTTTTTAAAAATCTATATTCACTACTCCCAATAGCTGCATCTTCGTACTAAATGCTTTCAGAACTTGTCGCTCCTAAAATCTGTCACTGTAGGTCCGGCAATTCTGGACCTTATCCTAAATCTGATCCTATGTTATAGTTGTATTAAAATAATTGAAAATTAATGTAATTTTCTTCCTTTCATTGCAGTTGCGATTTTGGTGCAGGCAGACAAAGATATACGTAAACTATAGAGGTAAATAAAAATTAATTATTGAAGAAAATCTCCTTAAAGTTGACTTTCCAAAACCTTTTACATTTTACAAAAAAAAAGGGATTCAATGAAAACTTTATGACAAATAAAATTAAAAACAATAATTTTCTAGTGTTCTTGTAAAAGAAAGTTTTTTTTTAAACATTTTGTCTGAATCCAGACACAATTCATTGTATTACGGTATATGTAGATAAATAATGAACCAAACAACGAATCTAAGTACCACCAGCATAATTATTTTTTATTTGATTTAGAAAAACTAGCATTTCTTCTAACAACAAAACAAACACTAAAATCCTGGTGTACAATTTTGTTTGTTTGTTTTTTTTTCCAACATTTGAAAATGTGGTTTAGAGGAAAAAATTTCACTTTTCTGCAAAATCTTGAACTGCCATAAAATGCAAACATTTTGCGAACACTTGAAAACGCATAGCAACGTTGCAAGACACAAACGCTAATAAGTGCACTTTAAGGTAAAAAAAAACGCAGAAAACAAAAATAAAACAGCAACAGCAAGAAATAGTTGGCAACGCACAAAAATATGCACATTGCTAGAGGCATGCGACATGCCTCAAAACGGCTAAAACTTACGAGTATTCGTAATGAAAACGTACTCGTATGTACGCATATACAAATGTGCAGCACTGTTTGCAATTGCAGTTGTTGTTGTTGTTGTTGTTGACTTTTTTCTCTATTCATTATTTTTTATTTTATTTTCTTAATATTTTACCCTTCTTTGGTACATAAACAAGTCAGCGTTAAGCTTTCCTTAGCTTGTCGGCTTGAATATCCGCTACTGAGCTTTGCACTTATAGCGTTAAATCTGCAAAGAGTGCATGGATTAATAACGCATTTCCAAGCACATACTGTCAAAGAGTGCGCAGTAATAAAAAGTACGCATATGTAGAGGTATAATTTGTGTATATATCTTTCTTTATTTTTCGCCAGCAACGCAGGCGAAGAGTACGCACATGCAAAGAGTACTCATAAGTAATTGAAATTGAATAAAAATTGCAATTTTTGTACATATTTAAACATAAGACTACGTAAGTGAAGAGTACGCACAATTTAAAAGTACGTCCTACCAAAAGCAAAGCGTACGCTTAGTCACAAAGTGTTTTTTTTTCAAAATCTTCTTGCAATTATGTATGCAAGGGACTGAGAGAAAAAAAATATTAAGTGCGTACTCTTTGCGTAATTTACCCTATGTACTGTTTTCCATTTGCTATCGTTTTCTGTAACTCAATCTCTGTTAAATATGAAAAAATTCGCACTCACAGCATATTGCAATAAAGCCTGCATCAGCTTGGCTATCGTCATCAACATCAACATCATCATCGTCAACGTCTAATGTTGCGCATGCGTTGTTGCAGCAACATCTTGTGTGTTTGTGCCAATGTACGAGTATGTGTTCGAGTACACGTTGCTGCTTTGCATTCTTCAAAATAATTTCTCTTGAGTGCGCATTGAAACGTAACGTTTGTGCATACGAACGTCCTTCACAGCCGTCCTCTTAAGTTTCGCTGCCGTTACCCGCCCAAACCCCCACGACAACACACCACACACACAAACTGCACTCTCCAACCAAGTGAAAAAATAATAGCAACCATGATGTTTGTTGTTGTTAATGTTGCTATGCGTCTTCAACAGATGTTGCACATTTTCTGGAATTTGCAATTTGATGCATTGCCAGACGACGTACAGTACAGAGACCGACCGACCGGGCCAGTTGGAGGGATTCGCATGATCGCCAATTTGTTATGAGGTAGTAAAAGGTTACTGAGTTGAAGCCGTAGGTGAAGGGGGCGGCAACTGGAGGTAAAGACTAACAACAAAAGTAACAAAAAACCATTTGGCCTGTGTTTGATCGATCGATCCGTTGGTCGATCGTTCGGTCAGCCGTTCGATTGCTTGGTCGCTTGGTTGTTCATACTCTAATGTTACGCCTTTAAATGCTCTGCTATTGAGTTCAGTTCATTTACACGAACGAACTTCAGTGATCGCAATTGATTGTTGATTACCATAGTTCGTAAGAAAAAAAAAATTTGATCTCTCTGTGCTATTTCAGTTATGCGTAGGAACGCGGGTGGGTTTACCATATTTTTCTCTGACATTTGATATGTGAAGAATGTCAAGATTTTCTCTTTTTTCTTTCTCCATATTGTAGGTTGAGGGGGTACGTACAGTTCGAAATGCCTATCAGTTACGATCGCTGTATTTAATTTTTTTTTTATTTCGATTAAGAAATCTCTTTGAACGTGTTATATGCAATGTTTTCTTAAGTTTTATGATTAACTATCGTTGGAACTTAATACATCTTTGCAGCAATTTCTGAAAAGTCTGTCTTACTAGATTTAAGCCCATTTAGCTATACTTAATTAAAGCTGTTTAAGGGGCTCATAATGAAGATTCGCACTTGAAAATAAAATAACATTTAAAGCGCGAATTTCTTGAAAATTGAGGCATCTTTGACTTTAAAAGCTAAGACCTTCAGTAATAATAAGCTAGAAACGCTGCGTCTCACAATGTTCTTAATAGAAATTTCCCCTTTTCTGTAACAAGTGTTGGCGTAACAAAAGATTACACCTTAGGGAGCTTATCCCCCGCAAATATTGGCGTTTTGAGTAAAATATGCGTCCGACTAACTCTTCTGGGGAGCAGCCAGCCTAGAGCTCCATCTGGTTGCGCCAATGTGTCGTTGTTCATCAGCAGAATTAATGATAATTATTATAATGCAAAACAAATTTTCGTAATATGAAAAAAGTGTTTTCAAGGTCATTTGGAAATCAAAAACTTTTCTTTCAAATACACATGTTTTACATTTTCTCAACTCAACAAGAGAAATTCAAGAGAACATAACCTTAAAACTTAAAAACCAGCACATAGCCTATAAAACTAATTATTTTTTTATGTTTGTTAATTTATTTCAATTTTGTTAACTTTATTTTATTAAGAGCCAATGCTATTGAAGCGTTTAATTCACATTATTCTTCAATTCATTTCAAATCAATACAACAACGAGAGAAAAGCAATAATTCTGCCAACAATAACAATAAAAACTACAAAAATTTTAACTTAACAAATAACCATTACTACTGCATGAATGGCAAATTGAACATAAAAAAATTTAAAAAAAATGACCCACTTTCCAGAAAGAACCAAGCAACAACTATTCGAATCGTCGGGCCCATCGAAGCGTATAAACCTCAAATGAAGACTCAAATAACACAAGAACAACAACAACAGCAACGAAAATAAAACATAAAATGCGCGTAATTCCCAATAATAATAATAATAATAATAACAATAATGGTTTCAAGAACATACAGCAATAAATAAATAATAAAAATAAAATAAAATTAAAATGGCATACGTTTAGCTTTTATTGTTCCTTTTTTTTTTGTTGTAAACATTATTTTTAATATTGAAAAACAATAAAAAAAAAATAAATTATTTTTTCAAAGAAATCGTATGAAATGAGAGAGAGACACTTAAGAATTCGAATACTTTGCAGTTACGGAATTATGGTGCTGTATTCTTTTTTTTTGGCAAAAAAAAAAAAACTCAGACGTGTTTGACCTACCCTTTATTGTTATTGCAAAGTTTTTTGGTGAAAAAATTAAATGTTTGGCCTTTTTTTGTTCATATTTAGTATTTAAAATTTATGATATGTCGAAATCTTTACTGGCGGGTATAAAAGAAAACCTATATCTACTGGCTGAAACAAAACGCAAATAAACAGGAGCAACAACAAGGATCAATGAAGAGGACAAGATATCTTCGATATCTTCTATAATATGAACTGTCAGAAAAATAAGATTCAAAACAGCTGACAAAGCTTAAGTAAAATGCAAGTTTCTGCATTATTTACATTCAGCTTATATGCAGTCAACTTGCCCATCACAGTCAAAAATTCAATTTCTTTTTATTTACGAGCTTGAGCAGGTTTTTTATAAAAATTATAGCCCCTATTTAACATGACTTTTACAGTTTCTTTTCATATCTTATACCTATGGGTGCCATTAATGTTCTAATCTGTATAAAATCAAAGATAAAAACTTTTGAAATCATAAAATTTGATGTTGTTGATTTTTAATCTTATGTCATTAAATTTTTAAATATTTTTTTTATATTGTTTTTAGTGCTACTTTTTTAAATGCACTTATGAGTTTTTATGATTCAGTTGCATTTTTCTCATGTTATTGGACTTTGTGGTTTAGTCTTTTCACAAAATCCGGCAAGCAGTATTTGGATATAACAACAACAACGAGAGTATTAACAATTGCATTTGGGTCAGTTTAATTTCAGCACATATGGGCTGGGTCTTTTACGGTTCATTTAATTAGTAAAATGTAAGTGCTTAAAAGCATTAAATTGATTTTCTAGACGAAAATAGTTAATAATGTTAAAATACACTTTAAATTTATAAATTTCACTGCGCTCTAAAAGTTGCTAATTGGCTGTTAAGTAAAGAGATTTTATTTATATAAAATCGATAGATAATTATGTTAAAGATGTAGAATGTACGACAAAAATTATGGTAACCCTACAGGGTGTCCCATTTTAACTTACACAGCTGAATAAGTCAAAAGTCAAGTTAAAATTCAAGGTGACCCCTGAAGGTCATTTCAAGGTCGATATTCCGCTTGGTGCAGAAAAGCTTGTAATCATTGGCTTTTCTGCACCAAGCGGGAATTCGACCTTGAAATGACCTTCAGGGATCACTTTGACCTCTAACATGAATACCTATCTGAACGTAGAATTTTGTGCTCTTCCGGAATCCGAGGTCAAAAATAGGGGCTTTCATTTGAAATCCTTCATTCTTCAAATAACCTTTGAATCACTTGCAATTTTTGACTTATTCAGCTGTGTAAGTTAAAATGGCACACCCTGTATAAGTTGTTCCTAGATTTGGGTAAAGATAACACAGTTTTTATTAAAAAGAGAAAAAACCACAGCAATGAACTCAGATTGACATTGGAAACTGATTTCAAGATCAAAGGCAAGGTCACTGTTGTTTGACACCCAGAGACCTTATAACTTTTCACTAAACCTTAGTTCTCGAAATATTGACATGGGGAAACTAAAATGGAACACACTGTTTTGGAAATGCTTCTGTTACAACATTTGAGAATTTTGTTTCTCTAAACACAAAAAAGTTGCAACATCACTTATCTTCGTATCGATATTATATACAGTAGAACCTCTGTAAGTCGAACTTGAAGGGAGACGCCAAAAAATTCGAGTTATGGAGTTTTCGACTTATGAAAGACTTCGAATTCGACAGTAAAGAAACTTCGCTAAAGTACAAATGAAATTACGTGTCCATAAACTCCTTTATAATTCCATAAAATTGGTAGGTTTTTACATTGATTTCTAAGAAACAATGATGTCGGCATATTCTTAAAGTCGGTATGTTATTTTTCTTCGAGCTAGGTAATTCGTTTCAAATAATCGAGTTCTAAAGGTTGTAAAATCAAACATTGATGTTCGAGATGCAGAAGTCAAATTTATTTTTTCGAGCTATAGAGGGAAAATATGTACTGAATTAACTTGCAGGGGACTCACTAATTATTTCGACTTATAGAGGGGTCAGATTTCGAGCAATGGAGGTTTTAGGGTTTTCGAGTTTGGGAGGTTTTCGAGTTATCGAGGTTCGACTTAATATCCGTCAGGCAAATCCGCTCACTAATGTTATCTTAAACCAGTGGTTCTTCCGCTTTAATACAGTTAAATTTGGTGCAAAGAGACTTTGAATAGCGTGCTTAAAACTTACACTTTGCTAAATATCATTTAAATTAGCCGAGACTGTGCCGGTTTCTTCTAGACCTTTAAGTTTTGATAAACAAAATACTTATTTCTTAAGCAAGAACCAAGCGTGCTTGAGTAGTTAAATAAATGCTTTTCATAAGCACATTCCTCATATACCACGTTTCTTTTAGCTATGGCTAATTATTGTGAAATTATAGTTTGTTAACAGAACGTGACGTTTTTTAAAAAAAAATAAAAACAAATAAAAGAAAAACAAAAAAAAAAACTCCAGAAAAGTAAACTTTATCGGAATAATAATTTTGTAGTTTTGATATTTAAGTGCGTTCTGAGAATTTCATATCTTTTTGCAACGATTTAAGCCAAGTTAACAATTGTGCAAAATTTCCTATTTCTTAGTTTTGTAAAACTATATGGTATACCGGTAATGGCATAACAAAAAAAAAAAAACAATTGTGTATATATTTATTTAACATTGAACGGTCGGTCGGTGCGTTGGTCAGTTGGTGTTGTTTACTTTCTTATCACTGCATAGTCACGAGCGGTATTTTGTTTTCTTCTGGTGCTAATAACTTCTTGGAAATTTGCTTTAATATTCAGAGTGTTTGGTTACACTTTGAGTATCTTATCAGTGCATTATTCAGATACGTGCTATAGTGTAGGTGTTGAAATTTTTATTGCAATTCGCAAATGGAAGAAGTGATAAGGCAGTAGATTATAAAGAAAGTTTCAAAAAACATTCCAAATGATACATTCGGTAAATAAGTCAAATTTAGTTTTATGCAGCCAATAATATTTTTTGAAAATGATTAAAATGTTCCAACTTTTTTATTGAACATTAAACTAATTTGTCACATTCTTTAATAGGAATCTTTGGTGAAAATTAATTTTGTCACAACATTTCCATTAGAAATGTCGCCTGCTAAAAACTCATCAAACATTAGCGTTAGAACACGTACATAAATTAAGATTTTTCAATATATTCGTTTATGGTCTTGTACCCACAACAAAATGTCAAACATATCATGATAATAAAAAACTAAGCGCATAATAAATAAAGCAATTTATTTGCATTTTTGCAAGCAATTGAAATTAATTTAGAAATAAACTGAAATGCGTAAAAATTAATAAAAAAAAAATAGCAAAAGCGATAAACTGAGCAAAACTGTAATAAATTAAAGAAAAAAGATTCTACTGGCGCCTCAAATGCGCCATAAAAAAAATCATTTTTTATTTTCAAAATGTAACCGAAACGAAAACGTTTGCTTGCACGCAGCAAAGAAATTCCGACGACAATTTAAAAAAAAATATCATAGATATTTTTATCTAAATTTGACTTGCACGCGTAAATGCGATAGTGAGACAGCAAAAAGGAACATAAGCCAATGAACGCCAGCCTAGCGGCGTTTACAAAAAAAGTTTCACAACAAAATTAAGGTTTTTGTCAAATTGTCATGTTAGTGTCAATGAAAATTGATCATCAAGCTTATCGCTTGTGATAATGTGATATGTTGCTCGCAATAATCATGAATATCTGGCAACTCATCCCATCAATTTCAATTGTTATGAGCGAACGCTTGAGAGACAACGAACGCAAAGTGTAAAGCCTTGGTACTGGGCGCATCGTTATTTCCCATAATTAAATGTTCACGGCAACAGCGATAGCGACATCTTGAAGATGCTGTTGCTGCTGCTGATCATGATAAGATACAAATTAAAATTTAAGCTGTCAACCAAAATAGCCAGCAACAGAATACTATTTTTATGCTTTTGAGGAATTTTTACGTAGCATATGCTACATTCGTGCGAGTTCGAGTCTGCAGCGCAGCGTGTGCGCCTAGAATTTGGGTAAAAAAAAATAACATCAAAAATGCACACGAGAACGCAATAATTAAAATTTGAAAATTCAAATTACAACGAAAAGTTGTGACAGTTTTTTCGCTATAAAAAATATAAAATAATGTAATTAAGAATTCAGAAATTATAAAAACGATAAAAAATCATACTATTCTAGTAACATATGGAAATAATTTTTAATCTTTTACTTATTAGCGTCTGCTTATGCTACTTTCTCATAAAGCACATCAATTTATTTAAGCAGTTAATGCGTCTGCCTGCTGCATTTTTTATTCAAGCACTCTGATGCATAAGATAAATTGCCATTGCAGCCGCTTTAGACATTAATTTAGCAAAGACTGTTAAGAGCTTTAAAGAGGTAGCTAAATTGCTGTAATATACTTTTTTGCATATATTGATTAAAGACAGATAAGTGACATACATTTTTGCAATATTAGCTACGCCTGCCTTCCTTTAATTAATCACTCACAAAAATCAAAAAAAAATTATAGTGATGTCCTTACAAAAAATAACAGCTAAAGACGATCTTTGGTCACAAGGCAAAGCAACATAAGTTCTGTGGCAGACCATCTAAAATAATGACTATAACATGATTTTTTTTTTGATGATATAAAGTTAATAAATGTAAACTGACAAACATTTTTCACGCAATATTTTTCAAAGGCAGACCATTAAAAATTAACTTACACACGTCTGCCACTCGATTAAAATATCTTACTTGTAAAAATCAATACATACATATATGGTGGCATATATTTCTAACAAATATCTTATAGTAGCAAACTAATTTAAATGTTGAAGATTATGTGTAAAAAAACTATAAAATTTATTATTTTAACATGAACAATTGACGAAAATTCGACTTTTTATGGCTGCTACATATTCATGAAATCAATAAATAGTTTTGTAATATTTTTTTAAAATTTTTTAAATAAAAACTAGATTAACATAAATGCAAACTAATAAATTCATTAGCCATAATCCATTTATTTGTCATTTTTATATTCAGAAAAAAATACAAATTCAAATGTTTCATCTCTCTAAATAAAAGCAACAGCAGTAGCATCATATTAAAAAGATATGAGTCAGTTCAAAAATTCTGTGTGTTTTGTATGCAAAAGTGGACCCAGACCCAGTCATCAAAAGTATGAACAAAACAACACGCAAGACCACAGCCACGTCAGTCGTCACAATGCGACGCGGAGGCTCACAAATACCTGTTTTAAATTGTCAAAATTAATAATGAAATGAATCTAAATATGCTAGGGATTAAAAATACAATTTTAAAAAAAAATATTTAAAAAAGATGACTCGTAGCAGTAGCAGCAGCAGCAACAGCAAAAAATGTCAATATATTTTCATTTAATGTTTTTTCCTGCTATTCTCGTGAAAACAAGCAAAGAATCTTAAAAATCCGAAACAGAAACAAAACTCTTGAACAAACTATAAAACTTGTACAAGCTGACGGTTTTTTTTTTCTTTTAAAAAACAACACTAAAATACGAATGATAAAAAAAATTAATTCTAAAAAAAAAATTTGTTTTTTTTTTGCTTTCAATACTGAAAATAGCATTATGGTGCGGCATCTGCATCAAATGCGCATACGTTATAGAGCTGCATTTAAGTTGGACAAACATCAGAGCTTTTTTTTGGCGCATAAATTTTGCCAATTTATGTTGATTACAAAGATGCTCAATAAATTGTTGTTTTTTTGTATATTCTTTCTTAAAGAAACTACCTAATATTTACTTTGAAAACATAAAATAAATTTCGGAAATTCTTATCTTGAAAGTTAAAATGCCATTAATGGTGTAACCTTTCTGGGAACAATTTCGATTTGATACAGCTCGCTTAACTTAGTTATCTTCTGTGTATAGTTCATTAAGGTTAATTAATTGCGAACTTTTGGGTTATCGTGTGATTTTGCACGTATTTTTTTTCTTAACTACCTTAGGTGCTTTCTTTGCCGAACACGATTTTTATTTTTTACTCCGGGGAGCATTTGTAGCACATTCTCACATTCGAAACTATTCGCTTTTTAGGCGTGTAAAAATTATATTCTTAAGAACCGTTTTCCAAATAAAGTTCACATCAGATTAATAAAAGAAAAAACGGGTTAAAGCTAGTCATACTACATACATAGTTTCATCACTTCGAAAATGGTATCATCAGTGACCTTTAAGCCGATTAGTGAGAATTCCTAAGCCTGATCTATTTCACTTTTTGCATAGCTATGTTGAGAACCCAAGCAACAAGAGAAACAAAGCAAAGCAAAAACTCTTGTCCCTGTTGTGTGTCTTTGTTTTTGTAGTTCATTCGATACTTACCACTTACCTTGTTGTTATTTTCTTATGGTGTTTCGAAACAGAAAATAATTTATAATTATTTTACTGAGCTTACTGTTCAGTACAGTATAAAATACAACAAGGAAAAAGGTCTAACGCTAGTCATACTAGTTTCATCTACATATTGCTAAAAGCTATCATCAGTGACCTTAAAGCTGATTAGTAAAAAATTCTAAGTCCGCATCATTTGTGTCACAGAAATGTTTGCATTATTTCATTATTGAGGTTTAAATATGTGTTTTTTTTTTTGGTTTTTCGCACTTTTTCTTAATTTGAGGAAAAAATTTATTCTGACACTGACCGTAAAATCAGGCCCTGATTTAACTTACAGGCACACTAGGCCAGTGCCTAGGGCGGCAAATATTGGGAAATCTGAAATTTTTTTTAAATTGTTTTAACTGTGGTAATGCATTTTAGTGATGGTGAGAGTTACACAAGGGAAAAAAATGCGAATACTTAGAATATCGCCCCCTTAACTACCTAAAATATTGTTGACAAGTAAAAAAAAAAACATATTAAACTATTTTGTTGTTTATATTCACCAGTGAAGAAGAGCGGCAATTTGTGAACGGCCTAAGGGCGGTAAATTTCTAAATCCGGGCCTGCGTATAATAAATAGTTAATGAGTGCGAATTCAATTTTTGAATTGCATTCAGCAACAAATTAAATTACTGTAGATTAATTACCTTTATAGAAATGTAAATTTTTTTCTTAAACGGAAAATTTCATTTATAGTTTTCATTAAGGCCATACCTTCAAATTTCTCAAATTTACAGCTATAATTTGTTTGTTTTTTATTTTTTATTTATTTGTTAAAACTTTCTATTACTTTGTTAATTCTCATAACTCGTTAATCATATGTTTGTTGCATATTTTTTTGAAAAACCTTCAACGGTTTAAAATATTTCAAAGAAATAAGAGGTTCTTACAAAGTTTGTTTTCTTTTCACAGGCTTCTATAGTACGGGCATACGTATAGACAGCGGAAACATTGAACAAGCGTAGCTTTAACTTTTTATTGTTTGTTGTTATTGTTATTGTTGTTAGTATTTTTTCGTAAATATACCAATTCTTGGAATAAGAGTCGTCTCTTTACAACGTGCTTAAGTCTGATGTTCTTGATGTCATTTTAATTTTCAATGGTGTTACTATGTTGTTTGGTTTAGTTCGGTTTAACTTGACCACGATTTTTCTTGAGATTTTCTTGTCTTTTATCATACTCGTATGCATGTGATTGTTGCAAGTTGTGACAATTGTTGTTGACATTTCGTTCTGGTTTTTTTCTACTTCTTCTTTTGTCTATTTTTCTTTAATTTTCTCTACTTTTGAAAAAGTTTTGGTTTAAAAGAGTTGTGACAGCATTTTCTCTGCGCTTGTTGTTCTTCGTGTCTTTTAATTCTTTCATTTTTAAAATGTAGCACAGTTTTAAATTATAGTATGTGACAGAAGAGCCAATGATAAAGTTAAAACCATATGACAATAATTAGCCTTTATTTTACTTTCTATTGATATTTTTTTGTTTTTTACTTTCTGTTGCTTTTAAGTTACAAAAACGTGCATTTATTTTGTTTGGACAAAAGTTGAATTAACTTTATTTGTTTCCATTACAATATGCTGACATAAAGAACGTTTTAATTATGTAGCGAAAGTTAATTGCAGCATTTTTGAAAGCGTTTTAGATGGTTATGGAAGTGTGAAGATTAGTGAATCTATTAAAAATTCTCCATTTCAGTTACATTCAATTTGCGTTAGATTTTATATTCTCAAAGCATTGAAACTTTTATTCGGAAAGAATGTAGAAGTAAATAACTATAATGTAAAAAATT
The DNA here is from genome assembly GCA_963662105.1 of Meiosimyza platycephala. NCBI lineage: Eukaryota > Metazoa > Arthropoda > Insecta > Diptera > Lauxaniidae > Meiosimyza > Meiosimyza platycephala. Next base: position 683,845 of record OY759209.1, read on the forward strand.
ATTTAATTTTCCAAAGTAAGAAAATTTCCCACTTGATAAATTTTTGTTTCTTATGAAAAATGTTGTTTTAAATAAAAATTACAAATAAGAAATAATTTGTTACATATTTTTTATGTAGCTTAAAGATATTTAACAGAAATCCTGATTTATGTAAATATCTCTGAAAAATGTTTCAAAATGTTGTTTTTAATTGATATTATGTAAAAAGTTTTAAATTTCCCATGGTAGAAAAAACTTCCTTTTTTCCTTTTGTAGCTTTAGCTACAGAAAAACAATATTTTTAAATTTTTAAAAAAAAATTTTTAGCTTTAGCTACAGAAAAACAGTATTTCTTAATTTTTAACAAAAAAACAGTTGGAGAAAACTTAATAACGTATTTTTAAATTTTTTTTTTATAAATATAAATGAAATAAAGCTTAGTATTTAAGAGTAAACAGCAAATAATTGATATTTTGAATTTTTTAAAATTGAAAAGAAATTGCATAGAGCAGTATGCTTTAAAGAAATTATAAATTAAACAGTAATTCAGCAATATTTTTCTAACAGGTACGAATTCAAAGCAATGCGGCCTTGATTTTTTAAAAACATATGGTTAAAATAAAATTCCTGTGATAGGAAAAATTTTCAATATTTTTGGAAATATATTTGCGTGCCTGAAATGGAAGATATTTCAACTCAAAAACATTTCTGAATTTCTCACAAAAAAAAAACAATTTTGTTGTTGTAGCGATATTCCAAGAAAACTTGTACTTAAATTATTAAAATTAATTATATTTATTTTTTTTTCACCGGTACATACCAATTTCCCTATATAAATCAGAAATTAAGCAGTAATTCTGCAATATACCTCTAATCTATGGAAATTTCACAGAAATTTTTTATTAAAATGTATTGAGAAGTAGGTTAAAATTGATAATACAGAAAAAATTTACAATATCACGTGATAATAAAAATTTCCCTTTTTTGGGATTTTTTTTCTTACACATGAAAAGCAAAATTTCCAATTGCAGCTAAGGAAAGGAGGTATATACAAAGTTCTACTTTTTTCTTAGAGCCGTCATAATAGATATTCAAAAATAAGTGCTATATAAAACTTTTTTGGAGTGTCAATGATTTCTTTTGGTCGCATACATACATACAAATTTCCCCAACCCAAATTTAAATATTGATTAATGCTTTTCATAAAACATATTAAATATTCTACAGACACAATTACAACCTGTTCTGTAAAATCCATAAAATATACTTTAGCTTATTGGGACTATTAAAAGCTTTTTAAAATTTCAATGCACGTGAACAATTAAATATGAAAACTGAAGAAATTCCCTAAGCAAACTGTTTCGTTTAATAGCCGCTTGTTTGACAAATTTTTATTCGTATTCTGTATTGCTATTGAATACTTTCACGCTTAATTTGTCACATTCATATGCACGACTCATAAATAATTTCACTAAATAATATCTTTTAATATAAAGATAGCAATAATAATAATAATAATAATAAAAATAAAAAAATTAAAGCCAAATTTGTTCGTGTAGTAATGAAAAGGTCGTCACATCGCGCTTGACATTTATTTAGATAAGGGGTTTATTTAGTGCTTTCGTCAAATTTCTGTATATTTTTTTTAGCTGTTGTTGTTTTTTCTCAATATTTTAAACCTTTGTACATAGTTCAATCGATTATTTCTGTTAACAACTTAATTTAAATGTTTATTGACATAAATTAGTGCTATTGTTAATATTTATTTTGAAGATAATGTCAGCGAACGTTTTTAGTAACACAAATGTTGATTTTGTAATTTATGTACTCTGTACATATGTAATTTTGTTGATGAAATTCATTCAGTGGCGCCAATTTATTTTACTTCAGTTGAGTTTAAGAAATATATTGCTTCTCAGGCTTGGGAAATTTTTGGCGTTTGTAAGCGTAAGCTACTTAATATTATGTAAGTTGTTAGTTATAACTGAAAAAATATAAACAGCGTGTAATGTTCGTGTAATGGGTAAATGATATTTGAGCAAGTTGTTGAAATTAAGTACACACTCCATTACTTTTTTTGAAGGAATTGTTTGCACTGTTTGAGCAATTGGAAATTTTTTAATTAACGAAAAGTGGCTTCTTCTGCAACTCTTTTTCAGTGCTTCTTCAGAACTTAAAGGAATATAAAATATTGAAATTTTTGCAAAAATGGTTTGTTGCTCAAAAATAAAATAAAAATCATGCAAAGACAACAAAAAAGAGCATAAAAATATGTTAAAATAATAGAATTTATTAAGAAGTCTTACAATATGCGCTACCACGACTCAACACTTAGGTATGCCGCCGCGTACTCTAGTGGTTATAAGACACAATAATAATGATGATGATGCTAACGATGATGATGATGATGATGCTGATGTGACTATGATTATGTTGATACGAGTAGAATTATGATGGCAATATAATGATGCTGGTGGTGCTGGTGATGACGGTAATTTTTATTTTGTTGTTTTTGCCACTGTCTAGGGTCATAAATCTATTGTCACTGAAGAAGAGTTGAAGAAATACATAAAACAAAAACCACAAATTCCAATGACAAAAGACACTTCACTAAATTTTGTATAAGAAAAATTGATGTGAGTTATGTAAAAAAAGGCTGCAAAATAAAATTTTGGTTTATGGCTAGAAGAAATGCTGTAACGAAAATGTGTTGACAAAAATACACAGAAAAAATCATTTTTGCTTATAACAATTTCACTGAAATAGTATTACTTTAGAACTTGAAATTTAAAGTTAAATCGAACCCTAAGTTAAAAACTATCGGAAACTAACATGAGAGTGACAAGTCCAAAAAATTGTTGTCTGAAGAATTTTTATAAAAACCGCTCAACAATAAATAAATTATTTGGCCAAAATTTCAGAGAAAATAACGCAAAAGTTGTCAAAACAAAAAATATTCTGTACAATAGCGTTATTCCCATTACAAAAATTGCGCAAAAATCAAAAAAAATTCTGATAATTTTATCTAAAACTCCGCCTATATCCTAATATTATATGACAAAAATGTACCTAATAGATTATTTTTTTTGTGTAGCTAACAAATTAAAAAAACATTTTCGTTGTTTCCTTTGGAAAGTGGGCCTAAAATGACTTGTTATTCTCTGTCTTTCGCTTTGCCAGATACTGTTTCTCTTTAATTTGCAGTTACCCGAGAATTTGTTGTTTGTTTTCCAAGTAAATTAAAAGTGGTAACACCAACATCAGCAACAAATAACAATAAAAATAACATCAACAGCGACTGCCATAACAGATATCAAAATAATAGAATTTAGAAATTCCCACGCGGTTATGATACAACACTCCACTACTCGTTCCCCCCTTTCATTACTGCTGCTCTTCACAAAAAAAAAAAAACATAAAAAAAAAGAGAAAAACAAAATCCCTTTTTTTTGCCACTTTTGTGAAGACCGGTAGCTTGCAACTGGGGCGGCAGTCATTACATTTTGTTCAGTGGGGAATGCCTTTGCTCAAGTGCTGTTTAGCTGGAATTTATTTCATTGTTTGCTGGTGTTTTTTTTTTTAGTTTATTGTTGTTGCAATACACAGTAAAGCTTAGAATTTTAAAACTTTTTTTTCTTAGCTATGTAAATTATTGAGCTTTTGAAATTTATTTGGCTTAAAGGAAGTGGAAATTGATAATTAAAAAGAAAATAAATTATTTGGATAAGAATAGGAAGAACATACATCAGTTTGAGCTTTGCAGTAAATATTAAAATTTTATAGTGAATAGTGAAATGGGCGAAACTGAAACGGAAATAATCATACAAATGATGAAACAATGAATATCATCTGTTAAATTCTACTGCAACGTCTTTCTTCAATACAATTCGATAGCATTTTAATACATTCGATATTCCCAATGATTTTTGATGTTAATTATTCCACCCGATTGGTGCCTTCTGATATACTTATCCATATAATCCGATACTTCTTTTAAGGAACATTTCCGAATTTTATGTGAAATTTGTAAAATTTTATAAGAAAAAATCTGTTTGCCAATTTTATTGATTTTACATGTTCAATATCTTTCAAACTAAAACCTTCAAGTGTAAAGTATGGCAAAATTAGGGTTGACATAATGTCACGCTCTCATACTAAATAGTTTAGCATCTCAGTTAAAACGTTTAAGTCTGTTCTTCACTATATATATAGTATGTTGCTAACAACATCATGAGTGTCAAAATGGCAAGCAGTCATTTTAATATATTTTTCTCTCTTTTTCTAGGTATGTACCACACTATGTATACTTCTTCGATTTAACAAAATCTTGGTATGTAAAATAACTAACTTAATTTCGTTAATTGTTTTTGAAAATATTTGAAATTCAAGAACAGCTTTCTCGCCACCACCCCCTTGGGAGTCAAAATTCAAATTGGCATACAAAGTTGAAATGGATGTGCATTTCTACGTTTCGTCGTATGTGTAAACCGAAAATTATAACAAAAAATAAGTTTCACCCTTCCATCGCCCCCTAGCACCCCTTTATTACCACTAGAAAGGGGGTCAAACTTCCATTTTCATGCAAAATTGAGATGGATGTGCATTTCTATGTTTTTTGGGGCCCTGAAACCGAAAATGACAACGAAAAATAAATTTGACCTTCCCATCACCACCTAGCACCCCCCTTTTTTTTCTTTTTTTTTCATGAAAATTCAAGTTTTAACCCCTTTCTAGAGGTAGTAAAGGGGCGCTTGGGGGTGATGGAAGGGTTAAACATATTTTTTGTTATCACTTTCGGTTTTAGCATGCGAAGAAACGTAGAAATGCACATCCATTTTAACTTTGCATGCCAATTTGAATTTCAACCCCCAAGGGAGTGATAAGGGGGTGGTAAGGGGGTGGTTGCGGAAAAACTGGCAATTGAAACCATTTTTGAAGGTTATATTCGGATTGAGCGACCTCGAAAATGTAGAGGGGTCCATCCTCTGGGTCACGAGATTTTTTTTTGTGTGCCTGTGTTATTCAACCGAAAATCCTTTCTTTGTTTACACATCAAAAATATTCCAATATCGTCTGAAATTGAACTCCATTACTGGTGACTCGGGCCAAATATGGACGATATTCGGTGCACTTAAGTGGATGCAATTGTCGCGGATGAACTCTCCATAGCCAATAATCTTCAGTTTTGCTTGTTAACGAAGTCATTTAATAGAAAATGCGATACATTACTCATTGTCAAATTGTGAATGAGTTTTCAATATTCTGAACAAGAGAATATTGAAATTGTAAAGTATAAACGAATCCAAGATAGTTCACAACCTTTGTTTCTTTTAATAAACTTTTCATAAATGATTTAAGCCCCTCAATTGTGAAGAGCTATGTAGTTCGATAAAACCAATCAAGTTGAAAGTATATTCAAATTAACTCTCGAAGTAAGCCCTAATATACCAGTAGTGCTTATGGCTACGGAAGTGATGTCGTATTTTTTCTAATGAATTACTGTTGAATCAGCTTTCCAATAAGAAAGTCACAATTGCTGCTGACATAAGCAACAAAGTATTTTAGTCGATTTGGTACATTTTTAGCCATGACTCGAAGCAAAAAATGGTACTAAAATTTATTTATAATATCAAACCTGTCAAATTCTTGAGTTTTTTTCTCTTTCACTCACTGAATTTTTGCTTCTTTGTCATTGCATTTGTCAGGGTCAAAACTGACTGACAAGAAAACAACGCCAAACTGTCATCATGTTTATAAATACCGCAATATGTTAAGACAAAACTTTATGAAGAGGCGACATTAAAACACAATAAATTTAAACAACAACAAAAGAAATAACTTATTAGCCAAAAGTTTTAAATGTTTTTTTCTCTTTCTATTTTTTTTTTTTGTGTAGCAAAACCACAATATAAAACAAAAATATATGAAATGTGCAAACATTTAAAATTCTTCTATTGTATAAGAAAAAAAACGCGTATTTCAACAATTCGACATTGAAAATAAAAAATGGAAGAAACTCAAAAAATAGAAATAAAACAAAAACTGTCGTTTTAAAAATTTTACATAAAAAAATAATTAAAATTTGAATTTAAAAATTAAGAAATATTGCGTTTTATAGTAAAATATGTTTCTTAAAAAAATATTAATTTTTCTAGATGGTTTCATTTTTATCAGCATTGAAGAATTTTTAAATAAATTATATTTTTAATTGATAAATGGTGAAAAATCATTTGTTTTTGGCGTCACCGCTGCCATTATTCCAAACGTATCAGCTGCTGCTGATCATAGATAAATTAATAAATCTGCATTTTTAATCTCTTGAATTGTTTAAATATAACAGAATACAAAAAAAAAACAACAACTTAAATCAGCGCTAATGTTTATATTCATTTCGGCCATAAAACGACGGTTTGGGAAAACATTTGAACTTGGGTTTTATGGGTTGATGTTGTTAATTAAATTCATTTTATGTCAGTTTATTTCAATAACATTTTTTTCATCGACAGTTAACATTTTGATAAATGAACCTTTCAAAGAAAATTGATGATTGAAGAATATTATTATTATTATTCTGTTTTTTTTTTCTTTTTTTTTCAATATTTTGTACTCGGCATAATTTAATAATTTCATTAGACCTTTCAAGTTCAAGTGCAATGTCGAACAAAAATTTTGATTGATCGATTCAATAGCAATGTTTGTGTTAAATTAAGGGCACATAACATTAGCGGAAGCTATATAATTTGATATTTAATTCATTTCCAAAAATTATTAAAATATTGAATTAATTTTTTTTATTAGATTTGAAAATGTGAGAGTATTAATATCAGTCCCATCTTCATTTATCTTGACCTTGTGCTCTACACAAATCAAAAGAGATAGTGTCAGGTCTCAGCTTTAACAAAAAAAAAACATACTTTTTTAGCGCAGTAATCAGTATAATCGTGTATGTAGCGGATTATGCTACCACGCCTTTTCTTCTTTTTTTAGTTTTTGTTCGTTTCTTATGAGCTAAAATCTAAAGAAATTCAAGCGACCTCTCCCTGCTTGTCCGCTTTTATATCCCGTACTTTAAAAAACATGCCTATTTTACGCCGATTTTTGAAAATTCAAATTCTTAAGACTACCTGGCACCTACCAAAAATTCAAAATTTTGCATCTTTCATACAAAAAATACTTCTTCTTCCGATATAAAATGACAAAGGTTACTACAACAAAAAGTGAATGTAATTAAAGAAGTAGGCGTGGCTATTATGTTTTGAGTGTCAAAAGTGGTATTCGCACCAGCCTCGTTAGTTCGTTATTCGTTACTTTTTCATATGCATATTGTTATTGTAAAATTATTGAACTGCCGGACTAACGAGTAACAAAGTAACTAGTTGGTTGGTAACATATCGATCAGCTGTTCATTCCGCAGCATTTGCAGTTTTACATTTTCATGTTTTTATTTATAAATTCGGTGTACTTTTCAGATTAAGAACTATAAATCAGCTCTTACTGTCAGGTTAACAAGAAAAAAATAAGGTCTTCCTAGTTAAAAGCTTTAACGAATTACCAACTGACGAATTATCAAACTAACGATGCCTGTGTGAATACCACTTATGCCTAAAAGTATTAAAACATTAAGCGTGTTTTATTTAACACTTTATGAAAAAAATGTAAACTAAAATTATGTTGCTTAAACTCAAGAACAAGAAATTTTCAAAGGAAAAAACAAAATACATTTTTAAAAATTGTAAAAGCTACTAATCAGCTATTCCTAAAGCAGATAAAAAATACAGCCTAAAGCAATGTAAACGACCCCTAGGTCAAACTGGTTCTTGCCGACTCCTCAACTGTCCAAGATTTTATATCAAAGAATTAATTCATAATTGAATAACATAGGGATTACGAGTCATAAGAATGGAAAACACAAATCAACAGAAGCTCTAAACATAAACCGATTAAATCTACGTCAAATTAATAGATATACTCATAGATAACAAATAAATAACAAAATGCAAATACAAAGGTGACTGCAAAGAACTCGCAAAAAATCTATGAAAAAATTCCTTCTTTAAAAATTTCGCAGTTAATAACGTTGAAATAAATGATGGGATAATAAACGCAGAAAATGTAATATGTACAAAGAATCGATCAACAAAGGCAAATAACACTTTGAGGTTATGAATCAACATTTTAAGGTTATGTCAAGCATCATATTTGTATGATGCAATTTTCATATAAAACAATTGTAATTAATGAATAATAGCAAATATTTGAAGTTGATTGTGTAAATAAAATTTAATTTTTGGTGCTTACTGTGAAAACTTCACATAATTTAAAGAATGGGTAAACTGCGTTTTATTTGCATAGCGAATTAAAATCGTTTTTTTTTTTGTTTGAGAATAATTTGCATGCTTAATTTATGTAATCAATATACGCATTGAAACAAAGCAAAAAAAAAATCTCATGAGAGAATATTGTAATTGCATCTACTTAATTAAATTACAATAATGATGATCATGCGAAAATTTCTTGTTCGATGCTGCCAGATGTTTATAATACGCTTGCTGATAATGCTGATCATGACAAAGGTGCGAATTACACACGCTGCTAAGCTTGATAATGAACAACACTTGAAACCACAATATGTAGTTAACAACAGCAATAACATGATCATGTTATCTAACATGATCATTGTATGTTGGTTGTATTGCTTGAAAATCAAGCAACAGCTGAAAATGCAGACGCATTGTGTGAATCGGTCGGTCGGTCGGTTGAATTGTTGAAATTTGAAAATTTTTAAGCAAATACATTCGAGTAAATTGCTTCATAAAAGATCGCCAGCAGTTAAGTAAAAGATGAAAACTTTACAGGCACAAAGCAAAGTAGATATTACACACAATCTGTACCATAAGTTCACGTAAGGTGCACTGAACTTTTCAATTAGACTACGTACCCTCGTATATTGTACAATGCAAGTAGTTGCACTAAAATTGAATCAAAATTGAACAATATTATTAAGTTGCTTTTGAAATTGTTTTCAGCTTTGTACGCTCGCATGTAGCAATAAAATTCTTTGCTGAAATGTAGCATTTGTTATGGTTAATGATGCGCAAAGCAAATGCAGCGCGTAGCACAAAAACATCTTATTTTCCGGCTATTTATTGAGAAATTGTGAAGACTTTTGGCAAGCTCAACAAGGTTAGGTAAAAGAAAATTTAATTTAATTTTTAGTGAAATTTTCATTCACTTAATGATTTCAAGAGACTGTAGCTTAGCAAAGCAACATGTTGTTTCTTCAGTAACTACATTTTTTCTCCACGGCAGCCATTAAATTGGCAATTGAAACGCCTTCAATCAAGAGCGAATTAAAAGATTTGCCGCCCTAGGTCATTGATATTTTAAAGTTTAGAACTTCCGGTTTACTCAGAAAGAAAAAAAAAGTTTTAATTTTTTTTTGCAAAAAAAACTTTTCATAAACTCCAATACCAAAACAAAAAGGTTCCCTTACATTATTAACAAACGGAAGTTGACAAAATTAGCTGTCGGTTTGTTGGAACCGCAAATGATCATCATCATATGGGAGGTCAAAGAAGCAGGGCAATTCAAAAAATTAAATAAAAGAGATAGCAACAGATGTGCGTAACTATCTACCTACCAACGAATTTGAACCAACTCTTATTTGTTGAGCACATTGAACGTTGAGGTTGAACGGTTTGTTGTGTGTGATTTGAAGCATACAAACATTGCCGTATTGTTTACCAAAGTTGGTGATCTATAGGCGATAATGATGTTCATCATCATCAACAACATTGGCAAAAAATGACAATAAAACAACAAAAATTGCCAAGAATGGTATGTGGTTTTACCATATGCTTGAAATAAAGCATTAATAACAGCGAGCGGCAACATGAAGATTAAAACCACAACAACAGCAGCAGCAAAAGCGTCACTCAATCTCTGCAAAACGGAACACTGAAATTCAAGATGTACTGTAGCAACGATCAACTTTATTGTTAGCTGTTATTTGCAAGAGCAAAAAAAAAGTAAATCTCTTGTAAAAATAACCGTAGTAGGCAAAAAATTAGAAAAAAATTGAATGTATAGTGTTACCATCTTGAATTTATATGGCGCAACAGACAAACTACGTTGGATGTGAAAAAATTCGCCAAACTTTATTAGATTTTGAGGGGTTCAACCCTCCCCCCATTTTTGGCTTCTTCATAATGCCATTGTAAACGTAATATCCTCGCAGCAGCATTGTTATATTATAGCAACAGCTTGGAATTTTTTTTTCATGACGCTACCAACTGCGCAACAATAGCAAACTGTGTCATGCTTGATCATCATGTGGAGCGATCGATTGCGCATCATTTGATCTTGGCGAGATATTTGATCACTTTTCAATTTGTTCACTCACGCAGTTGTTCACCTCGTTGTTTTTCAGCCACCCCCAGCCGCAGTCACAGCATTGTAGATCATCGTTTTTTTCTTTTAGTTTTGCCATCACGATCTTTTTTTTGTTTTTAGTATTTGCTTTGTTTCAAATGTGGGCTGCTGCTGCTGACTTTTTTTTGATGTTGCTGCTTCTCATGCTGCAACACATATCATAAATTTATTTAACTTGACATTAGATGAACTGCATTAACTACATTTTTATATGGATTCCAAGCGATGCTATCGGCGGACAGACAACCAACGACTTTGCTTAGTTTTGGCCACATTGATCAGCGCTAGTGCAATGTGATCCCACCATCAGCCGCCGCCGTTGCAGCAGCCAGTTGTTGTTGGCCGCCTACTCGTGTTGCGCTGTTGCTGTTGCTTGGCATAAGGAAAAAGTTGCTCCCGTTCATTGTTGATGTTGATTGCACATATGGCGCATATGTTCTTGCTGCTGCTGTTGTTGGGAAAATCACAAAAGAAAATCTTTCGTTTATTTTTAGATAGGAAAATTTATTACACGTTTAATGTACGTACGTGTGTGTGTGTGTAAGGAAGCGCAAGAAAAAAAGTGCCAACCTATTTTCTTGTAAAAGTTATTTTTATGATAAATATGTCAAATATGTTACCAATTTGTAATCGGCAAGAAATACATGTAGCCCATAGGAAGTTGGGCGTTATTTTTTTTTCTATAAATAATATATACATACTTTTGGCCTCGATATTCGAGGTAGTAAATTAATAATAAAATCTTGAAATATGCAAAGTAGGAAATTGAGTTCTTTGGGTATAGGCATTTCAAGATTTTGTGTCATTTTAGCGATTTCTGTTTTAGATAAATTTTTCCTGATTAAAAATTATTAATAGAAAGAAAAATCCATTAACCATTTGTGCGTGCTATGAAAGGTGAGACATTTTACAATTTACGATAAATTTGGTCAGGAATTGAACACGTAGTTGCACAGCTGATCTGTGGTTTCAGAACTTTCTACAAAAGTTCAATACAACATCGGCAACTCAGCTCGGATCTCGTTGAGTTGAGCTCTTGGACTATAATGATTGCAATTTCAATATAAAAAAAACTCATTCAGCCAATAGGAATAATAATAAAATTCTTCTTATAATAATTAAAACATTTGAGTTGAGTTAAATGATAATTTATATCGGGGAAAATGAAATCATAAACTTTTAAAGCAAATTACTATACAACTCGAAAGATCGTTGCCACAAAAAGTATATGCATTCTTTAATTGCCGGTTCAACTTTCAAATAAAAAAGTGCCAAATTTTTGATTAAATCAGCAAGAATTTATTATTCGCTTAATTTAACGTTTAAAAAATTAAAAAATTTAACGCCACAAAATTAAAAAATAAAAATTTCAATTCAATTTCAGCGATGCACATAAATTTCAAAGTGCGCGCCTGTGAATTCAGCGTGCAACAACAACTAACAAAAGAAACAACAACAACAACAAAAACAACTAAATATTTATTTTATGCGCTTTTGTAATTTTAAAAGTTGGCTGCCCTGAACTCGGAGCAATAACGGCAGCGACTAAAATTAAATTTACATGCAACACAAATTGATATTTTCATTAAATTGTATGCGTGCCGCTGCCGTTAGTGCATATATGCCTGTGTGCATTAGACTGTCCGTTATTTGCAAAATTTCTTTGGGGTCGACAAATGCGGTCAAGTAGGGGTACGGGGGAGTTTAGGCCTTTTCAGGCAAAAACTTTTTTGCTGAATATTATTTTTTCTTAAAACTTCATAAGACATAAATAAAATTTCTAACTCTTTTTTTTTTTTTGTAAGTGTACTAGCTTTCTAGTAATAAAATTATTGCAGAAAAAACGTTTAGTGCTCGATGATATGTTTTACTGGGCAATAATAAATTTTTTTAAGGTTAAAAGTTTTATTTTATCACACAAATAGCGTGCTACCGAGCACTTAACGTTAGTTGTTTTATTTATTTTTTCACACGAAAACTAGTAGACTTACAGAAAAAGCGATCAATCTTTTTGTCCACTACTTTGTGAGTTCTTTAGAAAAAAATTAAATGCACTGCAAAAAAATTGTGATTAATCTCTCTCTCTTTCCAGTATATTTTACTATTTATTTAAGACTAATAAACAAAAACTCTTACTACATTTGTTGTAGTTCTACTAGCTTTTGCGTAGAAAATAAATGTAATAAAAAGTTCAAGAGCACGCTATACTGGGCCGCAAAGTTTAAGTCAAAAATTTTATTTCATTTTTTTAAAAAATAACGGATAGTCTAATTCTGCATATGTGTGATTGTTGTATGTTAATTTTTAATATTTTTAACATTTTTTTCCCTCGTCGCTGAAAAGGATTTTCTGTTGGTCAAACGAAAACAACACCAACGCATTTTAATGTGATTTAACGGTGTTTTCTTTTTCGTGTGTGTTTTCTCAAGGTCTTAATTCGCTTAAATGTTCGAAGGTTAAATCGGTTTCAATTAATGTTGCGTATAAATTGAGGTCTTAGCATATCTACCTGCCTACTCGTACTTGTCTTAAATGAATAGGATATGCGATATTTTAAGTTTGGTGTCAAGTAATTTGTAGGATTTCAGAACTGGTTTTTTGAATGTACTCGCACTTTGTATGTAAATGTTGTGTGTCCATTTATTTTTATGACCTTCTCTGTCGATTTAGCAACATTTTTGTATAAGCTGATTTGATAATGATTGAGTGTTTATAAAATTTTGAAAACAACATTTGACACTTAGCCTTTTAAATATCAGTATCTTGTGCACTTTATGCCAAGGTCCTTACAATATAGATTTTGTCTAAAAAAGATAATTACTACTTTATATTTTTATATAAAGCTAAATGATAAAATGTTCAAAAAATTGAGTGGAGCTTAATTTTCTAAATTCGCATATCACGCCACGAGCTCAGACTCTCACCAGCTATCATTGATATTCTATTGATTTTAAATTTTTAAATTAGTTGAAATACTGTGAATAATATTCACTCTCAGAGGTGAATTCTGTTCCCCACTCCAAGCATAAAGTTTATCCATACAGTGTTAATTAAATGTGTTAAGAAGAAAACGAAAAGTAAAGGTTTGGTCCCATCACCGAAAACAAGTGAAATGTTGGTTCAGTGTGATTTTTAAAAAAACTTAAACCATTTTTGAAAGCCATACTCATTTTTGCAACTCTACAACAAAATGGGTTAAGTAGAAATCATATGGACATATGAACAAAAATAAAAAAAAACCTTAAATAAAACTTTAACTCAAAACTTGTTTCTTGATGTCTTCTGTTTTGATTTCAATATTCTTTAATTCAATTTTGCAGCGCCGCATGTTCAATTCAGCATTTAAGCGATTGTATGTTAAGTTCGGTGGCTTTTCGTATGAAAAAAAAAATGCAACTTCAACATCAAAGTTGAAGAAATAAAGGAAAAAACCACTTCACCTACGGGTTAGTCATGACCTTATTCTGTTTTTTTGTTTTTGTACAAGTTCTTTGCTGCTTTTTGCGTTTTTTTTTTTTTTTGCTTATGCCCTTTTGTTTTTTGGCTTTTTCTTTGGAACTTGCTCAACTTTTGGCTTAAAAGTTTTAACCGCATGTCGCCATTCAGCTAAATTCGGCATTATAACATATGTCAACTGTTTTGATCGATTTAAGCAAAATGTGATAAAAATTTCAAAAATTAAAAGTTACGAAAAAACAATAACAAAATTGAGAACTGTGTTATGTCATGGCTTATGCCGCCTTCGATTCTCGCATGATTGATATACCGATTTGTCGTATGCGCGATTTGTTCTCATGTATCATCTGAATTTACTGCTCGCAATCACTTCTTCTGTTGATTTTATTGAGTCTGTTGATTTAAATTACTTGAGTGATAGTTTGTTTTTTATATAATTTTATCATTAGGTAATTATTTAGGAATTTCTCTAATGTGCCATCATTAAAGTGAATTTATAGATAGAAGAAAAATCGCAATATTAAGCACTTAAAATAGAAATGATTTAATGTAGTCGGTCGTATGATGAAATCAACGTATAATTGCTTGTATATAGAATGAATGATGATGTTTTTTATTGTTTTTACTTTATTTGTTTCATTTTGAATCAAATGTTAATTTTTAGCAAAATGACCCAATTCTTTTAGCAATAATTACTCAACAAAATTTATAGTAATTGATTCAAAATGTTTTGCCGTTTTACAAAATGGTTTCTTTTAAGTTACATTCTGGTTTTTTGTTTTAATATGAATTAATTAAAATGCCGCAAATGTTATTATATGAAAGCAGTAAAAAATATACAGAATTGGCGTTAAATTTTTCCAATGATCTTTGTTTTATTGGCACAATGAGATTATGAAAAGCAACCACAATTCGGCCAATGTGTTTTTGGATAGCTATATTAAATAAATTTTCTCGAAAACCATCAATTTGCTGAAAAAGTTGTCATAATATATATAGTTCAAGAAATTCTCTACAAGAAATGTACCCATGATTTTATCTTGACATCAACCATGCTGCGCCGATTGTCTATTACCAAATGAGTGATTGACTGAAATTTGCCTTCAGTAATTTTGATTTGTATATTGCATTTTTTGTAATGCTGGTTAATGGATTATATAAGTACTATCTTCAATTTTCGAATATAGGCTGCAATCGCGAAATGAAAATTATCGGCCGGTACCTTAAAATGCCGGACAAATTAGTCAGATTGCAATTTGAAGTTTTTTACGATTGAAGTAAGCTTAAAAAATTTTATTTTCAATACTTTTCAGATTCAAAATTAATTTAAAATTAATTTGTATGTTAAAAATAAAATGGAGAAAAGTTAGTTCTACTTTTTATAAAATACTAAGCAAAGCTAAATGATTCATACCATATTGTTAAACGTTGATTTCGCATAAATGTTTCACACAAAAAAAAAATTTTTTTCACAAAAAATAACATTTCAAAACGTCCACATAAAAAAATGCATTAAAAAGTTTAGATTTTGCGTCATGCAGATTGAGCCATAAGTAATAATTTTCTTATATTAAATTATTAATAAAAAAACATGAAATCAATAGAAACTGGGTTAATTTTGTGAAAAATATTTTAAGAAAATCAAAAATCATGTCACAAGAATTAAATAAATTGTGTTATATTTCTTGTGGTTTTTATTATTTAAACTTTTTTTTATATTCGAGTGTTTTTTTAATTTTTTTTATTTATTTTAATAAAAAAATATTTGTTCTTGTTATTGTTGGTTTTGCCATAAATACACCTACGCGCAGACTTAGCGTAATTTGTACGTGTTGTTGTATGGCCGTTTTGTTTATTGCCGTCATTTTTGCTGTTCCTATTGCTGTTGCTGTTGTTGACGTTTACCGCTCGTTTTGTGCTTCGCTTTCTGCCATTTCTTTGGCATTGGCAATTTTTTTTTTTTGGTTTTTTTCTTAAGTTTATTCTGCTTGTTTTTGTTGATTTTAAACAAAATTCGTGCTTTTTTTTAATTTTCTTTGACGAAACACAGCAGCAATGGCAACATTGTCAGCAGCAAGAGAGGTACAATAACAATAACAGCATGAATGGGTGACTCACCACCAGGTTCTATAGAAATTTTCGATTTGTTTTCTCACTGTCGTTCTTTCGCTTGAACGATCAGTAGTTGGTCGATTTTATTGCCGGTTTTTTTTGAAGATGCGTAGTTTGGAAATGCAAATGAACAGGGTGCTGTTTACTTGCAAAAGTTTTTTTTGTTTGACTTTTGCTTTGTTGCTTTCTTTCTATTTCATATTTATAAAATTTAAATTGTGTAATTTTTATATCAGTGCTGCTAGCTGACATCACCTAAGAATAATTGTTATTAAACAAAAATATTCACAGCGTGATGTTTGTTGTTGTTAGTACTCAAAAGTATCATGTAGTGCCGAAAAGTCACAAGGTTACGAATGTTGTCGAGATATATCGAAAACTATTGGAAAGTTCGAAAAATGTTGAAAACACAAGCAAAAGTTGAAACAATCGAAGTATGTATATTGAAAAAGTCGAGAAATTTGGAAAAAGTTGAGAAATTTGGTAAAAGTCTAGGAAAGTTAAGTGTCAAAAATTTTGAAAACTTAAAAAAATATTTCACAAACTCCAAAATTTTGCAAAGTTAGAAACACGAGAAAAATTGAATAAGTCGAAAAAAGCTAAAAATTTTGAAGTAATTAAAAAAGTTTTTAAAACTATCGATTAGTAATGTAAATGTCGCCAAAAGTTGAAAAATTTGAAAATTCGATTAATTTTGAAAGAAATGAAAAATATCGAAGAAGGTGATAAATGCCGAATAATTTAAAAGTTGATGTAAGATATTGAAAAACGTTGGAAAAGTCACATAATGTTGAAAAACTCGGTTAAATTTTCGTATAAACTTTATGTCATACCTATCATTAAAGATGCTACCACTACAAAAATTATCCTTTGTCTGAATTTCTCAATACTCAATAAGCCAAAATCGTAAGAATTTTCCTACTACGCAATTTGAAAATTTTCACTGCGCTTGAACTTTTCCACCTTGAAATTGAACTGTGAAAAATTATTCATAACATATAACATTCATTCATTCACTAAAAATAAACAGAATCTGAAAACTTCTTTCTCATTCAAATTAAACAAATCTTGCAGTAATAGTTGCCATTTAGCGCTCATAATAATTTGTTTTTTCAATTTTTAATTAGCGGCTACAGTATGATTTCATATAAACAAATGAAAAAAAAAATGCTATGTAAATCGCGTCAGATGTTCAAGCAGGGAAGCAATGAAGTCATTCGTTTTCAGATAAACAAATTAACAACGTCGAATGGAATGTTCATATTTGCTTTTCGAAATAGGGGTGATTTTTTGAATCAAATGATAGCTTTTATCAGCATGGCCAGATATGTACATATCGGTTCTAACAAGACCTATGAGAATTGCTACCAAATAAAAGTTTAAATGCTAAATATGAACTTCATATACAATCTACTGCATAATAAAATCCTTCTAATCATATACCATAAGTCAGTTAAAGTCTAACTTATATTGAACAGACAATATAACAAATCAAGCTGTGGCGCCTCTCGTAAACGGTTTAAGATCCAATACTCCAAAAGTTATAGAACAAAATAATGCCTTTCAAATGAAGCACATATCACCAGTATTCAAATTTAGTAGATATGTATATATGTATGTATGAAAAAATAATCAGACAGCAATTTTCGGTATCCAAATATATTCTGGCTACATCACACAGGAGGGTAAATTTAAGTAAAATGACGACATAGACCGAGTATACAGAATTATTGGTTGGTTAACTCGAATACGATAAGAGCCAAGCGATCGTGAAATTCGCACAAATGCATTTCTTGAAAAAAAAAACAACATTTTCAAGAAGCAAAAACTATTTAACCAATTATATTTGACGCCAACAAATTCTATATGACCCAACAGGAAATCTTCATTTTTTAAATATTTCTTTTGGCATTTAGTAATGATATTTTCCAAAGATATTTTCTACAGTGAATATTGTTGCCTTTTTCAAGTTTTTCTAACTTTCTAATGCAATGCATTTGTTTAATTTTTTTTCACACTTTTTTCTGAATTTTAGCAAACGTATTTGCTGCTATTTATAGAATTTTTTCCCCTTTTAGTGCTGAAAGTTTTGCATTTCTTTTATTTATTTGATTTTTTTTCTTTCTAACTTTGATGTGAAACAAAGTATTGTACATATATTTCATAAAGATAAATGGACTATACTTTATTTAAATAGCTTATACATATACATATTTGTTAGTAACATAGCCCACTAATCAATTGAGCAAGAAGAACTCTTAACCAAATGCCTGCTAAAACAGCATCAATACACATGCCACGATAATTGCATGTATACATTAAGAAAAAAAATGACATTGTAAATTTGAAAATTTAATTTTTAATTTAAAGCCACAAATTTTGAAGTTGAAAATATTAAAATAACATTTTATGCGTTTATTTTTAGCACGAACAACTTTAAATTGAATTTTGAATTTGAAAAGTATAAAAAATAATATTTTTATTTTTACTGGTAACGTAAAAAACTTCAAATTGTATTTTGAAGTTGCAAAGCATTTGAAATTACTTAATTTTATTTTACATTTAATACTTTGCTATTTTGAATTGTATGATTGAGCTCGGAAATGGCTATTTTCGACCTTTCCTTATCGATTGGTGCAAAAAAAAAATTTATTTTGAACCACCCTAAAAATTTTTTTTGGTACAACCGTTAAGGAATGCTCGGCAATAGCTTTTGGACATACCTAAGGGCGGCTCCGGACCATGGAAAGCACCAAAATGGGTCAAAAACGGTCCTTTCTAGGGTCCGGAGATAGATACTACAAATGGTGTTCAAAATCCATTTTCTACCTCTTTCCATCGATAGGTGCATAAAATTTTTTTCGAAAATGGACCGAAATCGGGCATTTTTGGGACTCGGAACCACCTCTGATGATGGTCAAAATCCATTTTCGACCTCTTTTCAACGATTAGTGAAAAAATAATAATTATCAACAATTAATATAATGTCTCTTATTAATAATAATTAAAAGACAATTTTTTTTTTTATAATAGTTATGTCCTTGGTTGTAACTGTTACTCGAATCTGAAAGTCTTTTTTCAGCGCTCTAAACGAAAGTGATATAAGTAGACATAATGTAGAATGCTTTCTATCATATATTCTTAAAAGATCTGTTTCTTAATATTGTCTACTGGGAGATTGCAACTATCAAATACACATACAATCTAGCATCTATATATATGTCTGTATGCGTGTGGATTGCATATGCTGTGCGGTTTTTGCTGCACTCTATAATTTTACTGCGATTTTCCATGAGTTGTGCGTTTTTCTCTATTTTCACGTTGTTTTTCTTTTCTTTTCTCATCTATCACTACTGTATCTTTATCATCAGCATTTGGACGCAAATCGTGGCTCTAAGAATATTGCAACATCATGTTGCAAACAACAACGTCTCATTATGGATCTTTTCTTCATCTGCTAATGCTGCAGCTTCTGTGCTTCTTTTCATCAGAGTTTTATTTTTATTTTGCGTTATTTTTTCGCATCATTTTTTCTTTGGCTCTTCTTTTGCTTGTGAAATTTTCTATTTGCGTTTTTTAGCAATGGAATTTTTCCATGCGTTTTTTTGCAATGGATTATTTTTAACATTAGGATAGCATTGGAAGTCTCAAGTTTATATATTATAAAATTCAAGTAAAGTATACTGGTATTAAACGATCAATGTTTTTTTATTAATAAAAATTGTAAATTTACAAAAATAACGAGTCGCCTAATGACTCTTCAATTTAAAACAATTTCATAAATAGAAATTTAAAAACTTTTTTTATTTTTTTCTGTGTAAAATTTTTTAAAATTTCAGAAAACCAGAAGCTGGGGTCATACTGCTATCTCTGTCATAGCTTTTATTACGTACTGTATTTTCAATTATCTCTTGTAATGTTTTGTTTTTTTGTTAACCCACTCTGGGGTTAATTGCAAAAGTTTCTTCTTTTACATACATACAACAATAAAGGTCACTTTTATATAATGCACCTTTGTAGTATTTCATCATATAATAACTATGCGGCGGCGGCGAGTACAGCAGGTGCTTAGCTAATTTTGTTTCCCCTCAACAAGGCGTGGCTGAAAACAAAACAGAAAAAATGCGACAATCTTTTGCATTTCATGCTGTTCAATTTACCGACTAATAACCTAATGCCTGTGGTGTTATGAGATATTTTGAAATCACAAAAAAAAAAACTCACTGTGTATTTTATGTTGAATTAATGATGTCTTTGGCAAAATCAACAAATTAAATTTAATTCACATAGATTTGTAGATTATGCAATAGTTTTTTTTTTTTGTAATAACAACTGCAAATGCTTGAAAAAATTCAATTAAATGATAAATTATTCTGTAAGCTTACCAATTGTAGATAGATATTCGCATACAATGCAATAATAATTTGCATCCATTCTAAGCACGAACCATGACACGCCTGAAGGCCAAAACGATCAAAGACATTCTACCACCAGAAATAAATTACATGCACAGAGAGTGACCTAATAGGAAATGCCATTGTGAGTGAACAACTAAGAGTTGGGTATTTGAAGATTATTTTTTGTAGCATTCGATAGCAGAAACTATTACAATACAGCTATTTACCATTAGATCGATGCGATGTAAATTTATTTTTAAATTTTTTTTAACAAAAATTTCTACGAAAATCAAATTTAATACAAAATCGAAAATTTATACAGAAAAAAATCAAAATTTTATACAAAATTTATGCAAAAATTTATACAAAAATAGTTTAAACGGTGATTTTATATAAAGAAGTTCTAAATTTTGAAAATTTTTGAATGTTTATTTTTCAGAAAATTGTTTTCAAAAATTAAAAAAAAAAAATACTATGAAATCCATTTCTCGCTGAGGTGCATCAAAACAGCACTACATTCCAACTGTATGAAATTTAATTTCGAATAATAAAAATTGCACAGTACAAAAATATGCGATCAGTAGTAAAACTTGCAACTGCAACATTTTTCTGGTTGCTGTGGCAAATCACCATAAAAAGAGCTAAATTTACTTATTCTTTTTTTGTCTAATAATTTTTCGCTAACATGTAACAAATTAAATTTAACATTAAATGTTTTTTTTTTTTTTTTGCTTTCTGTTATTTTAAACGATTGACTGTTGCAAATTTGTTTAAGTCGCTGAACGCGCATGCGCGCATGACGTCGATCATAAAAATAATGAGCTTTGATTGTTGT
Organism: Meiosimyza platycephala; assembly: GCA_963662105.1. Lineage (NCBI taxonomy): Eukaryota > Metazoa > Arthropoda > Insecta > Diptera > Lauxaniidae > Meiosimyza > Meiosimyza platycephala. The sequence goes on from OY759209.1 coordinate 705,055, forward strand.
CCACGCTATTGCGAGTGTTAGCGTTAGCGTTGGCGTTGGCTTTGATCACTGCTCGTCAAGCGCATTTTTTTATTAGCTGAATTCTTATTATTATTGTTATTGTTATTGTTTTTTACTTTTTTCACTGCTTGTTGATCATGCATGAAAAACGCTTCACGATTCAGTGATTTTCAGCGATGTTTATGCTGTTGCTTTCATTCAAAGTTGATTGTGTTTTAAGGGGAGTGCTTTCTGGTTGTAATGAAATAACGATGAAACATAGAAATGCACATCCATCTCAATTTTGCATGAAAATTCAAGTTTCAACCCCTTTCTAGGGGTAATAAAGGGGCGCTAGGTTTCAGCAAGCGAAGAAACGTAGAAATTCACATTCACTTCAACTTTGATGTCATTCGACCCGCAAGGGGGTGGTAAGGGGGTGATAGCGGGAAAACTGGTAATTGAAACCATTTTTGAAGGTCATATTCCGATTCAGCGACCTCGAAAATGTAGAAATAGGCGTGGTCTACTCTCTGGATCACAAGATTTTTTTTTTGTGTGCCTGTGTAATCTTTCCGTGATAGTTAATAGGCATACTCGTGGGATACTACAATACACAAGTTATCATCACAGGTACCTCTGAAAATATATTTTCAAATCCATATACTAAAGACTTCATAAACGTTGTCTACGAACTCTGAACTTAAGACTTTCTAATAAGCGGGGCCGCCTTTAGACTTTGAGCGGCAAGGGGTCAAAAATTTTTTGAAAGCTATTATTTATTAATAAAATATTCAATTTGGCTTTAATTTATAGGCTGGGCGGGTCAATAACTCAAAGAATGCTATTAATTATTAATTTTTTTAACTACAGCTGCATTCATCATTTAATTCCCCCCCCCCCCTTAATCCAATAGTAATTTAATTTATCCATGATATTTAATCTGCGAAATAATTTATATCATGATTTATTTCATAAGATTTCTAGTTTTCATTTTCATTTGAATGCGGTCGTATTTTTTTCTCAGCTCGTTAAAAGTTGACTAATCAAAACAAATGGCATTTAGAAAAAAATCTCAATTAAAATAAAATAAAATAAAATTAAATAAAAAAAGAACCTGTCGTTAGTTGTCACGTCACACCCACATGTTGGCTGCATCTAAGAAGCAGCAACAACAGCATCACGAATCATTTTACAACGCTACGGCAACTTAAGCAATTGACGTTGTCGTGGCTTCTTCCGTTTGGTTTCAAAAAACAAAAACAAATATTTTACTTAAGTAAGTAAGTTTCATTTTTTTTTACGAAATTTGTCTTGCAAGATTTCAAATATTATTTTGAATTTGATTTGGTTTTTTTTTTTTTGCTTTTTTTTTGCTTTTAAAGCTGATTACGATCATGTTGCATGCTGCTGCAGACGCGCCCAGTCTTTTGTCGTCGTCGTCGTTGTTGTTCACTTGCCGGTTCTACTGTTCAGTTTTGCGCAATTTTTATGAAATTTATTTATGAAAATTTTCTTGTTGACTTTTAATGCTTACAAATTGTTGTATAATGCAATAATTTTGCTAATTTTATTTAATTTTTTTTATTTCCCATATTAAATTCGATTATGGCAAGACACCTAAAAAATTATCGTAAATTATAAATACTCAATAGATTCCGCAAAAGACCGGATCTTTTTTAAAGTTCAAGTCAATAATCATATTTTTAATATTTTATTGCATATTTCAAAATTGTTGTGCATCAACATTCTTTGAAATATGTTACCTCAACTTTAGAGTTTGAATGTTTTATCCCATGCTGTGAGCTAAAGTTTGAAATAAATCAAAAATTTATTTGTTTATGAGCGATTTTTTACTTTTATTTATGTATGTGTAAGTACAATTTTATTTGGCGAATTTTTAATTTTTATTCTCTGAAGATTTTCAACGGTCGGTTTTGTCAATTAAGGTAAAGGTTGAAAATATCTTCTAGACATAATGCACTAGAGCGAAAGTGTAAGTGTGTGTTTTAAGCCTTCCTGAAATGTTTTCTAAATTGCGCCAGACTTGATGAGCGAAATCAATTTATTTAATTTCTTATATTTTTTATACATGCATATGTACATATGATCGAGAATTTCCAGAAATAATTGACGATACAACTAAATGAAAATGATATATGTATATAGGACCCTAAAAGAAATGGGATAGTAATTCATGTTTTCAGCGCTTCAGCGCAAAAAATAAAGCAAAGTATACAGCGATAATCGCCTGAGGTATTTGCGTGACATTTGCGTCTAATAGCTGCCTAAGCGCAGCCACAACAGCAGCAATTGCAGCAGCGTTACAGAGACGAATACCCATTCGTAAATTGAAATAAATTAATTTGACATAAAGATGCACTTTCTAAATAATAACCAGCAGAACAACAACAACAACAGCACACGAATGATATGATGAATCGCTCTGATACAAAAGACAGCGATGCAGATACGCCTTAGCATGCAATGTGCACTAAACTGTAAATGTATCCGCAACTTTGTACCAGTATCTTTTTGTAGCCTCAAATAGTTATATACATGTGTATATGTATTTATCGCATAGCTACTTATACTCGTGTGTGTGTATGCGTAAACACTAATTGCCATTATAATCATTTAAAAACAAATTTGATAAATAGTTTATTGGTCCCACTGTATGCATCATATGCTGCAATCATTCGTAGAGATTAAATTTTTAAATTTTTGCACTTGTTGCTACATTTTGTTGTTGTTGCTGTTTTTTTTCAAATTTTTAATATTTTTCAATTGATTTTTGTTTGTTATTTCGTGCACTTTTCCAGCGACTTTGGTATTTTAATGCATCGTTGTGTTTTCGCTCGTTTGCACTCAATTGAATTTCGATTTTCTCTAATTTGTTTAAATTGTAACATTTTTTTTGTTTTTTTCTTTCTTATTTTATTATGATTATATTTACAAGAAAAAGCAGCAACCACAAAAACAACATCATAAATGAACGACGAAAAATCAATAATCACGAATGACATTTCAAGTGTTGCTGTGGTGAAATTTTTAAGTGTTACTTCAGCCATAAGATAAGTGAAGGTTGGGCTTTTAAATGTAACTGCATGGGGAAATGTTTCTTTTTTTATTGAACTATATTTATATTCACTTTCATTGGAACAATGATTTCTGTGAGCAATAGTTCAATAGTTAGCACGCTCGTTTTTCCGTTAAATTTTACAAACCAACTGAAACGACTTAAATGAAATTTCACTTTTTAGATTTGTGTAAGCTTGAAGCTACAAAAAAGCTATATTTTATACATAACTAACATTGCAATGCGTTAAAAATTTAATTCTTTTATTTTATGCAATTAAAAGTTACTCATACGTCATGTGAGCTAAAGTGAAAAAACTATTTTTAAAGAATTCGTATGTATTTCTTTTTATGGAAAAATTTCACATGATTTTTGGGCAATAATTTAAGGTTTTTTGAATCAGGTTCCAGGATCAACAATTTTTTTGAATATCAAAAACACTATTTATTAGATTTAATTTTTTGCCCTATTTTGCATATTTTTATTTCTTATTACAATTTCAGTAAAATATGTTAGTAAATATGTACTTTCATTTATGTTTAAGCTTTGAAAATAATAAAGAACCCCAATGACAATGATACGCTTCATTAATCTGGTGCATGAAGTGAATTTTCAGTTTGCTTATCGGTTACAGGCAAACGACTGGAGCGATTTGAAATATTACAATTACGCTTTTGAAACAACTAATATTGCTATGCAAAAATACGTTTTATTTAAGATATTTACGTCATGCAAACTATATATTATGACGTTTATATCAAAAATTGGAAATAAATATCAGGCAATTACTCGATCATTCTTCTAAGAAAAAAAAATTATACATCGAAATCAAAAAAGAAAAATCGCCCTAAAAAAAATCTATGAAACAATTATCAAATTTTGAATAATTAATTTTTAAAGAAAGCAATGCGCAAAATTTGATGTCTTTTTAACAAAACTTTTTATTTCAAAACTTCCTGGTATTCATAATTTTTTTGTGATACGATCTGGAGAAAGCTATCTTCTCCCGCCAGATCTGATAAAGACTGAAGTTCATAAAAATCTTATAATTTTTATGTCACATGTCGTATACGTAACATTTAATTAATTAATTTCATAAATATCATACGCCATGAGATGATAATTTATGAGAGCTTATTTTTGAAATTATTTGTCCTCAGGCCATCACGTTGTTTATCAAAAAATCGCAACGTATCTCAGAGTACTACTCTTAAGGAGTTTGAAACTCTCCCAACTATAAAGTTGTGTCAAACTTTTTATGGACATCGTGGATATGAAACATCCTATTCATGGGTTATAATATGTTGGCGACCTTGCCAACGTTTGGAAAATAATATTTCCATTTTTGTTTCGACTTCTTAAAGAGTTACAGTTTTTTGTCTTAGGAGAAACACTTATTATGCTTCAGTGACTTAATGCATTGGATATTTATACAGCTCTAACTAAAAACCTATTCCAACATTTTTCATAACATCACCATAATAAGTTTGACTGACAAATTGACGCTACGTTAGAGCTAGGCTATATACATAGCTGGCATTGTAATAAAATCAAAAATTTGATTTCTTGAAGTTATAGAACTAAAAGTCAATCATACGTCATGTTGACAAAAATAAAGTTCTTGACATATAGAATTCAGACTAACGATTTTTGCTTCGAGTCAAAAATAGCAGCTCGCTCATATATTGCAGAGACCGAGGTTTAAACTCAACACAACTTCGACTTTAAAGTTTTTGCTTAAAAGTCAAGTTTTTCATAAAAAGCTATGAATAAATTCTTAGAGAATTTTAAATAAAAATATAACGGAAAGCTAAAGTATTCATTATAAACAACAAATTAAGCTTTGAATTTAACAACAACAACACAAATAGTAATAACAGCGGCAAAAAAACGCTAGTGGCCCCCTTCAAAATGCATTACTACGCTAATATGATTGTTGCTTCTTCATTGTTGTTGTTAGTTTTTAAATGTAAGTAACCTGTTGTTGTTGCTGTTGTTAATACCATACAGTTAGATGGTAACAAAAAACTGCTATGTTAATAGCTGTTGTTGTTGTTGTTTTCCTACAAAATCACATACCTACCTACAATTTATTTTGAGGTCTATGTTAAAACAAAAACGGAAAAAGAAAAAAATTGGCTTAAGCAATTCTTTATTTATTTGATTTTTTCCACACCAACAACAAAAACAATAAAAGAAGAAAAAAAGACGCCTACAAGTTGTGCTTAAATTAAAAAGCGAAAAAAAAATCAAAAGACCGAATTCAAAACGCGTAATTGTTACACCCTGATTACGCGACCGTAGCTCACACACACATACACCATGACATACCTGCCATATGTATAAACACACACACAGATACCTCGACAAATCCATCATCAGCAACACTGAAAGCTATGCAATGTTTGATTTGCCATTGCAACGTTCAAACGGATGCGCACTGACACCCGAATAGGAAATGTGTTTTTATGTGCCATTTAATATGCTTAATACTTAGCATAAACTTCTACTTTAATTTTAAACACTTTGACCTCGTTTTCAGCCTTAGCCAGAACTTAAAACTCTGGCTTTACCACTACTTCAGCTTCTAACCTTTACATTAGTCTCTATCTTTTCAAAAAAAAAAACACTATTTCAGTTTTAACTTTTACTTTGGATTCTATTTCTATGTCTCTGTTTCCGCCTCTACTTTTTCTTTAGTACTCAACTCTTATCTCTATTTTAGTCACCGCCACAGCACTTATCTTTTTTATGCCTTTAAGTCGGCCTTTCCCTCTATTTGTACTCAATTTTAGTCTTTTTTATTGGCTTTTATTCGTACTTCAGCTTTTACGTCAATATCTACCTCCACTTAAGCTTTCATCTCAATCTACTGTTTTTATCTTTTCTTTAGTCTTAACGTCTTCTTCAGTTCTTATCTCTATCTTAGGCTCTTCCTTAACCCATATCGGATTTTTGTCCTCTAATTCAGACTTGGTTGTCATAGCTCCTAGCTGATATTTAGACTCAACATCAGCCTGTTTTCTGCAACATCTATCTCTTCTTAAGCCTCTACCTCAATCTTTGTCTCAGATTTATTTCATCTTGATTCTCGAATTCTCAGTATCTACCTACGTATACTTAAGTTTTTTCCGTCTACTTCAGTTCTAACTAACTGTGTCTTTATCTCAGCCCTTACATCTTTTCAGCCTCTGACTCGTTTAACCTGCTAGTTAGCCTCTATCTCAGCGTTTACTACAGTCGGTATCTCAAGTTTCGGCTTCACTTTTTCTTCTGTCTCCAACTCAGCCTATATCTCAATCTCTGCCTCTCGACAGCCTTAAATTCTGTTTCCGCTCTTTTCCTACTTATCTCCAATTCAGCCTCAACTCCAACTATAGTCTCTACCTCTGATTTGAATTCTACATCAACATTTTAATACTATAGTCAACTGATTGTTCGTTAAAATTGAAACTTTAATATATTGGTCATCGTAGATTTATTTTCCAACTGGGTGTATGTTTGATTGTTTCTGCACAGCAGCGGCAGCAGAATTTACTAAGGTGTTGGCGGCATTGGGGCTCGAAAGCAACAACAAACAAGCAAACAGTGCAACATTCAACACGCTTTGTTGATTTCTCAAATTCAATGCAAAAGTGCAAGAGCGCAAGCGTAGCGCAGCTCAGCTCAGCTCAGCACAGCGCAACATTTTAAGGTTTTAGCACAAAAATGCGCAGCGAGTTTTTTTTCTTCTTTTTTATGAAAACATGAACATTAGAGTAATTTTAGCAACAACAACAACAGCAACAAGTATAAAAAGTAACAGCTATTGGCAATAATAATAAAAATCCAGTAGCGTGCATAGATTTACAAGATAGATTTCTGCTATGGCTGCTGTTGTTGCTTGCTACATATTCTCACATCTTTCAAATATGCGAATTCTTTGAGTTCACAGATTTATTGTTGCGTTTTTTTTTTCTTTTTTCTAAATTTTGCATTTTCATTTTAGTTACGGTGCATTTCTTATGCTCGATTAAATATGTTAATGATTTCATTACAAAATTTGTAGTTAGTGAGTAATGCTATTGGAGAGGTTTAAACGGAGTTGCCTAAGGTTGTTATATTTAGTTGCTAAGTAAAGTCAATTATTATTATGTGAGCAATAATTCCAAAATAGTTTGAATTTTCACTACAATTATTGAAGTTTGAAGAGTTTTTCGCATGCGCTTGAAAATATAATTTCAATCTGATATGCAACAGTATCTTAACACTTTATCTTAGAAGCTACTGAAGTGATTTTGACATATCCATGATAATAGCGTTGCTGAAACTAATGGATACTAAAAAGCTATACACAATTTCTATTCAAAATTTCAGTTAAGTAAAAATTTGAGTTCTTTGTGAATTCTAAAAATAAATGTTGCTCATACGTCATGTTGACTAAATATTACTTTTTTGCATCGAGCAATTATTGAAAACTAAGCTTCTTCACGATTACTTTTTTTTTAATTTTTTTTAGAGTTCAGTGGCTTAAGGAAACCATATTTTCTTTTCATAACTCAGTGTGTCACTTGTGTATTAATTAATCAGCACGATAAATTTTTCAATCTATATTTTTGGAAAATATTGAAAAAACAGTTCTCGATCAAATTTATTTTTTTTTTTTACCTTATTAAATTATATTTTTGCAGAAATATCCTGAATTTAGAAAACTTCATTTTCTGCATCATAAGCCAGTGCAAAGGCAAATTATATTCTCTATTATATTTACGCAAGAAAACTCTATTTTATACAACTGTTGATGACTCATACGCGAACTGGACATTATCTTAAAGAATAATTTTTATTTTCATTAGTAAGCTCTTTGGCTGTCACATAAATTAGCTGAAGTATGCGAAGTGGAATGGCAATAAAAAAAAAATATGTTGAAGATGTAAAAGAAATATAAACAACTTGCTGGTTCCTCATACTTATGGTGACACATTTTAAATTAAAAATTCATCAAGCGCTAACTTTTGCTTAAAGTGGGCAGCAGTCGATGACATTAAAAAAGTGGAACGGGAATAAAGTCTTTGATTAATTCCGGATTCTTGTTAAAAAAGATGTCATACAAGTTGGCGCATATCGGTGAAATTAAACCCTAAAAAATTTGGGTTTTATCTAGCTAATGTAACAAGTTTTGCAAATATTTAAGAAATAACAAGTCCAACTAAAATTTTTAATACTCACTTTTCTTCTTACCAGTAATAAATGTCATTATATTGAAACTCTAGAGCTACTTACCGACGATGATTGATTTATTGGCATGAGCTTGAGTTAAACGCTTTTATCTTCAAAATTTTTAATTTTTTCTTCTATATATCTAGCTTTTTCAGCGAATCTCTCCAGATAATGTGCTCTGCTTAGTAGAGTTATTTCAATATATCTTTAACTCATAAGAATGCCGACTCTTTTTTTACGCTTCATCCTATTTATTTTTGCGTAGTGCGAAATTCTTAAGGACTAATTGAATATACTAAGGATTATTTTAAAGCTGCACAATTTTATGTGCATAGCCACATTGCTTGTTAGTTTAACCATTAACTAATTAGCACACATAGACTCTTCTTCCTTTGACTTTCCAACTATTTATTCAACCGTAACTGTCTGTCTGGCAGTTAGTCTGTCAATTTAATGGTCGGTCTGTTTGTTCATCTGTCTCTTCTAATGCGTCGGCGCATATGCGTTTACACTTTGGTGTTGTTGTTTTTGTATTTCCAACGCTTATTTGTAATTCGCGTTTTTGCATCATTTGTATGCTACTCACATACTGCCAGTGTACTTGATATTTCTCATATCGTCTACTATATATGTTGCTTTTGTTCCTCTTTTTTTTACTTTGTTTTTTGCTTTATTACACCGTGTTGGTTTACAAGATGTTTTGCGATTTATTTATTTATTTATGCTTTGGCAAAGCTTTTGGTGTGGTCCGATGAAGCCATGCTAAAGTTGTAAATTATCTCTGATAGTTACTCAGGTAGAGTGGATGCTATGTTGCTTTTAGCACTTTCAACAGAAACGCTTCTAATGACAGTCATAGTGAAGCAAAATCCAAATTGCTGGTTAATTGTGTTGTACAAAAATAATTAGCACAACCAATTTTTACAATATTATTTAAATGTATACAAGGTACACCTTAATATTCATTACTTATAACTCTGCCTCTATGTCTTTTCAACTGTTCGCACAATTCCGACAGTCTGTCTATTTGTGGTGGCTCTTATTTGCTTTCAGTTGAATTGTTGGTTGCATGCCACTTACTCGCACCTTCATGTTGTTGTCCCACCGTAGCACAGAGGCGTCATGAAAACCATCTCGAGGTCAGCAACTTTATTTGCACCAACTTCCATCTGTTGTTGCCTTATTTTTTATTATTATTCCATTGCTGTTGTTGTCCAACTCGTTATATTCATCCGTCTGTCTGTCTATTTGTTTTTCCAACTGTCTGGGTTTTCGTTCATCTGTCATGCGCTGAGTCTCTGCAATGGACAGTGGTGCTTTTCAGTGATTTTAATAAATAAAACTTGAAGTTAAATTATTTTGTTATTTTCAGCTTTGGAGAGCTAGCCAGAGTTCTAGGGACTTTCTTGGGGACTTTGTGAGGTCTTAGAGATTTTATTTTTTCTCCAATTTGAATGATAATCCTTTCAAATAGAGTTAGATGCTACTTTTTTAAGCTTTAAGCCAACGTTGAGGAAATGTCTCCTTTAAATCCAATGCACCGTATTAGTTTATTAGAAAATGAGGTAAGTTAGGGAGCTGGGGAATAAATGCAAATGTTGCTGTCGCAGGCAAAAGATTGGTGGTCGTTGGCAGTAGGTCATCGATATAAGAAAGGAATAGGTTCGGGCTTAACAATAAGTCTTGGAGAACTCTAGCAATGATGGATTGTTCAGTTGATGTGGAACTGTCCATGACAATATGCATATAGCCATTAATTCTCTTATTGTTCATCGTTGCAACAAAGTAAACAACTACGAATGCTTGGCAAATACTAATTGTACGAAAGACCCTTAAGTTGCATACTTTGAAATGACGCTCCCCTTTTCATAGGGCATTGAATACACATGTCAACACATAAAATATTTTCAATAAAACTTTTAAAAAAATCCACTGTGGATCAGCGCAACAACCTGTCCGCTGCGCATGCGTATTAACAACAAAAAGCCAACGAGCTTTTTTATAGCTTTTTACAGTCATACCGTAGGTAGTGCTTTTTCTTCTATTTTGATTTCATCCAAGTTTTTTTTTATTTTATAGCTCTTTGTTTTTTTAAAATGTTGGCTGCTTAATTTTTACAGTTACACCATAGCTAACCAGTTTACTTTGTTGTTCTTATTAGAAAATATCCGCAACTGACACGGTAACAACAATAACAGCGTTTCGTTGCTAATGTTGTTTATAGCCATAGTTAGTTCATTTTTTGTCTCTTTCTTGATTTATGCGCTAGAATGGAGTTTTTCTTTTAAAGTAACTTTTTATGAATTTTTTTTTCATTTTAATAATTTTTTTTTATTCTACATTTTTTGTATTTTTCTATTTGTTTTTGATTGTTTTTTAATTTGTAGTAAATCGTTTTTACCTCTGACATTTCTTGTCTCTCTCTTACTGTTATTGCTGGCATAGTTCTTGGGAGTGCCTGCGTATGTGTGCGCGACCAATTTGATTTTTAATGCTCTGTTGCTGCTGCTGTTGATTTTTTTTATCGCAGGCGCTTGTGCTGCAGCCCCTGCTGAGATTACGGCCAGTCATTAAGCTGCCGAATTCACCTCGTCTCAAGGTTTACGGCATAAGTCCTTCTCTAATGTAAACTTTGCTTGCCATAGCCAATTGTCATCATTCCATATATCTCGGTGACAGTATTTTCGATAGTCGATAGATTATGCCATCAAAAACTACACGCTAGTAATTTCGCCCGTTGGAAGCCAAAGAGTGCAGTATGCTTGCTTGAAAAATGCTATTTTATTGGAAATTTTGAAGCCATAAAAAGTGAATTTTAAATCTTATTGTACAGCGAAATTTTTAGCAAGAAATTGTTTGTTTTAATCTGCTCTACAATTTTGTACTCGCTATCTTTTTTTGTCATACTTCGGAATTGTAGCACCTGTGTGCTCACAAGCGTCAATTTTTATTGCATACAGCACTAAAATATTTTTGATTTTGAGCTCAGTTTCATAAATTTAGTCTTATTTTTTTGATCTGCAGTACCCGTGCTTGGACATCAAGTCAAATTCGTATTTGAGCATTATAACAAAAAGCTCCAATGAAAACAACATAACTCTGGGCGCACCCTAGGAGCAGCAATCACAATTGCATACCACAGTTATGTTGTCGAATTATTCAATTACTTCAATGATCTTTTCAGCCACAACTCTAAAATTGCAAATCAATAATAAAAATGTTAAAAGTTCGCCTTGATTTCGGCAGGTTGTCGTCGTGGTCAAAATAAAGCTGTTAATTTTTTTTTTTGCCAATTTTTTTGGTGGCATTCAGTTTTTTTTTTCTCGCGTATATTTTTAACAATTTTTTTGTCAATTGATTAATTTGTATGCGTTATCGAAAAACGCTTAATTGCCGTTGGTATTAAGTGTGGCATTAAATTGGTATTGATACATTTGACATTTTGTGCCAAGCCCATTTTGACCACAACACTAAACGGGGCTTTAGATTTTGATTTTTCAAACCCTAATGTTAAGTACATTTTTTTATATATATTTTTGATTTATCTAATATCTAAGCAATAATTTTTTTAAATGATTTTAATAAATTTTTTTTTCTACTCTTTTCTAGGTATGTACGAATAATCCGCTTTTAAAATATCTTGGTATGTAAAAATGAAATGATTCATTGAGTTTATTAGTTATTTTTTTTGCATATAAGAATAGGCGTAGCTATGCTGTTTATTTGCAATATTTGAAAAGAATAGTTGAATTGATGATTGTTCTTAAAGGTCTTTAAATTGATATTTCGTTTGTTGCCGACTAAAATTATGGTTTCAACTTATTTCTCAACAACTAGTTAGAAAGAACTTGTCTGCTTGCCACTTATAATGAGATATTCCAAAATTTTTTAAAAGCAACCAAAACATGAGTTATTAAAATAATTTTTCAATGTTATTAAGTGAAGTCAATTTACTTTGTTATTTTTTCACCTCTTTTGCATCACTTTTGATGTTCATAATTTTTTTGATATATTCACATTTATGCGAAATAGAAAAACTTAGAGTTATGTAAGTGAATACAGCGCCGCTTTTTTTTAATGAATTTTAAAGTTGCAAAAAAAAGAACTATCAAATTATTTTATCAAGTCTGCCTCAGATATATTGTGTTAAGGTCATAGTATAGAGGCAGTATGTCATGTCATGTATATAACATCAATTGTTAATATGTAAAAAAATTACGCTATTAAAATGTACTGCCTTTAGAAGCTGAAAATATAAGAGGCAGACGTGTAGAAAATTTCAATTAACGATATTTCGGAAAAAAAAAATTATGGAGACTAGTCCCAACAAGAAGAAAAAGAAAAAAAAATTAACAAAAAAATCAAATATGCAAAAGCAAAATGGTGTCCGTTTTGGCGTGGAATGCTATATACAACCAGATAAAATAAATTAAATAAATGACCGAAAAAATACAATAATAAATTTTTGGATAACAAAATTTGCGCGGTACTAGTTTTATATAGATATATCCTATATCAAATACACATTAAGTGCTCAAAACGTCTGTCATTGAAAAGCAACTCTAGAATCGTCTGCCTTCTCTATTTTTTTTTTTTTTATAAGTAAAACAACCAGCCAGCCGGGGCAGACGCTCTAAAATGATTTAGTACTCATTTTTTTACATCTTCGTAATATTCCTATTTTTAAATGCGACAATTACTTCCTTCTTTCGTTTCTTATGACATTCTTATGAAATAATCTTTATAACAATCTCAATCTGCCTGACGACGAAATCATTTAAGTATGTACTTATATGTCATAAAATTTTGGAAAAAATTTGGAAAAAATTTTATTACTCTTAAACGTCACAACAAAAACGTCAGCCATTTTCATTTATCTGTTTTTGCATGTAAACACAGAAAAAGTTTGAAAATTTTAAACTAATTTCATTAAACATTTTTCATTTCTGACCAAATCTGACCAACTCTAAAACATTTTATATTCAATTAACAAAACAATTAACGTTTTTCCTTACCATTTATGTTATGAAAATTTGCATAACACTTCGCCACAAACATTTTGCATAAAATAAAAGTAACAGCAAAATAAAATGTAGCTGCTTAATTAAAAAACTTGTTATAATTACTAACTAAATGCCAAAGTACAGTAGATCAACAGCAAATTAAAACTGTTTTTTTCAATTTTTTTTTTAAGTGCTATGCATATGAGTTGTTTTCCATTCGACGGTTTATATAAGTTTCGCATATTTTTGAACGAGTTTTGCTAAATTTAATTTTAATGCCTAACTGGCAGCTGTGGTTGCAATAATAATAACAATAATAGCTACAGCAACGACTACTTTCTATAGCTTTTAAAAAACTTATAAAGATTAATTTTAGACATGATTTAATAATGCATGTCTAGTAAAATTTCATTATATGAGTTGTGATGTAGAGTATAAATTCACTAGCATACAGTCGGACAGAGAAAAAGTCATAAAAAAGTACTAATTTGTATTCATCAATATTTCATCACAAACAAAAAATGATATTTCATTCCATTAAAATTATGCCACCTTCATAAAGTGCTTCAAGGTATACTATGTAATCTTAATGTCATTAAGACATAGTTAGTCATTTTAAAATAGATTAACCTTAAACTTTACTTTTCTGTTCATTACCGTTTGTTCCCACCCAAAAAAAAACTATAAAAAATGAGTCAAATGAAAAGCAAGAAATATTCAAGTGCCTACGCTAAAATATTTCAAACCAATGAACTTGGCCAAAAAGCAGTACCTACACGTACGTCATATCCACTCCTGAATAATAACACTCACATTTTAGAATTGGTTCCACAGTTAAATTACAAAAAAAAAAAAAAAAACATAAAAAAGAATAAATCCACACTAACAACAACAAAAACTTATAAAGGGTGGAGCTGCAACGCATTCCCCAGTGTAAATTATTGGCAAGAACAACATGAAAAACAGTTAACCAACATATGGGCGGAAAAAGTGAGGTGAGCGGTAGAGAATGTAAAAAAAGAAGTTTAAAATTTAGAATTAACAAAGTTAACAAAATAATCGTTGAGGCGTTACGCGCTGTGTCCACCTTTTCGAAAAAAAAGTAGAAACTACAGCAACGTATTGTGGCCGCTTACAAATGTGGTCAGTTGGAAAAAAAGATGTGGTGACCATATATTGAGAAAATGCGAAAAGCTAAGAAAAAACTAAAAAATAACAATTAAATTTTTAATTAACTTTTTACTTGATTTAAAGCTTCAAGCTAAATAGCTGAGAAGGTTTATAGCTGTAGTAGCTTAATTCCAATATTCATTATCTACTAGACATGCGATGTAGTGCTTTCTTCATGCACTTTAATTTTCACAAAAAAAAATCTGGATACATAAATAGAACACCTCCACCACCACACCCATTTATGCGAAATATGCAATTTCATGAATTTTGTATCGCAGAATGTGAAAAAAAACCGTCACATAAAGGCTTATCTCTCAAAATATATATAATATGTTATTTGCTGAGCTTGAATGTTACTGTTTTTTTTCTACAGGGAACATAGATATACACGCATTCATACACATCTGTACTTGTAGGTAATTTAGCACACACCAAAATTACAATAAAAAAATTAAAAAAATTTTAAAAAAAATATTAAAATCGTTGGGTTGGTTAAGCATAACAAATCTGGCAGCACTGGTTAGCATATTAAATATGATAATGTACTACCTAACCAACTTGCGCCCGTTTGTTGTATTAATTTTATACGAAATACTAAAGCGCGAACCGGAGTAACAATTACAATTATAGTTGTTGTTGCCGCTGTATTGCAGTTGTTGTTGTTTGCATGATGCGTGTGTCGAATTATTTTATTACAAATTAAAAAAAAATCACCGTAAGCTTGCGCGCATGATCAATGAACTCAAGCATGAAGTATGAAAGGAAAGTGAGGGTTGAGGGATAGTGTTTCCATTACGACCTCCCAGTGGTCATCAGGAAAATGCAAAAGAAAAAAATGTAGGCATACAATATTAACAATTTGAATTGTAAAAAAGATAATCATAAAAAAAAAATGAAAACTAAAGTTGGGAAATCAACAATCATGAACAAGTGTTACCACTATTTTTTGTTGTTTTGTTCCATTTGTTTGTTACTTATTTTCGATGGCAGCATTCTGATTGCTTTATGGTTTGATGGCGCTATTTCGACCGGATATAGATTTTTGTTGTTTTTGTCGTTATTGTTGTTGTCATTTTGTTGTTGTTGTTGTTGTTGTTGTCACAAAAAAATACACTTTAAGCGGATATGTGATTTAATCATTTAAAGAAGAAAAAAAATAAAAATAATAATAAGGCAGGCAGATTTAAAAAAAAGACACCTAATGAGGCTTACAAATTGTTAGCTAAACTTTAGCGGCTGCCTTTTGGAGGATTAAGATTAATATCTTATTTATAGTGCAAGGAAATTGCTTAACTTTGCGCAACGCTATTTTATTGGAGTTTTTTTTGTACTAATGATAGTTGGCAGTAGTAGAAAATCGTTTTGATCGGTTTTTAGGCTTTAGAAAATTGGCTGGATTTTGTTAAAACTACTCATACATGAAGTCTATTATTTCCAGTTGTACTGATCCGATCAATGAGCTAATTTTTTGGGACCCTTAATTTTTTCGCATAAACTTAATTTTAAGCAGATAATGTGCAAATAAATGTTTTTTTTTCGAAATGCCATAAGCAATTTAAGTTTGAATATGTAAATTCTTCCATAGCGTCTTTTTCCAATATATCACAAATCACAATAGTCGCTGATGAGATCATCTGAAATAACTGAAATGATCAGCGACAATACAAACATTATTACTCTTTTTTCTTTCAATACATTATCCAAGTTTATATGTACGTAGATATGAAGCGTATAAATCTCGTTGGTACAGTTAGATGAATATTAGCATTGTTACGTCCGACAATTTCACATTATCATCTTGATGGATAGCTAAATCCAAGGGTTCATTAACCGTGATTACATGTCATCTTCAAAAGAATTCTTTGCAATGCATTTACGCATTTCTTGCACATTTTTGCAACATTCTCTGCTTTCTTTTTTTCCCCTCCTCGTGTTAATACATATGTTCCCGACGTGTGTGGTAAAGCGCTTAGAGAAAATTTTCAAATATTCCTTAAGAGCATAGAAGGTTTTCACGCTAATTATGTTTTAACAAATTTATTGCAAAAGAAAATTTAGGTCGCAATTTTCTTTACAATTGAGAGAAAAAAATAAAAATTCTTGAAAAATTTCCTCTAATTTACTTTTTGCTGTTGATGATGATGCTACAATTCTGCTGATAATTAGTTTTGAAGATCGTGTGAAACTTAGGCAACAACTAACCGTTAGCTGGCGATGTGTGGAATTGACCAATGCCATAAATGAGGGTCAAACTTATTAAAGCGTGTGGTCTCTGCGCAGCTTCTTGTGGTTGGCCTTTCCTAATTGAAAGCCTCCTGTTGCGTTTTGTTTCTTCAACGACGTACAGATGTTGACGTTGCTGTTGATGAAATGCGAGTTGTTGTGGCTTCAATTAAAAAGAATTTCTTTTTAATACAAAAAAATGTTGCTATCTTCTTATCAAGAATTAATAATTGTCATATCTTTGAAGAAGAAATACCACATAAAAAGGTTCAGTAATTGATCTCTTTAATTTAAGACAAATCGTTTGAACATTCCGCCGTTCACGAGTGTGAGTGTAAATTTAAGCTAAGTGGCTAAGATATCTTAGATTATTTGAGGAATTATACTATATGTCATGGTATGGACTTTGCTAGTCATGCAAGTACAGCACTTATAGTTTGTTTACTCAGAATAATTGAATTAATGAATAGATGAATGTATGTTGACTAATCGGAATATTAAAGTATAATTTGCAAAATGAAAAAAAAAATTATAATAAGTTGATGAATTGATGAAGTTTGTAATACATTGGTGTTGGAACTTAAAACTAATCTGCATTATGAGTAACAGTAATATTGCTGTCACAGTAATATTGCACTTGTGCAGTATATTTGTAGATATACAACC
Organism: Meiosimyza platycephala; assembly: GCA_963662105.1. Taxonomy (NCBI): domain Eukaryota; kingdom Metazoa; phylum Arthropoda; class Insecta; order Diptera; family Lauxaniidae; genus Meiosimyza; species Meiosimyza platycephala. The sequence continues at coordinate 722,377 of OY759209.1, forward strand.
CAGTAAACATTTAAGAAATTTTTAAATAACTCGATGGCGATCAACTCTTAACTTTTCCAGAAATGAAGTACCCGATCAAACAAGTGAACCTCTTCTGGAAGTTAACCCTGAATTTTCATCTTCTCGTGTTTCGTTTGACAGTTACGTCAGCTCAAAGTGAAAATTCATCAAAAAACAATCTATGCATTAGAGGGTTAAAGAACAACATAAATGAAAATAATTGAATTTAAATCCATCATGCCATTATTTGGCTATTCTTCTGTAAGATAATATTATATCATCTAGATGACGAAAATTGGCTTTTTATATCGATTTTAAGATTCGATATTACTTTTTTGTTAACTGACGCAGTTAAAATTAAACAATTATTCAGAGTCGTTCGATGACTTAATAAAATTTATTTTTTTGCTCTTCAACAGTAATCGCTTGAATTGCTTACTTGTCTTAACATATCTCATAAACAAATTTTCGCCTGCCAACAGAATAACTAACGAAACTATTGTCCCGTTTCGACGATTCTACTGTGACTCTACCGCGATTAAAGATGTTAACTGGGAAATAAAGTTTCTGTTAATGTACAAGTAGATATCTTAAGCGTAATCTTTTTTGTAACTGCTGATGTGAAGTTGATATATATTTTTATATCCGCTGAAAGCAAACTTAATGGAATTAAAGCGTTATTTCTAAAGTAATATATTTTCGTACTTTAACCTTTACGCTATTTGTCAACTTGGTTCAATACTTAATTTTTATTATTTTTGCATCTATAGTTGTGTTACATCCGTCTTGCAATGCGTTTTTATTGCTTTTGTTGTTGTTGTTGTTGTTGGTCTAAGTATTTATGTACATATTTTAGGCATATGAAAAATAAGGTGGTTAGTATGAGCACTTGCAGTGTTATGCTTGAAACTAATGATGTTTCTTCATGTTAGTGTAAAATGTTAAAAATCGAAAAATGTTGAAAAATTTAAAAGTGTTGAAAAATTTGTAAAATGTATTGATAAAGTCAAATAAAATTTTTCTGACCTTTCAACATTTTCTTATAGCAAAAATTTTTAAAGAATATGAAAAAGCTCGTGCAAGAAGATAAGTGTTTAAACATGTGGAAAACGCATTGAACAAAACAAAGAGAGCACACTGCCAGGACGCTGATGGACCTCTAGCTTTATATTTTTCAGTCTTTTTATAGCATCCTTATGAAATCATCGAAGCTTAAGCACTGCTAATTATTTCTACAAAGTTTGAAAAGTATTGAAAATAAATTTTTTTAACTTTACACAATGTCAAAAAATTTCATTCCGAAGTTGCAAAGTATTTAAAATTACACTTTTTATTTTACATTTAAGACTTTGTATCATATATGAAATAACTTTAAATCAATGTGAATTCATTTTGAATCATAATCAAAAATCTTCCACTTCAATTTAAAAATGTTCAGTCTACAGAACGTTTTAACTTTTTTTCCATTTTTGTGCAGTATTTTCAACAACAAATTCATTAGAGCATATAATTTTTTATATCAAACATCCCAAAATTTCTGTTAAATGAAGATTTAATTTGGCATTTAAAAGTGTTAATTATAATGAAAATAAAAAATTTCTGTAATCACGCACTGGCGTTGAAGTGATTTCAGTGAATTTCAAACTGTTGTGTATAAATTAACACTTAACTTTTATTGATATATCTCGGATATCGTATGTAAAGGATATATAATTAAAACTGTTGCATGGAGATGGAGATTAATGTCCGCCGCGTGTACTCGTACATAGTTGGTAATTTTCATTGCGAGTGTTACGTGCAGACCATTTTTTTTTTTTCGTTAAGGAAATGACAGAAAATCACAGAAGAAATGCGAATACGATTGTGCAATGCGGTAAAATAATAGAAATCCCAAAAGATCAAATAACGATCTTTAGCGATCTTAATGAGAGTGGCAACAGCAGCAGCAGCAGCAGTAGAAAAAACCGACAAAACCAAAAATAAAAAAAAGTGGTAAAAGAAATTGAAATGTAGATGAACTGCAAGCAAATTGCAATTAACTGAATGCAGTAACAACAACAACAACAACAGTATCGATAGTTAGTATCGTATCATATGATTAATGTATTTAACACTTTCTTTTTTTACCTAACTCTCCATCATTTGTTAAATTAAAATTTTAATGATAAAAAATCAGCAGCAACAACAGCAGCAACAGTAAATTGTATTTTATAAATTCAACAAAAATCAAAGAAATTAACAAATTTTGCAAAATTTTGCTTTTCTTTGTTTTGCAAAGAAGCTGTGTTGTGCGGAGCGATTGGATATGATCGCGTTTGTTTGCGTCTTAACTGAATAATTATGCAACATGTGCAACAGCATTGCATGGTATGAATTCAGTTTTAGTCGGTTCTTTTTCATTAGTTTTTTCACATGACTGTGTTTTCAGTTAAGTTAGAAAATCTATACATTTCATTCTTTGAGTTACTGAGACTTCTCACACAACTCGAAATTTGAGACACTGGGAAATTTTTTTTATATATTTTTTGGAAACTTTTGTCATGAACAAAAATTCGGCGTTGAACAAAAAAACCAAGCAAACTTTATACAATTTACATTTGTACTTAGAACTTAGAAGTGGCCAAATGATCTTAAATTAATTTAGATGTTCCAATAATTCGAAAAAAACAAATTTTGCAATAAACCGCTCAAAAATGAATGAACCGATATCTTAGACTCTAATTGCTAAACCAAATTATATGATTTGATCCTGATAATATGGTTTTTAAAAATATTCTACTGGCGTTGGCTTCGGCTCCAAAAACCCTATTTATTTAACAAACTGATAAGAGGGAATTTTCCAATAAAATTTCATAAATTTTCAGACAATAAACTTTTTAATGCTTTTTTACAATAAGTCATAAATGATTTTGAAGAAATTTTCGTTCAAAACATGGTAGAGAAAATGCTCCGACAAACCGTGCTATTAAGCTTATCATAGATAAATTTGAAGAAACAGGTTCAGTTCAAGATCACAAAAGCAGAATTTATAATCGTAGTGCAGCTGTTAGCACAAGTGCTGCTGAAAAGCAAAGGACATCAATTCTTCAATGCAACGCAATTACAGTGAATGGCGCTCGATATCGAGAGATGATTAGAAACTGTTTGTGGAATTAATTGAACATTTTGATGTTCAGAATATGTGGTTTCAACAGGACGATGTAGCGTCCCACATAGGAACGGAAATTCTTTTGAAAGAGAAGCTAATAACCGAATAATTTTTTTGGCATAACACCATTGGGATCTTCTTATGCGGTTTCCTGTTGAGTAAAACTTATGCGGATAATCCTGAAACTATTACTAATTGAACCATGAAAAAGTTATTCAAAATTTTGGTTTAAGATTGACAGCCATCCGAGCTAGAAAACATAAATTTTATACAGCTTATGTCTTCTAATAAAATTTTAAAAATATACCTCAAATTTGATATTCTAAAAAAAATATATTAAGATCACTCATCCGACCTGTTGTATATAATTAAAAAAAGAAACACGAGTAGTAGTAAAGCGGCTTTAATTGTCTACAATTAATTCAGAATGAGTTTTATTTCGAAAATTCCAAAAGTAAGGCGCCGATTGCATGGACATTATTGAAAAATATTTCAAGTAATGGAACGAATACATGGCATTTAATAAACCATGTCACGTCAAATTCAAATCTGAACTTAAAATGTTTATTTGTCATGAGTGTAAATTTGCGATCCGGTTAGAGATTTTGTTCCCAAAGCCTTAGAACCATACAAATGAGCTTTTATATACCCCAATATGACTGCGCTTTTCTCCGATATGAACGTCCAAACGTCGTCTTTTTTCTACATTTTCTTCTAGCTGGCCCGAGTGTGTTATGAGTCTCAGTGTTTGGAAAGAAAATTTTAGATCAAATTGAAAAATGTAAATGTTACTTTAAAAAAAAAGATTTTTTGCGCATTTTCCTAAAATGTTGGCTCCGCACGAAATGCAATTTAAAAATTTTTGTAGTGATTTTTGTGAGTTTCATTGTGAAGTTTATCCAATAAATAAGTAGTGTACTCATTCAAATAGCTACTTTCATATAAGGTTTCCATATAGCTAAAAGAACCACTCTAATGCACAATTAATGTACATAATTGCTTAATACAATAATAAGACGTTTGTGTATGTTTTTGCAATGAGTAATCAGTTTTATCTCTTCTTTTTTAAAGTAAATAAAGAAAAAAATATCAACATAATTAATGAAATATCTTATGGATAAAAACTTCAAAAGAACAGTGGGACTCATAGGCAAAAAGAAATAAATAAATTGATTGAGATAACAGCAGAGTTGCAGAAGTTTAAGAAAGCTAAGGAATAACAAAGAAATTCCTAAATGCAAATACAAAAAATAATAAAAAAAAAAATTTAAAAAACAACAATACATTTGACTGTCTAGTGTTGCTAACAAAACTGCGTAGCGCAAAGCTGCCACAGCTGGCGCTAATTAGAAATGCAACTCACAAGATAGACGCACAACAAATTTAATTACTCGAACCAAATGTTTGATGATGCGCTCAAGGCATAACACCAGCGTGGAACAGCAGCAGCTTTGCTGTACGATGGACAAGTAAGCAAGTGGACGGTCGGTCGTCGCTAGTAGCACTTACACGCAGATAGCGTATCTCTTGGATAACTATGCCTATAGTAGAAGTTAGAAGTAGCTACATAATGACAAAAAGTTGGAAAGAAATTAGAAGTTCGGTGATTATTTTTATTTTAATGTAGCGGAGATACAAAACAACTCTTTCATTTTAGAAAATCTAAAATTCTCTTAAAAAAAATGAAAGAAATTAAAGTTTTCATCCACAGTTGTGTTATTGGCTGGCTACCATTTTTGTTGCTTTTTTACTGCTTAATTCATGTTTCCAGCTGAGTTGTTTGACTTGCTGGTCAGCTGAAAAGTGAAAGATTTTCCTGTAACATTTGTATTTGTTAGATATAAAGATTCTGTATTGCCGCAATCTTACTTAACGTTCCATTTCTGTGCTTTCGTTGTCTAAATTTTTTTTTTTTTTTTGTATTTTGAATGTCATTAGCAGCGTGACACCTCGTTACTCTGTAGTGCGATAAAGAAATTTTAGTGGTGGACGCGCAACAAATGTATCTTTAAGATTTAATTTTTTTTTAAAACCAAATTTTAAAGTCACGTCAAATTTCTTTTAAAAGTCCGTTTGTCATTTATTGTCACAATGGTTCATGTTGGCTGCTGTTATGATTTGATGTCACTTTCCAACAAATGACAGTTTTATGTCTTTTTGGACAGTTAAATTGAGCTTTGAAATGTCATATCGTTAGACAGAAATCATTAAAAAGTGACTAAATTTGCATAGAGAAGACGTTAATGAAACATGTTGTGTTGGCTATCAAGAGAAGCAGATAACAATAGAAATGAAAAATTATATGGTTTTTAAAGCAGAGCATTTCTTTTTTTTTATAAGAAAAGATAATCAACTTTTGCAGCAGAATTTCTAAATTATTTAGTCATTTTAGTAGACTTTTTGTTTTCTTATCTGATTATAAAATTTTTTTGTTCTTTTGGGGCCTTTACTTTTGAACTTAGTGTTATACAGTTGAGCGCATAAGTTACGCATTTGTTTGAAAAATTCATTGCTTTTTTTAATTACGGAGAAAATGAATTTCTTTTTTTTTAAAATAAAATATTTAATTTTGAATTTTTCAATACCAGCTATGTAAAATGATGCCTTTGAATGTTCGCCATGTTCGGCTCCTCAAAGTCGGATGTTGGCCTTGAGTTCCCGGCTTTTTGCTAGCTTGTTTGCAAGACAAAGACAGCTATTTTGCCAGGATCACTTAATACAAAAATGTCTACCTGGCTTACTGTTCGATGATCACATGAAACGCTATCGTTTTTATGCTCCAGTTTATTAACTCAACTTTTATTAGTCAAGTTGAGGAAGCACTTGCTCCAAAATTTAATATCAAATATAGAAGATCAAGAAGAAATTTTGTTTTGGTACTGAGAAAATTTTCTTTTATACAAAAATTTTCTTTTAAGTGAATAATGCATATATTTCACAAGTCCCATCTGCATAGCAAAGTAAAACAGAAAACTGATTTATTGAGACAAAAAAAAATGCAGGTTAAATAACCAGTTCTTTGGCTAAAAGGTCGATAAAATCATAAAAGTTTTTTTACTTCAATACGTTTAATACGAAATAAGTGTGAAATCAACGATAAGATTTTATTTTTAATGCCAACATTAAAGCTATTTCCGATTTTGACACATTCTGTAGAGACCAAAACAAAATGATAGACCATTAAGACTCCCACGCACGAAAAACCGCTTTAAGGAATTTAAATTTTTTATTTAATCAAACATCTTTAAAATTCACTTTTTAATTCAAAATGTTTGTTTTATGTTTTTTTTTTTTGTTTTTTTACAGCATTAAAAATTGACACCAAAATCGCTTAAACGACAACTTTAAAAGGGCAATAAATTGAAATGCGTAGGCAACACTGTGCACAAAAATACACTTAGCGAAAAAACAAGCAAAGTACCAAAAAAAAAAAACAAAAAATTAATAACAACAACATGCATAAAAAATGTTTTTAAATTTTATTATGCAATAACAATAACAACGAAATTTTAGCCAAAGTCAATTAAACGATACAACAACATATCAACTGAAAAAAAAAGGCGGAAAAAATTTAGCAAATAAAAAAGCTGTTAATATTTTAATTGGAAAATAAAAACAAAACAAGCTATTGCTGCCGTATGTTCCGCCTTACGTACATCAGCAGGGGGCGGCGCAGTTAGAATGCCTACAGAATGTGAGCGAAGTCTTACTTCGCCAACAGCACCAGCACCAACGACGACGACGACGACGATACCATCATTCGACAGCAATTTGGCAGCGTCAGAAGCAACAGCGGCGCACTTCGAACATATGGACGACATCAAAAGTGACGGCAACATAATGGACAAGGATATGTTAAATGGTGAAATGTCAACTTCAACTGGATCCACTGAATCAGCGACAAATGGCCACAATGGCAGCAATAATAATGGTGGAAGAAAAACGGTGAGTTGGTATTAATTTACTAATGTTCTACCGGGGGTACTAATTTGAGCACAATGGCGATTTGAAAAAAGAATGTTTAAAAAAGATATTGCAGAATTTATCGAGAACCATAACGTTTCAACCAAGATTTGTCACTATTTGTTCCAAATAAAATATGTTTAGCTCAAACCAATACTTGATATGTATCAAATATACATATCATATATACAATGAAATCATTTTATCGGTGTAAAAGTGATTTTAAATGAACCGGCATCCACTTTAATATCAAAATTTGAACCAAAATACAATCATAAACAAATGTTTTATATATGAAGGACGGCCAGCGTGTTTAAGATCACTTTAATACAGAATTCTGTGAATTTTGCAATTGATCTCAGTTGATGAAGCGAAATCACTATTCCAACACTATTTTGTACGAAATCTTTTTTTAAGAAACCTGAGGTCTTGGCTTAACTTTGAGATTTTACTGTATTCCTCTACAGTTTCCACTCGGGTTTTAATCAGAACTTACAATCAATAGTGCTCTTGTGACGACTCCAAACGATAAGGTAGAAAGAAATATCAAGCGATTCCCGGCCTTCTCAAATACTAATATTTTTTCCTAAAATGGAAAAAAGGTAGAATGTTTCTTTGTGTGCTTTATTTTTTTGCTCATTAAACAAAAATTTTTAAATTCATATTACAAAAATAATCCGATTTCTCGGTAAATCTCGGTCACTTGGTTACCCTGTTTTCATATATGTTTTTTCTTTTCTAAGGACTGATTTTTTTTTTTGTTCCTCTCAATTTATGAAAGCACATATGTAACTATAAAAATTTTACGTTGTTTTATTGCATTTACTGAAAAAAACAATATATGTATGTTGAAAAGTCGAATATATTGAAAAATTAGATAAAGTTCTAAAATGTTTCACTAGCGTTGCTTCTCAACCGAATATACTCCAGCATAGAATTTTTTTCATTGCATGCCTGCCATAAGTGATATTCCAACAACAAAAAGTACTAACCGATTCTTAACTTTCGTGAAAAGTTCACAGTCTATCACGCCACCATAGTGAGTTCAGGGGCGTCCAAAATTTGTTTTCTACTTTACTCTATCGATTATAGGATTTTTTTTTTTTTGCATAAATGGGGTTATTATTTAAAAAAGTTTCATCGGAGTTCCGGGACCTCTAAGTATTTATTTTTGGAAATTTTTTTTGGGTGGACTTATCTACAATATATGTATCTATTTACTAAAAATTATCATTTAAATTTTCAGAAAATTTTCACATCACAAAAATTACTATTTAATATTAAATTTATTAATAAAAGAAATTCAAAGTCAGTTTAATGTAAAGCATTGAAACTACGTCGTTATTATAGAAAATTCATCATAAGTTGAATTGATTGACTTTATCTACAAAATAATCAAGCTCTCATTACATATGCACAATTCATTCTCAAGGTGTTGAGGTGTATGTCAAACATGTCTTCGATTTGCTTTTAAATTCTAGAATTTTCATTTTTTATTAAACTGTCAACAATTGCGCTTGTGTATGCCATAAGCAATTGAAGAAATTATAAAAATTTCTTTTTTCACAACTGATATCTTCTAATCTTGGCCTGTCTTGAGTTTTTCTTCCACTAAAAATTTCTATGAGGATGAGTTCACTTCGCAGAAAATATTTGTGAAAAAAGTGTTATTTCGACTTTATCTCATTTTTACTATAGTTATGATTTACATTAATAATTTGTTTTTTCTGAAGAGATGGCTGAACTCAGAATCTCTTTGGAGATACCTACTTTTATTTTGCAAATACTAAAATCAAAAGCCAATAAAGCACTAACTAAATGTTACTGGCATTTAATTCTAAATTTTTCCACATCCCCTAAACGCTGCTTCTTGGGAACGACATCTTATGTGTAGTTGTCATCAAGGTACTATATTCGTTTTCATTTTTTGTTGTTGCATTTGGCTTTTTACAATAAATTGCCATCGATAATATGGGCATTGTGCTTTCTTCATAGACTCAGTCAGCAAGACGATACATTAGTAAGTATTTCTTTCACTTACTTTCGTCGTAGAGTTTTTCCCCTTTTTTTTTGTGCTTTTTGCTTGGCAACACTTAACTTAAGAGGTTTCTTATGGCAGACATCGCAACTTATGGTTCACTTTTTTGTCGATGATAGTCACTTGATTGCTCGGTAGGTTGGTGGGCTGTTTGTTAGCGCTGGGTTGTAGTTTGATTGCGCTCTCGTTGTGCCCTCAAGTACTTCCGCCAACAGCAGCTTGCAATACTGGTGAGCATTAAAATTTGGTTTTATTAGGTCGTTGAACACATATTTCATATTTTATAAAAGTTATAAGTTTATATGCAAAAGCAGCGCTTTAAGCATTTTATTGTTAGTAAAACTTTTTCCGAAATGCTAAATAAATTGGCAATCAGCTGTGATTGATTTGCTGTCAACGTTGTCATATCAAAAAAGACAATTGACTTTTGAATTGGTTTGACTTAAACATAACCTCAAGGGTAACTTTCTGCAGTTTATTTTCACTGTGTATGTAATAATTTATATTAATAATAAAAAAAATAATTTTTTATGCAAAATAAAAATATTTCATTTGAATAAAAAAAAAACCTACATTTAATTAAATGAAAATCATTAAAAATTCATTATGTCTGCCACTTGGCTTGACTGTCGCCAGCCTACACCTACATAGTATTTGCGTATGAAATCAAGAATTTTTTTGTTATCCGTACAACTGATCAGCGCGCTGTCTGAGCCCCGCGTGCTTCATCCATTAGCATGTTTGATTTCATTGCCATAAAAAAAAAGAATTTTATTATAAATTAAATATATTTTCACATTATAATAAAAAAATATTTTTTTTAATATTTTTCTCTTTAACAGTCCTTAACATCACCCGATCCCACCGCTTATGTGGCCAAGGCGCGTGTAACGCGTCCAACACCACCACCACCGTCCTACAATCCAATGCAGTTCGTACAGATTAAACCCTGCAATTTGTATCAAACAGCACAGCAGCAGCTCAAAAAGGCCGAAGAAGTGAAAAAAATCAAAGAAATTAAAAAGGAAGAACCCGAGGATTGGCAAAATGTAAGTGAAAATTCAATCAATTCAATGTACTGCCCATTTAAGGGCAAAGGGAAAGTCAGCCCTCAGCTCGCACAGTGGGAGATCGTGGCTATAAGTACAAACAAAATTAAAGTGCGAGGGACTTTTTACGACAATTGCCATATCATACTTAGGGAAGTGAAAAAAACGCTATTAAAGCTCTAAATTTTCATTGGGCTTAGAAGGCTTATAATTGAACTTTGAACACCAAAACTGTTTGTATGTGTTTGACGGTGAAAACTGAGGAATTTTTTTTTTGGTCGTCAAAATTTTCTTTGGTACTTAGGGGGGCAGCATTAAAAGTAGTCTCACCAGGCTCTATAAATGCTCGCTACGCACTGCTTACAGTGTGAAGGGAAGTATGTATTTAAATTCAGAAGGGAGTTTCCTTAAAGGCAGGCGAGTAGGTCAAGAGTATTTTTCGCTTTTTCATCGCCCTTAGAATGAAAGATTTAAATTCGAATGTTTTTCAAAAACAGAATAGATACGCCATCAATACGATTTTCTCAAATAACTTGAAAACTATAGAAGATATCGCACAATATTAATAATCATTGCCAAACTAAAAAGTTTTGAAGAAAATTTTTCAACCATATCCCACCTTTTTATGGGAGGTAGGCGTGTTCCTGATCTGATTTTTTTCATATTCACATATTTTTGTTGCCTAGCGCTATTATTACTATTTATGGCTGCTGTTCCATATAAACCCATCCACTGTGCGGCGCTATCATGCATACTATTCGGTGTAAACTTCAACGTACTTTTGCTCCTTTTGCTCGTTGTTTAAATATGTAGCTCCACAAGCTTTTATAAAACAATATATGCCTATCAAACAAAACTTCAATCAAAATAAGAAATTTTACTTTCGGCGGTTTGGGACACAGTGATACTTATAATATTTTCATATACCTTTCTACAATAGTCCATTTAAAGCCTTTCCATGCCCCATGGCCGAGCTATAGCGATCAATTTAAATGTACTTTTTGATTTCTAGTACAAAATTTAGCTCGATTTGGACCCAATGATTAAAAATTGTGCTCAATTCAAAACCGGTTAGAAATCCATGATCGTTATATAGACCTCAAGAGGTTTCATTAATTTAGAGATCAAAGACACTTTGAAAGTACTTGATTTCTATATAGCCATAATTGATTTTCTTAAGACCAACAACTTTGTAAGTGTTTCTCTCGAACCGGTTTTGGATTGTTGATAATTTTTTATTTCTTTTCCAAACGATAAGATATTTTACATTGGTTGCCATACACCAGCATACATTTAATGGAAGGCTAATGCTATGACTATTAACTATCTAATGGCTTATAGATCAAAAAATAATGAAAAAATGGAAGAAGTTTTGAATCAAAAATGTTCAAAAAATCGTCAAAAAAATGTATATATTTGAAAACTTTAAAAAAAGTCGAAAAATGTTGAAAATTCGAACAAATGTTCCAAAAACTCGAAATCTGTGTTTTTTTTAACTTATTTTTCGTCAATTCAGCATTATTCTGATGATTTGAATATCTCTCAAATACATTTGTATTCAGCGCTGTAATATAGATGTTAGTCAATATATGTCATATCATACCGCAAAACATAAATGGCTTTGCTTTGTTATATATTTTAACAAAAATTACAGTAATTCCACTATAAATAATCGATATGCAAAACATGATATTCACTTCCTTTCCCACAAATTAAAATTCGACCCACTTTAAAATTATATAAAGAAAAACAAAAAAAAATTAATGAATCATACTCCCAAGCCAAATATCAACGATTGGTTAGTTAGTTAGCACTGTAAAATGACGACGCTTTCAAACTCTTAAAACTTAATGACAAAATCATTTAAAACATCATTATTTGAAAAGTTTCGAAAAGTGTTAACGAACTTTAATTTATATGCAGTAAATGCGTTCACTTAAACAAAAAAAATAGATAAAACATTCACAGATTGAACAAAGTTAAATTTTCAAAAGATATGTAATGAAGTCACAGCCAGTAAATTAGGCAACGAACAGAAAAGAGAGTTGACCAAGTGTTGTCAATTGCAGTTCAATTGGAACGATAAAAAAAAAATTCCCAAAAAATTGCATAACAACAATAAGTAAAATTGTCACAGCCGCAAGTACTCGTAGGTAAAAACGTGATCTTTTCCGTTACCGATTTTCACTTTGATGATAACAAAATTGGAACTTTTTTTTTTGTTTAGACGCATATTAACATAAATGCACTGATGAGCTGACAACAAAAATTAAAATTAACATTAAAATAAAACAAATGTAGCGAAACTAAAATGCAAAGTGAATATTTAATATAGCGAATTACGTGAATTTTTTGCTATAGACGTAAGTGCAAGATTGTCACGAATATCTCATAAATAGTTAGTTGTTTTAATTTTATGTTTCATTTTGCACAAGCTCTTTACGTAATAAATACGTTATTACGAACGTTTCCGTTTCCGCTAATGTTAGTGCCTTAGATTAGTTTTTAATCCAGATTCAATTCTAATATACAATCTGCAAACTTTTAAATTGAAAATTGTAAAAATAACATTTTTTCCCATTATTACACAAACAACTTTAAATTCATTTTGAATTTGAAAAGTATTGAAAATAACATTTTTTAAATTTATTTTAATCGTAAAAAACTTTCTTTTTTTTGGAAAAATTTAATTGCATCCAAGAAAGAGAAACTTAAAAACTTACTAAATTACAAAAAATAATTCTTAACTCTCTTATATATCTTTCAGAACTTGGATAATTGGAAATCATCGCGTAGAAAACGTGTCGAACATATCATTGATCGTGTAGTTGAAGTGAAAAAGCTTGAGCTGGAAGAACACGATCGCAGCAGACGAAAATCGAAAACTTTTTCGGAAATGATTGAAGAAAGGTAATGTCACACCTTTCAGATGTAAAATAAATAGCTGGAAGTCATGCTGTTAATATACATATTTTCTATCAGTAATATTTGAGCTATCTGTCGAGCAATATTTGTATGTATGTGTATTTACAGCAAATTCCATGTCATTCAATTTAATAAACGATAATTTCCGCATACTTTTTTTATACATACATAACTTACCTGAAAAAATTAATAAATTTTACGTAACCAATATTACAGAGGTGATCGTCCCCCACGTGCTGGACGCGCAAAATTGGTCTCTTTAGCTGTCTACAATGAAGACGAATCAAATGATCTAAGTGATCTTGGCATTGGTACCAGCAGTGCTAGCGGCAAGAGCAGCCTATCCGAGGATTATGATAACAATAGTGTGATGGTGAGTACTTGTCAAGAACTTTAGCCAATATTTGCTAAATATTCACTAACTAGGTCATTGCGAAATTTGCTATCTCTGTAACAAACGCAAGCGAGTAACCACTGCTGCCCACTATTATGGCTGGGTATCTAGTACAGGCAATTAGACTAAAAGTTAGCAAAACAATCATTAACACTATTTCTATACTCGTACGAGTACTTATTGTTATGAATTTATTTTTGCAATAGAAAATCATTCTATCATCTCTGTACAAAGCATTTAACTTTTGCGGGGTGCAGACTGTAGCCTTAACAATGGGTCATTCGAAACTAAAAAAACATAACACAATGATGTTGGAAATTTAGTAGAGAAGTTATGTACGTGCAAAGCTTAACAAACCTGACCAAATGTTAAGAAAAATACGTCAAAACGTTTACAAACAATTACTACAATTATTAACAAAAATAATTCGCTTGGTTTTCTCTCTACTCGCTGGTGCTAATTGACTTTAATTGATGCCTCCTCAATTTTTTTTCGTTAGCAGTAAAGATTAGCTGTAAAATATTAAAAGCAGAATTAATTACTAAATAGTTTGTTATTATTTTTATTTTTTTAATTTAAAAATATAAAAATTAATGTTTTTAAGCACTCATTGCAGATTAATTTTTTTCATATTCGCCTCTATTCTCTTGAAATAGGGTAAGCTTCACAATTAAAGACATACTCTAGTTTATAAAAATAAAAATAAAAGATAAGGTATTCGAAAAATATGTTACAAAAACACAAAGACAAAAATGTTGGTCCAAATTGTAGTTTAAGGGAAAAGCTAAACGCAGATTCAATGTATTTTGTGAGACAAAAACCGACTAAGCTCGACTTAAGAAAGTAACTTTTAAAAAATGAATTCCGATGAACGCACTTTATCTTATAGTAGTATACCCACAGGAATGGGCACATCTTTGTTAGAAGAATCGTGAGAAAATAAGTAAAAATTGGTTTTAAAGAGGGTATTATGTGGTTAAAAATCTCTATCAAATTAGATATTATGTGTTCTTTATCTCCAACCGTAGCAACAGTGCACCTAAAATAATACGTTAAATTGGTCAAAAATGGCCTCGAAAAGCTGATTGAGAAAAATTGATAATTTTTGAAAAGGCAATCTGGTGCATTTTTATATGTCAAGGAAACTTTTTGCCTGTTGCTGCGTATTATTGAAGCGTCTACGCTATGCAAGATAACAAATGAAAAAATTCGCATTTACAAAGAAATCGCAATTAAATCATTTTGAAAATAAAATTAAAAATATCAAATAAATTGCATCAATAACAATTTATTCTGATTGTTATTTTAGAGGGCGGGCAGCAAATGGCATTTGAAAAAGCAGCCGTACGAAACTAATAACGCCAGCATTTATAACATTAATAAGAACAATCAAATGTCAAACTTAACCATATGGCTATGTGTTGTTTATTTTTGTTGGCATCATTAAAAACTCACGCCGTCGCTGAAAAATAAACAGAGGAAATATTTTGATTTTTTTTTCTTAAAAGAATTTGCCATTGAGAAAAATAAACAAAAATAGTTAGTTTTAAAACGTGAAATTGGTTGTTACGAAAATTAAAATAATTTTGTGACATCGTATCCGTGAAAATAATTTTAATTTTTTCTCATTTCTTCACATTGCAGAGCGACAATGCCGATTTGGACAAAGTTATCTACGACAATAATCATCTGCAGAGTAGCACAACACGTGAATATATCTCCTCACCTGGTTATGATACTTCCTCAAGCACAGCACCAGCCAGCTCACCCGATCCATGTGAGTACACCTATGAGGGTGCCATACAAGATTACAAACAACGTGTTTCTCGAGCGACCTGTGGCGGTAGTACCGGTTTCAAACTCAACCAAAATCAACCAAAAACTTTAACAACAACAAAAACTTCAAAAGAAACAACGCCCGAACGCGGCTCTACACAAAATAATAGCGTTATGACATCCACAGAAACATATGCCGCCAGACGTGGCAGTAAAATTGAAGAACGTCTCATTGGCTTCGAAGTCAATTCACCAAATGATAGTCAAGATGTGCTGGAGAAGAATAAAGTTGATGTACCAAAAATTGATATTTCAAAGCGTAAGGAAATGTTTGAAGCCGCAAACAATGAACCACTAAAGTCACAAGGCAACATCAGCAATGGTGTGCCAAAGTTAACGCTGAGGGATCGTTTTAAAGTAGATGCTGAAATACAGCAACCAGCCGCAAAGAGAGAAGTCAAGCGACTTTCAGGTGATGTCAGCAGCATTAAAGATCGTCTGCAAAGCTTGGAACAACAACAGAATGTCGTGAATTCAACAAATGGTGCTGCAAAGGCAACCACTAGCAAATTAGTTGATATACCAGTACCGCCGCTAAAAGAGCGTCTTTCAAGTTTGCAGAATGCAGTCACCAAAGAAGAAATCAAAAAACCACCAGTAGTGTTGGTCGATGCTAGGCAGCTAGAGATTATGAAAGATGAGGACGAAACAGCAAAGCAACGCATCAAACAGTTACAGGAAGTGCAGCCAGCAGCAGCAGCAGCACCACTATGCGCAGTGGTGCTTAAAGAGGAAGTGGAAGTCGATCGAGATGACAGCGGCATACACACTTCAGATGACATCGATGAGGAGCAGCAACAATTGTTGCAGCTGACACAAGAACAGCAGCTGAATGAAGCAATCGCCGCATTGGCGCTGGAAGAGAAACAACTTGAAGAGGCCGCAAATGCAGTCAATTTGATTGAAGCAGAATTTGCAGAGCTGTCGAGTCAAGCGGTGGCGCCAGCAGCAGCAACAACAACTAACGAAATGGAATTTAGTGTAAGTTCTACTAACAATTTATTGAAATCCCCACACCCAGTTGCAAACAAATGTAAAAGTAGCACTAGTATTGAAAGTAGTTTTGGTCTTGATAAAACATCCCCTCCTCCATATCCCGCTGATCCCAGTAGTGTAGCTTATGTTGTGGGTAAAGAGGTGTTGGGTAACGATTATGCTATAAATAAGTCAGCCGGTGCAGAACCAAACTGCAAATTGAACCGAAATCCATCAAATGAAATGGTACATGCACGCAATCTATTGAAAATGTTCAAAGACACTTTCAAAAATGATATAGAGCTAGATGAGGAGGGCGAAGATGTAGCTAGTGGGGGTGAATTAACTCCTAAAGTTAACTCTTCTGCAATACCAACACAAATCTTCACAGCCACCACAGTTTATAAGCCACCAAGTCCAATAGGAAATTCACATAAGGCCTTTGAAAGTCATATTGGTAGTTCACCCAAGGCCTCCGGAAGTCCTATCGGCACTCCACCCAAAAGTTTTCGTAGTCCTATTGGTAGTCCGGTAGCAACACCTTCTTCACCGCCGCGCTATCCTGATTCGCCTTCTATGATACCGCGTTCTTTGGGACTTGCAGGTAAACCCCCAATGTCACCGAAGCTTTCGCGTTCTAGTCCCCCAAAACGCCCCAGTCAAATGCCTATAAGCAGTCCTACCAACAGTCGTAAGCCTGAAAGTCAATTTAGCATAAATGGACGTGTCGAAATTTTCAACTCTAAGAATATGCAAAGCCCAACAAAATCAAATACACCAACAACTCCACCAACACCGACGACACCAACTATGTCTACGAAAAAATCTCAGTTACCATACTATACGGCTACCGCAAGTAGCAAAAAAGAACCAACATTCGCAATCGACAGCATCGAGAATCAGATCATATTACCTCAGCAGCAGCAGCAACAGCAACAACAGCGGCAGCAACAAACACCAAAAGTCACTGAACAATTTTCAGACACAAATCAAACCCTAATAGCAAATAAATCAATGCCAACCAAGACCGCATGTGTCAGGGAACCTCAGCTTAAGCGATCACCATATGTTGTAGCTGGCACACCAGCACAATTGGTATCAATAGCATCAATACAAGAACATCAACAACAACAAACAGAAATAGTTCAATGTGCTCCACCAATAACGATTGTCAATCCAGATGAGCTACCGAAACCAAATACAGTCAAAGCTTTAAGCAGCTGCTTCTCTAATGATCGTGGCAGTATGTCGACACCCACAATCACAGCTCCACCACCAACTCCACCGAAGCCATTACCTAGGAGCCGTGTTACACAAACGACGACGACGCCAACTCCACCGCAATCACCTCAACCGGCAAAGAGAAATCTATTACCTATGGAAAATAGTAGAGATGGGCCACAAAAAGAGGATATGCTGCTACGCATATCTGAAGTATCCACCAACTCAAATACAAGTAGCACCAATTTCTCAAACGATTGGGATTCTAAGAAAATCTCAATGATTTCAAATACTTCAACCTTATCCAATAGCTCTATGGGCCCCTCAGGACCCTTTGAAACAAGAGCATTGGTGCATAGTCCACCACAAGATGCGGAAATACTTAGCAGAGCTAGTCAGCATCCTACAACACCTATACTGAATGTAAAGTCAGAAATACCGCCACTTATTGTGTGCCCGCCTAATGAATCAACTCTTTATAAGTTGGCCACATCAGCGCCCTCATCTCCAGTTTCACCCAGAAGTCCAAATCTGCCTTCAAATGATGATATTGAACTGTGTGCAAACTTTTTTTCAAGTTTTGCGACAGCACCAACGCCATCAAAGAGTCCCACTTCTGAGCTACAGCGTCAACAGACAATTGAGGAAGTGATATGCGATAAAGTCGATATTCACACTTTGCCAACGTATAAGCAAGTTCCCATTACTGGTTGTTTTGAGGTTACTCCCGCCGATATACGCCGATGTGATGGTCTGAGCTCGAAACCTACTTCACCCATTGTGCTCGCCAGAGCAGCACATTCTAAAGCGCTTATTGATACATGTGAAAAGATAATTGCCGAAGAACGCAAAGCGCGTACGCAAATTAATACAAATGTACCAACGACGCCAACATCACAGAAGTCAACACCCATCTTGGCGCGTAAGTCCAAAATACCAAAACCCATACAATGCTGTTTAAGTGGATCAGATTCTATGGCTAAGGCTGATCGAGAAATGTCAGAAGAGATTACACCAGTAGTTGTAACACCAACAGAGAATAACACAGCACCTAAAAAAGATGATGATAATCTGCTTATTGCGCGTCTTCATGTTGTGGAAACACAAATAAAGGTTACCACAACAACACCACCTACTTCTCCAAAAGTTGTGAACAAGATGCAGTCCAACAATAACAACAATAGTAATGAACAGCAATGTGGAAATAGTCCAAAAAGTGCTAATCATCCTAAAAAAAAAAATAATATCTTTGATTTTCTTAAGAAAAATTTTGGGCTTCACACGTCAGATGAAAATCAGGCAGCTGCTGCAAGTCAAGCTATTGATAACAGCCACGTTGAAGATACTGTTAAGTTTGATGAAATCCATAGAGTGGAGAATTCTAAGTTTTATGTTACTTCGGATGAAGAATCAGTACCACCACCTCCTTTACCTAAATCACCGGCACCTGTAAATATTGAAATCACCAAAAAAATTACAACTGATGAAATACTCGAGGAATCTGGCTCAGAAATGGCGTTAAGTCAGGAAATCAATGACATGTTAGATGATGAATTAAATAAACTAAGTTTAGAATCATCAAAGAGTGGTAACTAATAGGACTTGGGGGGCGAGAATGCTGTAGCTGATGGTGACTAGAATAGAGAATTTGATTTAAGGCAATCTTTTCAAAACAATAAATTGAGAATTCAATAGTTAAGAGTACTGAATCGGGCTCTAGGGAATAAAAATCTCTCAACTCCAAATCAAAAATTTTTATAGACTTATGTTTACGCGATATAGAATTTAAATTATTAATAAGGAGAAAATATGAAATAGGTAACAATAAAATGTTGTCATAGACATTTGGTCAAGAATGAAATTCCGTTGTTCTATTGATTGAGCGTTGAAGCCAAATCAAGGTACGGGATCTTCTTAGTAGGACACTTGCAGAGTTAGATAGCTGTACCACATCATATTGATTGGCTGGGCAATACTACTCGAATGTAAGCTTCTGAGACTCTCTTCCATTCTCGTCGAAGAAGTTTCTTCAAACCGACTAAACCGACAGATCTTGCAGTAAATACAGTTTTTACACATTAATAACTTTTGTAAGGACTTTGACTTTGAATATCTCCCATGAATATTATTTTCCAAATATTTGTCTTCAGAGCATGACGTCACAACGAAACTTTTACATCATGTTCATTTACATATGCCTTCAATTCTTTTGCACATTTTCGGATTTACCTGTATTTCTTGTTCTATTTATCGTTTTCGAATACAACGCACTAATTAACCGTAGTCTAAAAAAAAATACCTTGAAATTGGCGAAAATTTAAGAATTCTTGTTGATCCATTTTTATTTCTTATGGCCCGATTTACATAATATGTAAACTATTGAAACTACGAAAGTTGTGAAATATTTTTCACACACATGAAAACAAGCAAATGTTAGCTTTTTATAATCTCTTTTGATCTGGCATTGCTTTAACTCTCTGCCAAAATTAAGGCGATGATCACTCTCTTGAGAGATGATGAGATGATTAGTAGCTGATCAGTTAGGACTCATGTGAGCATGAGTTGTTTGCTTTCTATCATCAAAAAAATTCTCTTGGAGATGAGAGCTTCTGAGCTTTTTCTCTTTCTTTCTTTAACAAAAGTATGGTAAGCTCACATAAAATATTTCAATATGTATAACCAAGTTATTACGACTCCTATCAATATTCTCCTGAGCTTAGGCTTTCCTTATATTGTGTGAGATTTCGTGAGAGTAGATATTGTTGTTTATGTTTTCAATTCAACAATCAACAACAATACCACACACGAAATTTGTTTTTCTCTGCTGGACTTCAATGATAAATTCTCATATATACATACATATTATTAAAGCTCTCAGTCGATGCTGAAACTTTAAACATAAAGTTTCGTTTAATTTCATATACTAAACATTTAAATACGTTGAACATTTCTTTAATACTTTCTACAAACTAGACTGTAGCCAAGTAAAACATTTCGTACGTACTATCCAAATCTTCACAAAGATGATGCCCACAAATGATCTACATGATAATAGCGAACAATTTTTCGAAAAAAAAAAATAAAGTCGCTTTTTATTATTTAAATGACCTGCTCGCTATCGTATCGTAACACCTTTTTGAGTAAACCAATAGCTTGGAAAGTAAAAAATAATAAATTCTTATTCAAACTAAGTAGCAAATTAACATAACAAGTAGGGGAACTTGTATAAAATAATATTCTTTTCAAAAATTTTAACAAACAAATAAATTACCACAAATCTGTCGTAAGCTATAAACCAATGCAAAATTTAACATTTAAACAAAAGTCAACTGGAAATAAAAAAAATTTATATAAACAAAAAGATGTATACATATTTACTTTTAAGCAAACTTTTACTAACGAATTTAAACCAAACGAAATACTCAATTTTTTATTAACTTGTAATTTTTGTTAATTTTTTTTTTAACACGTGACCATAGCTAAAGAAAATGTTAATAAAGATATTCTTTCCTATATAACTTTTTGACAATTTTTTCTTTCCTATTTAATTTATCTTCATATACCTTCACCTACACTATACATTTCAAATCATTATTCATTTCATTAATTCATCACTTTGTCAATTGTCATCACACCAATCATTTATTATGTGGCTGTACGAAAACTTTTCAGCTATACTGTACTACTTGGGCTTATGTTGGTCTATTTTCAAATGTTGCCGTATTATCACAAGAAATCAATGTTATTCTCCTTAATAGCATTAGAATATCTTTAACTGAACTTATTCTCTAATGGGTAAATGTTTAAGCTTTCGGCAATATCATTCTTAAAAACAATAAATATATTCTTAAGACTCGTTTCATGCGGCCTCGAAAGGACTAAGGTGAGATGCGTTGTATATTGCTCGCTTATCTATTTTATAAGAAGCTTTTACGTCTTTATTGAGCAATTTCATATCTGTGTAGCATCTTGTTCGCACTTCGTCCAAAAATTTCGTGTCACGTCAGTGCCGGATTAAGACTTGCAAAACTCGGGGAGGCGGACTAAAAATTTTATTGAAATCCAAAAAAAAGGTTGTTCACAAAATAAATACGTTTTGCTATTGCAAATCACAAAAATTTTTGAAATGATGGCGTCAAAGAGGACCCCAATAGACTTTTGCGTAATAGCCCCCTCCAACCCTAACTTAATTCAGCGCTCAGTCAAGCTCTGTACTATATAATAATCTCAGTTGCACAGCGCCAACAAACGTACATACGTGACGTACGCAACAAACTAACGTGAGACACGACGTAAGTGTAGACGACAGCAGCAGTAGTAAATGCCTGAACGCCAACTTTCACTTGCATTCAATGTGAGACTACCCTAAACAGAAGTGAGCTTTAAATTGTAATTTGATTTTAACGGAAAATATTCATACAATAACTTATTATTTTGAAGCTTTTAAGCACACACTATACTCCTTATCTATCTATCTCTCTTTATCGCATATGCTATTACTCTATTTTTTTTTTCTATTGTAATCTCTCTTTACATGCCTGCACACTTGTTGCTGCTCGTATTATACAACAAAAACAAAAACTTTGTTGTAATGTAAACTGCTATGAAAATGCAAATAACTGCTATTTTTGTAATGGCTAAATGTATTCCGTAAAAATCAAATATTTAATGCATACTATTTTTATTTTTATTGAAATTTCATTTATAATTTAAAATGCAGTTACATTTGCATAACATTTGCCAGCAAAAGCTTTTATGCAACGTAAGAGGTAAGCGGAACGGAAGTTGTCTACTTTGACTGCATGTGTTTTTGTTAAAAAATAAAATGAATTTGTTGTCTTTGTCATTGTGTTTTTTGATGTTTTCCTTTTTAAAAGATTTTCTTTAAATTTTGCATGTTCTTTATTTCAATACAGTAGAATATGCCAATAGCGGCAGGAAAAGATATCTCTGATGGAATTCGCTTCAAGCGAATTTATGCCTAGTTTTGAACTATATATTTCTGCTTAATAAAGTAGGGTCGAAAATATAAGCTTTTTTGCTAATTTTTATTTTTTTATATATAATGTTTTAAAAAATTTTACCTACACCCTAAAATGGTATATGATTTTTGGTCATCACTTGAACTCGAGATTTCAAACTTCTGTGAAGGCTGTTCTTCTCCAAATTTCATGGCGTATGCCTGAAGAGCGTCATGTCAGTAAACAGTAATGCCAAGTGACATATATTAGGATATATATTGTAGTTGAGGCCAGTGGAATGAAGGGAGCCGTCGCTCCTGTCGCAAAGGCTTGGAGGGTGGCAAAATAGTCCTCGGTATTCAATGAGATTTGCAAGTTAATATTAAAAGTTTGTATTGATCAAAATAAAAAAAAAAATTTTTTCTTTAGAAAACTTTAATTTTTTCTTATGAACATTTCAACAATATCACAGAATCCACCGGATGGTGTTCGTCGTCCCTAAAATTATTCCACTGGCTGAGGCACTCTTGCAGTGCGCATCCGACTACATTCCCAATATTGATCAGAAACAGTACGGAAAACAGAACATGATCTTCAGAGTGATTGGATAATTTATCGCTGTGCAGAATACAGCATTACTCACATTCTCCTGAACGCCTCTATGCCATAAATCTCGAGTTATTGTCGATATGGTTTGTACAAAAGCACAACTAACGCCAAAAGAACGCAGATTTCGATCAAGTTTTTAGCATTAAATAGATCGTTCTCCACAAAATGTTTTGAAATATATATCCACGTCGCACTAGCCATTTAAAATAAAATTTGATTACTCTAAAAGCTACCTAAGTATACGATACTGAAACGTGTTAAAGATGACAAAAAACCAAATACAACAAAATTAAATACAATGATAACCTTTATTTCTAATGCCACCTTTAGACGCATTAAGGGTGCAAAATAAAAGAAAACAAAATCTAAATATATAGAAGAAAAACAACAAAAATAGCAAATTAAAAAAGAAATTTCAACTCGTGCCATGGGGCTTCACAAACAGGGCACACAAGTCAAAACAGCGTTGTATACTTTTAGGGCTAAAGGCAGTTGCAAATGACGATTGTAATGTGAGGGATTTTAAATAGAGGCTAAACAGAATGGCAAAAATAGCATTTTTAAGCGTTAGACCGATGCGTTGTAATTTAAATTAAGAAAACATTTAAGCGCAAAAGCGATATGGGGACTTTTTTTTCGTTATCTTTTTTTTTTAGTTTTATTCATTTACCTTTAGCTTTTTCCATTGCAATTTGTTTAAACAAACGCAAAGTCGAGCAATTTCTTTATCTAAACGACTGCTTTTAATGCCATAGTTAAATAAATTTAGTACCCGATGGTTGTTCAAACGAAAAGGTTCTTTAGTTAACATAACATTCTCAGTTAAAATGTTAAATTGGAATTAAACTTCACAAGAATCATTCTTCCTGTTATAAAGTCAAGCAATTCTAAAAATTAGTTAAAAATTGTCATTAAAGGTATGTTAGCAAGACTTCAGCGCATATCTTCATTGGAATGGATTGATCGAAAAGCAGCGGTAAGATGTGAAAAAAATTGGGTTTTATTAAAGGAGCAACGATTAGTGGTAAAATTGTATTTTGTGAAATTATGGAAATTCATCTGAATATATGTAGAGTTCAGGTGGTGTCAGGTTGCCATAAGGTCGGTCTATTTTATGTCATAGCCGGGGACCCGCTAGAAGTTAAAACATTTCTGAAAAATCCGGAAACTGGATTTCGGGATGGTCGCGTATTTTTGTGTTTTTGAGAAAAAAGATTTCTAAGCTAAAAATTTGTTCATTGTGTGTTCTAAAAATTAAATGATTTTCACTCACTCGTTAACTATACAATTGTAATCCTTTTCTACATAATTTGACCCATATTTGGCAATATTTCAATATTTTTTAAAAATCTCATAACATTTTTATAAAATTAGCATGGAATTTTTTAGAATTTTTTTTTTCAATTTCAATGAACTTTTTCTAGATTCTACTTTGACAGCCTTGTGTTGAGCTCCAATCTAACTGCAATACGAACAATAGTTTTTTGCCAAAAACAATCAATATAACTAGGTATGGGAATTTCACGCAAGAAATCAAATTTTGCATTGAAAAATATTAATTCGTATTTTAGGTGGAAGTCAATATATCTTTATATTTTACGCGTTACTGGTATAAGGTCTCAGGGATATTAAGATATTTTACCCATGAGAATCTCTCTTGAGAATCTGGATAAAATTTATTATATAAATATTGACTGATCATTGAAATTCGGCAACCAATTAGAATGAAAATTTAATAGTATATCAAAGAGAATGATATGGACTTTTGTTAACCGTTTAGAAATTTTCAAAAAAAATTTTTTTTTTCATAATTGTTTAACTAAAACTAAACTAAACTAAAAATGTCGCTATACGTCAGAGCTCTCATGAGCCCATACCTGGTCTGCTTTGATTGAAAATCGAAAAAATCTAATGAGTTAAGTGCAGCTATCTTTTAAAAAACTGCATGTTTTTTTTTTAAAGAAATCTCATGACATCTTTTGAAAAATTTGTTGAGACTTGTTATAAAATAAGATGAGATTTTCTGTGAAATCTGATAACAAAAAATGTTGATGTGAAAAAGCCCATTTTATAGAAATCTAAGGAACATGTTTCAACAAAATGTTCAAAATTTGTTCACGATTGTTCTCTGTAATGGAAAGTTTATATTCAAAGTCAGCTGTCTATTTTATTTGAGAAATTACATTATATAATCTCTTAATTGGAAAATTTTAGTTTCATACATATTACGAAATATGTATTGAAAAACGCAAATAGATTTGAGTGAAATTACTGATAAGAAATAAAGTATAGCGCTAATTTAAGTCGCAAGAAAGTTTGTATACAAAACGTTGTTTTCTTTTAATTTATAGTTAAATTACAACAATTGTAATAATTATTTTAATCACCTGCTATTAATGACAGTGTCAATTGCATGAAATTATAAAAAAAATGTATTGCATTCCTTTTAATTGATAACAAAAACGCTTTTGTCGCTAACTCTGTGTAAATATTTAACATTTTGTTTATAAATTATTGTGTTGCTGCAATGTGCCATATACATATACTGCCTTATGTTATTAAAATTTAGTTTATTTTTGATATTATTATTGATTTTTTTTAGTTTCGATTTCATGTTTTCAGTTTCTTATGATTTATTGATTTTTACTCTTACAACTACAAATACTAAATTAATTTGAAATTCTCTTTCACATGCTTACGTTTATTTGCTTTGGCTGTTTTGTGGCTGCTGACAATTTTAATTAAAAAACCTGGTCAATAAAATGCACAAAAAAAAACATTAAACAAACTTAACTAATGCCATAATAATAAACAAATAAACTTAATAACAATAACACCAATACCAATACTCAACCACCGTCAATATGGCGGAATGCAGATCAACGAAGCTCTTGAATTAGCGCTGGAGGCAATCGATAAAGAAACCACAACAACAACAATAACAACAAAAATAAGCAAAGAAATATCAACAACAACCACCACAAATGACTCTACTGATGATAATTGCAACAACAATACGATTGCAATTGCAACCAGCAATAAAATAAACAATTTCAATTCCGAACATAAAAAACACAATAATGAAAAATTAAATGAAACAGAAGAAAATTCACATGTGCCAATTCTGACACAAGTCGACACCGAAGAGTTAATAATACAAAACGAACCAATTTATGAGAATATTTCGACAACATCTACAGCGCCCGTAGACGTTGAGGTAAAAATCATTCCAAATAATTTAAATAAATTAAAAAATAATCAACAAAATATCAACAAAAGCAACAACAGCAAAAATAACAACAATAAAAATTCAATCAAAAACAGCAACAATAATAAACCCTTAGTCGATATAACAAATTCGTTGACAACATCACACGCAACTGTCGAAATGTTGCAAGCAACATCAAACAAAATTGAAACAAACGCACTGGAGCAACAGCAACATCAGCAGCAATTAGAAACACACACAATGACAGCAATAATATCCGCTAATGTCGCCGCCGAAGATGAACCGTACTATCAAGTGCCCAAGTCCAGTGAACCCTACTATGATGCACCCAAACACTTGCGCCCCATACCACTGTATGAAAATATTGAAATCTTCTATAATGGTCTCGAGAGTGCAACACTTGCCGTGAATAGCGTTGGCAACATTGGTGGTAAAATGGAGCCACCAAAAGAAAAACCACCACCACCACCCATTGATAGTCCACCAGCATTTGATGATTTGGATGGCCATGAAACTGGCTTAGATAATTGGTCATCAGATAATACATACGAGACGATTTCAAATCGTTTGCCCAACGGTAATGATCCACATCCTTCACCGCCTATCAAACGCATGAACTCTACGAAACGCATAAAGAAAGAGTTACGCAATAAGCGTTCTTCATTTCTTGGCATCGAGGGTACAACCGATGATGATCTTGAAAGCTATTTGGAATTGACAGTGGCACCACCACCCGATATGGCACAATTGCTGCAAGAGGAACGTCGTCTTGAGAAACAACTGTACATGAAAGCGGGACTGTGCGATAGTTCTGATACAGGTAAGTGTACAAGGGGGTTAGATTTGTAATAGCATTGTATGAATTTGATGCTTTTTTTCAATCTTTTTTAGGTGAAAGTCGCGATTCAGGCGTTTCGGAAAATCACTCACGTCAAAGCAGTGAACCCTATACCAACTCATCCGAAGAAGCAGATCGCAATGATGAAGCACCCTTGAGTTTGAATACCAATTCCAATCATATCATCAAACAGGATGAACTAATCTATCAGAATGGTCCACAACTCTTAGTTGCCACACAGACGCCATTGCTACAGACTGTCAAAGGAAACTCTGCAGAGTCATGGACAGAATCAGCAACTGCTGCCGCTGCAGCAACTAAATCATTGACTGAAGCTACAGCAACAGCGAATGCAAAAATGCTATCGATCGAAGAAAAAATACGCGAGCAGGAGGAAGTGCTGCGTGTCGAGCGTGAATTGTTGCAGTTGGAACAAGAAGAACTAAAGCGACAACGTGAAAATCTAATGTTGCGCGAAAATATAGCACGTCGTGAATTGCAGCATGGTGCAAAAATGTTAATGTCAGCAAATCGTCAATCGTTGCAGGACATAAATGTGTCCGGCAGTGGTAGCCCAGCAGCGCATGTAACAATGCAACATGTGCTGCCACAACAGCTACCACAACAACAGCAAATACATCATCAACAAGCACAACCACAACAACAGCAGCAACACCAACAGATTTATGCGAATGTACCGAACTTACAACAACAATACTATCAAGTTGAAACCGATTACCGTAAATCCATGTCGGATTTAAATGAATTCTCCAAGCGCCTAATGCTGCCAACAGCAGCACCGCTACCGCCAACAAAGCCAATGCGCGCCATGCATGTTGCACATGCGGACGTCGAATATTCGACACGGCAGCGTCATTCACTCAACACACAGAGCTACGGTGGCTCGCTAGTCAAAATTGCCGGCACGCCCATTACTACGGCAATGGTGGCGCAACGTCAATCGAATGGAGTCGGTGGTGCCATCTACTCCAACTATCAGCAACAGCAGCATCATCAATCGGCACAAAACTTGGCGACAGCGACAGCAACTGCAACAACAAACGGTCATGCCGCACACACAAATATGACGCGCAATACATTGCACGCGTTGAGTGCAACACCAAAACCTAAGTACACTGACGGCTGGGTGCAAGTGCAGAATCGTAAATCGTATGATTCCAATCTGTCCAATGATCCTGCCTGGCTATCAGCCTATCAGCAGAAACGTAAATCTGTGCCGGAAAGTTATCTTTACAACAATAACATGGGTAGCAATCATTGGTTGGTGCAAGAGGCTGAACAGCGAAGGCTGGCCGAACAGCAACAGCAGCAACAACAGCATCGTCGTTCACATAACACAACGACAACAAATGCACAGCAGCAGAATGGCGTTAGCGGCGCTAACAAGTCAAGCGGTAAACCGCTGCCAGATTCTATCATACAATCGTTGACGGAACGTGTACAGAGCAAAGGAATCGGTGAACGTAAGCGGTAAGTAGGGCGCAAATTGTCACATTTTGGCAAATTTCAAGTTTCATCTATCGAAATTTCTTTCAGATTTGACAACTATAGCAACAATATTGAAAAAAGTCCTATGCATGCCAGCAATGCTGCATCATATCATTTACAACAACAACAACAACAACAGTTGCACCCTTCTGCAGCACCACGACATGCACACGATTTGAGCATCCACAGTCACAATTCTGCGACGACAACATCACTATCCACAACGCCTGGTGCTGCTGCACAGCAAGATAAAGTGCTGAGCGTAAGCGGCAAAAAGAAGTGTTCACACTGTGGCGACGAATTAGGTAAAAATTGCTACTACATTGGTTGTGAGTGTTCAATTGTTTACCCTCCACTCTAAGTTATCAATATCCCAAGATCATCGAACAAATGATAGCATTCATATCAATAACATACAGTAGTAGATTGGCTAAGTTACTAGTGGTAGGTCATATTCATTTGCAATAATTTTTTTTTTTTTTCAATTCAGCTAACCGTGAGTTAATAAATACCCCAAGAATACAAAGTTCGATTTGTTAAACTACGATAAGTTTATCAATCTATATTTGCATTAATGCCTGAGGTGAAGTCTTCTGCGTCTTATAATTCCTTACAACTGCGAATTAAAAATCTCTTAATTTCGATTCGCAATCGAAAATATCTCTCAAAGTTGAGGCTTCTGCGCCATGCTCAAATCTTGCATCAAAAGCCAAATTTTTTCCCAAACTGTTTGCGGAGAAAAGAAAGATAAAAAAACAAGGCGTCTGAAAAAGCACTTTTCAGAAAAAGTCGGCCTGTTCGATAGAACGATTCGAACACATAAACAACATAAGGTCTGACACAAATGATTTCATAGAATAGTTTCTCATAGCAATTGGTTGTTTATTGTAACAGATTAACTCTACACTGGTTAACAATTTTAGAAAATCAATCACTTTAAAACTTCAGAAAATCATTAAAAGTAAGAAACTTTTGTATGAAAGAAAAAAAATGACGAGTTCGATCAAAAAATTTAATTAAATCGTAGCTTCGAAAATTTATTAATTTTAAAATTTAAAAATAACAACAAGTTTTCTTCGCACTTTGAGTTTTAATTTATCGTCTGAAAATTTTTCGCATAATTATTTTTTCAAGTAGAAATATCTCATATTGCACTAGTTACATCTGGAAATCAATTTGGAAGCTGCCTTTACATCACTACAAATATATTTTGCATTTTTTTATAATTTGTTTTCTTTTTAAATTTTTACATGCCTTGCATAAACTTGAAACAAAAAATAAATCAAAAGATTTGGGATGCACCGAAACAAATTGCCGTCAAATACAAAAAACAATCAAATATATTGTTTGGGTATAAAAAAATCATTCAAAGGACATTTCACTAAAAACTCACAAACAATGCAGCAGCCCGAATCCAACACTTATCAACTTCCGCTTATAATAAACACAAATTTCTTTTATTTTCCAACTCCAAAACAGGTCGCGGTGCAGCCATGATCATCGAATCGTTGCTCCTGTTCTATCATATCAACTGCTTCAAATGTTGCGTCTGCCATGTACAACTTGGTGATGGACTTAATGGCACAGATGTGCGCGTGCGCAATCACAAGCTACACTGTCAAAATTGTTACTCCAGTGACGATGGCATCAAATTCAGTTGCGTTTGATGAAAAAATGAAGAAAGTCACAGAACACAGAAAATAAATTGTTATGCAGCTTACCATTAAATGTTGTTAATTTATTTAAAAAATATCAATGTTTATAAGAACTAATAATGAAAATCAAAAAAAAAAATGTTAAAGTTCAGGGCTTGTGCGTATAGTAATTGAAAGTATACAAGTGAGCGCCTAAAAATATGCAATATAAACAGCTATTGGTCTTCAAAAAACACGTTGTTGCAAATTTTGTTACTTTGGTTGCATAATTTTAAGTGCTCATTGAAATAACTGAAAATTGCTGACTTTATTAAAAAAAATATAGTTAAAATTTTATTAAAATTCGTAAAAATCGATAACGCTGAATTTTTTGCTCTTTTTCAATTATACTTGTAAATGTTTGCATAGGTATATTAATACTCGTATATGTATGTATGTTCCACTGCTATATTGAGAAAGCAAAAAAAAAAAGTTTTTGGAGTTTTGAAAATCTTATATGGCTCTCTATTCAAAATTTACATGCGATTATATATTTATGAAAACTCAAAATTTTAAAAAAACATATATTTACAAATATTTTGTTTTTTTCTATAAATATGCTAATCTACATAAATCTGAAACTGAATTTAAACAAAAGAGAAGTTGACATTAATTAATTATTGTTAAAGCTGAAATTGTACATTAAAAATGTGAAATGAGCATATAAAATTCTATATAAAATATATATATTTGAAATATAAATATTTCTTAATTTTACTTTTAAGTTTTGACTAAATATAAAAAAAAAATTGTATTATTACTATTTTTATTATAACATTAACTTTGTAAATTTTTTTATTATTACGAGCATATACTTTATTACGATTTGTTTTGAACACAACAATAATAATTAAAAAAAACATAAACTTTAACGTACATTTTAAACTCATTGTTACCAAAATACACAAGTATCTACACATAAATATGATTTTATTTTATGCATAATATAACGCTCCTATCTTCAACCATGCTAATGTTTCCATAATCAAACTGCCGCCAAGCCACTATGTTGTATGTATTAACAGAAGGTTAATTGTTATTTTTGAAACGTAAAAGCTTTGCTTTTGAATAATATAGTCCCGCAAATATTTTACTCAAAGATGGAGCCTGGTATGTAAGAAAGTTTTTTGTGAGAAATCAGGTTTTTCTTAGCATGCAAAAAACTTTCGGACCTACCACGTCCGCAAAATCCTTAACCTTCACTGCACAGTTCTTATTCTAAGCTTTTGAATTTGAAAGATTTCTTAATTTTTGTCACACATACAAACTTTTTTTATGTTATCTGCATTTCTTACATAATTACCTTCACAATCCCTTCTTCAATATTGCATGTTTCTTACTGAAAACTTTCTTTATTAAAAAATATTATTTTTATTTAATTTTACTTTGTAAAAAGACAATTAAAGTTTAGTCTATACAATTAGTGAATAAACTAAATATTTAAATATTATGCTGAAAAGTTTTATTTAATAAAAATTATATTCAAAAAAAAAATTAGTTGTTATTGAAATGTTAAGCCAGTGGTTGAGCTCAGTTCGATAGCTCACAGGTTCTATATGTGAGCCTTCTAGTACAAATGTTGGTACAAGTTTCAAATTCGAATGTAGTGTATCAGTCATTTTTTAAGAAACAGACGCTTACGCGTGATATCGACTGAATTGTTTTGATATTTTTTTTTTTCATTAAAAAAAAACTGTAATTTATCAGATCCTATCATAACATTATAATGTGTATATTTTTTTTAGTTACAAATATGGGCTTAGAATCTATTCCGTGTTGCTCTTTTCTACATAGTACCGTGCATACCGTGGATTGTACTTAAAGCAACCTTATCTTAGGTAAGTTTTTTAATAAACGATCCAATGTTGGCAACACTATTTGCTGTAAGATGATAGACTCGATGGGTTCTTTTACGTTTTTCCCATTAAATATATGATATATTTTCCTGCTGTGAGAAATCGACCATAAAATTAAACTAGTACATCTCATAGAAATCAATAAAATGCATTGTAAGGAAATAAAATCTGGTATTTGTTCAGTAAAACTTATCTTTTAATGAGATAAAATCTTTCAACTTTGAATTACATTTTAGTCTATAAAATAATACATTTTGCTCTTACATTTAAGACAACAATATTTTTTTTATTAACAATGGCACTATTGGAGCAAAAATTCTAGTAAGAGTTCACAAAATAGAGATTTTTCTTATTAAATAAATATTTCAATTAAGACTACATTCGTTAGGCGCAATAATTTAAAACATGCATACCAACCGCTGTATCCCATTCACGTGAGTAGGGAAATTCATAAACAGTGCACCACTGATTTACATCCTCAAAATAACGTGATATTTCCTCCCCTGAGACGCTATACAAATTATTGTCTACAGCAAATATCTCATAAAACTCACGTTCATCATTGAAATCAATCATTTCCCATTTACCAGTGCGTAAGTCGTAACGTTCCATGGAGCTACCCAAGCCCTCACAACAATAAATGAAATTATTGATAACAGCACTGGTGCAATAACTGTTGACAACACATAACGAGGCCAACTCTTGCCAATGCCCTTCGCGCGGATCGTAGCGTTCCATGGAGTGTAGACTGCGATGATCCGTTTCACCGCCCATGACATAGAGGCAATTATCTGAAAGTCCATTATTATTATTATTATATATGACTGTCATCTGCATTACACTGCGCTCAACTTACCTGTTGTTATTGCGCCCATTGAGCCTCGTTGCGCCAACATACTTTCCACATACATTGTCGTATTAGTCCCTAAGTCCAAACACTCTACCGTATTTGTTGCTCCCTTGCGACCATTACCACCAAGTGCATAAATATATTCATCCACTACCAAGGAACGATGATGCGAACGTGGTTCTAACAGCGGTTGTAGGCTATGCCATTGATCATGATATATATTATAATAAAAACTGGCACGTCTACTGCGTCCAGCGCAACCACCCTGTACGTAAAGTGAATTTCTATGTCCCACTAGACTGACGGCAAATGCTTCATCTGGCAGCGGGGTTAATGGTGTCAGTGATCCAAAGGTTAAATCGAATTTACTTAGATCTGGTTTTCGTCCCATTTTATCTAAAACATAGATATTCCATTCCCGACTGCCAACACGATCCAATACGCTGCTAAGCCATTTTGCGCTTCCCTCAGTTTCAAGTAAGATATCATATGAACGTACTATCACATCGCTTACACACGCGGGATGTAGATAACTAATTAGGCGAGATAAATGTTCCAGCCGCTCATTGCGGCGGTATTCAACCCAGCGCGTTATACCGGAAAGTAGAGCGTCTTCGGAGTGCTGATAGATGTCATCGCTGGCAAGGAAGGCTGAGAGCTAAATGTTATATATAAACGAAATGACGAGTTTTGTAAAATTTCGTTTCATTTCTTTTCTGAACTTATTTTCATAAGTACAATGCAAACTCACCTCCTCATATTGTAGATCTAAAAATTCGTCTTGTTTCATGACCTCCTGAAAATGCTTAATAGCAAAGTCATTTGCCGCAGTCAGCAGTATACTATTTGATTGTTTCTCTGGCAATTAAAATGTGATAAACAAGAAAGGAACTTATCATTTCCCAGTATTTCTACTTCATCAATAACGAAAGTATTTAAGACAACTTTACCTCCAAACTGTCGAAATCCCAAACAATTAGCAGCCTCTAACATTTTCGTCATATAATTGGCACAACGTTCCTCCACCCATTCGACCTGCAGAAATGAGGCGGTCATCAGCAATTGCTGTGCAATGCTAGCGCTCACGTTTAAGTTTCCGGTGTACATAAAGTCAACAATAAGTTGTAAACACTGTGCGTCCATGTCTTGTAGGATAATTTCCTTTTTGACACTTTCCGGAAATCGTCCTAAACGCAGTAAAGCACGTGAGTGAAAACTTCAGTGTCAGAGTGAAAAGCAAAAACAACTCACCACTGAACATGGCCAAAAAGTAAGCACTCGCCGCCGCCAGCACATTGCGATGTGCATAGATTTCAACTTTGTTACAAATTAATGTTACATCGCAGAACTTTTGTAAAAATAAAAATAGCAATACACTACGTGATTAGAAACAGAAAGAAATATTTTTTGTTTTTTTCCTTCAGAACTGACCTGTGCGGATTTTCGAAATTCATTCAATTGTTGCAATATAACACTGCTATGCTGACAATTATGTGATTTATTGGTATTTTGTGAATCCATGATTAACCCTTTAAAATTGAAAAATTAAATTCTTCATTTTTATTTAATTAAATTTGCTTAACTACGCAGAAATGCCCTGAAAGAAAACAGCTGTTGGTAGACAGAGTATTCGCTCAACACGTTGAGAGTTCAAATGAGCGCAAAAGAGTTGAAATTTAACGGTTATACTTTTGTGTTGGTAATGCTGATTGATGAATGTCTTATGAGATAACTGTTACAAAGCAGGGTGTTTTAAAAGTTTTTCAAGAATTTTTTGTAAAATAATTTAAATGAAATGAGAATAGGTAAAGAATAAACCACTTTCGTTCAACCGCATTTTGTCCCTTTAACAGCAAAACCATCATTGTAATATTTCAATGGCTTGAAGTTATAAAACTGCTTTATATTTGTTGTACAGGCGGAATGTGAGCGATGGCATGGGTTATGTTGATTTTGACGGCATTGGTCATTTGCGGCTTATTGGCATAGATCTGCGATTGAAGAGAACCCCGCAAGAAAAAACCAAACGAGTCTAATCGCACAGTGGGCGCAACGCACGCATCTACAAACAAAACAACATGGGCGCCATAAACTGTCAAAATCTACACGTTCCTATTGAAAAACCTTATACGCTGATGCTGGTCGTTTTAACGTAGTATAACTCATAGGCTTCTGAGCTGAGCTGTTGAAATTATTTCTTGCCGTTGGCTGACTCTTACAGTAAACTCATTACTCGTTATACATATTTATAAAAATTATAAGAAAAAGGCTTAAGTTTCCTATTAAACGGATTTCAAGCTATTTAGGTGCGACTCCATAACCGCCCGATACCAGCTTCATAAAAAAAAATATTTCATTTATAATTTATAAAGAATTAGTTTACATTTATTTGCTAACAAAAAAAGAAAAATTATTTATACATAAAGTTCATTACATATTTTTTCTTTACATGAAAAATTAACAAAGTTTATTATCTAAAACTAAAATAAAAAGCACTTCGATTATGTGCAGTGTATATTTCAATCATTTTTATGCGTAATTTCATACAAAATGACTGATTTGTTCGCAGATCACTTGACTAAAAAAACAAACATTTATTTATTTATAATAATAATAAACTTAAAATATATATATTTTATATATTTAAGTGTTGTTAAGGGTATAAAAATACCCCTACCTACGCATGCAATATGAGAACTACACACTAAAATACAAATCCAAATTACAAACAGCCAAAACTAATAAATTCTACCAAACTTCACATTTTTGCACTGGATTCATAACAGAACCTTCCGGACATTGAAAATCTTTAGAGAAGTCCTTGTTATTACTTAGGGGGCCCAAAACACGGAACTCAGATGGTGAGTGTACGCCAGTAGTGATGCGCATTTTTAAAGTTTCTAAAATAATGCAAATGAATATAAGCAAACCTTTTGTATTTATTTCAAGTCACACTCACCTTTTCTGTATTTGGAGCACCACGTTTGACCTGCAGATATCCAGAACATTTGTTGTGGTGTAAAGTCTAAACCAGGTAGTTTTTGTTCCGGTCCATGCTTAGCTGCCCATTGATTATATGCAATATAAGATTCCTTAACGCCACCGTTGTCTGCAATATTTTCACCCTGTGTATTAATGCCATTGAGCTGAAGAAAAATTGCATTTTAGTTAATAACATTGAAGAGCTGAAGATCGCTATGACTTACATTGAGACCTGTGGTCTTTTCCGTGTAATTGCCATATTGGTCAATTATGCAACGGGCCTTATCCAAATAGGCTTTTTGTGTATCGGGTTCCCACCAATCTACAAGATTACCTTCAACATCGAATTGTCTGCCTTGATCATCGAAGCCATGTGTTATCTCATGTCCAATAACGTAGCCAATAGCACCATAGTTCATGTACCTTGGACGATGTGCATTAAAGAAGTGACCCTGAAGAATGCCAGCGGGAAATTCTAAAAAAATATAAATTTTTAATGGGCTTAAAAAATGTTCTTGAGAGTGCTTCGAAAAGTTCGTTCATAGGACACTTTTACATTTATGCGCGCTTTTAAGACACACCTATTGTTGGGCAAAAAGGCTTTGAAGGGCATTTCCCCACACCTCCAACAAAAATCTTTCGATTATGTTCAATACTTACGTATACTATTCTCAATTGCAGAGTAGAATGCATTAACAATAGCTGGTCTGGCATGACGTATCCAATCGGTTTTGTTGACCGGCAAACGCAACTTATTAAATGAGTAATTCGTACCGAATACATTCATACGTAGGAACGATTCAAAATATTTATCCGAATCAATAGTCAAATTACGATAGTATTCCTCCAATTTTTCATTATCCAACATCTCATCGGGATAACCGATATGTGTTGCCATCGTGTGTAACTTCTTCTTAGCTTCAACCTTGGTCTTAGCGTCCATCCAGTCGACTCCATCAAGAATGTTGCTAAATACAACGCGTATACTGTCGACCATTTCTAAGGCAATCGCTTTTGAGTCCTTTTTGAAATGTTTGCGCACGTAGAGGGATCCCACCGAAATTCCTAAGCTGTATTTATGTATGCATGTGTATGCGCGTGTGTGTGTATACATATGTATATGAATATATATTTGTGTGAGTGTGTTTGTTGGCGAAAAGCATGGAAAAAGAATGAGAAAAATGGAGAACAAAACATAAAGAAATATTCGTATTGAATTGATGCAAAGTTCTTTTTAAATAAATAAAAATAAGAAAAGTTTTTAAATAAAATAAAAAAATCATAAATAAACAAATTATAAATAAAATGAAAGCATGTTTTATATTTACATATCTAACATATAGTAATGTGCAAAGCAATGCACGTTTCCAGCAATGAAATTTGATTTTGAAGTAAGACCTTCACCTTAAACAAAATGTTGGCAATTAAAGCACTTGAAGATGAGTGCGTTGAACCCTTTTAGTCCTAACACAAAGTTTTAGTTTTAGGTTGACTTTCAAGCGGGAAACATCGCTATTGCAAGTATTTCATACATATGTATATTAAATTAATACAACGAGCTCAATCTAAAATCTTACGAACTATTACTGCAGCCCCTTAGTATATCGATTATTCATCACGACTTAGATGTCTTCACTTAAAATTAAATCACATCTTAGGCATCATAAATATTTGAACATATGAGCCTAGCCTGTGCTACATATCATGTTGGTATCGCTGTACTGTTTCAAAGAGACGTCATTAAAATACTTCTTAATGCCTAGCATTCTTAAAGATTGCATCCAGTACAGCAAACAAGACAACTTTCCGTTGATGGAGCCAAGAATAACAATGTCTTACCCGTTGCAAAATAATAGGCAAACTGCACCTTCTTTATTTTCTTTATGATCACTAATTCAAACACTTATTATTATTAAGGGGCTATGCCCACTTAGATTTTAAAAAATCAGTTTTTTTGTGATGCTATCTCTTGTTTTATAAGGAGGTACAATAATATTAAATATCTTTGTAAGTGGGATTTTTTTAGTTTGTGACACAAAAAAGTTATTGAACTGATTAGCTCAATAAAATAGCTATAATATTAAATGTAATTTTTTTTAGTTCAAAAAAGTTTAGGTTTTCTTATTTAGGACTTAACTTTGAGGAACTTGTGATACATGAACATAATAGAGAGAAGTAAAAAAGGGGTTTTTGATCCACTCGAAAGCTTAGAATGTTCAGCATAAAATTGATTTAAATGAGATTATTTATAAATGAAATGTTTTTTTAACAATATTTTGGTAAAAATTTAAAAAATTGTAAGCTTTAAAATAAATAAATTCGAAAGCAAAATGTATCTAATATGTGTATGCAACAATTTCACAGAAACAAATTGTTGTAACTGAAAAAATTGTTGATTATGCAACGCTTCTAAACAAAAAATATTTAATAATTCAATTAAATTTATATTTTTTTATCAAAAATTATCATACGAGGGCAGGTAATCGGTATAGGCAAGAAAACACAAATTTTACAGCCAAAAATTAATTTGATTTCTAAAAACTTTTCCTCGATGGACCATGTCCAACGACTCTGCAAATTTTTATGCCCTCCGCGTAAAACAATTTGCCGAGATCTTTTCAAGGTAATCGATGTGAAGGATTCCAAGCATATTCCAGCAGTCACCAGCAACTTGTTGGCCTTCTTTGGCTTCGATTCCCATCATTTGAAGGTTAGAACTCACGAAGAACAACATTGATTTTATAGTTCCAGTGCCATTTCTAGCTTAGGCCGATTACATTTCAACCCACTCTCGTAAAAACTATATGTATGAATAGTTGAGTGATTTTTTTTGAAAAATTTTTTCTGATATTTCACACAAGTATGAATTGGCTATACCCATGCTATATTACCATTCTAAATGCAAGCGAAAAAATCAAACAAAATGAATTTTACAAAAAAAAAATTACCCAAAAACTTGTGTTTTGACTTGCAATAATACAGAGTCTACAAATTTCTGAAGAGGACAAATCAGAAGAACTTTAGCGAAATGCATAAAAGCACTCGAATGTATTAGCTCTCATGGCTTCACAAGTCTGAGGATAAGAATATAACACAGATGCGCCAAAAGCGAAAGTTTAAAAATAAAAAGTGACTTTTTTTGTAATACTTTGGGTTAGTGCACTGAATAAAAAATTTGTCCAAGCAAAACAAAACGTGATTTTGTTAGAAACTAATCAACTGAAAAAAAACTATAAAATAAAAAAAATATTGGTTTATTCTAAGTACCCGGGATCCTCATCGAATTCACAAAAATAGCTGGAAAAATAAGATAGATAAACAACGGTAAATCAAAATGTTGACTTTTAAATTGATGGAACCTAAAATTTTTTTTTGTATTTTTGTTTGTGTGAACAGAAATGTTTTCGTGCACAACTATCCAAATTAAAGAATTTATATACAAACCAAACACTAACTAGAATTGTTAATATGATATGTAAATTAAAAAAACAATGAAGTAAATTAATATTTTGTTGTTAAGAAAGAGGTTTTATGAATTAAAACGGTCAAGCAAGCAAAACATTCAAAGCTCACAAAAGTACAGTTTAAAAAGTTAAGGTTTTTCTTTCGTAAGCTATAAGCCGACTTGTATGAATAATTGAGTGATTTTTTTTTTTTGATAAAGTTCTTCCGATTTTTCACTCAAGTAAGAATTGGCTGTACTCATGCTTTATTACGATTCTAAATGCAAGCGAAAAAATCAAACAAAATGGATTTAAAAAAAAAAATTGGCCCAAAAACTTGTGTTTGGACATGCAGTAATACAGAGCCTGATAAATTCTGAAGAGGAAAAATCAGTAGAACTTTAGCAAAATGCATAGAAAATAAAAGCACTCGAATGTATTAGCTCTCATGGCTTCACAAGTCTGAGGATAAGAATATAACACAGATGCGCCAAAACCGAAAGCTTAAAAATAAAAAGTGACTTTTTTTTAATACTTTGGATTAGTGCACTGAATGAAAAATGTGTCCAGCAAAACAAAACGTGATTTTGTTAGAAACTAATCAAATGAAAAAAAAAACTATAAAATAACAAAAAAAAAATATTGGTTTATTCTAAATACTCGGGATCCTCTTCGAATTCACCGCTGGAAAAATAAGATAGATAAACAACGGTAAATCAAAATGTTGACTTTTAAATTGATGGAACCTAAATTATGTTGTTTTTGTTTTTGTTGTTTTCATGCACAACTATCCAAATCAAAGAATTTATATACAAACCAAACACTAACTTAACAAATTATTAAATGATATGCAAATTAAAAAACAAAGAGAAAATTAATATTGTTGTTAAGAAAGAGTTTAAAAATTTAATAAAATTGTAAGCAGAATAAATTTGGCAAAATAGTTCATTACCCCTGTTTTTAAATAGTGTCGCTGTTGGTGACCCAACCTTGGTTTACGGAAATCTTGGGATCATTACTTATGAAAAGTACTATCAATCAAATGGTCACCTCTGAATCTATTACAACAGTCGATCCTTTAGAAATAGGCCATAACTTACCGAATGTTAGTAGTTGGGGCTCCAACGTTTTGGGTTTGTCGGTGTATACCCTACAAAAATAGTTCAATGGCAGATTTCCATGCAAAACAACTTCATCTTTTCTGACGAAGTAAGAACCTATGCGCATCAAACATTCCTCAACCTTTTTGGCATGTAATAGCCACACCTGAATCACATGGGGATTTAACTCGACTTTGATTATCAATATAATCAGAGCTAAACATGAAATCGTTTTATTTTTTCTTTAGAAAAATTGAATTAAGAAACAATTAAAAACCGCTTAAAATGAAATGTCGGCAAAAACTCTCAAAAGCGAAAAGGAACTATCACTAATAGTTGACACTCCTTTTTGTATATATTTTTTTCAAATTAAATCACAGATATTTAGTGACTCAGTAACTATAATAAGCTATTTTGCCATTATTGCACTGCAACTAAAGAAAAAACAAAAACTTTCTACCAATATCTTGCATGTACAAACTCCCATCGCTTATACTTACGAGCCACTTGAGATATCCACACATTCCTTCCAGCGCGCCTCCATCTCTTGTCTACCAGAAAGTGCAGTAGCATATTGTAACTGACGTTTACGGAACTCCTCCGGTAGGAAAGCTACTGAAAAAGCATGAATACGCCACATCATATAGTTGGCAATCACACGTTTGGGGGTCTTAGCCAACAAAGGACCCAGATCCACAAAGAAACTTGGAACTGATACGTTAATAATTTCATCCTCATCTACCTTCAAATCATCTGGTAGCAGTGCATTGATGTAGTCCAACCATTGTACATATGGATAGGCCGCTTGCAATTGTTTAATGCTGCGAGTATTATAGAGATCATTGGAGTTGCGACGTCTTTCATTAGCCCAAGAAATCTAAAATTATTTTAAAATATTTAAAATACTTCAAAAAAGTTCCGATTCCTTCTACATACATTAGCCAAAGCAGTTTCAAACGTTAGAGAATCCATAAGCTCCGTTTTCGCTTTCTCCTTATCGGCACCAAAAAGTACTGCCATATCAACCATATAATCATAATAGGCTGATACCAATGTTTCATTAAATCCTTTGATAAGATATTCGCGACTGAGACCAATGGCGGACTGATCAATCTTTAATATAAAATTTATAAAGTTTAAGAAAATGCACAGTATTTAGCCTGAAGAGACCCCAACTCCCAGACCTACATCAATAATTCGCTTAGTCGTATTCTTCAAGTCCACACCAATGGAGAAATCAAGTATGTAGTCCATGCTAAAACCGAGATTACGGAATTTCTTTGTAGCTTCCTGCCAAGTCCATTTATTTTCAGGATCCCAAGCATCACCTTTTATTAAAGGCCAGCCACCAAGAGATTCGGAAATGCCAACGATCGGCATGGAACCCATTTGTTCAATAAGCGCTAAAATTAGTAATAAAATAAAAATAATTAAATTACAAACTCAAAATAATTTCAAGTTAGTAGGCGCTTACTCTTATTCATGCACGCCTTGTAAAGCTCATACGGTAAACGGAAATGGTTTGGATCTGTCTTGGGACGCTCTTCAGTAATTATGTCCTTAAGCTGCTCTTGTAGCTTATCTTGTATTACTGAGAATGTATTAATCGACACCTTATCCTCGGGTATCATCTCCTCCTCTATGTACGCACCGCAGGCGAATTCATAGAAATCATCACAAGGCTCAACATCTGGTTTCATTTTACTCAGCACAGATGAAGCGGTGTGTATGCACTCGCGAGTAAGACAAACATCATCCTTTGCCCGAGCGCCGTGAGGTTTTTTCGGCATATCAACCTCATTCAGAGTCGGGCTACCAGGTTGATGTAAAGCCTCTGCTGGATTGGGTTTTAGTTCTGCAACAAAAAAAATTAATAGATTTCATTATTCATAAAAAAAAATTAACTATTGTACCTTCAGCAACTTGATTTGAAAGTATCACTGAGACAAGTCCAATTACTAATCCCACAACGGCAATAAACGCAAAAATGCTGATCAATGTAAGGCATCGCTCAAGCGTTGAACGTCTTCGCCACCAATTCGGATTTCTGTAATGAAATAAGTGAGAGGAAAATATTAGCTCAGTTGTCTTTTAATAGTTTTCATGAGAATATTTAGTTAAATATCCTGTATATAAATATCCTATAATGAATTATAAATTGGTCTAAATGAGTCTCACTACCACTCGTACTAAACTTAACCTTAGTTGTATATAAATATTTAATAACAAATTTAAAAGAAAAATGTTTATATTAATAATATATGCAGCGACTCGACTTAGTTGATGAAGCTAATAAAGATATGAAGATAATAAACAATCCGTTAATAACTTAATAAGTGCAATTAATATCATTTATCCAATGAATCGCATTTGTAAAACATACTGAGATTTTTCGCACGCGATTGTACGCTTTTAATCAGTGGCGTAAAATTATAAGGGATCATTTAGGCAAAATCATTGAATAGATAAAGATTGCTTAGCCAAAAAAAAAAAATAAAAAGTTATGAGGCTAAGACTAATTTTGGCTTTCCTTGAGAACTTCAAACTATTAAACATACGATGAATTTTTTTGGTGGAATAAAAGTCAAGACACAACTCTCTTTTGTCCAGTGATAATCCAAGCCATTCCTAAAATGTGTGTGAAATTTGGATGCATATCCATAAAACTCTGGCAGTATAAGGTTTTAAGGTTTTTGATTGCATAGGAAGTACCATGACTTATTGTCAAGATACGCAAAATTTTTGTCCAGAATATGTACTATGTCAGTTTAGCGTTTGTATAGCAGCTGTATGAGAGACAGCCGGAACTGGCTATATTGACTCAAGAGGTGATGAATAAAATG
The DNA here is from genome assembly GCA_963662105.1 of Meiosimyza platycephala. Classification (NCBI taxonomy): domain Eukaryota; kingdom Metazoa; phylum Arthropoda; class Insecta; order Diptera; family Lauxaniidae; genus Meiosimyza; species Meiosimyza platycephala. The sequence continues at coordinate 765,840 of OY759209.1, forward strand.
AGTGTTAGGTACTCATCATACATCACTATTATAGCCAAAAATTGCTTTCAAAAGTTATGGCATTTCTTAAGGTACTCCCCTCCATTAAATTTCTGACTAAGTAAGCATTAAAATCTTTAATTCATAGCACATTGAAGTTAACAGAGTTAATTGATCAATGAATATTCATTTTAAACGAGTTTGGTGTTCAATTTATAGCACCAAATTACATCAATTTTATTAAAATCGTTATGTGAACTATTGATAAAAAATTTGAATAAAAAAGTTCTTACAAAATGAATATTCAATCAAATATCATATGCAATTAAAAACCTATGACATAAATAAACATGGCAAATTTACTATGCATTTATTCAAGAAACGCAACAAAAACTTTTAATTGAATTTATTTTTTTATTTAACAAATGATAATTTTGAAATGAATCAAACATCTTCGAGTGTTGAATTAAATTAATCAACACTACTTAGGGGATGTCCATTAATTACGTGAGCTAAAATAGGGAGGAGGGGGTCTGGCAAAATCTCACCAAGGAGGGCGAGGGGGTCAAGGAAAACTTCACGTCAACTTTTTAATGCATAGAATTTATATTAAGAATTAATATTTAAATCTCACGGGAGGGGGAGGAGGGGTCCCGCCAGATCTCACCAAATCTCACCAAGGGGAGGGGGAGGGGTCAGAACTTTAAAAAAAAACACCTCATGTAATTAATGGACGTCCCCTTATAAGAAGATCATTTTTAGTTGGATTACGGTTATGAGAAAGTTATGAAAAGTTATATCAAGAATTTCGATTTGAAAGCAGATGCATTCTAAGGATTGATTAAAGAATTACATAAAAAAAAAATAAAAACAAATATGAAGTTAGGTCGGAAATATTTTTTTAAAGGAAAGTATTAATGTTTTAACTAATTTATTCAAGTTTTTAATAATTTTAAATTGATAAATCAATTTTAAACATAAATATTCATATGTTTTTCATTCTATTTCCCATAGCCTTGGAGATTTTTGTTTACAAAAAATGTTCAGAAAAATTCAAAAAACGATCGGTATGCTTATTTGAAATTTGCAGCAAAATAGTGTCAACAAGCCATGACAATCCTTGATATTAAGAATACTTTTACGATCAGTTAATTAGAATCTTCATCTGATATGTTTGCCAATAAAAATAAAATAAAATAAAATTTATTCTGTACAGCAGTTAGTGAAAAAAAACACCATACCATATACGTAAGCAATTTGCTGTAGATATGATTCTTAGAAATTGCTTTAAGTAAGATGTGTCTTCCATGATGATATTCACATTTTTGGAGGAGGAGGAGCGTTAGTGCACTCATATCAATGTCATTGTTTTAAGGCTGATACCCACACTATTCTTCGGCATGCATATTGTAGTTTCTATGCGACCGATCGATTCTTACAGACTGTCTGCTTGTCTCCCACACTTTTTGTATCCAATGAAATGAATGAAAAAAAAAATCATTTCTTCTTATGAAAACCCAATTTTACACAATGCCTTTACCTTTTGTTTTTCAACTGAACAGACAAAACAGCCCCTCTTAAAGCTGTATCAACTTTGTAGTGTTTTGACCCCTTTTTTAAAAGCACTCCAGTTATTGAATTTTTTGCATTTTCTTGGTTTTACAAAAAAAAAAAGAAAATTGAACAAAAAGCACAAAATAAATCATTTAATTTAACGTCTTTACTTCAGATGTTTATTTATTAAATAAAATGTTTTATTTTAATATCCGAAAAAATAATTCACTTTACCTAAAAACGCTTTCATTTCTTCGCAATAGGGAGGTAGCGTAATTCAAACAAAAGATTTATGGAAATTCAATGTTAATTTTTTAAAGTTAATAAGTAAAGTGAATATCAAGAATACAAAAAAAGCTTTTTTTAACTTGGTAAAGAAAAAAAAATGTTAACTAACAATAATAAGTGCATGTATGCTAATAGCTTGCAGGGCTACATCAATCAGAACTGGTGAATTGCTGCAAATCTGCATTTCGACAGAACAATAAATAAAATTTTTCTATGTTACTGCTTTCATAACTCATAATGATTACATATAAGGATCATAAACGATTTGGAAACACACAGAAATTAGCCTCTTTTTCTGCTTAACTAAATAAATAAGTTTTGATTTTGAGGTTAAGCTGATTGTAATTTATAATAATTTTCGCATACAATACTTTTCTAGACAGTTTCGTCTATATTTCGTGAAAGAAAAATCTTATACTAACGGATTGGTAAGAGTATAAAATTTTTTACAGAGCAAAAAAAATCTATATCTTGAGTTATATATCATATTATCCATTCCATCCTATGGTGCTGATATATTAACCAAAGCTTTTGCGGAGAAATTATGATGAGCACAGCAAGGCATGTATTGTATGGACGTTAGTATGTATATTACAAAACTCGGTACAACAACATTTGTTGACACAAAATAGCTTTAGAGCAAAGCAGGCGGGCTTGTATATATGGGCACGGCACTTTTTATACAAAGTTGTAACGCTGCTGTTCGGCGTACTAGCAAAATTTGAATGACAAACGGATTACGCCCAAAGTTTTTTTAGTTCATGAATGTCAAAAGAATTTTGTAAGGCCCTACAAACACTGCACTAACAGAAAATTTAATTATCTTAATTTTTTTTAATTGAAGCAAATTGTCCGTTATGGCGTGGTAGGCCTTAATATACTCAAGCAAATACCAGTGTGCCCACTCTCTTACTTAACAGGTTGCTTAAAGCTCAAATTCCTTTTCTGTTTCTATGGATTCAATTTAAAATCAAAGATTTTCCACCAATTTAAATGAATTTTCAATTGAATTGAGTTTAACGTCAGCATTTGTGTTTATTTTATTGTAATTGGTAATGGAATTTGCTCTACAAAAATAAATTCAAAAGTCTTAACGTTTAGTTGTGAATGACAACAGTTCTAGTTCATTGATTTGCAAAAAAATAAAAGAGTTGGTTTTTTTTTGTTTTTATGTAAAAAAACACACGTTTTGATTGTAATTGATTTCTCTCTCTGTGGTTAAATTGTACAATTAAAAATTGATTACTCCATGCACAATTGGAAATCCCTGACCCCTTTGGTTTTTTATATTCATTTGAAATTCAAACACGTGTGCGATAAATTATTTCATTCAAAGAAGACTACTAACAAGTTCTTTAAATAAATTAAAATTATTTAGTTTTAAATAACTTATATTGATTATTCACCGCATTGACAAATCGATTTCTCAAGCCGCTGTTAAAAAACCAAGAAAGCTTCGTTGTTAAGAAAAAACCAAGAAAAGCTCAGAGTGATTTTGACAATTACTTTGGTAGCATAACCATAACTTGAAAACTTTACGATTAGTTCGTATCCTGGGCATTGCGAAATTATAGGACGTCAGTGGACAGACGCTCGTTTGTGTAACTCTTCTCGATCGCAATAATCCAATTGATAACTTGGAAAATATCAAATTTCTGTCACTTGATTGAAAGTAAAAATACACGGGTATCGGCCTTAGGGTAGGTCAATCGATATTCAACATAGCTTACTTTAAAATCTCGTTACATCTCGTATAAGATTTTATGTGGGTTTACAAAACCCTAGAAACCTCACCGCCCTCTTGATGTGTCTTGTCTTAAAATATAATATTCTTCTTTTTTATATCCAAACGAATTCTAGTCACTATGTCGATGACCGATCAATTGTGCAAATCCCTTTAATTACAAATAATTATTTCTATATGCATATATGGTATTTTATGTTTAATTCTACTATAAAATAACAAAATTGTATAATTTCATACTAGATAAATTTTATTCTATTGTTGAATAATTTTAGCAATAACTGAAGCATGAAAAATTATTGTTAATGACTTGAGATAAAAACACAACAAAATATAATCAACTTTTTTTTATATTAAATATTTAATAGCATTTTTGATTTGAAAATTACTGAGAGCAAAGTACAAAACATTAAATTAAATTGAATTAAAAAATAAATATACTGACAAAAGATATAAATCAAAATCAAATGTTGAGGAACATTAAATTGACTTGGAAGGTTTGTCTTATTTGTAGCTACTTTGGCTAACAGCAATTTTATTTCTTATAAAGACATGCTCTCATAAGAAATATGTTGAAATTTAAAAAAAAAAAATTTTGAAAAATAGAAAAATAGATCTGACATGACCATAAGACTAGAAGCAGATTATGCTCACGTGATTACAGTTTTCTATGTATAGTAACTGAACTCCTTACAGTTCGAAGTTTTAGTACAAAATATTTAGTATCAAATATTTGCTAGAATAAGTAAGCGCCTGGAATATACAACTGTGTACATTAACTACATATCTTCTTTAGTTATAACTGATTTAAATTTTTTTTTTTTTAATTTAACTAAATGAAAGTGTAAGAAACTGACTATGCAAATGTGAACCACATATAACTAAAATTTAATCTGAAGTCATTAGATCATTATATTATTTATATTTTGAATTAAAATTTAATTTTCCTTAAATTTTTTCAAAGAACTTTAACTGAAATGAAACTGAAAACTTACGACGGAAGCAACAATTAAAAATGTTGACAGACATGTTTTCATTTTCGCACACATTAATTCATTATTTTCAGCAATTGTTTATTTACACTTTTTATTTTGCTTGTTTTTATTACTTGGCGCCGCGGCATGCAATTGAATTAATTTAGCAAAAAAAAAAAGTTTAATCGATGTTACATACACCGACATATGTACCTACTTTGCTTACCAAATTCTGCTCTAATTAAGATTAATTTTTGCGCGGTTTACTTTAAAAACAAAGCAACAGTTGCTGTCGCTATCTTCTTGTTCGTTTTGCGCTGCGAGAAACTAGCAACAAATGCTATGAGACAAGTTACCACTACAGTGACACACAATTGAGATATCAGAGCAAAAACTTAGACTTGCAGGTATACGTTATTCTAAGCTGTTGAAAAAATCAAGCCTGAAACTATGCAATAGATATGATGCAGCTCTTAATCTCATCAGTTATGGGAATTCTAACATTTTAGGTTGCATAATTTTGGGCGCTAAATAATTTTTTTTTGCCGACTTTAACTAGTTTATATGTATTAACGAAATAGCTGAAGGACGTATGTGCATATGTACCAATTAAGTTAATTTTGCCTTAAGATCTACAAATTAGTAGGGTCTGGTTGCACTGTAGTAAGTATATAAAAAACCAAGAGTTAAAAATCAATAATTTTCTAACTCCATATTTTTCAGTTCTATGTCACTGTGCCAAAAGGGGCCTGTATAAGACGATGGCGCTTAAGTTGACGAACTCGTTTCCAAGCTACTAGGAACAAGTATATATGTACGTATGCAAACTAGCGTGCTATTGGGCACGCTGTGCTTAACGCTCGCCACTCGTATATCATTAGCCGACAATTATTTGTTGTCTCTTTGATGAGAAGCGTTGTCGCGTGTCATATTATTTTAATGTTGAACGCAAGAAACGTAGAGAAAGTTTCGAGATTTGAACAATATTGAGATTTTCAATTATAAATTGTAGATTTATCTGACTGTCGTATCTAATTAATTTAATAAAAATATTATATCAAAAGTGATATACAAATATAAAGGGTGATTTTTTAAAGTTTTATACTTCCCAAAAATTATAAAACTTCAAAAATTTCATCAAATTGGTAACGTTGTTGTCATTTTTGCTCCGAAAAGTATGCCATTTCATTATGAAAAGGTCAGGAGCGTCACTTCACCAAAGCAAGGGGGGAAGGAAAAAAATTATAATTCCACCACTATTATGGTTTTATTGAATTGTTGTATTGAATAATACCTAGTACCAGATCCTTGGGGAGGGGGCAATGCCCTCCCCAGCCCTACCGAATTGACGTCACTGGAAAACAACACTATCAAATTGATTAAATTTACTAAATTCACTAAAATATCCACTTTAAATTCACTTGATTTTTCGCATTTATAAAATCAATTGGCCCTCGAGATAGCGTCATTTCACACCTCATATAAACACTAAATATTGGCCAGTTGCAGCTCTAATATGCCCAAAATCATATTTGAATACTTACTTGTATAAAATTATCTTCCGATTAAACTGAAAATTCAGTTCAGCTCAACAATTTTTTTGTGTTTAATTTACGTCAATATTACGAAATTACAAAAAGAAAACACCCTTTACATATACATCCCACATGTATTGTACAGTTTGAATTTTTTTTTTTTTTTGATAATGAATTACTTGTAAAATGAGGATACATCATAAAGTGCAGTAAATAACTTTGCGACAGCAATTTCTTGCCAAGAGTTTCTGATACGGAATAAAAAGTAATCAGGATTAATACCCTAAGCCGCAAGTTTCTGGTTTAGCGAAGTTAAGTAATATCTATGGGGCAAAGTTCACGATTATAATTTTTTTATTGAGACAATTAAAATAGGAAGCTGCTAATTTAAGAGTCAATTGCAACTGACAAATAATTAAATCGCTAACAAAGTGCAGGTAATTTAAAAAAAAGTTCCAACATGTTTCCAAAAAAAAATTTAAATATAAAAATTATACCGTGTTAATCTATTGGTAACTCAATTCAAAAGTAATTCAATAGACAATTCCAAGCAATGCATTCATTTTAGTTTCGCTATCAGGGAGCTGATTTGCTGTTCAGCAAAATTTTCAACATGACAATTTAAAAAATGAATTTCAAATGACAATCGAATATCTATAAGGTAGATCGTCGGATCAATGATTCCCAAAAGCATTTCCAGTTTTATATGATCCCATGTTTTTAGCTCTTTAGATGGCAACTGCAAATGGCTCATCGTTCATCAAAAGACTATTATCCGACCCTTAAATATTCCAGTGAAAGAAATTAGCTAAAAATTGAAATTTCAATTGATCAACACTTAGTTGTAAATAACTTTAAACAGCAACCCTTGGTTTTTCTCATTCCACTTAACCGTGAATTCAGCATTTTTATAAATGTTTTAAAAGTTCTTATCTTTATACAAAGCGCTTGTAGTAATATTTTTTCGATTATCACAAATTAAGTCTCAACAATGTTGTTTTGTCACAATTTAACTACCACATGTAAAAGCCATTTCCGTTCATTATATCGATCGCCAGCAAAACAGGTATCCCACAGGCACAAAAAACACGTATTTTTAGTATAACCCGTTTGTATCTCCCTCTTAAAACAGCTACCACTTTTAATTCTGCACAAATTATCCAATTATTGCCATTGATGATTTTTTCAATGATAAAAAAAATCGATCGCAAATTGAATTTTTTGTGTTGGTCACGTGAAGAAATAATGCCTTCAAGCTGCTTGCAATAAAAAAAAAAAGGAGATGAACTTGCAATTTACCATGGTCCATTGACTTCAGTTCTAGCAAAAATTGCATTTTGTAAGCCTTTATTAGGCCGATAACTTTGTGCAACATTTACCATCAGGTAGGCGGGTTCTTGAATAGAAAAAACAAATTTGAACTTTCAGAGAGACTGCTCTCAATACTTGCGGCATTTTCTTCGCTCCGCAAACTTCGTCACGCCTTGTTAATGCGGTGGTTTCTAGTACTGAGTGAGTGCTGCGCATTCTATCAATTGCAGTGTAATTATTACACGATAAATAGCACGCACGGATTGGTAATTATTTGTTTTATAAAATTCTCAAAAGCTCTTTGAGTCTCAACAGTTGAGCACTGACTTTACTTTTGTTTCTAGTTATTGAAATGTCATTTAACGGTAACTATAGTATTCCAAATCAAAAGTTTTGTAAAACAAAAATGTTGTGTTTTATATTTCCTTTTTTCATAGAGAAATATAAAAAAAGATCGAAAAAAATATGTAAGTATGTACATATTTAATTGAACAGATCTGATTTACAAGTACGATTACATTCCATTACGACAAGCATGTTATTTTTGTTTATTATATGCGCACACGCTAAAATATTGAAAGAGTTAATTTTGTGAAGATTTTTCAGATTAATTCATGGCTAATGAAAAATTCGATACAATTTTTTTTTATTACGATGTGTAAATCTCTTTCTAAAATGTTACAAGCAGATTTAATTTGATTACACTAAGAAATATAAATTGAAAGTAAAGCTTCATAGTAAATTACTTATATGACTTAGAGAACATGCATCGTATGGGAAAAATAAAGCATCTTTCAAATGATCAAAACTATAGAGGTGAGAAATTGTGGAGTGCGAAATTTTCCTAAAATAGTTTTACTGTGGGAATTCAAGGATAAGTCTAACAAACCAGTAAATAACTGCTACCAAGCTAATTAAATTAAACGTACCATTAAGGAAAAGTCAATGAGAGAATTAATCCACACTCTCTCAATTCGTCTAAGTGTATAAAGATGATTAAGAAAATAATGTTCTCTTAATGATCGTTGCTGAAAATTATTTTCAATATATTTTGTTAATATATTTTATTAATTTTAAAAACAACTTCTTCTAATGACACATTTCGATATTTATTATAGAATATTTTTCTCTCAGTGTTATCTTTCAATATATTTTGTTAATGTATTTTATTAATTTTAAAAACAACTTCTTCTAATGACACATTTTGATATTTAGTATAGAAAATTTTTTTCTCAGTGTTATCTTTAATAATTAACGCTAACATTTAGATGCTATTTAACTTTTGTCTGGGACTAAAAATTGTAACAGAGATTTATTTTAATTGTGAGTTGCTGCACATTGTGCACAATAATCGTTAATGTAAGTGTTTCGTTTTTTTTTTCAAAAAAAAAAAAGGAAAAATTTATAATTGTTTGCAATTGTAATTAAGCCATTTGCTTACATAATCTCGAAAATTTGATAAAACCACGTTACAATGCAAGAGTTCAAGCGACCGAGCAAGACCTACAAGCAACAAACAATTTTATTTTTTATGGAGCCAGTTAAGCCCAAATAAACAACAGCAGCAAGTTACAGATACGCGTACCTACAGATAGCATAGCATACGGTGAGAGATACTCGTAAAACAGATCTTTTGCGTGCAACCGCAAATGTTTTTCTTTTATGATTGTAACAAATTTCTTAACAAAAACAAAAAAAATAAAACTTTTCGTAAGCCAAACATTTGGTGTTTTGTATTAATTCGTGCTCAAAATACAAATGTTTTATATTTCAACAATAAATTAATATGTAAACAAATAACGAAATTATAAAATAAAGAAAAAAAATGGCAAAAAATTGCTGTGCTGAGCCAAAAAATTAAAAATTTCAGTGTCAACTGTCAAACATTGACATTTACGTTGACTTATGATGAGAGACTTTAAGGTTAAATCAAAAAAATATGTGGAATGGGCAATAAATTACGTGCATGTTTTAAGGTGATGACTAGAAGGTTTAAATTAAATTAAATATAAATCAAATTAAGCCAATATATTCAACAATTTTCTTCAAAAATGATTTATCACTCATGTTCTTTAATTGTGTTGCCGTTCATTATACAAAACTTTGAGTCTTAGAGCTGGATATCATATGTCCAAACTAGCTACAATATGTAGCCGAAATTTTGTTTTTTCAAGAGAAATCTCAGATTTTCAATGAAGCAACCAAAAGCATTTCTTATATTGAGATACTATATTCTTTCGAATATTTGCGAAAATTTTAACTAGGAGACTAAATTGGACGACATAACAAAATGTCATTTTCAGGTTTATTCGGATTGAGGAACATTACGATTTCTGCACTCTCCCATTGTATTGGAAAATAATGTAGGCGAAGTATTGAATTATATATCATTATAGGGATTATAGTGTGAAGCATTTACATCGTGAAACTTTTTGCTACTTTATGAGATCATGACCCGGAGCCTCCCAGTCATAAAGTTGGTTTACTTCTTTTTGTATTTATATTGGAGAGGCATATACATACAATTGGAAGCTCCATTTGATAGGAAAGTCTAAACTTGCCTTTTTTGAATGTTAGTTCTTGTACTAGAATGAGTTGCACCGAAATTGAAGAATAAATCTTTCGTGGAACAGATGATATTGGTTTATCTGGTATTTTTATCATGAAATTTAATATTTATGAATTCAGATAGTAGTACTATCCGAACATACTTTTTAGTACTCAAGACATGAAAATCGGTTATTTTTCATCTTTTTGACCTCATTTCAAGGATATAACTATATAGAAGCTTATAACTTGTAATTGCTTCGAAAAGATATGTGACTAATAAAATTAAGAAAACAAAATTTTTATGGGATATATCTCGAAAACTAAGAATTTTTCGAAATCAAAAAATTTCAAGGTCGAAAAAACGAAAGCTTTAGCTAGAGAAATTTTTTTTTTTTTAAATCAAATTTGCAGTTCTTAACTAAACTAAGATTTTAAATCGAATCGTGTTTTAGCCCTTTTTAAATTAACTAAATTAAGAATGATATTCGCAAATACTCAATCATATTCACCTCACAATCAACATATTTTTTAAAAATCACCACACGTTCATGACCTACAAAATGGAAATTAACAATTATGATGCCAATAATAATAAAGAGCTATAATGACAATACATAATAAAGTTTTGTTTTCACGTAAGTTTTACACTTGCTGGCCAGGTATTTAATAAAATTTTATCACAATGCGCGCTGCCGACCACCTTGAATGGTGTGTAATTTTATTGAATTGCACATAAGACACAACGCCAACAATTCAAGAAACCCAACCACATTCAAGAATCCACAGTCAACGTGGTGGCAAAAATTGTGTCAATCGAATTCGAAGTGCCGGAAATTTGAAATTTTTTTACTAAACGGATGATTCAATTGAATTGATTTACTTGCCAACTTATTTATTTAAATTATATTTCTTATTTTGAATTTGTAAGTGGCAATGTATTAGTTTTTATTGCACCAACTTTCTTCCGTTCATGAACGGATATAAAGAAATGAGAAAAACTAAACTTCGTTTTAGTATTGCATCCGAATGAAAATCATTTTGCTTCCCGATGCAATAGTTTTTACTATGAAATAAAGCAATGATTTCAAGGATCAATTTAAATCTTATTAATTAACTTGTTGATTTGAAAGTAATTTGAATAACTGGCAGTTTCAACTAAAACTTTAACTAACTGTTTGACATAATAGCATTATAGAAAAAAAAGTTTAGAATAAACCAGAGGCATTTATAAAGGAGCAGGATGTGGGGTGGTACCTTGGTACATTGCTAAGATTTCATAATGCTAAAAACATCAAAATTTTCTCTGTATAATTTTTCAGCATTAATTTGGTACGTGTACACCTACAGTGTGTTAATACGTTAACTTGAAAGTCAATAAAATTCAGAGCTTAATAACCTCATGCACATATGTACTTAATAGCAGGATATCTGTAACTTACATATTTTTTAATGCTAAAACTATTAAAAATTTAATTTCACGCTCAAGTGGCAACGGTTTTCTATGATTTTTTTTCGCGTTTTGGCAACGCACTTATGTTATGCCAAAATGCTATAAGTCATTTCCTTTGCTAAAAATCTTAACAAACATAAAAATCTTTCCCAGTAACTCTAACGCAATTAAAGCACGCGAACATATGCTATTTATAATAAGCTGACGGACCATACAAAAAAAAAACGTACGAAAACGGTAATGATGATTTGCGGTCAGCAAAAAATAAAAAAAAAAACAAAAGAAATTATTATTTTATGAAATTGAATGGATAATGTACGATACATATGTACATAAAGCTCATTTACTTCAAGACTGGCATAACTCAAAAAATGTGATTTTTGAGTTAATTATGCAGAAATATTCGTTATTTCATGTTTTAGTTTGTGTAAAAAAATCAGAAAATTTTCTTATAAACTTATCTTGTGAGAAGAGTTTATGTAGACATACTTTTCATCATTTTCATATAAAAAGTAACTTATTGAAAACTTTAAATGCGTTTTTCTCCCACATTAAGTTTTTTGAGTTATGCCCGTTTTGAAATAAATGAGCGATATATAGTTTTTTATCAACGCATATGAATAATAATGCGAAATATTTCACACTGCTTATGTACTTCTTAATTTATTTAGCAAAAACAAAATTAATTTATTGACTTTATTAATTTAATTAGTGGTATGTAGAGGAAGCTGAAGATGGAAAATGGCGTCATTTTGTCTAGCAGACATGAAACTTAGAGTTTTATGATTTTTAAGTTAAGTTGTCTGTTTGATTACACAAAGTGGCAGTCACAAATGTGCTTTAATATATTTAGGGGAGAATTCCCTAGTTCCAAAGATGATCTATTGTACATTTTGCACAATTGACTTAAGCTTTCAAGATACATAGAGTACTTATAACTCTTAGCCAGCTTCATGCATTTATTTTGGAAACGCCAAGCTTTTTCGTATATTTTGTTTATATGGTCAGAAATAAGGAAGTTTTCCCTTTGAAACTTTCTGCTTGTAAATTTTTTATCAAAGATATGCCTTTTTAAAAATACCATGTTAATAGCTATAGGTATGTCATATCTTGCTTTTATTTGAAAATGAATACTTATGTCTTTATAGATCGGTCATTCTTTTAATAAACGCACACTTTGTTTTTTATTTTTTTGACGGTTGCGAACATTTTTTATAACGAAATATCTCAAAAACTATAGGATGAAAAAGCATTTAATAATTTTTGTTAAGAAATACTATAACTTTATGAAAAAAATTAAGAAAATTTAAATAAATTTGTTAAAACATTAATTTTTTTTAATTAAAAAAATTTTTCTCAAAATATTTTCAATATATCACTTTTGGTTTTGTTATTTCTCAATCAATCCTAAGAATGCATGTCCTTTCACATCGAAATCCCTGCCATAACTTTGGAAACTAGGAATTTGTTAATGATGACGCGCACCATGTTTTTTCAACATAAAATACGACATAAAACTTTTTTTTCTCAAGAAATGTAGATCAGAATTAGCCACCAAGATTATGTGACTTAACATTTCTAGAAGGTTTTTGAAATGCATACCGCTTGGACACATTCATTGGAAATACGATTTTACACTATCGTTAGCCTTCTGCTTATTGATTTCTTTCATAGAAAATGTTTTTCTTAATATGTTAAGACATCTTAATAACATATGGTAGCAGGGTTCCCCAGTTGAAAAAAAACAATTCCCGGCATTATCAAAAGGAAAGAATTTTTCCCTTGGTAAACAGTCAAAATTATTTATTTTTGGGAAAATTTGTTTTTTTTTCTTTTAATTTTTTTTTTTTTTTGTTCCTTAAACAAAAATTTTTCAATAGTCCAATTCCCGGCGATTTCAGAAATAGAATTCCTACGGCCCCCGGCTTTGACAAAAAATTCCGTGCTTGGCCGGATGGTCAATCCTATTTACTTGGCAACCCTGTATGGTAGGTTAAAGTGCTAATTTAGCATAATACATAACAACATTTCATCAAAGTTACTCAATTAAAAAGAAAAATTATAATATGATAAATCCGCAAGTGCGTAAGTCATTTTCGTCGATTTCAGAAGTTTGAAAAAATCTCAATCTCAAAAGAAAGAACAAGATTCTTTAAAATTTCTATGGTCTCCTAACGAAAAAGACTTACTCACTTATTCACAATTCTTGCAGATATATATAGCATTATTTTCGAAGTTAGGTATTTTAAAAATCAAACAGCTCTTTGGGCTTATAGGTCTTTGAACTTTCATGTAGTGATTATTGTTTTTTATGTGTTTATTATGTGTTCGCACTTAAATCTCCAAAAAAAAGTTAGCGGAATTTTTTAAATCTTTTGAAAAGAAAACGCTGCAAAATTCCTTAGTCATACGATGACTTACGAGACATTTTGGTAGAAATAAAATCAGTTTACTGTCATTATGATTATTCTTACACAACTGACAACAATTTTAACATTCAACACATGTCGCTATTTACAGCATTGTTGACTTATGAAAGTTTGCTAACAAAAAGGTACATGTTTTTTTATTTATTTTTAATAAATAAAACATTTTTTTTTAATTTGTTAATAACACAAAAGATTTGTTTGTATGTTAATAAAAGCTAAAAGTAACGCAATAAAATTATTCAAATAATAGATAAAAGTCAATATAAAACCACCATAAGCTTCAATGTAAAATTGGAATTAATTTGCTTTGTCACTATTTTAAGAAGAGGATTAAATATTTTATTAGCATTTCAACGTTCCTACAGTAGGCATGGTAGGAATTTTCGCAAACAAAAGTTGTATGTAGATTTACCCTTCCTGCTCTACAGCTTCTTTTCTAACAATGAACCAGAAAATCTGCTACATAAATGTTTGTAGCCTGAACTGGACCACACTACATATAAAATTTATTAGCAAAATCATTAGTTTCTAAAACAGAGAGCAACAAACTATAATCGTTCAATAGCATAGTAAACAATTATTTAATAACATAAATAATAACTTAATTGCTCGTGCTCGTCAATTACAGAGGTGGCATGTGACAAATTAATTAAAAATAATAATTCCAATACGAACTGCCCACATTGATATGATGTTTATGAGATATTTTGTTGATAGCCAATAAAATGACTAACAATAAGTTGACGACATAAGTTCACTTGTAGTCAGTCAATGTATTAATGTATGGTGATAGCCCTCAATATTTTTTTTTATTGTTGCCTGCTTGTCTGCTTGAGTTAACATATTTTTACTTAAAACATACAACGTCTGTCTCTACCCGTTTGTTATGTCGGCTGTTATTAGCTGCCAACACCTTTTGCAATTAACAGCAATGTAGCAAAAAATAAATTTTGAAGTCAGTCAAATGTCATCAACTTATTAGTACGCGTTAAGTGGAGAGTGATGTTTGAAACGTGTTATTTTTTTTTGCTTTCTTCATTGTTGTTTCGTTTTTCTTACATAATTGGCTTTGTAGAAAATATTTCAAAAATTCCAAGAATAAGGTGGAAACTATTGTTTTTTTTTTAATTTTCTAGACACTTGCGGTATAACTTTAACCTACTTCCTTTTTTTTGGAAAAGATTTGCTTTTTTGAAACGTTAGTGATATATAGTTAATTTTAAGAACTTTATAAAAAACCGCTCTAAATTGCTAACTAAAACAGATCCATTAATATCAAAGGCACTCAAAAAAGAAAGACGTGATCCAGAAGGCAGACCCACTATTCCTACGTTTTTGAGGTCCCTGAAACCGAATATGATCATAAAAAATGATTTCAATTGCCAGTTTTCCTGCTACCACCCCCTTGGGGGTCGAAATTCAAATTGGCATACAAAGTTGAAATGAATATGCTTTTCAACATTTCTTCACATGCTACAACCGAAAATTATAATGAAAAATAAGTTCGACCCTTCCATCACCCCTAGCGCCTAGGGTGTCAAACTTAAATTCTTATGCAAAATTGAGATGGGTGTGCATTTCTATGTTTTTGGGGCACTGGAACTGAAAATAACAACGAAAGTAAATTTGACCTTCCCATTACCACCCTTTTTTTCTTTTTTTTTTCATGAAAATTCAAGTTTCAACCCCTTTCTGTGGGTAGTAAAGGGGTCTGGGTCACGAAATTTTTTTTTGTGTGCCTTTTTAGTTTTCGAATTAATGCCTTTGCAGCTTATGATTCGACACTTCTTTATTAGAATGCAATCAACACGCAATTTTAGAATATTAACAACATTTATAATTTAGTCACAATTAGTACTACATTAATCAGTACATCGAAACTTATACTTCGATTTTGTAAACAGACTTCTTTTATATCAGCCGATGCTGGTTTCTACAAAACCCTCAAACACTCTCGGGCAATACTGAAATCTGCCGAAATTTCTTGCTGATGTTGATGATAATAACTAACTTACCCACATTATCTTTCAATGAGCTGTCTATAATATTAGCTATATTGCTCGCTATTTCCCGTTTGAAATGATACACCCTATCACAAAGATTAAGCTTTTAGTTTTTAAGTCGTTGAGATACATAGTTCAAGAACTTAATAATCGCACTTTATACTATCACTTAAATGGTGAGTGCATTTGTCTACAATTGTTTTCTTTTTTGTTTCTAAACATACTACAGCACAATCACATATGTATGTATGTAAGTAGCAATATCCTGTCGTTACAAATCTATTCTTGGTTTAACACTTGCATGCAAAATCCATGTCGTGGCATTAATTAGACATTCTATCCAACCCTTATGCCTAGTTCGAATTATGTTATCGTCGTCGACATCGTTTACTGTGAAAGAAATTTTAGTGGAACAATTTTAGTGGCACACACAAACGTGTGATAACAAAAAAAAAGCACTAAACCAAGTTACCTTCAAATTGACCCATAAAAATTTAAGCGACATGCGACACAGTTTTATTAAAAAAATGCAACAAAAAAATAAATTAAGAAATTAAGTTAAAATTTAAGATTTTCAACCACAAATAAAACAATCTTATTAAACCAATTAATAATGCTTTAGTTTACATTTTTGGCTTTTAAAGAAATTTCAAGCTTAATTTATTGCACAGTTTTATGCGCATAATGCTGGATTTATCCAAGATGAATTTGTGTCAACGGCTTAAAGTTTCTGAGAACAAAGATAAACAATATGTATATAAAATATATCTTTCAATTTAAGGCTGGCTTTTTGAACAACTGATCAAAAACACTTTCTCGTTCACTTAAAACGCCCACTAAATCAAACATAAATAGAGAGTTTCATCTTTGAACTTATTTCGACACATGAAAACCTTTTATTTTCATTGGACTACAAATATTCGAATTCTCTAAATGAAATTGAAAACAATTTACATAAATGAAAATGAACAATGCGACAACCTTTTTGTTGTTTAGCAAATTAACCTTCGATATGTAAAAAACACTTAGCATACAAATGACGAACTTTAAAATATTTACCCATTTAAAATTTACTCCAAAAACATAATGATTTGTGTTTGGCTGTATTGTAATACATAAAAGTAAAATTTGTATATTTTTTACTTTTGAAATAAGTAACCATTAACTGAAACGAATGATTTGTTTAATGTATAATAAAGGTCTGCATATGCGCCCGTTATGTCATGTGTTATATAGTATCGGTTGGTGGTGACAGAAATTTATGATACGTCATATTCGAAACAGATGTTGTTGGAGGGAAATTTACCACAATGAAAACTAATGAAGAGCATATTTGTTGTAAGCCACTAGCCGATACTACACGCCACATTACATTATAAGCGCATAATCAGAACTGTTTAGTTAATTTTTCGGTAGAAGCCTTAGCTAAATAATTAAAAGCAAAACCAAGCAAAAGTCATCACTCTCTCGAAATATGTTCTCATTTTTGTATATAGCGTCTTATGTCATTGCAACTTTGACCATATTTTTTGGAAGGACAGCGTCTGTGTTGGGTTTAGAGAATATGTGGCTAAAGCAGAATGCTGCAACCGCACACACACTTAATATCTCGTTTTGGCGATCTGCATTTGCCCATAAGATAGCCTGTTTTGACCACTCCAGGCTTCGATCTTTGGGGTCTTTCAAGGACGCCGGTCTATACGAACAGATCACAGACACCTTGGTGACCATAAAGAAGAACATTCAACATGTTGAAAATTTATTCCCAGAAATTCAGAGAAGGATTACTTCACCGACATTATCTTCGCAGCGTGATGGAAAAAATTTGATCATGTAAATAAACATAATTTATTCTTCACAGACAAAGTTACAGTCTTCGCGAATCGAGTGACAATTCTTGTGCTACATTTTATGACCACGAGCAAGTTTTGACGGATAAGCCACGTAATCGCACATGTTTGGGGTACACAGCAAAGTTAACCTTAGGCACGTGAACAAGCGCGGCTACTAAAATTAACAGGTTTACTACTATAAATTTAATACCCAAAAAATACAGCCAACCAATAATTCAAAAATGTGTTTTAGTTAAAAAAAAATTACAAATTAAAATATCATTATATGTAATTATATAGGATATTGTAAAATATTCACATAAAACTGACAGCTACACATTGTTCGGTTTTTATAATGACATATTGTGAAAAATTTAGTTGGCTATGAAAACCAAATTTTATGACATGCAATAAATAATCTAGTACTGTTATAACTGGATACTGTAATAAAATGTTGCTAAGTCCGGTTTAAATAAAGGCTTTTAAAGTTAAAATTCTTATTACGTCCCAAGCAATATTTATGCCGCTACTTAATTTTTTCTAATTTATGTAATTTTTTCCCAATTAAATAAAAACTTATTTGCAAATAAACAAATGTAATTTTTTCCCAATTAAATAAAAACTTATTTGCAAATAAATAAATTTTTTTTTTAATAGGCTGACGACAGCGGTTAAGCTAATAATTACACCACTATTCCTTATCGGAGCCACAATACACAAATAATCCCATAAAAGCCTCATCTAAACAGTGTAATAAATACTAAGTAATAAATGTAAGGATATTCGACTTAAGTTGAACTCATGTCATCCTTGAAAAAGACAGCGTGAGTACATGTACTCGCAAGGTTATGTGCAAAAGTAATAGTATTTTCATAGGTCAAAAAAGAACTTAGAAGATCAGGGAAACTGGTTAATTCAACCAAGTCAAGTAGGTAATCAAATTAAGATCTCGATATTTTAACCCGACATCTGTTAAAAGTAACAACATGGAATTCAATTTATTAAAATCATCATCATAAATTTGAATTTATTTCCATTGAAATGCAAAGGACATAGTCCCAGTGAACTAAATTTTTTCCCTTTATGGTTTGAAAAATGGTTTTAGATACGAAAATCAACTGTGAATGAATGAACAAACCACCTGGTTACATAAAAAATTGTTTTACTTTTCGCTCAGTGTAGCATGAGCACTTGTTTGACATTAGCAAAAATCTCTAAAAATCAGAACGTAATGTACCATTCAGTGAAAATGAAAATGAGACAATATTTCAAAACCCTAACGTGCTGGAAAAACTGTAAGAGTGAAAACACATAGAACGCTTCTTCTTGTACTTAAAATCTTAGAGGGTCATCTAAAAATTTTTGAAAGTTTCATCTCCGATGCAATTCCACGTCGTGGTAGTCCCCAAAAGCTGTCATATCATCGTTCATAACAGTGGATTGGATATCTTATTTTTCTTTTCGGAGAGTTCACAGATTTGGTAAAATAATCCATTAAAAATACAATAGGAATACAATCTGATTAAATGTTACAGATTAAGGTGCTAGGTGCCAAATGGGTGCAAATGGTAGCTAAGGTACCCAGTAAATTCGAAAATGTAATGATTTTCACTAACCAAGACCCAACAACTGTCGCTCATACGAGTACACAATTTATACCAAATATAATATGTTTGGCTGGAATTAAAATTTGTTTACTTAATATCAAGTATACATTTTATTAAAAATATTTTTCTCAGTGTAGAAGATAGCTTCACAGAAGCTGTAGTGTTTGAACCTGATTTCTGTTCCTAGTTATATCCAAAATTAATTTCTGAAAGTTTTGAAAAGATTAGTTCAATCAAAATCGGTTTTTGTACGTTCAGCAGCGTATTTTTCAGTTATCGGATTTACGTAGGAGCCATCAAGCTACATTTTTTGGTTTTTTCGCATTAGGAAAACAAAATTTCTTAAGCACAATTTTCCATGTTTTTTTTGTATTTTAAATGGACTATTTCTTCATTAGGCAGCTCAAATTTCAAGCAATAAAATATTTATAGAAAACTTCACTAAAATTTCCAATGACAATACAAAATGAAAAAATTTAATCTTTACATTTAAATGCAAATCACTAAGCAAATCATTTCTGCTGAAATTAATTGAAGCTATGTGTTCTACAGTTTCATATAAAAGCTTACGAATATGAACCAAGTCATGAGGAACAAGCTAGGAAATCAACTCACTATATTTGGCCAAGATCGCATGTGAGACAATGAATGCATAACTTAGAGTTTAGGCTAAACATTTTTTCAGTTTTTAGTTGTTTCTCATAAGATCGTCGATTAAATAAATTGGCATATGTATATGAACGTCAAAAAAAAGAGGTTTTACAAAAACCTGTCTAAGCCTAAACTCGATTTGGTCAGCAAACTAAAAACAGCTGTAACAAACTCATAGACGTCATGTAACCTCAACCCAAAGATGTTAGGTACTTTTATCAATAAACTAAACTGGTTTTAAACGCATTTCATGTTAAGCGCAGATAAAAATCGTTGAAAAAACCAACCAAGAAAAAATCTTCAAGATAAAAAGCGGTTATTGACAAATAACGATGCCGCTGGCCACATGAATGTTATAAAAAATAAATTCAAGCATCTAAGCCAAGCCAACATTTGGTTTACGCTTATGGCTGCTTGTGTTATGGTTTGTAGTATGTATTTATCTTTTTATCAAGAAAATTATACAAGCTTGTGTTTAACAAAGTTTCATTTAAGATCTGAACAGACTGGAGTATTGAATTATATCATTTTAGAAATAAGTGTTCTTTCAGGGCGGCATAAATTATAGTATCAAAGCACGTCGTCTCAAAAGGTATTTGTTTCTCTTTCTATTTATTAGGGTTCGATAGAATTGTTATTTCAAAAATATTATAAAACTTTTAACAATGTTTTACACAAAGTGCAATATTTTTAAAAAAGTTATCTCTGCTTAAGAGTTGGCTACAATAAAATTAAAGTACTACCATAGCCGTTAAAGATCTTGTAGCGTTTAGAAAAGTTCACGACCCAGCGAAATTGTCGACTTAGGAAGTTTTTGTGATTCAAAGGATAACGCGTGAGCTGTGTCAAACTGTCACGGTATTTTTTTAGTATTGTTCGATGTTTCATCGTGAATACCCTAACGCCAGAACAGCGCATGCAAATTGTAGAAAGTTTCTAAATTTACAAAAATTTCAACTTCAAATTCATTTAAAATTCGTATGATTTCTCAAAGGCTTAAGGGTCACTAATGATTTCATTTATCAACGGACTAAACTAGTTTGACAAGCTTTAGACGTTTTTTGTTGCTATGTTTTTGTAATTTTTTTGGTGTTATCAAACACTGTACTGAACATTAAGGTCAGTAAAATTAATTCTGAGTTCTTTGCTGTTTCGAAATTTATTAATTGAAGTCTGCAAAACCCAGCGGGAGTCTCACTCGGCTATGGAAGTACATATGTACCTTACTTTCATCATAGCTAAGTTTTAAACTGGCTATCAGTGTTGCACTGAGTAAACAAAACCAGTACCGTTCACAGTGTAAGCGATCATCGAAGCTTCTTTTTTTTGTACGCTCGGATTTACAAATAAAAAATTGCTAATCGGTTCACAAACCTTAGCAGCATTAATAAAAAAAAACGTTAGGCCTTGTGTCAAAACACAAAAAACGCACACAAGCCACTAAGCAACTTTCTACCACTTCTCTTCCTTGCACACACATGCGAACTTTCTTCCTTATCCGGCCGTCAGTTCACAAGTCCATTGACCGTTAGATGTTCGAAATATTGTTGGCGTCAACTTTAAGATCGGGCTCTGCATTAAAAACAAAATTAAAATTAAAATTCAAGTTTGAGTTCCTTCTTGGAAGATCTTATTTTTAAGGTGGCTTAAAAGGTGAAATTTTTTATTATGAATAACATTACTTTGCATACCCGATTTTATTTTTTTTCCTTCTACTTTTTTATCAAATATCGAAACTTTATCACTTTCAAGACATTTGAGTCGCATCTTTTATTTTTATTTCATTAAAATTTGCATAAATTAAAAAAAAATAAAAACGGTGTAACAAACACAAGCGCGTACAGAATATCGGTCACTCGCCGAAAGTGTTGTTATGCATGAGGGTTCAAATACGCATAAAACATTCGTTCAGGGTTTAGAAAATCATATGTACGAAGGTGTTAATTTATTTTGAAAACCTGTATATTGACGCTTTCTATGAACTCATGTATTGTATATATTATTGTTAGTAGGTATTGGACAACACCACATGCTTTGAATTTAAATTATTTAGAAATGATCTTCAACGTTTGGAGAAACTAAGGCAATGGGTACTCGTAGATTATTTTTTATTTTTCAATCACTTTCAGTTTTTTGACATCAGCGAAGATTAAGAGATAAAATATTCAATTGTGTGTTTAAAGAAGCTAATTTGTTAGTCAAAGTCGAGATTCTGTATGGGATAAACTTTCTTTGTTTTAATATTTCAGTAACAGTGAAATAACGTACATATTATTCGGACATGCCAATCGGCGGTAAATCACGGTAAAATCATTTTTAGTAACTTAGTTGAAAAGACCGATCAATTTATTTGAAAGACTTTTTCATAATGTTGTTAGGGAGCTTTCGGCTGTAGAGATCCTGATGTTGGTTAATTTTGTAGTTTTCGTTTCACAATTGCTTTTCTATAAATGTACATATTTGCTTATTATAATTTTGTTCATATAATTTTTACTTATATTTTCTTTACAATTGGTTTATAATTTTGATTTTGATTGCTGACAATCAATTTATAATTTGGAAAGTTTTCAGATAAATTTTAAAACTACATAAATTATCATGTTGATGTTATTTTAAGCAGCTTAATTAATTTAAATATATACTAACAAAGCATGTCGTATTAAAGAAAACAAAATTGGAATCCAGATGATAATGTTTGTTTTTTTAGTATAGAATAAAAATTCTAAAATTTTAATTTATAACTCGTAAACAAAAATAATTTATCTAAAATTTTTTCTTAGAAGTTATAGCAGAATTCAACTGGCAAACAATATATAATTTTTTTTCAGTTTTGCAATGATCTCAACTTTTTCAAAGAAGCAAAAAACTCGCATTAACTGCTTTCGACTATCGTCTACTCGTTTTGACTTTTCCAAGAAATTAGCTAAAAATTTTTGAATGATGGAAACCACTTAAGACCTTTGACACTTGAATATCAATAAATTTTGGCGTTGCTTAATAAAGCTTTTATTTATTTATTTTTCTCCAAAAACTGTTTATAATGTGTTAAAAGTATAATAATAAGATATACGCTTCAATTTAATGTTAATATTGTACTTTCGCTAACTAATTAAAAATCAAATGAATTTTAAAAACCTCATGCCCGTCGATATCAAAATCAAGCCTTGAACTCTTTTTTTTTAATAGAAACGAAAAAAAAATACACAACAGAAATCCGCACATTAAATTTGATTTGTTTGCGTGCAAATTAAGTGATGTTCAATTTTACTACACAACATTAATTCACTCTTTGGTGTTTTTACACCCTACACTCAAGATATGCTCGGTGTAGTCGACTTTGATTAAATTCTGAGAGTTACTGCTTAAAGCTGCCCTTCGGTTACATGGAGCGTAAAGTTCACTTAACTCAACGAAGCAAGTAGTAGTTTTCGAATTTCACATTTTCGTACCCTGAAAGTATGCAGGCGGACTTAAGTAGCCGCTTTTTAAATTAAGGCTCTCAATAAAGCAAACAAAGAGCCAAAACACGGAACTTGAAAATCTACAAAAATTTCCATATTAGGGATTTCGCAGTCGAGGAGCAAGAACTTTACATTAAAAATTTTCCAGAGGGGGTTGACACCAAAGGTGTTCGTAAAAATGGTTAAAAATTAAAAAAAAAAAATTAACACTCATTTGTTTTCTTACTTAATGTCCTTAAAAATGTCAACAAAAAATGGCGCAAAACGTACAATTTGCAAAATTGACATTTTTAAAGTATTATTAGTATTATTTTTTGTTTTACATCTTCATTATTTTATTATAATTGTAACCATGCATGTAAAGTTTTTAAAATTAAAAAAAAAATATTTTAAGACTTAATACGAATAATTATTAATTCTTTTTATATAAAAACTTAAAACTACCAATGCATAATAACTAAATGACTTTGTGATGATTTTATATTTTCTATTTTATTTTATTTTTTTTTTCTATTAAAAAACTTTTGAATTACTAAATGGACTTTGAAGAGATTTTACAAGTTGCATGATTCGCAGCGTCGGATTGAGGCTTTGCGGACCGTGGGCTCATAGTTAAGAACGTAAAACTGCAATTTTTAAACTTCAAGGATTGGCCTATTTTTATGCTTTATCGATAAAAGTACATATTCATTAGATTTTGAAGATATAGCTATAGATTGTGAAACGACTTTGAGGTTTCAATTAAACCGCGTGTGCTATATTGAACTTTTCCTGCTTTGGTCACCACTGCAGGACTAATTGGTTACGCTTAACTTTAAACCTATTTGTTGTTACTGTATTACTCAGGAAAAGTTCAAATGGCATCATCTATTATCATGTTATTTATAAACATTTACTTGATACATAGCATACATACAATCTTGTGTACTGTACAGTCAATAATAAAGATTCGCTATAAAAAAACCTCAAAAAATAAAAATCACCAAAAAATGTGCATATTGTTTTGAAAGTAAAAACTAACAATATAATTTTTTATTTGGAAGAAATAAAATATGACACTAAATAACATGAAAACAGCACAAGGCATCTCTTTATTCATCTTAAGTGATTTTAAGAAAGAAATCTACAGAGTTCATTTCGTACATAAGTAGGTACTTAAACGTAATAAGGAAATAGGTGCATAGTCTGTTAACACAGTACAGCTATTAAAAGTCAGTGCTAGATAGGACAAGAAAATATTTATAACCGTAACCGTAAGAATTTTCTTCTCGAATACTATGAGTTCTGGAACAAAAAATTAAGTGGATATGGATATACAAAGGATAAAGAGTTTATATTATAAGCCCCTCTATTTGCTTATCTTGCATGTGTCGTATTATATTCAAAGTATCGTAAGTGGCTTCTACTTTGTGAATTACTATATTTATTAGTTTGAGTGAGAATTTCAAACAAGTTTTAAATATTTTTAGTTAAACGTAGTTCCAGCGATTACGATCATAATCTTATCTTAGTTGGTTAAGTTCTTGGTTGCGTTCTATGTTTGCGTAGAAATGCTTTTAAAGTTCATTCAATCTGGAGGGATAGTTGGCTTCGGGCAATGTTGTTCTAAATAATCTTTGACAAATATAAGGAAAATATTTCATATTACTATCAATAAATTGATTTGGCTTGGCTTAGCTTTTATACCACGCCACGGCAGCGCAGAACAGACCATGGCATTTTGGATTTGTTTCTATTGAAATGAAAAGTACACGGGTTTTTATTTATAATGAACTATATCCCCAGTTAGCTTAAGTTGAACCCTTTTGATTTCACAATTTCCTGTTTGTACAGAAAAAAAAGCAACAAGGAATTTATTAACCGGGTGCCAGATTAAGAAAATCGTCATACTTTTCCCCCAGTGTAGAGTCACTTTGATCATTAATATAATAAGAAATATAAAAATTTTTATTTGAACTTTAATAAATTCATGTTTGCGAAAAAGAATTACATGTTCCGCCCAATACATGATTTGGTATTTTGAAACAAGTGAATGTTTGCGACAAAGAAATGTTTGCTTCAAACAAAATATGGCATGGTAACTTTTACGAAATAGATGGCTGACAAAATATTTTTCTTCAAGGAACACCGATGTATGTGAAGGTATTCTTATTTAAACTACGTACATATATCATTTGTTAACTATAACCAACTCTTATTAAAATCAAACTCTGTAATCTTACTTTCATATATTAAAAATCTTTATTAAAATTTTTATTTCGATTTCGATTTAAATAACCCATAGAAGAGGTTAAACAATCATTATTTTTCTTTTTTCAATTTACTAAAAAAAAATTAAATCACAGCAACTGAAGGAAACACAAAAAATTTAAAATAGAGGTTTCTTACAACAACAACAAAAGAAACAAAAAATGAAAAGTGTTTTTTCGAAAACGAAATTAAATTTGAATTTCGAATTAAATTTTTTAAATTTCAAATTAAATTTAATTTTTGAATAAATTTCATTCCAACAGTTCCATGACTTTTTGAACAAAAACAAAAAAAATAAATTAAATAATCAATAGTTTAAGACTTACTTGATAACAGTCTGCATGTTTGACAAATTCCAAGACAAAGTTTTAATTTAAATATTTTCAATTATTTCTTATCTATTTATCCAAAAAATGTAAGCGCAGAGAAGGAACAGCAGCAGCAAAATGTACTTTTTTAAAATACAAAAGAAAAATAACGCAAAAAGTTGATGAGGTTTAAGTTTTTTTCTGTCTGACTTTTATAGACTTTGTTTTTGATATATTGCAGTAAAAATTTATATTCCAATTAAATCACGTTTAGTACAATGAGATCCACCTTTTTTAATTTGTTTTTAATTTCAATGTAATTTTCTTTATTTATTTGTTAAATGCACTAAACCATTATTCTTGTAATTTTTAATATTAAAATCTTAACACAGCAGTTTGTTCATTTATTGGTTGTGCTCTCTCTCTCGCTCTCTCACACACACACATTAATGCAATTTCATAACCGTTACTTTTTCCTCTGTCTCACAGTTTTATGCTTTCAAATTCACAACATCCGCTTAACTGCGCTTGCAACGATCAACTGAAGTTCGAGCTATAGTGAAGCTTTGTTTTTATAGACAAAAAATAAACGAAATTTTTCGCACAGACTAAAAACTTAAACCAAGCAGACGCAATGGCGTTAACGACGATGTTAACGTTAGCGTTAACGTTCTCGGAGCCGTAGCCATCGCTGCTCCTGGCTGTTGCTGTTGTCAGAGTTCGTTGCTTGTATTTGTAATTCAAGTTACTGTTTTTGTTATTATTAATGTTGTTGTTATTATTAATGTTGTTGTTAAATACACCTTTTTTCCGCACGTTTTAGTAATACACACATGCACATGCACATATACATACATACATATATATGCGTGTACATGCATACGAAAATACAACTTGACACACAAACTAACGTTAACTTGTTTTAGCTCATTTCCCTGGCTTAAAAGGCGCTGCAGCAATGCAGAGTTTTCTTCCGTTTTGCAGTGGAAGCAGAGAAGTACTTTTATTGGAAAATGTGTTTTCTTTTGCGTGAGTGTGTAAGTTTAAGAAGAAGTACGAGCGAAATGTTATGAGCAAAAAATCAAATAGAGAGAAAAGAGCATAAAAAAAACTTTTTGGGCATCTAGTTGAACGCGCAATTTAAATTCTTAACCATTTTATTTTTATTGTTTGTACTTAAAGGCCAAAATTATTCCGTGAAGAAAATTGCCAAAGTAGAACAGTTTTAGTTTCGTTAAACACGGTCTGAAATCAAAGCCTAAAAATTGAGTTGAGCTGAACGTAAAGAGGCCATATACATATATAACTCTCAGATTTATGATCAAACTCAGCATTTATTAGATAATATAATCGAGAGTGTACTGTATTTTGAAATTCAATTTCTAAATATGCGGAAATTGACTACAACATTTGAGTAAAGTAGGTTGCGCTTCCGACTATACTAAGGAATAGGCTTTGCGAGCATTCACAATAACTAACATGGAAGGAAGGAAGGAAGAAGAAGAATTCATATACATATGTAGTACATTCATATGAATAAAAAGTGTGCAGAGTAATAGCATTTGCGTGTCGACGCATTCGCCTACATTGGTCTTGCACTATAAGGGCCATCGCATATGTGCGACAAACTATTGAATGCTAATGAAAAAGCTAAATTGCTTTAAATATCGACTCTAGCATTGTGAAACAGCGAACTAAAACATTTTTTAATCTTTTTTCAATTGAAAAGTTATATCATTACTTGATATGCAATTGATTGTAATCGGTCATGTTACTGTTCAATCGAAAGATTTGTGCGCATGCGCAACGAATTTAAATTGCAGATTTTCGGTATTAAAATAAATGTAACCAATTGTATATGGTCTGGTGTTTTGAGTCATTTATTTGATAAAGTTCTGAATTATTTTATAGCTGCAGCAAGCGAATGACTCAAACTGTTTACTCTGTTTTTCTCTGAAAAACGTATTGTTCGTTTTAAGACTTTTACATAATTAATATTCTGACCAAATTTAAATGGCAATCGATAAAGCAGTGAACGAACCTAACCACTCATTTGAATGTCCAATGGAAAATACAGAATACAACACAATTAAATCCACGTTCGCCTATGTTATGTTGTTATGTTTCAAAAGGGTGGTTCACATAATAAACAGCATGGCTTGACAACATGTGTGTGTGGCAGCAATATCATTTTGTGCTCATATGGGACAGCAGGCTGTTAAACATCATTTGTTTATTATATTAAATAGCTTTCACCATGATTTCCTTGAATTTTTCCAAAAACGCCCCATAATTTGCATATGTAATTTTGTATTTTTTACATTTTATTTTCTATTTGAAAAACTTTTATATAATTTTAAAAAGTCTAGTCAAAACCAATTGCTTTACTGCATGATATCTTATTTGAACGCGGTTTCAAGCGTTCATATAATCAAACATTGATGTGGTTCAAGCCTTCTCGTACCACAAAAGAGATCGTGTGAACTATCATAATTGATTATCGTTATCGAAACCAAGAAAAATGTACAAACCAACAAAAGTCATCCATCTCTACTTTCAAGTGTACACCAAGCGATTAAAATTAAACTGCCTCCAACTTCGTGTAGTTCGAACGTAGAAAAATATTGCGTACACATTGATTATTTTTCACTGCGAATTTTAAAAAATTTAAAGCTTCAAACTTAAAAATTTACACTTCAAAATGGCGTAAAAAGTGTTAAAAACCAAATTTTTCCATTTAGTCTTAAATTAATTAGCTTATAATAATTTAAAGGAAAGTTTTTAACGTCGCAGCACACGCGAAACCACGCGTCGCGTATCTTAACGAAACGATAAATGTGAAATTTTGCGACGAAAAAGAAAATCAAAGAATTAATTTTTTTCCTGCATTAATTTTATTATTTAAAATTTAACAAACTTACACTCGTTTTATCTAAAAAAATATTACTTCTCCCAATAACGCAATTATGGAATTTGAACCACCACAAGTAGATACCTCGCTACCGCCGCCAACGATGCAGCTTCCACCGCCAACATTAATGGCGCCGTCTGCTTTGGCAACAAATATTACAAGCTTTCCACCTCCTATGGGTGGTGGGCCATCACACGGCGGTCCTGGCGGCCATCATCGGAATCACTATTATCAACATCATTCGGGTGCAGGAAAACCAGGCCATCCATTTTATAAGCCGCTGCACGCTGGCAATTTTCAGCGACCATTTGGTATGATGACACAAGATGATTTCGATGGCAAACGACTGCGAAAAAGTGTTATGCGTAAGACGGTAGATTACAATGCTTCCATTGTGAAGGCAATTGAGGTTTGTATCCTTTTCCCAAAAATATATTGAAATTTCTTTGTTTTAATGATTTCTCATATTCTCTGTAATAGACTCGTCTGTGGCAACGCGATTTTCGTGATCGTCATGCATTGCAGCCGGAAAATATATACATTCCTGATTTATTGCCACCGCCAAGCTATTTAGATAATCCTGCCAATGCAGTAACAACGCGTTTTGTTAAGACAGCCACAAATAAAATGCGTTGTCCCATTTTCACTTTGGCCTGGACACCAGAGGGTAGGCGTCTGGTAACAGGTGCTAGCTCTGGTGAATTTACACTATGGAATGGACTAACATTTAATTTTGAGACCATTTTGCAGGTAAGTAAATTGTGTTTTAAGAAAATTTCTTAAATTCTATTTTATAGAAAAATAAAAGATCACATTCCATCAACTTATGTTTTCGGTCGTTCGAAGACTGACAGTGACATTTGAAAATGTTAAGATCAAGTTGAATTTATATATACGACAAAACTGGAATTAAATATCAAACCATTGAATATTCCAAAACGGAAAGCGTCCTTGTTCTATTTTAAATGAATAGTTTTTATGTTAATCGCTCAAGATATCCTGAACGCCTCAAATCTAAAAAACCTAAATTTTGACAGTAGTTTTTAAACAAATACGAAATAAGCAGTAATACGTATTGTAAGCGAGAGAATTGAGTGACTGATTTTCGTCTGCCTATATCTTGAAAGTGCACAAATGAGATTTAAGTTCAAATGAACAGAGAAATCGCAACAAGTCCTTAATTAAAAGTTCCAAACGGTTGTTGTAAATGTGTCACTATCAGTCCCTCACTTGTTTCGTCTTACATACTACGGGGGTTAATCAGATACGTTCAAAGATTCTCGAACGAATTGCATAAAAAAATGGATTTCAAAATGAAGCAACAAGGCTTTCCAGTTAAACCGACGATATCATGTTAAGGTCGGAACTTATAAACAATCGTTATTTTCTTTTTGACAAAAGCTAGCCAAAACTTTTATTTAGCGATGGTGCTATAATAAAACTTGTTTTTCTAGGTCTGATGCGTAGCAAATTATTAAAAAAAATTCTCTGATTTTTATTACCTTGATTTATGTTTCTTGTGAAGAACGTCGAAGCAAAAAAGTATATAACTTGGTTTTTTGCAATCCAATTAATGATTGCGACCTCTTGCTAACTTTTTGAAAAGTTTTTTCAAATGAAATACAAATTTTGTAGATTTCTTTAAATTTTTTTTTCAGAAATAACGAGTAGAAAATTTTTTTTATGATCTCACAATAACCTTTATTTGTAATTCTCGCCGTCCTTTTGTCAGAATCAACACAAATATGCAGAAAAAATTTTGATTTGTAAGAAAGTTTACTACTACTACCTAATATTCTAAAGCTCCTTTAGGAGCGTAGAGTCTAAGAATTTTTACATTAAATAAATAAAATATCAAATTTTCAAAAAAAGCACATTAATAAAACGTTTTAATTTTTCAAAAAAAAAAAAAACAAAACTTGATCGATGTTATCATTGATAGCAATAATTTCGAGGTAACTAATGAAAAAGTTCACTAACATTAAAATAAAAATTTTGACTTCACAATCGATACCATAGCTGAAGAAGAAATCGAAATCGAGAAATGAGAAATGCAGCGCGAAAGAGTATTTCACATGTATTTTGTTCCTGTAATTTTTTCTTCAACGCATCGACTCGGTTAATTCTTACCGTTACTCAAGTCACAAGAACAAAATACATGCGAAGTACCCTTTCGCGCTGTATTTCTCATAGCAAACTGCTGAAGCACTCTTTGGAAAATAACTTTTTTAATGTAAAAAAAACCTCAGCTTTCGATTAAAAGCATTAAAAAAATTATTAAAAATACCTTTTTTGAGATATAACACGTTTTGTGAATTTTCACCAGGAAAATTTCAACATTTTCAGACTAACTTTGACCTTTTACGAACTAAATTCATTTTTTCGCAACTAAATTTTCCTTTTTTCAAAAAAAAAAAAGTAGAAGAATATCAAGAGCCATTTATCATTTACCATTTATATATTTGAAAAATATTTTAGTACTTGGGAACATAATTTTTTTACAAGCACACATTTTTCTAGCGCTGCAATATTCACTTGCATCAATGTCGTAAATTGAGTTACAAGGCCATATAATGCGAAACCAATTTCATTTTCAACTTGTGATTCAGGTCCTTTGGTAAAAGTTAATAAACTAAAGAAACGGCTCTTGTGCCGTTTCTATTCAAAGTTTATGTATTATCTCTTTGATTTAGGAAACTGAGTTTATTTGAAAATTATGTTAGTAAATAAAAACTACTAGTTTTAATACATCAGCATGGGCGGAATACAAATTAAATATGAAGCTGCAATTCTGTCGAAATTAACTAAGATCACCAAATCGGTTTTAAATAAAGATAAAACAAATTTAATAAGATTGAAAGCATTCAGTTATGGGAATGATGTATGTGCATATTGACGGTAATACAATACAAAAAGCAGAAATCGTTTAGCATCTAGGAGTCACTCTAAATCATAATATGTTGTTAGATTTTCACAAACGAACTAAAACTCAAAATATCAGGAAAGTTAAAAATAAACTAAATGCTGAAACAAATTTGATGCTCTTTCAATCTCTGAAATAGTTACATTTAACTCATTTGAATGTATATTTCACTATAATTAACCCAGAACAAGGCACTTAACATTGTTTTCAACCTGCCTACAACGTATAACTTTACGAGTTAATATTTTAAGAACGCAAGAAATATACATACATCCTTACAAACATTTTTTATCATAAGTTTTTAAAACTTTACATAGAATAGGTTCGTATACCTTGGAATTTAGTCAAAATGAGTGCCATACGCAATAAATACAAGCAGTCTAGGGAATTTGAAAATTTATCTCCATATCATTAAATGTATGCATGCAATTTTTGCTCTTTGTAATTAACTTTTTTTTTAAGTTTTCTTGACAATCGGCTCGACTTCCAGTTCTCGCAACTTTCATCGTGTTTCAACGCAAGATAAAGAGCTTAAAACATCTTTTGTCAAAAACCTCTTCATTGTCATTATATCGTACGTCCCAATTGTGTTAAGCTCTTTATTCAGTGTTGATTAATAAAACTATGTTTATGCTACTGACCCTATTGCGGTTATCAATTCACAATAGGTAGACGAATTTTGTAAACTATCGATATTGGTATTGTGAGCAGCGAATTGTCGACCGCTTTTTCTTTGTCGACAAATTTTTATTTTATTTATATAAAAATAATGGAGAAAATACAAAATTGTAGCAAAATAAAATCTATCATACATATTTCAGTATATTTTTTTTTGTTTTGCCAATTTCAGAGCAAAAGTTAGTATCATAAAGCAACCATTATAGGACGGTTGCTGCAGTTGATGGAGGGAAATATTCATATCAGAGGATTTGTGCAATGACAAGAGGAGAAGCAATTGTGATTTTGATTGATTTTTTTTAAATGAATAATAAAGAAAATTATGCAGCAAACAAAATTTAAAAAAATAGTCACAAAGGAGTACGTTGATACCTCCAGTTGCGACCTTTATTGTCATATATGGCTTTTACGAAGAATCTATTAATATTGCTGGCAACCAGCTGTGTGCTCTTTCCTTATTCTGTGCCAACTATCACCATCACTCTACAATGTTAACAATAAAGATAATTCATTCACTGAGTTTCGCAATTCCAAATTAGGTTTAAACGACATGATGAACAGGGGTCATTCTTTTTTTTATGCTTACATTATACATTCAATTACACACTATTGAACTGCAGAATGAAGATGAAAATTAAGATTTTGAAGTATTCTTGACCGCTAGGAATTTGTTATCCTGATCGCTTACATTAAAAGATAAACTTTTCAGATTAGCATTATTGCTTTATTAAGTTGATGTTGACCATTTGGGAAAAAATACCCTTAAACGTTTTCTGCAAAGCACTATTCGTGCAAGTTCCTGATTTTATAGCAATGGGTAGTATTTGGAAGACATTTTATCAACAAGCTAAAAAACTATGTTTAAAAGTTATAACCATTACACTGGTCCATCTGTGGAGTGTAAAGTTTTTTAATTGCTTTTATCATTTGAGACGAGAAAAAATTTAAATAATAAATCTAAGTTTGAAAACTAGTTCTTCAGATAAAAACTCAAATTGCAAAAGGCACTCAAAAATATCAAACACAAAAAATTTTGTTGTGCTTCAAGTGTTAATTTTTAGTACATCTTTAATTTTTAGGTTGGTGACGACAAACATTTTGATTTTTTCTATGTTAAATTTAGTTGTGCTGTAGCCTTTTTTGCCAAAATTTTATTATTTATCACTTATGAATTATATTTATAATTTACAAAAGGTATAAATATTTTTGTAAAAGTTGTTGTTACATAAGCACTGACATTTCAATTAGATTCTACTTTGATGGCTTATGGATGCAAAAAACTAAGAACCTGATTTTCATCGGAAAAAGTTTATGATAGGTGATTCAATAATTAAACTGTCCTTTGACAACAATTATTTCTGTTACTAATGTTTTCTTAAAATTGTTTTCTGTGGTAAGATATATGCTTGTAAGCCCAAAACGTTATTAATTAACGTAGGTGGGCAACTAAAGAGAATGTGCAGTCTTATAAAAGCTCCCTCACTTTTTGAAGATGTTTTCTTGATTGCCACAAAAAAGTTCATGATATATGTACATATCTTCGCTTTTCCTACAAATTAATGTGGCTTTGTTATTAAATATTGTGGTTTCAATGAAAGATTCACTTGCTAAACTATTACTTAATTTTATTTCTGGAAATTTCTCAACATATCCTGATATTTAACCATATATTTTTTAATAAAAATAGGCGCATGATGTTCCCGTACGCACAATGGTTTGGTCACACAACGACAGCTGGATGGTCACAGGCGATCACTCGGGTTACGTCAAATACTGGCAATCGAATATGAACAATGTGAAAATGTTTCAAGCACACAAGGAGCCAATTAGAGGCATAAGGTATAAAATACAAAAACAATTATACAACTTTCTATATTTAGTTATTATTAAAACTATTCTTTTAACGCTATATTATTTATTTAAACATAAACATGACCAAAAAAAGTTGAGAATATAATAAAAATAAATAAAATCCCGGCCCTCAACTTTCACGTTGTAGTAGTTGTGTTCGTTGTGCGTTGTATTGTTAGTTTGAATTGAAAAATAAAGATAAACCGTATTAACTTTTAGAGAGCACAGAGCACACACTACTCACATTGCTAGGTAGGATATGAATGATGCATTATTTTCTATGAAAGTTAAGCAGTATTATAAATTTAGTAGTACAAATTTTTTTTATACCAATTGTACGCATTCATGAACTCTGTGATCTTATTAAAAGAAACAATAAATAAAAATCCTGAAGACTGAAATTTTTCTAATAAAGTTATTAAAAAATTAACAACACAGTAATTTTCATTTTTTTTTTCTTATCATATTTGAGCCACAGCGTTGCAACAATTAATTAAAATTTTAATTTGTTTTTTTTTTTCGATGGGCAAGTGGGGAAAAATAAACATTCATTTATACCAGCTTAAAATTGTTGTTTTAATTAATGTTTAACAACAGCGAGAGCGCAGAGTGAAGTGGTCTGACTGACATTGCAGACGACATTGCAACTGGGCGGCCAAGGCCAACAAAAACTTCATATTTAGAGCTTACACTCCAATAATTTGTATTTGCTTATTAATTAAAACTTTTATTTCACATGTAACAAAATTTTAAAATAAAAATATAAAGTTGATGATTTTTTTAAAAACCGCCACTACAAAGTTCTTTTCATTGCAAAATAAAGCTGGGTTCAAATAAAGCACAAATTTTTCCACAAAAAATGAGAAATGTTGTTTTATTCCAACCAGACGTTTAGTTTCTTAACTCTTAATTTGAAACCTTTAAACAGTCGATCAACTTGAATGCTTCTGTATAAATTGTTAATAAAAAAAATACGAAAATGTTTCAAGGTCTTAAACATAAAAAGTTGATGTTTAAAATATGAAATGTAGATTATATTTTTAAGAATAATATTTATGACGACTTAACAATTTTGCCACACAAAACAATAATTGTACTCTTCTAATCAATTGTTATATTGCTTAACGATATTGTTATAAACAAAACTAAACCATATTAAAACGTAAATTTCTTTATGAATAAACTAATGGTATCAGCACATTGGCTCGAGGTCATATCTCATATTACTACGTTCAAATCCCCAGTCGGTATTTATTTCACAACAAAAATCATTATATAGCTATTTTATTGAGCTAATCAGTTCAATAACTTTTTTGTGTCAAAAACCAAAAAAATTACACTTACAAAGATAAATAAAAAGAAAAAATGGGCTAAAGCTAGTTATACTAGTTTCGTTTTCCGCAAAGAACAGTCATCAGTAACTTTTAAGCCGATTAGTAAGAGTTTGGCTAGCCTTATATGTTCCATTTCTTGCATAGATCTGTTGAGAATCTATGCAAGAAGTTGAACAAAGAAAGCAAAAACTCATTTTTTTCTGTTTTTTTGACACAAAAAGAGTTATTGAACTGATTAGCTCAATAAAATAGCTATATAAAAACTATTTTCTGTACGAACAAACAACTTAAAAATCATTATTGCTTACTTGGACCAGGCTACGATTTTAGACAGAGCTGAGTAGTTTCAATTAGAATTTAGAATCGGCTTTTCCTATATATAAAAAGAACAGGCTAAAGAGTGATTTCATTTTTGAATTAAAAATTGGACTAGAACTATTTATGACTCCATCCCAGAGAATTATAATTTCGAATCGAGTTAACCGATTCCGATGCAAAAAAGAATGTTAAATTCTGACTAAGAGTCGAGTATTTAGAGTCGAAAATTAGGATAATTGTAATAAGAAAAATACTTTTTTTATTCTTTTCGGAATTGACATTTCTGTAATAAGTGCAAGAAAATTAGACAACACAGCAATTAGTAGGTAAATCCTTTTTTGAAAAATTGCGTTTGTTTTCCCAATTAAAGAATTAATCCTTAAATTTCATTCTTATCATTCTTTAATTCATTCCCTTAAAAATTCGATTCCATTATCCTGGATTTTGTGTCAATAAATTCGTTTTGTTCACTTACTTAATTTCCGTCTTAAATTTTCTGGAACGACAATTTTTTCCTTCGATCAAAAAAGCCTAATATGCGAACGCAAAACGGGCAGCGGTTTATTTTTTACAAAGTGCTTCAGTAACACTGATCCACAAAAAAATAGGATTTTTTAGTCTACCCAGATATCAGATCAAGTAGTTCGGTCCAAACATTTATCGTGTTCTAAACAAAACCTCATTCTGTTTTTTTTCCTCATCCGTCAAAATTTTGATCAGTGCTGAAAAGTACGAAGAACGCTAATTTATTCAAAAACGGAATGTCGGAATCGAGCATTTTATTGAAGAGGTCGATGATTCAGATTTGTGCAAGAAGTTTGCATAAGAAAAAATTTAGAAAACAGCTTTCTGAAACAAAATTATGCACACAAAAATTTTTGGGACGGTCACTCTCCGACCTCCGGGTAAAAAATTTGTAAGCCAGTGTAATCTTAAACGTTGCATTCACAGATATTCATTCTACAAACACTAGGCCCATTCCACTCCGTCGCAATCCATACAAATTTCTGTGGAATTAACATTTTGGTTTGGTTTGTAGAAGACTGCAATCATTTTTTGGGAGTGAGTGGGATTTTCATTTAGATTGCAATGCCGTCGGTTTTTATAGATAAAAAAATTAACATATAATTTTTCCTATGAAACCATTCCATGCTGTGCTTATAGAGCTTCAAATTTTATTTAGTTAAGAAACGTACAGTGAAGTCGAAAATCAGAGTATTTTTAAATATTATTTCCCACAAGTTATTCCCTAGTAATTCAAAAATTAAATGAATAAATGGATTTGCATATATCATTGAAAATTTAATGTTAACATAAACATGAAGTTATGGACAATCAAACAAAATCATTTGACCTTGCTTGCTTAGACTAACAGTCTCGGCTTACATATTTTATAAACTAAATTTGACAAAAACATATTTCTTTGTTTCATTTGTTATTCTTTTAATATATGATTTGGTCCTGTTTTCTTAACCAGCGACTGAGTGCTGT
Organism: Meiosimyza platycephala; assembly: GCA_963662105.1. NCBI lineage: Eukaryota > Metazoa > Arthropoda > Insecta > Diptera > Lauxaniidae > Meiosimyza > Meiosimyza platycephala. The sequence goes on from OY759209.1 coordinate 803,272, forward strand.
TAGAAGTACCGATGACTTAAAAGTCACTAACCAAGGCACCAGCGACCAAAAAATCGCTGTAAGCTCATGTTTAATTCTAATACTATTTAACAAAGCTTTATGAAATACAGGAGTCATAACAATTTTGATTTATTTTAGACTTAAGTTATAGAACGAGCTACTACTGAGAAGATAAAAAGGGCCAGCAAATCATACAAAAATTTCGCGTTCAAACTTTTTAAACTCAAGTATAGTGAATTCAAATAAATCTGAGTAGCTGAGAAAACAAACCAGCCATTTTTCAATTTACACTCGCATGTAACTGTTAATGTTTCAATACAATTTATTTCTGAATAAGCCGTTTAAGTCCGGCATTTTATTCTATGGAATGGTTATGAAAAAAACTACTCCGATTGCCAGCGTGAGTCAAAACATTAGTACCAAATATTTTAACAAAAATAAAAAAAAGTTCAATCATACTGAATTGTTTTACTTAATTATACATACATACGTAACTTTTTGATCAGGTTATAGAAAGTATAATTACGGCTATAAAAAAAGCCGCTTGCAGATGACCGTCTTCAAGTGCACCGATGTATTCCATTTCTGTTTAGAGCAAATCTCAAAGATTTTAACCCGATCTATGCTTCAAGTCACGGGCGGTATTCCCCTTTTTTTCGAAAACAATATTGATATTAATCCTTTGCGCATCGAAAGGATATACCATTTTCTCGGACATCTTGAAGTTGAAGAAAGACGGTAATGTACCGAGCTTGATATTTATGATACTTCTCGAAGTCACGAAATCCTCGACAACTGACGAAATCAATTGAATCGCAACACGTTGCAGATTAATGTTACAGGGAATTATTTTACTTATAAATCTATTTTTTTATGTAAAATATGATATCATCGCTAAAGAATAGAAAATGATCTAAAACGATGTACAGTATAGCCAAATAGGGGTATAATGTACACGCGGATGAATTTTATAGAGAAAATCGGAAACTCTCCAAAACGTAGTTGTCCCTGCCCAATGAATTTTGATGGCCCTTTAAAAATCTTGGTTGTGTTATATTATGCAATAATTTTAAGTTCGCAGTCATGCCCTAGTTTTGCTTTCTCAGTTTTTCTCACGTACCTTGGGGCGGGATAAATGGTCCTCGATTTTTTGCACATTTAATTAATTTTGCGGACCTTTTTTTAATAAATGAAAACGGAATTGCACTGGGTAGGGGCCCATGAGGTTCCGTAATTTAAAAAATTCTTATATTGATGGGGTTTTTGGAATGCTATAAGTGATGACCTTATTTTTAGTAAATAAAAATTTTTTAAGGTGAATTTTGTAGCTTGAGGGTGCCAAATTATTATGTTGAGCCGTTTGTTTATATAATTTAATTTGATCGTAAATGCAATAAAAAATTATAATACTCGGTTCAAGTCGGTAAAAACACTTTTTAAGACTAATAAAATGTAATAGGGCACCAGAAGTGATAAAGCTTACGATCAATAGCGAGTGTCTTCAAATGGAAACATTTTCCTACGATGACTTAGAACGACCGCGTTTTCTGCTACCCTGTGGGTTTCACTTAATGCTTGCCGGCAGACTTCAGTTGGTGATTACCGCAACGAGTGTCTAATCCATTTTCGCCTGAGCCACCAAATTTTCAAAATTCGGTGGAAACAATTGTTGGTGAACACTATAATTGTGTGTTGGGTTCAAAGACGTACGCAAGACTAAAATATTTTAAGATTCATTATCGTTAACGCGAGGTCAATGGAGGAAAGCAAAATTTTGGGTTCAAAAAATTTGTGAAAAAGTGTCACTTTGTTCGTGTCAGGTGTCATTATTAGTAATTTTTTGGTTCAGTTGAACTTATGACTTAAAAAACCAGTTTTTTTGTTTTTTGCAATTTCCCTTTGACTGGGACTCTGATCTTAAGTGTTAAAAGAATTTTTCATTTGAAGCTTTATATCCGAATTATTTTTATGAAAGCATTTATAATTGAAAGCCTTAAATTTTTAATATATTTTTGTAGCTCTTGTCACAAAGAAGTTCACGGTAAAAGAGATAATTTTATTTAACTGTCCATAACTTAACATTACATTTTTTTTAGTCAAAGTTGCAAAGTCGGCTCAGATTATTTTAGAAAAATGCTCAGGATTTTTTTTTAACGAAGACGGGAAATAGAACAAGTGATCGATATTATTCACAAGAATTTATTTTATGAATTAAAAAAAAAATAAATGAAGCTTGCATAGTTTATTTCAATTAGTAGATTATCAACATCTTAGTTTTTTGTGAACAATTTGTTCTATTGTTTATATATGCAAATTTTTTCTCTTTTTCTCTGTATGTTATATTTTGTGTGTTCTTGGCTACATATGACAAAATGACCAATTTGTTAATAATAAATGAATAAATAAACAGTTTTAGTCCAACGGATAGTAAATTCGTCAGCTGCAGTGATGATGGCACATTACGTGTATGGGATTTTCTACGTTGTCAAGAGGAATGTGTGTTGAGAGGTATGTACAAAATTGAATACATTATTATAATCGGACTATTTTATTAAAAAATTGTGTATAAGTACCTTGAATTAAAAACTTTCAGTATAAAAAGGGACTTGAGTCGTAGATGGTCTATCTATCGATCATCGACAAACAAAACTTTTTAGCTGGTTCGACAAAAACAATAAAAACTTCATTTGGACCCCACTAAGGAACCCATAAACTATTAAAATTGATAGATGCTGGCGTCATCCCAAGCTCAAACCCGTTTTTCGCCAATTTCTCTTAAACTCAATAAAAATAGTACTAGTTTTCTATTTCTTTTGTGATGTATCGACAACTAATTTCTTTTTAAAGTTGAAGTAGTGGTCCTAGATTTCGTGTGCTGAATCGGGCCCAGAATTGCTCTATCACTTTAGGTTGTTGAGATATTCTATATAACTAAATCTCTAAACAGCACTGTTTTTTGACATATTTGAGATGATGTAGCACCGTGAATTTTTTTTTTTTTCAAAAAACTATGTCTGGATTCTTAAAGTACGACTCTCTTTTTTCAAATGTCGTTGAGTTGTCAGGTATAGGGAAACCCCCGGATTCGGTTTCAAGGTATCCCAAAACACAACAAATCAGAACTGAAGTCTGAAAAGGAAAAATTCTATTTGGTAGGACTGTGTAATTAATCATCATCAAAATAAAGCAAACAGAACCTACCTCCGGCCTTGTTGCGACCTTGAATATTAGGGTGAACGTTAAAAAATAAATTTTTGTGGGAGCCCTTTCAAGCGATATTAACTGATAATTTTGTATGAGTGGATAAAAATTTGCGTAAACAAAGAGCGCGCATACTAAACTATTTTTTTATTATAATAATAGAGTTTAGCTACTACAGCTATTAGCTTTCATAGCAATTTAGCTTGAAGCTTTAAAACCAAGTAAAAAGGTTATATATTAATGGAAACGAAAAAATTATACATGCAATTAATTTGTTATATTTTTATAATTTTTTCTTAGCTTTATCGCACTTCCTATTATTTTAAATGTTAGCTACATATGTGTATCCCGAAGGCATATAAATCAGCGATTTTTACAAGAGGCCCACAAAGTCAAAAATTTCTTTTATTTTTCTTACGCCAGTAAGTTTCATTTTCTGCCATCCTTATATGCATTTAAACACTGGAATTTGTGTGCTTTTTTAATTTCTTTTGAACTTACTGTAGCACCTTTTCTGCATAATCTACGATTCCGGTGTTTATACAAAAAATGGAGTACAAAAGCCTTTAAAATGAGATAAAATTGATACGTTTTTCTATGGAGATGTCACTAAAAATTATTAAAAAATTAGTGTTTGGGTATATTTTTTACCCATAGTGCCTCCAATAAAACTAATACCATTGATTACTTAGAAAAAATAAATCGGAATCCATATTGGGCAAATCAAACCTGTCGTATGACCTTAACTACTACTTAAAAGTTATGGTACTCGAGAGTACATTGACCTTCGACTATGTTTAATATTCGCAGGTATAACAATTAGATTAGATAGCGACAACTAAATTCAGTTTTTATTAGTTTAAAGAAAGCACAAAAAGAAATGTTGCGTAGTATGTATTTTGCGGAATAGCTATATCCATCAATTTTGCTAACGCAAAATAACCTCTTCCGCAACATATTGACGTACCACATGAAGACTAGCGCTTTTGAAATTTTTATATTACACTGTGTGACACTGTTTTTCTAACAGAGTAACCACGGAATAGGACGTTGTTCTGAAGAACAACGTCACGTCAGGTTTTCGAAATATCCTAACCTAAAAATGTAAAATTAGGTTTTTTTTTTGCTATATTCGGAAGTACATTATACCGCGAATAAATTGTTCACATCAAAACTTGCTACTACGTATGAAAGTACAACTTTTCCTCTTAAAAACCTACTTTAAATTAAATCAATATTTCTTTTTTTTTGCTCTCCGAAATATCGTAATTGAAAATCGAAGAAAAAGGACATCGTAATTTATTCCGAAATTATTGTGATATCTGTCGCCCCAACCAATTTAAAGTGGGGAAGTAAAAAAATAAATGTCCTTGTCACATAAACCTTTGCAGTGGTCATTCTATAAGCCCGTGATTTTACTTTGGTTATAACTCTTTGTTGCACTACTCATTATAGTTGACTTCAATGAAATATGTTTCAAAACTTGTGTTCCGAAATATTTGAGAAATCACTCAAAATTTGTTGTTGGATCAAGCTTATATAAAGCAGTAGAAAAGAAGAATGTTGTGTATACTACAGTGTGTAAACATTGGTAGTCAAATTTCGGAGTATCCTAAATATGGATTATCCACACCAGTTTGTTTGCAAATTTGTGGGAGAAACAAAAACAATTTTCGAAATTAACATGAGACATTTAACATGCGAAGCTTGATTATAATCTAAATTTATCTGTGTATACTTAAACGTAACATTATTTTGAACAAAACCAGGGGTTTTCAGGTACTTTTCGACTTTTTAAACATTTTCCGAATTTTTCAATATTCTTCAAAGTTTTTGGTCTTTTTCAACTGTCGCACATTGAAAAATCGAAAATGTTAACAATATGGTGAAAAGCCAAAAAAATTATGAAAAAAGTTATGCAAATCGAAAATGTTTGAAAAATTCAATGAATGAAAAATCGGGAACAATATAGAGAGTCGAAAACTTTAAAAAATTTGGAAAATTTCTATAAAATTTTAAAGTCAGTGTTCAAAAATTTGAAAAAAATAAAAATGTTGGAGAAGGTTGGAAAAGTCGAGAAGTGATGAAATATGTCGTAAATCGTTGAAAAGTTGAAAAACTACTGAAAAGTCCGAAAAAATCGAGTCGAGAAATGTCTGATCATGTCGAAAATTACCTTTCACCATCGATTTGATGTACATATTTTAGTGGATATAGAATTCTTACTTTTAAACATTTAGACGAAAAGCACGAGGTCGATTAAGACTCGGGGACTAGTTTTCTAATTTTATGAGTCAATCTCGTGCATTTACACTAAAATGATGCGCAATTAGAAAAACACTTGCAAATTTAAATTCATAAAATATTGTTCAGCGTGATAATGTTAAATTTTTTATACTTCATTTACGTACATACATATTTTGGGCTAAATATTAGATCCTAATAATTTCCTTCATTGATGAAGATGGCGCCTTCTTCTTTTCATCGGAAGGAATTTCTCTCCTTGATCCTTTGTTTCTCTGTTAAGTCTTTGTCTTCATATACCGTCCTCGCATACATAGCAGTCATAGTCAACGTAGATATTCATTAAATATCTCTTAAACCTATTTCACTACTGCTCATTCAAAATAAGTTCCCTATACAGCAGAATTTGTGCATCAACAGATCTGTCTCGAGCCCAGCTACATCATGGACCCAGTCGGAAGACACTACATAGATATGATATGTTGGACAGAATGTAATTGGTTTTTTGGTGGTAGAATGCCAGTCTAACTCTTTTCGCCTTCAATCTCTACTATGTTTTCGCATAGACCGGGTTAATTAAAAGCTTATACTAGGCCTTCCTTGGAAAATCTGATATACGCCCACATTAGCAATGAAATTTCTTCAAAATTTGAGCATATTTTACAGTTGCGAATTTTATTTAATACTTTTTTGCGATTTTAGGGCATGGTGCAGATGTTAAATGCGTACATTGGCATCCTCAAAAAGGACTGATTGTTTCTGGCAGTAAAGATAACCAACAACCTATCAAATTATGGGATCCAAAAAGTGGCAGCGCCTTAGCTACACTGTAAGTTTTGGATTTTTCTTAAAAAAAAAAAAATACAAATTTTATGTGCTTTAAATTTTTACATGTATGTCAGTTAATTTAAAAATTTTTTGGACAGAAATGAAACAAAAGTGACGCATACACTTTAGGTCAATTTCTTGAATTAAATTGGAAGACCGATTAGATAAAACACTTGCAACACTTGTACATCGCTGTCGTAAACTAAATTTCTATTTTAATGTGTTCCGATCAGTGATGCATAACAATTTAGTTGATTTTAATTTAAGTAACTTATGTAGAGAAAATATAACTGAAGCCCGAGTTATTTTACCAAACTCAAAAAAAGTAAAGTGCAAGCACCACGAAAATTGTAATTTCTTTGACCTTTTTTTTAATCACAAAGCAATTATTTTAATTTTATTCTGTATTTCCCAGGCATGCACACAAGTCCACCGTCATGGACTTACGTTGGAATGATAATGGTAATTGGCTAGTCACTGCGTCACGTGATCACTTGTTAAAGCTTTTCGATTTACGTAATTTACGCGAGGAAGTACAAGTATTTCGAGGACATAAAAAAGAAGCAAGTTCTGTGGCCTGGCATCCAGTGCATGAAGGTCTTTTCTGTTCAGGTGGCTCAGATGGATCAATATTATTTTGGAATGTGGGGTAAGAAATCAAAATTGAGTTAATTTATTTGAAAAGTCATGAAAAAAAATTATCCTTAGGACTGACAAAGAAATCGGCTGCATTGAAACTGCACATGATAGCATAGTTTGGACATTAGCGTGGCATCCACTTGGTCATATATTATGTTCCGGTTCAAATGATCATACAATAAAATTCTGGACACGTAACCGACCTGGTGATCTGATGCGTGATAAATACAATCTAAATACATTACCTGCCAGCTTAGCTGCTTTAGATGACTGTGAATATGGTAAGAGAATGATGAAAAAAATGTCCACTTATCTTTAGACAAATTTCAAATACCCCGCCATAAAATTAGAAACAGCAGTAAATTGCAGTACGCAAATTTTTTAAGCGTTTTGCGTCACGTTGACATATCTTGAAAATTCCCACAAAATTGTGGAGGTCAAAGCTCAAATCGCATAAAAGAATTACATCAAATTATTTTGTAATTGTCCAAGTTGAGTACTTCATGCCGTACCAAACAAAATTAAAATTGAAATGCTGATACCTAAGTTGTTTCTAAGTTGAAGAAGTTATTCAAAAATATTAAATTTGACGTCGTCTTTGTAGAGAAGAAATACTTGTTACTTTTTCCATTTCTTTAAATTTTTTATATAGGTATATTTTTTTTATATTTTACATAAGAATAAATTGCAAATATTTATATTTGATTTATTTTATATAAGGCGGTTCTCGGCCAATTTTGAAGCTTTCTACTTCCGAAAATAATCTTGAATGCTTTACAGCAGTGTAAGGCATTCTATCTCCCGCGGGCAACTGCGGTAGAACTCAAGCAGAGGTTGCGTGTATACTCGTCGTGTACGCTGCGAAATACGATTCGGCATTACTCGATTACGTTCGGCCCACACATTGTCATTCATCTGTGTAGGTATGCCTTACACTGCTTTACAGTAATACCTAATATAACAACTCAGGCCGCAAAGTTTTTCTAGAAACGTAGTATTATCGAAAGGGGACGTCCATTAATTACGTTAGTCAAAATAGGGGGGAAGGGTCCAGCAAAATCTCACCAAGGGGGAGGAGGGGGTCAAGGAAAACCTCACGTTAACTTCTTAATGCATAGAATTTACATTAAAAATTATAATTTAAATCTCACGGAAGGGAGAGGAGCGACCCCGCCAGATCTCACCAAGGGGAGGGGGGTCCGAATTTTCAAAAAAAAAACACCTCACGTAATTAATGAACGTCCCCAAAGATACCAATTGTAAAAAGTACCCATTAAATATACATACAGCAGACGAGATTCAAGGAAATAATTTAAACTTGACATATGCACATTGTTTTAATCAATTCCTTACTTTTTCAGATGACGCCATAATTCCTGGTATGGGACCCGAGGACAAAGTCGAATTCACTGAAAGTCTAACTGCTGATAAAGGCTTCATACCCGGTCTTGATTTAGACCCATCTAAACTCTCTGACAAAGATAAAGAGAAAAAAGTTCCATACAGTAAACCAATTCCACGAAATTTCCAAGCTCAATGGAGTGGTGCGCGGCGACCTGAGGACGGTGTCATGCATGATGAACCACAACATCCACGTGATGTCAAAGACCCCAACCTCACGTATATGCAAATAAGTGAAAATTCAATTGAATCTATGCTCGCCAGTGGCTCACTTACAACAATGGATCCGCAAGCGATCGTGGGCATTTTGGTATATGGTCGCTTTATACGCGTGCATCCAGATTCGCGTCTGATGATTGCCGTACGACAAGGACCCGATTATCTTAATAAATACATAGACGCTGGCAAATTGGATGAATTGCACGATGTTATACCGGTACGCGATCGTTCACGATCACGTTCCCCTACACTTGACGGTCGTGAATCTTCGCCACCAATGAAAAAGTCACGGTTTGAACCACGACAACATAATCCACAAGCGGTTTTTGTTCGGGAATTATTGTCCTTGAAGAAGCCATTTATGCCTTGTCTGCTTGCTATGAAAATGCAACTACAACAGCAAAAGTCAAACACACCTGATGAAGCACAAGCGATGCATGATTCGCCAAATCAAAATGATTCACAAGATTATCAACAACCACCGCCGCCGCCTCCACAACAACAGCAACATCATATGCAACAGCAACACTCACCACAATTGCAAAATCGTCCAAGCCCTTGGGTAGGTGGCTTTCCACAAAATCAAAATAATGCAGGGAATTTTTCGGGTCCTTGGGCAGGTCCTGGGCCAAATGGTCCTGGTAGCGGTGGTTCAGGTGCAGGTGGTGGTGGATCAAGGCAATTGACACCCGGCCCTGGTTCCAATCAAAATGGCTACAACGCCAATAATCCATTCAGTAATGATGTTCCCCCCTCTGGTGCTTTTGGCAATAACGGTAACAATTCAAATTACAACGATAATTTCAATGATAACATGGACAATAAAAACATGATGTATCAAAATGGCAATCAAGGTGGTCCTGGTCCTGTTAACAATAGCAACACCAATAATTTGAACAGCGGTGGCTTTAATTCAAATCGTAGTAACCGCGGTGGTAACAATCGAAGAGCTGGTGGAGGCGGCGGCGGTGGTGGCCGACATCGTGGTCGGAATAATAGACGGTTTTAATTTAGTCATAAAACTTAATTAACTTAACGTATGAAAAAATAATGAGAAATGAAACAAAATAATGTATCTTTATTGTGTTAGTTGCGCTAGAAAGTAATAATTAACAACTAAAATTAAGCCTCTAAATAATGATGAATGTGAATATTAAAAGAAAAAAAACCAAATATAATCAAAAACAGTCCTAATTAAAATTTCTGAAATCATTAAACATTCTTTTAAGCACATATTATAATTGTGCTTTTGACTGACTGTTGCTAACTTTAAATTGAGTTTTTAAGTTAGCTAAAGCTATTGGCTGTCTATGTCCAAAAACTGTTAAAAATTTGAAGTTTGAAATAATAGCTTTTAGGCATAATATGCTAAACACAGTCAAAAGCTGTTGCTAGCTTTAAATGTACATATAATAGATATTGCCAAAAGCTGTTGCTAACTTAACACCTGAGTCTAAAAATGACTATTCGCCGTGGAGGAAATTTTAGCATGGCTCCAACCTATATAATTAAACAATGATGCGCCCTATGTTTTTTGAAAGTTATATTCGTTTTTGTTTTGATGAGAAAATCGTATGGGAAGTGGCAAAAAAGTTTGTAAGCAAATATTTCTGATACAACTCTTCATATTCTTTTCAAAATAGGAAAGGCAGGCTTGCCAAGTGGTCGCTTTTGACGCGGCCAGGCCGTTAGTTACATGTCAAAGCCGTGGGCCTTGTAGGAATTAAAAAATTAATTGGAGGATTTTTCATGTAAAGCCGTTAATTGAAGGATTTTTGTACATTTTCTTAGTTTCTTTCTTAAATTTGGTGACTAAAAAAAAGGTAATCAAGTTTTTTATATGAACTATATACATACATATTTAAAAAGTCATAAACTTTTTTTCCAAAAAAAAAATTGCTACATTTTTCAGGAAAAATTATTTTATTTTGGGAAGGTCGTTAAGTTCTTGTGCTTTTTTGTCAAAATTATCTATGTGCGTTTGTGGTGAACGAAGCGTGCGTGCCCCACGAAAATATTCAATATTATATGTAAAAATTGCAAAACACCTGACGATCATAAGCCAATAGCAAGTAAAGGGTTTTTTGACTTTACTTGAAAACGTTATTGCTCGACTAGTAATGAACCGATTTCAACAAATGAGGTGCTATTGTTTTCGTTAAGTCTTCTAGTTTTTAGAAATATAACATCAATTGCACAGAGGGCGCTTCAGTCAAAAAAGTTTTTTAACGGATAAATCAATTTTAATGAAATTCGACCTGCTGTTGTAGGGACGTATTCTATTATACAAAAGTGTGTAAAACATCAGGCGATCAGAAACCAGTAGAAATATAAAAATGATGTTGCCCAACTATTTCTCATAAATGAGATATTTTCTAGTTTGTGGTTCTAGCAAATGTAAAATTTTTAATTTATGTATAGAGCGCTTCAAGTCAAAACAAGTTTTCAAATACTAATTATGTAAAACTTAGCGAAAAACTAACTGTCTTAACCCAGCATATCCCAGACTTATCTTAAGTTAAAATTTGTAACTTTATATGCAATGCAATTTTTGTTTATTGAACAAGTGCTACTAACCTCCCTAAACATTAAATAAGTATATTAAACATTAACGGATATATTGGCAAAAGAATCATTGCATGATATTCGGGTTTTGTGTGCCATATTTGGATATCTGTTCTATATTTTTCTTTGATCAACTCAAATGGTAGGTATTCCATATTGGCATACTTTCAAACTCTTGTATTTTGACTTTTATTTATAACTGTAATTGGAACCTGTCATTCGAACTGGATCTTAACGGAAATTTGTTATCGAGATATACTTACTGTTAGATTAACACGTGATATTTAAAGCTAGTTCTTTAGTGGAAGTTCAACTCAGTACTTGACTTAGATTTAGTGTAAACTAAGCGCCGAGTTTTTCAATCAGCTAATCGTAGTTTTCACATAAAATATTGAACTTTCAAACTTCACTTAAAATCTAATTTTTTCTAATAAGTTTAATTTATTCAATAAAGAAAATAAAAGCGATGGCTATTTGAATAATTACTATGAAAACAGACTGAATGTTGAAATAATTTACCCTCTTACTGTAAGCTTTTCTTCTGTTGTATTTTTTTCCATTCACACGTTTTTTCGACCATTTATAATCAACAACTTAAACATCAATTTGATCCCAATTCACAAAAATAATTTTTTATATTTATTATACTTACCTCAAGTTGTTAGACAAAAGTGTACTATATTTTGGATGAGCAACATCCAGCTTTTAAACGACAGAACAAGTTTCAAATAATTTTGCACTGTTAAAGAAAATCACCGAAAAAATTGATTTTTTTTTTGTTAACACCAATGCGACTTCACGCATCTTTTAACACAATTGGCTGCTCAATAATTTAATGGTTACTTACATTTATTTAAATATATAATTTATTCGCAACTATATGGATTAAATCAAGTTAAAGTCATTTTTGAAAACATATCAGGCCACTGTGCGAAATTGACTTAAAAACGTTGGCATATCTATTTTTTACCACAAATACGCTGCATCGATGGACAAAACTTTTGTTAGTTCTTTAAAAACCTTACGAGCGCAACTTTAACTTTTTTGCTAAACGTTTGCATTCTTTACATGCAGAAGCAGTTTTCTTTTTTTTTTGAGTAGTTTAATTCTAAATTAAAAAATTAGTTTTCTTTTAAACTAAAATTACAATTTCAATACTTAAATTAAAATACAGAGAAAAAAAATCTTATGTTTCCTTTTCAATTATTTCCGTTCTATCCATTGAACAATCTCTACTCGCCTTAGCCCTATCGTCCGTTTCTAATTCCTCGTGTAACTCCTGAGATTTATCTTTCTCGCCGACAACAGCAGTGTTTATACCAAATGCGGTAGACGATGAATGATTGTATTTACGTTTACGAAAATTATCCTTAATCTCACTTTCTTCCTCACGCATGCGTATTTGAGTATCCTTCTCAATAGTACGTAGTATCTCTTCTGCTGAACGCACAAGCTTATCAGATTCTATAACAACACGCCGGGGACTACTGCTATGACGTGAAGTTCGTTCATCTTTGCGTGACCACGAACGTTTTGAGCGTTCACGACGTGCAGAGCGAGAATGTGATCTACTAGAACGAGATGATGAACGTGAACGTCTTGTAGATACTAGTTTTTTATTCACACGCTGAGGTGACGATTTGGTGCGTGAGCCAGATTTTTTTGATTTCGAACGTGTGCGACTGTGAGTACGTGTCCTGGAACGCGTTCGAGAGTGTGGACAACGAGATCGTGAGTGTGGTGAACGTGATCTTGAACGAGTACGTGAGCGCCTCTGGCGAGAACGAGATCGAGAACGTGACCTGGATTTTGATCGTTTGGAATAATGACGATTTCGTGACCGTGAGTGAGATCGCGATCTTGAATAGGAACGCGATCGAGAGCGATTTCTGAAATGGAAACAGAAAAGGCAGTCAGTAAGTATGTATAAGTTATCGACCAAAAGGATATAATTACTTGGCGTTGAGTTAAATACAATTTTATTAGCAAGCATTCATTGATAAAATTATCGTCAACTTCTGTCAATTAAAGTTTTAATTCTAGCGACAGAGATATTTCATTGGCATTGAAAACTTCATATTAGTGGTTGTTAAAATGCATTACTCTGTTCTACAAAAAAAAGTTCCAGGGTTCAAGTTCACGGTCTTCAGCGAGTTTTTTTATTCGACCACTGATTCCGAAAATAACTACAATTTTCGGCAATCAGCTTTGGTTTTGTAATTATTTGAAAAAAACCGGTTTCAAAAAAAGTTCTGATTCAAAATATCGAGTTTTTGCAAATTATTTTAATAGAACCCAAAAATTAAAAAAACTGCAAAAGTCGCACGTCAAGATTATTAAAACTGTGCCCAAACGCAAAACAAGACAAAAATTTCAAGTTTTTTAACGCTCTAAGTAAGAACAATCGCCCAAATCGTGCCTTTTTTGTAATTTCTCACGAAATTATCAGACAATTAAATGCGATGGCCGAAATCGAAAATAATTGCATGGACAAAGATGTAGAGGAGAAAAAACATCGATTTCTCATTATATAGAACCACTTTCTTGTATACCACCTGAATTCGTGGTATAAGCGAGGCAATACGATTCCCAATACATACTTGTTCGATATGAATGAAAATGGAAAACTCGATCTAGCTGAATAAGTTTAAGAAAAATTCATTCTTTTTGAATTTATGTAGGAATTTATCGAAAGCTTTACTAAAGTCAATGTTCATCATAATTACTTGCCGGATTATTTCCAAATTTTTTAAGTACCTATCGTTAACATATCTATTTGTGTTGATAATGAAATTTTAATTTACTCACCGTGAACGCGAACGATTAGAGCGTGAATACGATGACTTATGATAGTAACTATCATCGTCTTCGTAGCCATCCTCATCATTGTAGTAATGTTTATAGTTGTTATAGTACGTTGCTGATGAATCGTAACCACCACGGCCTCTACCACGACCTCTTCCCCTTCCACGTATACGTGGCGCATACCCACGATAATTTGAAATATGTGGTGCTGGGAAATTCGGACGGAACATTGGCATGCCAGCAAAAACTTGTGGCACATATGGAAACATTGTCAGCGATTTCATCCATTCACTTGTCATATCAGCGGCGGAAGCATAAGGCGTTGCCATTCCAGCCTGGCCGCCTACTGACATTCCAGCTCCTACACTACCAGCTGCTGCAGCAGCTGCAACAGCAGCTTTAAATGGATTAAAAGGCATGTTATCAGATGGAGCAGCTGTTGCTGCAGTAACATCTGAGGTAGTAATATTGGAATTTTTATATAATTTACGTTGCTTTTCAGTTTCATTGTCATCGTCGTCACTTGCAGTATCAGTAGTATTTTTTTTAGATTTTTTAATTTTCAACAATCCAAATAACGGTGTTTTACTCTTGATATCTTGTACTTTTTGCTTTTGATCCATAAGTAGTTTTTCTGTAGCCATCTTATATTTTGCAACCAAACGATCACGTAAATCAAGTTGATTATGTAGAGCATTATCTCGGTTTACATTTTTTGCACTGTATTTTTGCAAATGTTTCAGCTGTAATATATAAAGATAATTCAGTGAAAATTTAATTCTTATTATGTATTAGTATTAGGTACAGAAGTAGGAAAATACCTTCATTCGATCAAATAGTAGCTCTAAGATTCTTATACTTTCCAATTTGCGCTGTGCAATCATTAGTTTGCGCTCTTCAATGCGTATTTTCTGAGAGATTTCAACTTGGCCGCGCTCCTGTATTTGCTTTAGATTTTTTTCCTTACGACGCTCTTCGCGTTCGTGTTGTTTTTCTAACTCTGCTAATTTTAACTGTTCCTGTTTTTGCCTGTAATATTCCGCTTACTCTTCAAATGCAGTTTTCATATGTTTTTTTTTTATTTCTTATATTAATATATGATTTTTAAATACTTTAAATTCTCTCAATGAAAGACTGGAACAACTACAGATAACGAGCAAATTATTTGGCATTGCAAATGATTTTCTCGTTTAAAAAAGTTTAATTAATAAAAATGTTAAATAAAAAAAAACAGAATATTAATTTAAACGTCTAAAAAGGCAATTCTTTCAAATGAATTTAATATGGTAAAGTGCAATCGGTTTCGGGATTCACTGCACGTTTTAAAATTTGTTTTACTTTTATTTAGTTATGAAATAAATCGCTTTGAGACATAGTCGTTCAATGTTATCTCCTTAAAAAAGTTGAATTCACCCAAAAATTTTAGCGATTATTTAAATTTTTTATTTTACATTTAGAGTTTTGGGAGGTTTTGCCTTAAAAAAATTATAATTTGCTTATGAAAAATCCATTATTATTTCATGTCGTTTTTGTATGTATGTTTTTGTATGTATTTATTAGGAATTTTCCCTTTTAAATATGCATTGGCGATGACATGTGCTTTCAACGATTTTGCCTACATTTTGAACGAAATTTTCTTTTCGTTCCAAAACAAATTTAAATTAGACACTTCTACACAAAGGTTGTATATATCGAACAACAATTTACAAAGTATGTTTTTTCAAAATGTTGGTTTCTATTGATCCGACGGTAATTTAAATAAAACTTAAGGATTATAGAATTGTTGAGATACAAAGTTTTAACTTTCTCATGTACATATCTCAAGCTGGGACATACCCCGTATTATTTAAGGCGAAATAACTGAGTGACTGATTTTCCTCTGCCTATATCATCAGCCTGAACCGAAACTTTTTTTTTAAATTATTTTATTTAAGTTCAAATGAACATCAGAGCCGTTAATTAAATTAAATGTTTCAACGGCTGTGGTGAATGCGACACTATCAGTCACTCAATTGCTTTCCTTTATATAATAGAGGAGATCATTAGAACCGGATGCAAAAGAGTGCAATTAAAACTAACTCAGTGACACAAAAGTCAAGTGATTTTCTTTTCTAATACAAATTGCCTCTTTAGAAATTTGAAAGTGGAAAAGAAATAAAAAAAATTATTTATTTATACATACATAAAAATTATTTAATTGCCATTTTCAATGGCTGTATATCAAACCTCTCTTTCTCCACACGATCCAATTCTAACTTCTTTTGGCGTTCCTGTTCCTCTTCTTCACTCTGTGTTTTACTTATCAGACGTTTTCGTACGCGATCTCGACGTAGAATTTGTGCGTCGCTTAAATGCTTGGACTTATCAAATTGCACATATATATTTATAGCCTGCGTTTTGTCAACAAACTTACGAACAAGTTTCATGCCCCGAAATTCATCCATTGCACGCACAAATCCTACGTATTCTTCAAATTGTACATAGCTGCATTAAACACACAAAAATTACTATGTAAATTAAAAATCACATTAAATTGGACTTTATTCATTCAATCTAACTTACGCCTCAAAAAGCACATCTTGTTCAAAGTTAAAAGTTTTCATGCCATTTATATCCGAATTCATTTTACTACGATATGGATCGCAAATCGGCACATCAACGCTACGTACACGTCCAAATTTTTCGAAAATGCGTCGAAATATACTCTCACTAGGTTTAACATTGTCTTCGTTTTCCATGTGACGTGGACAGAACCAACGTATAGGTAGGTGTGTAAGATGTATGGTGTCTGGACGTTCACCTGCTTTCATTTCGTCCATATTGCTGGCATCACGAAAGAATGAATCCCAGTCGTGACGTGTTGGAAATTCATCTTTAGGTTCACTGGCACGTACTTTGAAGCTTTCGTTAAAACCAGATATTTTAAGTGAAACGCCATCCAAACGTGATAAAGCTATACGTAACTTAGTTCGATCATCGAGCTCTGCTTCAAAGCGTATTAAGTCTACGGTGCTTTTAGAAACCTACAATAAATACAAGTTTTTCAATGGATAGTAATAATTGCTTTACATAACAAGTTTTTAAAAATTGTTTGAAATTCCTATATGGACTAAAAAATTCTGATTTTCCAGATTTTGGCTTTGCAAAAAACAAGATCGATTTTAACGTGGTTCTATGATGGAAACTTTTATGAAAATTTTCTGACCTAGTGAAAGGTCTGCACTTTTGGTCAACACTTGAGTTCTGATATCCGTAAAATCAGGCTTTCACAACTTGCGATTGGTATGTCTCTGTAACTAATGGTTTCCACGCACATTAGAACAGCATCTCCTCAACATATGTTAGTTTCTGCAAATTACCTCTTTCATTACGTGAATACATAAAAATTTTTAGGCGACACCCTAACCGCTTACATAAATTTCCTAAAAAATGCATCAGTTTATGCCTGGCTCAAGTAATTAAAATTACAAAACAAAATTCTCTTTTCGAAATAAAAAGAAAGCATTTATCGAAGCGTCACATAGAGCATTGCTCCTGCCGACTAACATAACCCCACTTACCTTAAGCACCAAAAACTTGTCCGGTTTCAGGGCTGAACTCAATTTGTCCATTATATCCAAATTTGAAATAGATTTACCCATTTTATTATTGGGTAAAGCTATGGAAATGTTCATCCTGGCCACAGGCTTGACATAAAGACTATGCGGCAAGTAGAGCGGCACACAATCGGATACATTCTGAATATTCTGAATGTTGATCATTTTTGCATGAAGTTTACAATTTTTTTAATTTTTTTTTTAATTTATATTATTAACGTTGTTTTTTATTGTTGTAAATTAATGTAAAACATACGATTATTTTAAAATATTCAACAAAAAAATAGTCTCAAAGAAAAAAATTAGATGTTAGTTAACATTATGAAACAAATACAAATGGCAATTTGAATAAAATTTTAAGAACATGATATGAAATTCCTATTTTTATGTATGGGGTAGATTAAAATTGCATAAAAAAAATGCAAGCGAAAAAAAATTAAGTGAACAAAAAATTTCTGGGCTCTTAGACAAAAAAAATTAATAAATCGTTTTCAGCATGAATTCAGAACGGTTTAGACTTTTTATTATTCGTTTGTTTTCTGCTTGTGATTCTGATTTTATATTTTTTTTTAATTTTAACTAGTTTTTCACAAAAACACTTGGCGAAATTTGACACTATAATGGCAAACGAAACGAGGTTCAGATCATCAAATTCTTGAAGAACTTGTTTGACACTTGGAATGGAATGGAATTTTTGCATGTGGAACGCTCCATCAAATTGTTTGATGGAAAACACAAATTTTTATTTTCTTCTTGTTCGACCAACAATTTGATGATGTGAAGGCTCGTAAAACAGCTAGTACAATTTTGTCATTTGGAAAAAGATTTCGAAGAATACACATCACGCTGATAAGATAATGATAGACGAATCTTATTTAATTTACAAAATACAAAGGTATTTTTATTGTTTTATTCATAACTGTGGCTAGAAGAGCCGATGTTGGCAATATTATGCGATTTAAGTTCCAATTATAATTAAGTGCAGAATCAATTTGCATATAAATGTTTGGATTGTGGGAGACGTTTTAGGTTCAATTTCAAAAGTAAAACTGATATGAAACTCTGAAAAATTTTATCACTTTGCTTAATTGATGTTGTGTTTCCAAAAAGGATCGTTTATAACCGTGGTTCTTTAGGAAGACAAATGCGTATATGTAAATACATAGTTGCTTTCCTTTATTATTTTAAATATTAATTTCCTGTTTTGTCAACATACATATATATTACAATAATATATCCGCCATCACGTGTTATTCTCTTTGTTGGTCGTAATAAACATAAATTTGACCAAAAGTTTGATCAAGTGTATGCTAAGTTGGCAGTTGTTTAACAAACAGCTTAATCAAAAATTTGTATTCTATTTTGTTCTAAACGAACCCTCCTGGACAACTATCTCTTTGCGTTGGAGGATTCGGCGTTCAATGAATCTGCTCCATCCCTAACTAGACGTATATTCAGATCTCAAACCTGATCTTTCAAAAAACACCATATGTTGATGGACTATTTCTTGACATTTAAATAATTAAATTAGTCAGTCCTGCCACGCTGTTTAACCTGCAGTTTATGTGGACTGATCAAAATGGCTATTTGAAAACGTACTTTCATATGAACGAGTTTTCAAAGCCCTGCAGATGGTGTTATGGAAAATCCATCGACAGGTACCCGCTGTCAAAATTAAAACAAACTTGGTCATTGAATTTTCTTGTAAACACGAAACAGCAGCTGAATTTTCCGTCGTAATTCTGCTTAGGCTAAGCTCACAAGAGCGTTTTTCATTGCAAATTTTTCACAACGCGCGTTTTAGCACAACTCCACCGTTGATAAAACCAAAGTGCATTCCAATGCGCGTTGATGGTGCATGAGTTCTTGTGGATTCTCAGGGAATCTTTAAAATCCTATTTAAAAGTATATATGACAAAACCGAATTTAAAATTAAGCTATATATGTATAATGTACTTATTCCTATATATCTGTGCAAATTTCATAATAGCTCGTTAAGTATTTACAGTAAAAAGTAGCTAACCCGAGTTTTTTTTTTACTGATTTACGTTGTGGTGGCTTTAAAAGAGTGATGCCAAGCTACTTTAATATTTTCGCGTCAGATGACGTCGTTGTTCAATCTCATTTTATTACGAACAATTCACATTTACACGAAAATAAAGTGCGTTGTTATTCTTTTAACGCGATATTATTATATTTTCCAACGTTATTCGTTTTATTAAAATAATTAATTATACGTAATTTGTAGAATAAAAGCCAAACGAAATTAAAATATATTAATTGGCGATGAAATGGACGCGATAAAGACTGCAATTTCAATAAAATAGTGAAGCATAAAAATTTTTGTTAGAGAAAAAAAAATCACTTTCAATGGTGTCTCTGCAACGAGTGAGTTGAAAAATTGAAGAATAGGAAGAAAAACGGAGTTGGAAAAAAGGAGGAAGTGAAGCAAGTAATAAAAAAAAACTGCTGCGTGCTTTGTTCGCTCATGAAAGACGGTCGCACCACAGCTGGACAGACGGATTTGTGAATTTTCGTTCATTCGTTTTTTTTCTATTATCTACGTCTTGTCCGTCAAAACATTAGTGTTGTTGTGATTATTGCTGTGCTGCACTGCTTTTGCTTAACACAAAATCGAAGTCTAAAAAATTGACGTTTTGTTTTAAATTCTGACGGAAAAAAAGAAAACGAAAGATTTGTATTGTAGGTGCTGTTGGCTGCTAGAAAAAAATTAGCAACAATTTGCTATTATTTGCGTACTATTCGTTATAATTAATTGATGAATAATTAAATTAATCATTTTACGGTAAGTTGAAAAATTGCAATACATAATTTCACATGACAGCTTTGAATTCATATTAGGTAATAAAAACATTTGTTATGCTTTTGGCATTTTCTTAAAATTTCTTTGTAAAAATCATTTACATGTAGCTGTAACTGTGATTAATCAATGTTTCAATTCCCATTTTCTTCGTTCATATCAAAGTAGATATTTATATTTCATCATAAATAAATAAATAAATATTTCATCATCATGATGATTGTCTAATTTTATTATTTTGTCTGTGCGAAAGTTTCCGCCGTCATCGTTGTTATCATCGGGTCTAAGTCTTGCTTAGCGACAATCGATTTTATTTATTTTAACCTATTTTTTTTGACGTGGTTTTTAATGTTTGGAAAGTAATGTGATCAAAAATTGTCGCTCGAATTAAGTTTTAGCGATATAGCCATCGAAATTGGTGATATACATATGTATGTAGCTTTTCTAAAAAGCGGCGTAAGTTGGGAACCCCTTGATCGATTTCAAAATGTGAATCATATGAAACGTAATTTTATAAGTTATAAAACTGGTACATAAAAAGTTTGAGCTATTTTTTTTTCCATAAACCAATACAACAACGTATTATTTCAACTCACTTTGCCATTTTTCTCATTGAATTTTTTTTTGTTGGAAAACAAGACATGAACTGTAGATTATTTTTTAAATACATACCTATGTCGACAACGAAAACAACCACTTTAACATAATATAAAAATAAGATAATTAAAGAATCCTTCATCTGCCGCTCTATTTTTTATTAAATACCTACTTAAGAAAATAGATAATAAAGATTTGCATTGAACAATCAAAATAAAAAACATATGTTTTGTTTAACACAAAGTATAATTGCGCTTTTTTCTTTTGTTTTGATGTGATTTTTAGTAAACAATTTTGTAAACTATCTAAAGACAATATTTCTTTATACGCACTTATGTATCTAATTTTTTATTGTTGTATAAAAACAGTGCCGGTGAAAAAAAATTACGGTGCAGTTCCTTTTTGTGAACAAATTCTAAAGTTTAAAAAAAATGTTTATTTGTTTTCCAAGCAAAAGTTAAATAGAAAAACACGGAAACGCTAATTCCAATGAAACAAAGTTGACTTATGCCCATTTGCGCGGAAACATACATATGGGGCACTCCATACCATATCGGCTAATTTCCTATCACTCCCTCCGATTTATTTCAAAATATGTTTCGGACTGATAGGAATATAGGATAGGATAGGGAACACATTCATACATACATTTTCTGAAATTTTTTTTTGACCAAAAATTTTTATTTTATTTTTTTGAATTAAACTAAAAATAAAGAGCATTGAGTTTAAAAAAAAAACGACCCGATTGGACCAATTTCCGTTAATTTATGAGCTTTAAAAAAAATTCATATCTCTAAAATGGATGGTCAAAAAAATTTGAAAAAATTCAGTCTCAAAAACATAAAATTTTAAAAAAATTGGAGGAAAAAAGTAGACGATTTGTTATGGAATTGCATTTCGCTCACTTACTTCAAGACTGGCATAGCTTCATATTTTGTAAAAAATTCATATGTATTAATACCTTGTATCCGTATACTCACCGCTTTGAAGTTATAAGATTTCTTCTTTTTTCAACAAAGTGGGAGTCAATTGAAATCTTTAAATACGTTTTCTGCTAACTTGCGTTTTTTGAGTAATGCCAGTCTTGAAGTACATAAGTGAGCGATAGTTATGTAAAAGAAATAGAATAAGAAAATAAAAACAAATAAACACGATGATAAAATGCACAGTAAAAATGTTAATAAGTTTCAGATTTAGTTCAACTTCAACATTTTAAAAGCAGAATGAAAATAAAAAAATGCAAAATTAATAATAAAAGAACAAATATCAAAGAAATGCATTCGTTAAATCGTGATGGTGTTTTGCACTCTTTGCCAATTCAAATTAAAAAATATAAAAAGGTTGCCAAACGTCGGAACAAAAGGAAAAAAATAAAACTTCGCTGTTGCCGTTTATAAAACTGTCAAATATGAGGCTTTCGTCGTTACAAAAGTCCATTCATATAACTTTTATATAAAAAAAAGCAAACAATCCATGTTTTTTTGTTACAATCGCAGACTATTAATCAGACTGGCAAGCACCTACATAAACATATCGACACTAAGCTAGAAGTGTCGATATGACCACTTTTCGAAAAAAATTGTAGACATATGTACATACATATAAAATATTTCGTAAATTAAACGATGCATTTTATGTATTTATACAGCTTCAAATTAAATGGTGTTAAGTTATGTTGAAGACTCTATAGCATATTTCTGTCTTCTTCCTTCCATTAATTAATTGTTAAGATTCAATCAATGGAAAGCCCTTTATAATTGGTGTAAAAGAACTAGATACACCTTAAAACTTTTAAACAAAAGTAGTCCATTTATTTTATCGTAAATTTCTTTCTCGGACATTAAAAGCGTCACACAACCTGTTTTCAAGAAAAACTATAAAATGGTCACAGCTACTTTGAATTCTTTAATATCCTTTAACTATCTCTAAAAGCAAAATAAATTTGTAAACTTATTCGGAAGCGAAAAGGCAGTATCTAAAAAAAACGCGTTTCGAGATATTTGATGTTATGTTTATATCAATTTATTGAAATAGTTACATGTAAAATTGAGATAGAGGAAATTCTCTTAGGAGATTTATTAT
This sequence comes from Meiosimyza platycephala, assembly GCA_963662105.1. Taxonomy (NCBI): domain Eukaryota; kingdom Metazoa; phylum Arthropoda; class Insecta; order Diptera; family Lauxaniidae; genus Meiosimyza; species Meiosimyza platycephala. The sequence continues at coordinate 826,270 of OY759209.1, forward strand.
AGGTTTGAACTAAGATACATTTCTTAAGCTATCCGATGCCATAAGAATCACAAATATGAATTTTTTTGAGATACGCCTATTCCGCTTCTGAGAGCAGTATTGTCCTTAAGGTACGTTATCTATAAGTACATACAGAAAGGCTGACACGGAATAATTTTTTTACTTAATGCAAAATAAAATCTCTTGTCGCTTAAAAGTTACAGTCAAAAAACTAAAAGTGTCCTCACTCTTTTAGCGTCCAATTGCAGTGAAATTGTAGATCTGTGCAAATGGAATAACTTCGCCAAACGCGTAACTTCTTATGATTTATGAGTTAGGTAAGCCAATATACACAAAGCGACAATTTTTCACCCAGACTTTCCTCATAAAACCCAAACAATATTTTTCACACTATTAATTTATTTTTCAAAAGAACTCATCTGCACACTGTTTATAACAACTTAATAGTGTTTCAAACAAATGGAACTTGTCCTCAACCGGTACTACCTTCAGTTGTCGCGTCACCGCTGCTTTGGTGGTATCTATGTCTTTGAAAAAGCAACCTCATGAGTACCAATTTCTGTTTCAGAAATAGAAAGAAATCACACGGTACTAAATCAGGCGAATACGGCGGGTGGTCATGCACACAGACAGGTTTTTTCGCTAGAAATTGGTGTATCAAAATGGTACAAGCACCAACTTTTCGGACATGGACATCATTAAGATACTTGGATTCAAAATTTTGATGTAGTACAGAGTAGATTTAAGAGTCGTTCAGGGATCAAATTGATTAACGTCACTATTTTAATATTTTCGTATGTTTGCAACATTGTATTCGATAAGAACTTTAGTAATTAATATGGCCAATGAATTGTTCATATGTAATGAATAAATTCATCAGATAAAATTATCTTAAATGCGAAACTACCCGATATACTTTACCAGTTAAAAGTATGATAAACCCACTCTAGCAATCTCTATATAATCTGTAACCAAAATTATAATATAAGTTATTGATTTTATTGTTACGATCAAACTTTGTTTGTTATACCTACAAGGTCAATGATTTTTAGCAAACGTTGCTCTACATTTTGTTGCTGTTTTGGTCAGTAGTTGAATGGATATGAATTTTTGTAGTATTTTCGAATTTCGTTATCACTTGCTCGTGTCATTGCGATTGTTTTTTTTGCTATATTTAATATTTACATTTATTTAAAACGTAATTTTCATTTTATGGCATGCTGTGTCTCATACGAGTAGTCGCGCCGGTGTTATGTCTGTTTGAGTTAATCAATTAGTTATGTGTTTTATTTTGTGCCCGTATGTTTACTTTACGCGCGTACCACATTGTACTTTGTTGTTTAAGAAACTTCACCAAGCTCGATTGTATGTTATCTATGGACAGGCTAATTAAAAAATCTGTCGCTGTACTAGTATGTTAATCTCGTTCTATTTAATATTTTAAATATTTTTCCAATATCAAACAGGTACTAATGTAAAGAAAACAAATCATTTGACAATTTGTTCCGGAAATATACTCCTCATCGAAAAATAGAATAAGTTTTAATTTACTGTGCTTCTTACAATTGACCTAAGGCCAATATTCTTGTTAATTTACAAATCGACAATTATTTTTTCTTAAACAAAAATCATAAGACAACAGAAAGATAAATTAAACCTTGTAATTGGTGATATATCTATGCCAACAAGCAATAAAAGCCTAAGTTAAGTTGAGAAAAATAAAGCTTAAGTTGAGTTAGGGCTAATTTAGTTCGGAGCGCAATTTCATCTTCATATTTAGGTATTGTTTAGGTTTAAATATATATAACAAATTTGCATAAAAACTTCAATGAAATTTCAAACAGAAGTAACGGAAAAATGGTCTTAACTCAACCTTAACTCCATTTTTCTTAACTCGACTTAAGCTTTTATTGCTTGTTGTCATAGATGTGTTTCGACTATTATCACATACATACATATGTCATATGTATGTATGTCATATGTATGTATGTCATATGTCATTCCATAAACAACTAACTACACACTTTTTTTGGCTTTTTTATCCGATCCGCCAAGATAGAGTGATTTGACACCACTGAATTACTTCTTGTGGCAATAAGTGTAGTTTCTGGCTTATGCGGATAAAGTAATAATTGACCCTTTATATGCTAACAGATCCAAAAATCGGGACATTTGAACAATATTTTATGTTTCAATTCAAAACCACAACAGTTTAAAATAATCAACCTGTGTATGGTTTTCCTCTTATTGCCACGGATACAATTTCGGCCTGAAGTCTCCTCATGTTTTTGGAATGCAGGTTGAAAAAAAACTGGTACTTGCTGGTCCATACCTTTATTCAGCAAAAATGGTCAGCACAACGTTCTCTTTCAGGATTATACTATGGACACTCTTTTGCGGTGTGTTTTTATTAAAAAGGCTGTATATATAAAATTTATATCCATCTATGATTTGAGGCACCTTCTTTGTATATACATATAAATGTTATGGAGCTTAAATGACTATTTTACTTTGTTTAGTTTAGCGGCCGGTTGGAATTTACAAAACCATTCTTATTAAATATCCAAAAAAAAGGTATGTTTTCATAGGCTTGTGAAATTGGTCTTTTGAAGTAGGTAAAAAAGAACAAGCATCAAAAGTTTACTCACTTAAAATGACATGCACATGACCTCCTGCAGGTAGTAGTCTTCAACGTTCGAGTAAGACTGAATCATTAGTTTTGTGTTTTATGGTCTTTTTTAAAGAAAAATTAAAGCCAGACGTGTTTTATATCCCAGAGTATTTATATCTTTGATAAAAAAAGTTGTGAATGTGTTGTTGTTTTTTGTTTTGAGTGAATAGCCTGTGGTTATTTAAACTCTAAATTATTTCGTCATATATAATATTTTTATATACATATGTAAACTTGTTATCGTATATTTGGTTAATATGTGACGCGTTTAACAACGCGGCGGCGATTCATCGTTCTTTAAAAGGGTAGGTACTTTTTTTACGGTTTATCATGAACATAGAATGAACAACAATATGTGTGCAAAGCACTAAGAATTCCAACGGACAAAATATACTACATGTTATCAACTAAAGTGTTAAGGGGCAACATTACACTTGTCTGGAAACATTTTTTGTCCAAAATTTTATTATATCTTATGTATAGTATCTAAAAAGAAGCAAGCATTTTTGAACTGACGAATTATGTAAGTGTTGATCTGTATTAATTCTTCTCGTTAATTAATCTCGTTAACTTACAATTAATTTATTTCATGATCTTAATAATGTTTCCTGCAATGTAGCGTACTTTTATTTTGAAAAAAAATTATCGCTAAAAAATAATTATAAAAAATTTAGGAAGAGTGTACCAAAAGTTATTTCATGAGCGAAATGGCCTTAGTTAAACTTATTTTTTCATCGAAACATGGATTTCCACAACTTCAAATAAAATTGTACTGTTGAAAAAATAGAAGTTTAAGTATATAAAAGAAGTTTTTCCGTTTATCTGCAAATGTTACCAGCGTTTTAAAAAGCGTAACCAACGCATATGTCTTATTGTAAAAACATGTGCATGTAATTGTTTTTTCTATTCATACAGAGTACATAGTATGGCATATTATCACTCAAACCTAACAACAACAAAAAAAAAATGTTAAAAAGTCATTGAAAAATTTTGTTCGAAAGAGCTGAGTTTTTATGAAATGTTTAACTTTGTCTAATAACACTTTAGAAAGCGTGCGACAGTCTCACTGCTGTTCAAAATTAAAATTCTTAGCTTTCATAAACATTTTTAAAGTTCAATATGCATTCGAAAGGTCCCACTAATACCTTCATTTGAATTTTTAATATATCAAAGAATATAATAAACATAGAAGAATATACATGCTCATATACGCCACATGAAACGATTTCATTGATCTAAGCTTTTTTTGAAAGCTGATGTCATGGCTTAAAACCTGGTACTAAGAAAATTCCAAAAATGTAAAAAAAATTTACGCTATTTCTTATTTGTCACTCAACTATGTATCCACCACAACAATATATTTTTTAACTTGGTTCTGTTTTCAAAAATTTTGAAATAAATTATTAAGTTGTCATAATTTTTACAAAATTTATAGCTACATATATCCCAGCAGTTTTGGGACCATGTATTACCATTTGTAATCATTGATTTGTTATATTATACCAAACGAAGAAAACATGCACGATTTGGTAAGCGAAGGTGTAATGCATAATGTAAAATATTAGACAGCATGGTCAAATAGTTAGCGTTGTGAGCTCAAAACTCATAGTGCGTGAGTTCGATACTCGGTCAACCATTTTTTTATATCTATAAAAAGTTTATATACAGACTCATGCTATGATATCGCCATGTTATAAATCATGCAATATGGAGGCGATAGAAAGGCTATGAGATAGATGAAAGTTTAGACTACTATCGATAACCCAAATCTGCTGGAATATTTAAAATATTTTCCTGTGTGATTTAATTAACACGGTAACAGATGATAAACTTCAATTTACTATAGTATATAAAGTTAAGTACATATATCCACCCATCCAAAAGTTTATTCAGAAAAGATTCTTAACAGCGTGAAACATCATAAATATTTTGATTATTGTTTTATTGATATATGTATAAACAACGAATTATCTTTTATAATTCTAATAAAATAAAATACTTTCTTCGTTTTCCAGTTTTCATCAAAGTCTACCTCCCTTCCCGCCCAGATACAACCTCCCTATATTTTTGTCCTTCTTCAAAAAGGAAGCCTTTAAGCTGAACTGAGTATTCAGCAAACACAAACTTTTTACACACTGCCAACGCTAACGCCACTATAGCAACATGCTTTACGTATTTCACGTCGATATGGGTCGCATGATGAATTTCGACATGACAGTTGCGCTGTCCTCTGTCGACAACCTAAAAGACACCATCGAGCGTTTGCATGGTATCGCAGCGTCGAATATCGTGCTGCTCGTCAGTGGTGGTGAAATGTTAACCAAGTCAACACAGGTCTCATACTACTCAGCTGGAACTGATACGAATCCGATATATATGTTTCTCACTGGCGATATCAAATTGCCACCAACAATGCCACAAATTGAGCCTGATCTTGACTTACGTGAACAAGTCGATCGTTCTCTCGAGCTGCCGGCTGTCTACGAAACAGTAGTGACGCGTGCGCAATTAGCATTAAGAATGTACGACTTAGCGCGAGACGAAGATAAACTATGCGAACGATTGGTGCACGAACAACATCTGCAGCAACAGGGTTGGTCAGCTGTCGTAGCCAACATGGAAGATTTGACTGATGAATTTCGTCAGCGATTTAAAAACTTTTGCATAGCTTTTGATCGACATCTGGAGAAACGTGGCACCTACTTGGAATTATTGCGAAATTTTGGAGATGACCTAACAAAACTCTCTCGTATTCCCATACTACCAGCGTTAATGGCTTTAGCGGAAGAGGATTTTCATGGATTCGATGAACTTCTGGATACAGATGAAGTTTTCGCTCGTTCACAACAACAGCAGGATTCTGTTCTAGTTGGTACACGTCCATCTGTTAGCGGTCATGTGGCTATAACATATGATGGTGGGGATGGCGGTGAAACTTCCGATACAGAAAAAAGCATGACATCCACATCACCCAATAAGAAACTTAAAATGGGAAATGAAACAGTAGACGAATTTACAACAGGCACCACCATCACGTCACAAAGCTCCACCACAAGTATCAATCAGAGGCGTACATTAACGCTGCTGCAATGGATTTCAGCAAAAGAGAATCACAATACGCTTAAGTTAATGTCAGATGAATGTGTTCAGGGTTTGGGAACATTTGACGAAGATGTTTACGAAAAGCTCAAAGTTGAGGTGCAAAATATTATTAAGCTCGCTGATCAGGGTGATGTCAAGGAGATCAAAGGTCTTGGCGAACGCCTCTGTAAGCTGGAAGAATTCAAATATAAAATTAAGAGTATGGTGCAAGATCAGAAAGAACTGTCCACAGCATTTCAACAAAATCAAAATCGTGCAATCAACTTACGTGATGCCTCCATTTTGCCAGATTTGTGTGCTTCACATCAATCGCAGTTGCTAGTGATGCTACAGAATCATCAAAAAATACGCGATCATAGGAGGTGCATTTCAAAGGCTAAGGATGAGCTGGGTATAAATTTGCATACGCGTCTTAAACGCATCGTTTGGATTGAGAATGCAATGAGTGAATTCGATAATCGGTTACTGTTCTATCATCGCTGCTTACGACGTGCAGAACGACACATAAATATAATTGAACAAATTCATCAAGCACCGTGCATATATGTGGCAGCAGTGACTGAGGTAAGTCATTATTTTGCAATAGGTATCGGCTCTGATGTTGATAATAATTTTGTATGACACAAAAGTTATGCACCCCATGGTATACTTACGTAATATTTTATTGTTATTCCAAGGGGATTCTTTAATATATAATTTCATTGAAAACCGAATTGTTAATATAGAGAGAATTACCTAAAGGGGAATAAAAATAAGTTCTTCGAACAAAAAATACAGAATAAATGTGGCAAAAACCAAAGCTATTTATTTTTAAATACTATTCATTTTAAATTGTATCTTCCTTTTTCTTCTGTTAGGTGGTGCGCCGCAAGATCTTCTCTGGCGAATTTCGTCTATGGGCCTCTAAACTTGCCGATGACTTTGATTCCATACATAGCGAAGAAATAAAGCGACGACAGCTTTTCAATGCCAATTTTGAGGGACACTTTCTAAATATTCTTTTTCCTGGCATGAATGATATGCCACCAGCATTCGCGAATGAAAATCCACTAATATTTGATGCTCGTTTGCCAAATATAACACGCTCCGACATCGATATGTTGTCATCGCATCTGCCCGATCTGACTGCTCACGTTCAATTGCCTGATATGGGACCTGTGATAAATTTTTTCGTCTCACGTTCAGGTGAACACCAGAAAGAACGCATGGAGGAGATATTAAAAGAACAAGCGCTTGTCGTTAAGCTACTGCAACATCAGCGCTTAGGAGAATTGCAAAAAGAGGCCGCTGCTGTAGAAGGCGGCAGTGCATGTGATGAATCGGAAACAGATACGGAAGAGTTTGAAAAAGTTGTCGATGCTGAAGTACCTATTGTGCCGCTAGCACAAAGTGTTACTACATCCACAAGTGAACTAGACAAAGAAACCATCGCTAGAAGCACAGCAACTGAACGTTTAGAAATGCAAAGTGTCGAAACGCTAACCGAAGAGAATAGCGCTACTACACGCGCTGAAGTTGAGCGTTTACGTAACGTTCTTGGCGCCCTATCTAAGCTATCTATTGATTGCATTAAATTGGCACGTGCAAATTTAGAGACGTTACGCACAGATACCATAGATTATCAACAAGATTTGCGATCGGAATTGCAAACTCTTAATGACAAATGTAATTTAATACGCATGCATGCTGAAGCCAAAGAGCTTGAGCATACAAAAGAGCTTCAAGAGCTGCGTACACTTTTGGCGGAGCGAAACAACGAATTATTATTGCTAGAGGCTCAACTCTCCGAGAAAGAAGTACTGCAATTGCATTGCACTACAATTGAAGCACAATTGGAGCAAATGCAGGAGCAGCTAAATAATGTGGAACACGAGAGGGCACGTGCAGTTGCCGAAATACGCGAAAAGTTGATACACGAACACAAGACAGAAATTGAATCGCTACGATGCCGCTTTAAACTGATGACATCAATGGAGCGTTCACCATCGGAGGGTAATTTGGAGAAGATTGAGAAGTTGCAGCAGCAGCAATCGGAAATGATTGAAATTGCTTGCCACGAAGCGATCTGTGCACAACTACGCGATGATTTGCATGAAATGAAAGAAAAAGAAATTACTGCTGCACTTGAGGCAGAACGTTCTATTTGGCAATCCAAAATATTTCCAATGAACTCAGAATCTGTGATGGCTAATGTTAGTGTGCTTAAGGAGATGTTAGAAGAAAAAGAGAGACAACTGGATATGTTACGTGAAAAGGATCTCATGATGACCAAGGAAAATTATCAATTAAAAACCCGTTTCGACGCGCTTACCAATGAGGATGGAAACAGTTGGCTTAGAGAGAAAATCGAATATTTAAATAAAGATAAATGTCGATTGGAGGAAGAATTGACAATGGAGAAGTCACGACGTCTGGAAATGGAAACATCGGTTGCAGCATTACGCAGGTATGTACATATGTATATGTGAAGTGATATTTATTATAGTAGTGTCTGTATCTAAGAAGTTATTACTTCTAATTTGATTTGAGGCGCTCAGTTTCAAAACCGGCCAAGTGCAAAAAAATAAAATTTTGAGATATTCTCGTATATCAAAATCTGGATCATGCTTTATCGTTCTACTATGTTTTTAGATTAAAAAAAATTTTTTGACAGATATATAAAACTTTTTAAATTTATTTTGATGATTTGGTTTCAAAACCGGCCAAGTGCAAGAACTTGGTTTCAAAACCGGCCAAGTGCAGAACCTTGGTTTCAAAACCGGCCAAGTGCAGTACCTTGGTTTCAAAACCGGCCAAGTACATGATAACATTTTTTTTGTTCAATTCAGCTGAAATTTTGTCACAATTGGAATTCTTTCGAAATTAAATTGTGAACCTATATATGGGTATTTCCACAGAATGATTTGCGGAATTTGTTGCTGTAAGGATACTTTCCTTGTTCTTTGAAGTATCCCGGAGGTATTCACTCCATAAGTGACAACTCATCAAGGTGGTTCACCCCGAGTCACTTTGGGTCACTTGGAGTCACCAAGGTGAGTGAAAATGGTAATTTTGTGGTATAACACCTATAGCCACGTTTGTACAAGAAATTATCGCAAATAAGTTACGTTTTGCGGTGCGTACGATTTTTGAATTTTAGTGGATTTGTTTAAAATTAAGTATATCGTCGTCCTCTGACGACAGGAAGCAATGTAACGAAATCAGCAAAAATAAAAATAAAATCGCACGCACCGCAAAACGTAGTTATGTGCGAGAAGAGTTTGCACTAACGTGGCCTATAGCTGTTATAGTGGAATTCGTTAAAAATCGCACGCTAACTACAAAATCGCGATTTTCACTCACCTCGGTGACTCCAAGTGACCCAAAGTGACTGGGAGTGAACCGCCTCGATGAGTAGTCACTTATGGAGTGACTACCTCGGGGATACTCCAAAGAACGAGGAAAATACCCTTAAAGCAATAAAATTAAAAAATCGTTAAAAATTGTTTCCTCAAAAACATCGGCAGATGAAACTAGAAAAGTCTGATCTGACGTGTTTCGAGTAAGAAATTTTATAAGCTATTATGTGGGAAATACTTTTTAATTTTTCAATGAACATAGATGAAGATAAACGTTTTTCGTTGTTTTTTCAAAAGTAAGAAAAAGGCACTTGGCCGGTTTTGAAACTGAGCGCCTCATTTGTTGTTGATAACTAAAATCGAACAAAATTGAAAAAAGTAGCTAAATATGGCATACCTCTTTCAACAGAAATTAGAGACAATAGGTGCCTGTATCGGCGAAACCCTTTTGCTGCTAATACAATTCACACACCTGTTTTTTTAATTCTCGAGACAAACCTTAAAATAGGGAAACTGTCATAACATAACTTTGTATACAAATTTTTCATCCTTCCTTATTGCTAATTTAGTTTGTCTTGACAATATAATAAGCAAAATTTTTTTTCTGTTTCAGTTCCACATACGATCAGGCGGTTGTAACTGCAGGCACATTGCCACGTTCGAAGTCCAGTGGATCTAGTCACAAATATATTGTTCTTGAATCGTGTGGCAAGGGTGATACCGTCTTCGTTGTTTGGAGTATGCGTCATGGTCAATTCATGGTTGTACAAGACTCACAAAGTCTTTACTTTGTGCATGGTGATAGTTTGGCTGCTTTGAATTTGCGTTTACCAGTGTCTCCAGGTGACGCTGGTGGTAGTGCAACCGATGAAGTTCAGGCAATCATACCAATGCCTTATTATGCAATTGGCCGCGTGACAGAAAAAGAATATTGTCAAGCAAGAAAAGTAAAACATAAAGACAATAAGTTTCCCATTTTGTATCTAAAGCATTTTTTTTTATTTTAGGATGAAAATCGCTATCGCGTGACAAGAGGCTCGAAATTTTATCGTATAAAATTAGCACCATTGACATCGAAACAATCCACTCGTCGGGAACGCTTGGAATGTGAGTCCCAAATACTGCTTTTAATGTTATTGTGTATAAATTTAATACTTTCGGTCAGTGCTAGATTTGCCAAATGGCCGATCGGAAGTTTATTGTTGGGCAGTTCTCAGAAAAAAAGAAGAAACAAAAGGAAACTATAATTGCATAGCTTGAAAATATATCGGTGATACGTCGAATATATTTCTCTCTCTCAGCTGTAATAAAAGATGTCGCATATCTAGCCTCTACGTATATTTTGTATACTTTTTTAAAAAAAATATTCTTATGAAACTATCAATTTTTTGCCAAAAAACTTACTTTCAGACCACTGGGCAATGGGCCGATTAATTTTTTTTTTAGAATAAACTTGATTCTAGTTATAATATCTTGAGCGTCCGTAACCCGCGTTCCCATCACAGCTGACAGTTTCGGCAAAAAGCTACGTTGAGCTATGTGGAGTCTGATCTCATGCTTCGTATTACTTTTTCCACCGAAATTCATACTCACATACAAACACATGTTGTGCGAAATGTCCAAAGCAAATTTTTTATACAACTCTCTGATAAACAATTCAATTTGTTATCCAAATTTTTCAAGAAAAACTAAAAAGCATCAGGAGGAGGTTGAAGGAAGAAGCCACGTTGGACTACGTGAGGGAGTGTGGCGGTCAAAGTAAGGCAAAATTCAACCAAGCAGCTTATGGATGCTCCCTTGTGTGCTAAAGACCTTTTCATTTTGCTTTTATCATTTCATGGTTCAAATATAGATAACTTTTGCTCTGACATTTATCGTATACATGATGAATTTGTACCCGAGGGTGCGCCAAATATTTTTGGCCTACACTTTAAAAAAGTGTAAGTTCAGTCCTCCCAAGCGTTAGTCTAAACTTTAAAAATGTATTAGAGGGTGTCCGGGCTTATGAAGCCCTATTATGCGTCCTAAGTTTAAGTGCTATTAATAAATTAGAAATGATAGCAATATAAACAATAAATGTTTTATTTTTATTATTCATAGCATTTTCAACATCGATTAGCCGTTCTATATCACAATGCGAATCACACAGTGAGTCCTCATCAAATGTCGTAAGCAGTGCTATTCTGCGTCCATCCTTATCAATGGTTAGTGCTAGTAACGCTACAGCTACTGCAGCAACATTATATGCGGCAACAGGTACTGGCGGCAGCAGCAATTCAAATGATGTTGTTGATTCTGGTGTTTGTGGTCTCTCGTCAACAATAGTTTCGACAACATCTGTAGCGACATCGCCAACAATTTTTGTATCTTCATCTGCCATTACTGGTAGTGTACCAGTTTTGGGTTTTAAAGAACGTACTATAAGTATAACAAGTGTTACCGAGGAAGATGATGAACCAATTTCATTATTAAGTGAACGCTGTCGCTATATTAGTGTCAGCGAGGAGGAGGAACCGCCAGCAGCTCAGGCAACAATAGCAGCATTGCAAATACAGTCTGTGATAACAGAGCAGCCAACAGCATCTACAACAAATTTAAAATTGGATTTAATGTTGGCCTCTGCTGATATACCACATGTAGCTAATAACACGACAACAGAATCTTCTATTATTACAACTATTTCATCAACTACTCCTACAACAAGTCCTTCTGTAGTTGTTGTTACTACTGCGACATCTACAAAATCAACAGCTATCGGTATTTTTATGCCAACTACAGCAAGTTGTTCCCCCTCGATACCAACTTCTGTTGGAACTAGCGAAGATTCCGATGAGTATCGTTCATTGGAAGCTAAAGATGAGTCAGTTTTTTAGTTTTTATCTGAAATTTTTTAAAGATTTAAAATAACATTAAAAGTAATTATTCAAAAGTAAATAATTAAAATAGTTTTGTTATAATTTTAAAAAATTTAATCAGCAACATACACATATTGCCGACAAATGTTTGTAAACAGCCACAAAAACTAAACGTTTTATGTAATAAAAATTCTAACGCAATATCCGTGGAAAAAAAATAAAAAGTTTTTCTACAATGATAAGCATTAAATTCTCATAAGAACATTTTATTTTATTTTAACTTCAGCACAGTGTGTGGGCTCGCTATAGATGTGTCGCCGAAGCCAATTTTTTTATGTTTTTCAGCGGTGCCCGTCGTTTTGCTCCGTCACGCCAAGTTTTTTTTTTCACCAATACTAAAATTGTTTATTTTTTTTTAATTCGAAACAAAAACAAAACATTTTGTGCCAAAACAGGCGCTGAATTCTCATTTAACAATATCATATTTCTTCAGAAACAGAACTTTAAAATTTATTAAGGACTCGAACCGACTCGATTTGCAAGGACACGTTTAAGAAAATAAAAACTTTAAAAAATGTTTCTTTTTAATGAAAAGCCTGACGCGATGAAGCAAAACATGCACCTGATTTGAGAGTTCTGACTCAAAAAATAAATTGAATATGCCCACACATGTAGAAATGTACTCTGATCTGAAGTAAAAAATAAAACTATTTGTGGTACCTGCTTAATGAAACTCGTTTATGATTAGAACTATACTTGTTTATTTTCTCATTTAAAATGTTTCATGGAGGTAAAAGATTTGATTACGGAACGTTTTGCACATTGAGAGTATATTCTTTTACAAAAGTGAAAACTACAAAAAAAAGCACTAAACAATATGTGAAAAGACTTACACCAAAGGGTTACACTTACACCATAAACGGTTTTTCAGAAAATGCCAAAAACTTTAGTTATTTATAATACTATAAATATTAATTTATTATTCTGTATTACATTAAAAGTTAGTTTCCAATCTGCTTTAAAGAGAATAACAATAATGAATGTCGTCTCCTTTCGAAAACCGAAAGCAAAAAGGTTACGCGAACATACACGGAAATTTAATTTTTTGATGCAATCAGACGACCGCAATTACTCCGATTTCTAGCAATTTTTGTTTTGGTGATTTCTCTTTATCAAAACATACCTAGACTTGCATGAAAAATTTTCAAACGATAATTAAAAACATGATACAAAGTTAAAATTAGTATACTTGTTTCTATAATTACGTGGCTTGGACGTTTTGTAATTCGTATATAGGCATTTCATACATACATGTGTATGTATATATTCGTAACAGAAAACGTAAATTGTGAGAAATATAACGTGATGACTTAATCCACTAATATCTTTAACTATGTAAATGATTATTTGTTGTGTCGGTAACGGCATCCAATTTCCTGATTCTCTTTTTATTCGGCTTTAATGTAATTGAAAATGTCTCTTAAATAATATATCAGTTTTTCTAAAAACCAAGCGATTAAATAAAAGTACGCTGGAAATATTACTTTTTGTAGCGAATCGTGCCTGTACGATGTTTTAAAGGTCTTTAAATCGGTGAAATCCAGATTCTTGCTTTCTTCTCCAGTAAAATTTACTTTTTGCTACTTTTTTTAATTTTGCGGTTATGACTTGATATAAAAATATTTGAAAAGTTTTCGAATCTGATAATAAATACATACATATGCCATTAATTCTCTGCTTTATTTAACGGTATGTTCGAATTTTATTATTCAATAAGCTTTGAAAAGGAGTTCGAAATGCCATAGATTTTCAAAAAATTAAACAATTCAGAAAATTACATTAAAAATGTTTACTGCTATAACACAAGCAAAGTATATATTTATGAACAACGGCAGTAGAGTTAAAAACTTTAATTAGCACAAAGATGTCTACGTACATCTGCTCTAAACTTTTCAGGTTTTTAAGAAGGAAAGCGCGAAAGTGTTTTAAGAGACTGCTCAGATTAATGGGCATTAATTGAAGTACAATTTCATACAATAATGTCAAAAATTCTCTGAAATAGTTTCGCGTGTTGTACTTCATGCCCAGACACAGTTTTAGAAACTGTTAATCTAAACTTTTGGTGTGGACCTCATATAAAGTCTATGCACACAATATTTTCTTTGTTTTTTTTTTTTGTTTGATTTTATGCTCTTAACAAAGTTACAAGACAACAAAATTTTAATACATACAAATAATTTTTATATATAAAAATAGAAAACACAATATCTTAAAAATTTAGTTGTATATTTCAATAATTATAATAAAATATATTCAATTAAAAATTATTTAAACAATTCAAATATTATTTCATAACAACCATAAGCGAAAACTGGAAAAAAACTAAAATATGTGCACTTTAAAAGTGAGAACTACCTGTTTCAACACTAAGTTATTAGGAATGAGGTTCATTTATACGAGTATTGAGAAAACCAAAATAAAACCTAAAATTTCTTTAAAATAGTAATTAAAAATATCAACAAATCAAATTCACATGTTTATTATCTACTCTTATCTTTAATTTAACTAAAAAATTAGCAACTGTATATAGATATTAAAATAATTATAAAAGGAATAAAATTAAACAATTGAAATCGCCTAATAATTAAACTTGTTAAAACTTGTTTCTTTCTTTTATAGGAGAATTACTTCAAAAATCAAATTCTGCTTTTAGGTACATACCCGATTACTGTCTATAGCTTACCATAAAATTTGTTCCGCTTCTCAAGCTAAGTCAAGCCGAAAAAAGCTCAGAACTTCAATAAAATTTTTTAAACTCTTGTAATCTCTCACTGACTGAATTAATGTAGTACAACTCAACTTAGGTCATTGATAGCATAAAAATTATAATTTTGTGATATTTCATATCTACGATATTTGGTACATATGTGATTAGGGTTGTCATACGTACTGATTCTATCAGTACATGTACTGATTTTTACTAATTTTCTTTAAAAGTACTGATTTTTTAAGATTCTGAAATCAGTTCGCAAATGTACTGATTTTTAGCAATTGGTACTGATTTGTACTGATTTTAAGATTTTATTTGAATTACTAAATAATTTTTACATTTAATATTTAATTATTACCAGTAGCGTACCTAGGAGTCAGTAAAATAGTAATTGTTTTGTAGCATATTTAATTCATTTTGTTATTTTGCTAGCGCATTGTGCAATCCGAAAAGTTCTGATTTTTTTTAATAAATTAAACAATAAATTAGGTAAAAAATTTTGTACTGATTTTTTGCGTTGAATATATACTTGAATGTACTGATTTTGCGTTTCAAAAATCTGACAACCCTATATGTGAGTGTATTTAATGCTTCAATGCAGGAACACTTACTTTTTAATTTTGTATTGTAATTTTAAAAATACAAAGTACCTACTTAACGCTTTTAGATGTACAATCTTACACCTTATAAAATTCAAACACTGAATTTGGACCTACGTGCTTTAGAGCAAACACAGCTTACGTGAAATATTATAATACGTTTTTTACATGGTACAATTATAAATGTACCATGGTTTTTTATTGATTTCAAGTATGAAAGATAGGATAGTTATCAAAAATCTAGAAAACCCTTGGAAAAATATAATGTTCGCTCCGATGTCGAATGTCGAAGAGAGGAGAAGACGAAACTGGACCGGCGATTGAACTTTACTGAAAATGAGGTTTTGCGATACATACATGCAGACTTTGGAACTATCTGAATAAAATTGATTCATTAGACGCTCTCGTCTATTTGTATGCGATTTGAAAGAGAGGAACGGGTCTCATTCTTTCGACGAATAAATTCTTTCCAATGAATTGATAGTTGTAAGATCGTAATTTATTTTTGTCAGTCTGGCATAATAATTTCAAAACCAATGATTTATAATAGACAGATTGACAGTTTATCAGATCAGATAAATATAGGAGGCGTTGAATTTCTATAAAAATCTTCATTCTGCGATAACATCACGCCCCACTCAGAATTTGACTCAAAAATGAGTGATAGGGACTGATGTTTCCGTGGAATGAATTTTTGAGAATTCGAAACCTCGCAAAATTATCGGTTATGGTTTTAATTTATAATTTAATATTACATATTTTTATTACACATTGTACAGTAAAATAATTACAGAATAAATTATTAATATTATATATTTTTTTCTTATAATTTTAGAAGTTATTACTTTTTCCCTTCTATTTAATCAAAGAGTATACGCTGTTTACATAGTATCAGTCTCCTGGTGCTGCAGAACGAAATCAATATCAAAACTATGCATCATATGGAGTTTCCTGGAAAATTAAAGAAGAAAGTTTATATCAACAGTGTAGCTTTTACAGACTGCATTTTTTTAAAGTTTTTACATAAACAAAGCCCGATCGATGGAATGGCCGGGGTTTAAATTCCGGTGCAAATTAACCAAAACTGGTCTAACGATAATATCTATGTATGTGGTACAGCCGAAACATATGTCACCAATTCCTTATCTCTCTTTGTTTTGTCATATTTGTTAAAGAAAAACCATTGATCGATTTGTAAATTTACATAGGTGTTTGCTAATGACTAAGTTTAATTAATATTCATTTTAAATTTCTACATAAAATCTATCTATTATATCTCGTAAGTGCTTTCTTATTCCAAAATTTTTAAAATACATAGGTACATATCAGAGACGATAGATTAAGCAGACAGCAATCTCAACAAAAATGTTCATTCCGCGGAAATCACAGACCATACTCAAAAATGTATTTGATTTGACGGAGAGGAATTGCGTCTGATGTTGCCACGAAATAAATTTTCGACATTGCACAGTTTATGGTTTCTGAGGAAACGGAAACAATTTTGAATTTTCATAGTCATGGGTCAAATTTCTACTGTTATTATTTTACGCACATATCATACATACATGTGTATGTATGTACTATGTTCCTACTGTTTACAAACATAACAATTTTATTAGTACTCTCCCAAATCATTTAACTAAAAGTTGAACTATGATTAAAAAGCGTTGATTTATGTGAAAAATGATCGGAAACCCAGCCGGCTGCTGTCAAAGTAGCAAAACCCAAGTATATACTTACATATGTATTGTATGTACATATAAATGCCATAAAAGTATTTGAAATACCTATTTAGTTTACCAAGATGTGGCTAATTTTTCGATAAAGACAGCGGACTTAACCTAAAATTAAATAAATAAATCTTACCTTTAAATTATCAATAATTTGACATTGCAAAACTTGCCGTTTTTGTTTGAAGCTAAATATGCATAGACTAGTCTGTTATTTGTAAAGTAAAATACGAGTGTGTATGATGAAGAAGTTATTCTTTAATTCAGCAGTCTTCTTTGTCATTCATGATTGTTACATCTGCATTATAAATTATGGTTCTGATGATCATTCTCTAATTTTGTTTCTTGCTTGCCTGCTTTCTTATTTACAGCTTTTAAATTAATAATTAGTTAGTCATACACATACATACATGCATTTGTGTATGTAAATACTTATTTTTTATTTATACGAGTATTAATTAATGCTCTAATTAGTAATTGCATTAATTATTTTTGATATTTATTCCATTACATACAACACGCAAATCACAAAATTCCGCATTTCTTTAAAACGATACGACGCTTTCGTGTTGGACTTTTCTTAGCTGCTCGCAAGATGATTGTACCGCTGCTTTTGGTTGTATTGGATTTCGTGAATGTCGGACTAAAGGCACTTATCGCTGGCTGTTGATTAATTGACTGATCTACATTACTATAGGATTGTGTCATCAATTGATGGCATTTTGTAGCCAAATATCGAAATACTGATGCAACATTTACATCTTCCTTAACAGAGGTTCGTATTAGGCGACAACCAAGCTGACGTGCCAATGATTCCACTTCATCGGATGTCACAACAGCCTGATCGATAAGATCAATTTTATTTTGCACAATCACTGTTGGTATTTCATTACATTCGTTTTCTACTTTTCGTTTCCAATCTTTGACTGCTTCAAATGACTGTCGATCAGTGGTACTAAAGGTGAGTACACAGGCTTGTGCACCACGATAATAGGCTTTGGTAATAGCATCAAATTCTTCCTGACCAGCGGTATCCCATAACATGATACGAACATCTTCGCCATCAATTTCGATTTGACGTTCCAAAAAATCAACACCAATAGTTTTTTTATAATCCTTGGTGAAAATACCTTTGCAATAGCGTTGTATCATGGAGGATTTTCCAACACCACCATTGCCAACGATAACGACTTTAATGGCAATTTCTATGTCATCTTCTCTCATTTTGTATGTCTTGAAATCCAGCAATCGCATGCAGTTGTTATTTGTTGATTAAGGTATTATTAGGTTATCCTATTAAAAAACCAATTATGTTTTGTGAGAGTTGTTGTTGTTGGCAACACTTGTGTGATAATTATGAAAGAATCAAAGTGATTTTAAGCGACCAAGATAGTATGTATTCAGTTTGAAAGTGATTAAGTCCGATTGAGTTATTTTATAAAAGTGTAAATCGTTATTTGTTTTTACTAATGTAAGTTTTATCTCGTTCAAGAAAAATTCATAGATCGTTTTTTATTGTTGACTTGCCCAATTTTTCCTAATATGATAATGAAGATATTTAACTTGTTTGTGCAATGCGGTAATACAATTTTTGCATACCGTAGTGAATGATTTTTATTCACTTTCTATTAATTGATTTCTCTTCCAACAAAAGCAACATGATCAAAATGATCATCATCATCATTTGCAAAGGAAATTTTTCTTTCATTTTCCGTTAACAGGTTTTAACAAATTTCCACACACACACATATGTATGTACACGATCTTACACTAAACAAACTCTCGAAGACGCATATAGTAGGATAACTATCTGTTCGCTGTTAACTCGATCAAACAACCGCACCTATGTAGCACGTCTCGCTTGCTTGCGCCAGCTACTTCTGCTCAGTACGGTGGTCGAATGAACGTACCTATGTCTTTTGCAGTTGCTCTGTTGTGTGATCTTCGTTATCTTTTTTCTTTGAGTTTTTCGTATTTTGCAATGAAGTTAATTAAGGCCACCAAAATAGGTTTTATAACTATTTCTTTCTATCAACTTTTTATTTATTTTATGTTCTCGTATGCATGTATTTATATACATATATTGTTATTTGAAAATTTTTGTTTTTCTGAATTACACTTGTTTCTTCATTAATAGTCTGAAGTCACTAATAAAAAATAAGAAAAGCCTGGAACATGCAACTAAACTTTAAGTTTTTTCATATAGTGGATATTAATTTTTTTTTTCAGTTTGTGAAGTTCACATATTCATGTCTACGTGTAATACGATCCAAATGCTTGAAATTTATAGATGACAGTCAGTGAGACAGACGACCCAACCAATTCCTCGTCTTGTTCAACATCCAATAGATTTTTTTTGCTTTTTTCTACATTCCTTTGTTAGATACTTTTTTTTTGCAAAGTCGCGGTCTCTTGTTTAATTCTCAAATGGCTTTAACTTCTCATATTTTTCTAGCAGCTATTTCTTTCTTTTATTCCATAATTTTACACACGAAATTTGAACTCCTTGCTGTTGTCGTTGCTCTTTAATTAATTATGCATATTTTAATTCTTTCATAATACAAATGTTAATTATTGATGTTAACGGTATTTGGTTTCATACTCTGCGCCGTATAGCTGTTTATTTCATTTAATAATTTATTATATTAAACCAATGATTTGACAAAGTTAACAGTCGATCGATAGTATGTATGTTGCTTGCTTGGTATGTTGTTGTATTAAGTAAACTATTAGCAAAAGGCAATCATCTACAAGTTTTTTGACATCAAAGTGAAAGTCTCTCTTCTCTGCTCTCTACATATATATGTATCTATGCTTTAAAAGTTACAACTTTATCTCATCGAAACCGTTGTATCAAAATTTAATCGATAGCTTAGTAACGCAGATCACCAAGATCAACTTGGTCGTAGTAGCCGTCTTCGTCGTTGTATCTTTGATCGCGTTTACAAGACTGATGTTGGTTTCTTGTGATTTGTTCGACTTAACCACCTTGCCACTTTTGTGTTTATATTGGCTTAAACCAAATACGAGTTGGTGTTGGTTGCAATTTATTAATTTATTGTTAGCGAGAGAAGTGTTGAAAAAATGTTTATACGTTAGTACGTGTACAAGTGTGTAAGCATACATACATGCATATGTATGTGATAATATAGGGCGTTCCAGTAAGAGCGCCGGTTTTAATTTTCAACGAAACAATAATTATTTATTGGAATTTATATTATTTAATCGTCAAGTAAAGATGTTGCGACTAAGTATGGAACAAATATGCCACACGACTCTGTTGGCAAACACTTGCCCGAAAACTTGAACATTGCCTTGTTCTCTATTAATAATGGCAACATTGGTAGATGTAATTCATGAAATTTTTAGAGCTGCCAACATTTTAGAAAAAAAAATGGCGTTTTATAGCAAACGTTTTGATATCAAGTACAGTACTGTCGTGCTAATCCGGACACATATAGTTTCGGGGTGTGTCCGGATAACTGGATTTGTCCGGAATACAGAAAGCTCAATAATTATTATATAAATTATATGTAGAATGCATATTTGAGGCGTATATGATTGTATTTCATTCATTTTTTATGTGTTTATAAAGAAATTGTAATCATATGAGTAAGGAATAAAATGACTGAAAAAAATCCACAAATCTTAAATAAACCAAGTGCCTGCAAAAACTCACGAGTATGAACATGTACTCAAAAAGAGCCCCGTAACTTGATAAAATAAATTTGAAAAAATCAAAGTTGACATGTTCGTGCCAGCGACAGACTATTTGCTAACCAAAACATACTTTGACTTAGTTTTGTCCGAATTGTAGAGGCAAAATTTCAAAAATGTCCGAATCGTAGAGATATCCGGATTACTGGGAAGTCCGGAATAGCGATTGTCCGGATTAACGCGACTGTACTGTACTACAATCGATTTAAGCCTCACGGCTGCATTGAATTGTTTTTTTTTTACAGTAGACAGAAGCAGGCGAATATGGAATATGACTTTATTTTTATAACAAAAATTGCAAAATTAATACATTTGTAGATATGTATTTGTTGTTTAAACTAGAAAGGAACCAGAAACATTTTGCAGATGCAAAAAGAACATACCATATATCGGAATGGTGGCTAAGCCAATACTTATTTACTTAAGTCCTCCTACAAAGAAAGAAATCGCCATTCGCAAAGAGAAAGAATATGATAAAGTACTCTTCTGCCTGCAAGCTCGTACAGATGGGGCAAAGAAATATTTCCATGTGTAAATTATAACTAAAAATAAATCAACCTCAGGCTTGATGACGTTAGAGTTGACAGTAAATGCATGGTGTTTTGAAATGCTACTCTGACAATTTAATATCGTAAAACAATTGAAATTGAAATATCGTAGATCTACTAAACGCCCTCAAACGTTGTGTGACTGCCCTCAAAAATTTATTTTAGAAAAGAAACTAACGCCCATCTTTGGTTTTTTTTACTTTTGTTTCAATTTGAAATTCACAAAGTCGACGATTACACAAGGAAATTCTGTGAAAGAAATTCTTGTCTATTCTCTTTTGTGGTGTTTGTACAAATTTTGTACCTCGTCTCTTTGGTTTTTCCCCTCTTGCCCACAAACAAGGAAACTTTTCGCAAGAATTTGTGTGTGTAAACGTCGAGTAAACGCCGAGAAAGTTCTACCTATAAAAATATAAAATGATAAACACAAAAACTTAAACAAACATGGAACGAAACAATTTGGAACATTCACCGAATTTCAATTACGTTGGTTAAAACTACGTATCTGAATTTTTTGGGACAAAATTGCTGTAAAATGCTATAAAATTTCAGTCCAGTTGGAATTAAATTTTTTTTCTTCACTACACTTTTAATTCTTTTTTTTTTTTAATTCAGCATGTTGATTCATTCTACAACATGAGTGATCATGTGAACTGTCCAACCGTTGAAACAATTATTTGCTAGGCCTTGTCGACGAAAGTAATTTGTGAAGAAAAAAAGAATGCCAGAATCTGATGTATTGAAAATGAAGGTAATCAACACAATTTATTTAAAATATTCTTGTGAAGGAAGCTCTTATATAACTGTGCTCTCTAATTTAAGGTGGCCGATCTAAAACGTGAGCTAAAACTGCGTGGACTTACCACAACTGGCAATAAGACCGAACTTCAGGATCGCTTGCAAACAGCACTACTTGACGGTGAGCTTTCATTAGAAGACACTGCTATATCTGGAGAAGATTTGTTGGATGGTGAAGATGAGGATGCAGTGCTTACCGATGAAGACGAAGCAAAAATACTGGGTGCCGATGAGAATGAGCTACTTAAGAGTCCAGCACCTACACCAATTGCCGCACCTGACTTAACACTGGCGGATGATAGAAAAAGCAGTTCTGAAGATGCAGTCACAGATGCCATATTGCAAAATGCAACACCAACGACACCAGCAGCAAAGAAAATTGTTCTTAAAAGGAAGAGTTCATTCACGACTATTGGAAGTTTCGCTGGTGTTACTGAAGCAGCTATAACTATTAAAGAAAACGAGCCTACCTCTGCAAAATTGTCAAAAATGAGTGAACGTAATCCAATTGTAATCTCGTCCACCGAAACGGCAGCAGAACGCAAAGATAAAGCGACTGCAAAGGTAGCACAGCTTAGCATTCAGGAGCGTTTGGAAATGCGTGCAAAAAAATTTGGCATTGCAGGATCGAACAATAACAACAACGGCAGTATTTCTGCATCAACTACAACTACAGGGTCCGATACGCAGCAAATTGAAATGCTAAAAAAACGTGCTGAGCGCTTTGGCTGTGTCGTTTCATCAAAAATTGCGAAAATAGATGCTGAGGAAAAACTACAAAAACGCAAAGAACGTTTTGGTGGCGGTGAGTCCAAAAACGACAACAACAAATCATCTGACGTTTGGGCAGAAAGAGCACGCCAGCGCTTGGAACGTTTCAAGACGGCACCGACTGCATCAACATCAGCGACAGAAACGACAATTGTCGCTGCAGCAGCTACGGTTGATAATTGAATGAAAATCACAAATTTAAAAAACAAAAATTTTTGTAGCTAATATTACATACCTAATATATATTTACATACATACCTATGTACTAATCAGACAGACAATTTGTGTTTCTCCAATGCAAAGTTACTTGTTCGTGAAGTGTTGCTTCAATATTTTTACGTATTAACTAATCTAAAAAGTACGCTCCAAAGCAATTAAAATAAAACGCTAGTGAAGGATGAAAAAACTGCAAATCGTTTAATTCAATGTTTAAGGGTATTTTTCCTACTCACAACCGGACAAAAATACTGCGACGGTGGGTGTCCGGTTATGGGGAATTTCACTGTACATACATGTTACATTTGTTATGAAAGGAATTTTTACCTAAAAGAGTTATAGTAAAACTTGAAATTTATTGAATTGGAGACGACTTAATAGCATTTTTATAGTTGCAAAGTCGATAACTCTGAAGAATTGGCGGTTCCATCTTGTTACACGGTGTGCGCGGTGAGTTATTCATGTTAATATTAATCAAAACGTCAAGCGCCTCGTTTTTGGTGTTTGAGTTGCGAATTTTAACCGCTGCTGATACATCGTTACGATTGATTTCACTAACTGGATTTCTGGAATCTATTGTTTTAAAAGAAATAGTTGCACTTAAATCTATTGATTGTGTTTATATATTCAAGTCTATGAGTATTACTGAACGAGGTTGAAGCTTGATCACATAAAACTGATTGAATCGGTGATATAGAAATTTTTGGCAAATAAGCTGCACTATCCCTTGAAGTTGAATTTAATTTTTGCTTTTGTATTTTTTCAAGCCTTTCTGAAAATTCTGCATCGAAGTCTAAGCTATATCGTGCCATTTTTTTTTTAAACTATAATCAATTTATTAACTAACTAACAAACATATTTTGGAAACCGTTATTAGAACAGGAAAATTCTCAAACATTACAAACGAAAGAAAAAAAGTAAAGAAAGAAAAGTAACCCGCCAGGTCGTAACATAAATACCCTACACAGTAATCCTATCAAAATATTTCGAATGCTAACTACTCAAGTTAAAACCCGAAATGTTATGGAACAAGTAAACAACCGAAAATGATACTTAAAATTTTCTTTGGTTCTTTTGCGAAAATTATTTCATTCTACCATCAATACTTCATTTTACAATCCACCGAACTTTTCTTCGCTCACGAACTCGTTAACCATAATTTTTTCGAAATGCGGACAAAATTATTGTTCTTTATATTCATCGACTTCTATTGCAAGGTCGTTCATGTAGTTTCTCTTGAGATGCTCGACGACAGGAGGGGATAATGGCAGGATTTCTCCCAGATCCGTTTGTTTGCTTTGCACATATTCTGCAATTGTCAATCTCAGTTCCCATTGCCAAACTCTCTATGAGCGTTGGTTGTCAGAAGGATAAAAAAAACTTTCATCGTTTCTGTTCGGTCCAAACAAGATTTAGCAAATCTTGAATCAGAATTGGCGAGAAAATAAGATTACACTGAGATCAATGGTTTTACTTCGGCCAAAGCAAGAAAACCATGCATTGAATAGATATAAACCGTTAATTGATAAAATAAAATGGCATATGAATAAAATTTCGATTATGATTTTCTACAATTGTTGGGGAGGGGCGCACATGGTTACCACCGTCCCAGGATTTCCTATCGACGGCCCTGTATCTTGTAATAAACAATTCAAATTTATTTGAATAAACAAAATATTAGTTCAGAATCGCACCCGGGATCTTTAAATTCTAAATAAACTTCGCCACAATTTCGGCCAATAAAATAAGATTTTTTGTATATCGCCATAAATTGTTTTTCGAGTTTTTATCGAATGACAAATTAACAAGAAAAGTTCGAAAAATACCCGGCTCATACAGATACGTTTTATTGTTGGTAAGGAATTTTTTTAAAGATACTTGGCAATATGTGTAAAGATTTAAGTTTCAAAATTATTTTTAGTCGAAGTAACGTATACAAAAATATCGAGTATAAAAGCCCTTGGTGAGGTGAGATGTAGATGTGACATTCAAATCTTTAGCTTTTTTTAGCTCTGATTTCAATATCTTTTGTGGTTTAATTTTCTCACAAACTCAAATTATTAAATTATTATAGACTACTTTTACCTTTTTGTTTTTCTAAATAAGTTTTATATATTACTTTTCTAACATGTATAACTTAATTTTTAAAGCGAGCCGAAAGCCTATGTTGCTAGTGCTGCCTATTTGCATTTATGTAATAATTTATTGTTATGTTAATTATAATAAAAAAAAAAAATTTTCAAATTTTACTCAAAATATTTGCTTTGTTTTAATCGAAATTCCCTCCGTTAGCCCCTATAGGAAAAAATATATAGAAACAAATTCAGCAATCGCACTATTTCCTGTTAATGGCATTTTGTTAAAAGAAAAAAATATTAAAATCATTTTACACTTATAAAACTGTATATTTTTTATTGCTCCTTTGAAGGAGATTTTATTTTTACCATAATAGTTTATTTAAGAAATCGTCTAACAGTAAGTTGATGTTAATACATATTATAATTATTTTGCTTAGTGTAGTGCGCAAATGAAACTATTAAGTATTGATTAATGTTGTCTGCAACTAATGTAAAATACCGTCAATATAGTAGAGTATATAAATTTCATTTAAAAATATGAAACTTTTATGGTTCTTCCATCCATGCGTGATCCATCCATTAAACCTGCATGAAAAAATTAGTAATTTTTTTAAGCAAAAATTTAATTCATCGTTGTTACCAATAGCTAACTCAGCATCACGTTCTTTAAAGAACCTAACAACACCAAGATCATTGCCACGAATTTCAGCAAACTTAACTTCACCAACATCGCGGAACTTGTCACGCAATGTTTGCCAAGTACAAGATAAAGGAATCTAAAAATAATAATTATAAGTTCATTACATTAACAACACTTACAGACAACTTTTATCGTTTGCTTACATTTTTAATAATAATTGTGTCTGATTTTCGCGGATTGTTCGCGCCAAGACCAGAGTTGTTCCCGCTTCCGCCTCCGCCGCCATACATATCTAAATTCGATGAATTATTATAGTCATCTTGACCAATGTTTCCTCCGCTATTACCACCACTGTTATAAGCATTACGCAATCCATCGAATCCACCGCCGCCACCACCACCACCACCGCTGCCAGTGTTAAAACCAGAAGATGAATAACCTGAGCTGTAGTTATTTCCACCTGTACTGTAATTATTACTTAGTCCAACATTCGCAGAAGACCTGGAATCGTCGTTGCTCGGAGTTATCGGAGCTTGATTTAAATTTAAGCCCAAGTTGGATAGTGACGAAGACAACAATGGATTGGACAGAGCCGCTCCAAGACCCCCAACAACGTTGCTAAGTGCAGCCAAATTAGAGCTTGAAAGATTGCTAAGATTTAAACCAGCAGCAGCTAAGGTGGCCGCAGCACTCGACTGTGGTTTTTGTTGCTGTACCACTGGAGCAACGGGCGAAGGTTGCATGGATTGATTAAATCCACCACCACCTAGATTAACTCCCATATTAGCAAGCAAATTGGCACTTTGCGTAGACAATTGTTGTTGCTGCTGCTGTTGTTGTAATTGTTGCACATGCGCACCTTGCTGTTGTTGATTTATAATATTAGGTAAATTCCGTGAAACATCCTTTAATGGTTCACCATTTTGTCCTAATCCAATGCCTACGCCGCCTAAACCCTCGGGCAACTTCAAGCCTTCGTTTTTATCTGGAATACGATCCAAACGTACTGTCATGCGACGTTCATACAACATTTGACGATCTAACATTGAGATTGCCTGTACTGCTTCTACAGGATGGTCAAATTCTACTACAGCAAAACCGCGGCTATTTCCTTCTTTATCAAGAGATAAGTCGACACTTTGTACTTTACCAGCCAATTTGAAAACTTGTTTAAGTTTCTTGGAATCGACCTTATAATCAAGCTGTGAAAAATTTATATATTAATATTGTTCAAATAAAAACAGATAAAATTTAGTTGAAAACTTCACCGAAGAAAATAATACATAGTGGGCATCTATTCATATGGAAATATCGAGAAAAAAAAAGGTTGAGAACAGTTGGAAATGAATTGCAATGATTAACGCAATGCTAGAGTGACTTTTAAAAAAATCAAGGGAATATAATGAACAGCAGTTTCAAGTTTATTTTTACAGATAAGACGTGGAGCAAATCTCGTCTTTGAAAATAACAATTTGATCACAAGTCTTACACTGGCCAGAGAAAAAAAACCACAAAAGGTTGATACTTGTTACGACGTTTTAAAATCGAGCAGACCAGTGATATTTAGGCAAAGTTTAAATGAAATAAATATTTTTTTAACACTACAAAATATAAATAGCTACCAATCAAAATAATTACAATAATTCCTGTTCTCGAAAAAATTAAACATTTTATGCAGGCAGTATGTTAGGTCAGAATTCTAGTTTTTCAAAGAAGCAATATAAAAGAGTGGTTAAATTAAATTTTGATGCGCACAATTTTAGTACAAGAACAGTGAAACTTAAGCACAGAGACCGTAAATCTTCGCTCAAAAATTAGAACGTTTAAATGTAACAACGAACACAAACAAGCTCAATGGGAGTGAGATAAATTAATGCAGAGATCTAAAATCATAATAGTTACGGTCCCTGCTTGGGTCTTACATGTGGCCTAAAGAAATAATAGTTTACATCGATATCTTACTACTAGCTACTTTAACCAGGAACCCATAAATAAAAACCAACTTTATAACTTCCAAAATTAGGTTGAAGTCGATAAAATAGTCTTTAGCAACAAAATGTTGTCAACTGCCCAACCAAATGACATAGCCGCTTCAATATGGCAGTTTTAAGGTCAAAGAAATTTAAGGAAAACCCGATAGTAACAAAATCGTGTACGCTCTAAGAAACAAATAAGCACCTAAAACCAACTACAATGACTTAAATTGCAGCAAAATTTATTTAACGTATTACATTTTCAGTATAGAGTGTGCCCATGTTGATATCGAAAATATTTTCACAGGGATGAGATAGTTTTTTCCAGTTTTTTTTTATTTCCTTTATTAACAAGCAGGTACGAGTGTAAATAGTTTGTAAAGTTAACAATTAAACAAATTTCAATATACTCACATTAGCGACAAACACTTTATTATGCAAAGGTCCATTAATGCCCAGACTTTCCAAAAACGAAGCAGAAAGCCCATACAAATTGTAATTCGACGAATTATTAAAATCATTCGCCATCATGTTAAAATTGTTACGCCCAGATCTAAAAGAGGAAATTGACAAATCAGCAGCAAATCTACGAATTTATTTCCGTTGTTGAGAAAACTACACCAATAAGCAGGCATTTTAAATCAGTACTCCACATTGGTCAGTTGTTTTTTTAAGTAAATTTTATAAATTTGTTAAGGCGTTTGTAGACGACGAATCTCCTATGCTCAATAAAAAAACAACAAATTATTAGAAAGTGAAACAATAAACCTTACGCAGGGAAAAATATACGTCAGTAGTTGAAGAAAATTAAAAAATTACCGCTAATTTAAAATATCTTTTTCTGTAAAGGCCATTTACAAAATTTAAAAATGCAAATTTTATATTAAACGCAGTTTATGTACCAAATATTTCAAGTACAAAATTTTAGATTAAGCCCACGAAATTTATGTATGTAACATTAAAACAAAGGAAATACAGTCAATGCCATTAAAATTCATATTTTATATTTGAATATATTTCATTGTTGAACATAGCAAATTTATAGTCTTTCATATAGACCGTTTTTCTCTCTGCTCATATAAAATACTACTTAAAGAGTATGTATAAGAAAAACTGGTCCAAACACTTCAATAGTTAAAGCTCCATTAATATTAGGTTTTTTAGCATCATATGTATAATATTACGCCAACAAATAACAACAAAATCCATACTTTCTTTTCTTATTTACTTTTCAAGTGTAGTCATATCGATGAGGAAACTTGCCATATTATATATTTTGAACTTTATTATTAACATATGTATACTGTATACATATGTTAAAATTAGCGATTCACAAATTTGTTCAATTTCGAATGTTTCCACTATGCCAGTAAATATATACTTTTGGAAGGAAGTCAGAAGGAATGAAACGATTTTTATCGGAAATTTTTAAATACTTACTATATTTCATTATTTACAATCGGAATCATGGCGATTGGGTTAAAACATTTTTTGGGACATAAATTTTACTTGTGTATTCTCATACGTAAGCTAATTTTTCAAGCTCATTTTTATAGATCATAGCTCAAAAATCAAACTTGATAAATACATTTTTTCTTCAAGTAAGTTTTTAAGCATATCAAATTTTATAAATTTTCATTATCATGATATAATTTTTGATCTAGACTTTGATATACATATTTTCAGAATTTTAAGCAGCTTATTATTTTCTTCTGAATTTAAACAATAACCATAAAAATCATTTAATTCCTTCGAGGTTCCATTTTTTTCGAATTCTAACGTCATTGACTGTACTAACATTTCTTTTTAAATACATAGGTTGATATAAAATTTGGAAATTCATAAACTGCAATCGAAATCGTATTACATGAAAAATTTTCGTTTAATAATTCTACAGAAGGTTAAAACAAGGATGTTTGCTTTTTATCTATAAAATTATTTATCAAAATCTTCAGCTTTTGTGTACGCTGCTATTGATTTTTTTATTAGAGCCTATGTCAACCACTTAAAAATTAATATGCATTTGCATATGGATTTCAAAAATAAAATAAAATAAGAAATGAGTCAAACGATTCGAGTGGAGACTTGAAACCCAATTATACGTTTGAAAGGAAGCACTGGAAGCGAGACAAAATCGACGGAAAACTAAGAACAAAATACTGTGATTTTCGTGAAAAATTAATATCTAGACCATAGCGTCAAATTGGCAATCGATTAATTTTTACATTTCAAATATACATATGTACTTACATATATATTTCAATTCAATGTGACAGTTTGTTACAAATGCCTATAAACAATGAAATTGCTTACACCAAATTCCGCTCTTTTTCCGAAAATACAAAAGGGAATTTGATTAAAAAAATGCACTTCGTGAATCTGGTGCTACTATAAAAATCGCTTTTGCAAAAGAAAATCTAATAAAAACTATAAAAAAACTACATAATTAAGAAATTTTTATAGAAATTAAATTAAATATTGGCGGTGAAAATACTTCCAATATCATTTATCAATTAAACTCCTTTCGAAACATAGCTCTTTCATAAAATTGAAAACTAATAATTAATATTTTTTGTTTTGGGATAAATGAAGCCCCGTTGTATGACAACTTCTGATTCGAAAGCTGAGTCCAGACATAAAAGCTGAAAAATAATTTCACCTTAAGCCCCTTGTCAGAATTGGTCAATATCCTGGTAAAAATTAAATGCGAAGTCCGATGGTAAGAATGTCTTCCAGCTGCTAAAAAAAAATCTGTGCTTCCTCCATTTCAAGTAAAATACATGTATTTGCTGAAAAACTTAAAAACGCCCTCTTTGAAACTTATACTTACAATCGATCATCATCGCGACGTGAAAAACCACGATCACGATCTCCACCACCGCCACCGGCACCACCTCTGCCACCACCGCCGCCGCCGCCGCCACCTCCTCCTCCTCCTCCAACAGTTACTACACCATCACGTAAAATCCGTCCACATTGATCACGTTGCTCGCCATGATCTTCCTTTACTACCAATTCTCGTCCATTGATTTCATAGCGATTCATCTTCTCTAGAGCTTTTTCTACATTGTCAGGATCCTTGAATTCAACAATTCCGCAACCGCGTGCCTTTCCGCTCTCATCATGAAACAATTCCACATACTCAACGGAACCAACAATGCGTCGGAACAAATCCTTCAAGTCCTGCCAGCGATAATCGTAAGGTATGTTTGATATGTAGACGCGACAATTACGACGCTCACGACTACGATCGCGATTGCCACTATTGCTGGCATTTTCTGCATCAGAAAATCGGGTTCCACGTGCCCCACGACCGCGCCGGTCACGTTCCTTCTCACGATTTTCAGTACTCGTGTTGCCACCAGAGTTGGAGTTAGTGTCTGAATCGGCTTTCATTTTTAAAGTTGTATATTTTTAATAACTACAAAAATAAAATCAACTAAAATATGGGTAAAGTTTTTTTGCACAAGTGTACAGAAAATAAAAAATGGCGCATAATGATTACATTTTGAAACGCCGAAAATTACGTATGAATGCTTATTTAATTTTTACCTTTCTTTGTTAATTGTACCAATCCGTATTTAAAACAGTTAAAAAAAGTACTTCAAATCAAAAAATTTGTTTCACAAAATTAATTTAAAATCTTACAAGCCGTCATGCAACAACCACAACGAAATATAAAAAAGCTACGGCGTATACAAAAGAAAATGGCGAAGTCAATTGCAGCGTTGAAGTAATACTGTCAAACTCATTATGCATTAAACAGAACTCCGGCGTACGACGTAAATACCGCCAACGTAAAGTTTTTGCTGTTTAATGCATTACTTCGATGTACAATGGCATGATATATCATGTAAACGTAAAGCGATATTAGCCGAGTTTTTTTTGACACGGTTACCCGTTTGTATGAAAAATTATGAATCGCCGATTAAATGAATTGTCATTCTCATACAGATTTTAATTTTAGCGGGTAACCGCGTCAAAAAAAAACACGGCTATTGTCTGCTTAGCAGTGTTGGACAGCATGAGGAATCATGTGAACTATCCTAATGGTGTAGGTGTGCGTCAAACTTAAATGTGCAGCTCTACAGGAGCAAAATTGAATCCAATAATTGCACGAATTATTAACTTTAGGGTGTTATATTTGTTTTAATCATGAAAAACATCAAACTGTCTCCCTTGGCGATCAACTATTTCATCATGATAAGATTATTACGGTAGCAGCAATTCTGAATTATTTTTTTTATGTACATACATATACATATATGGCTACATTTTCTAGCGAAATCAGCTCGGTTTACGTTTATTATTTTTATTCATTCCACTTATTTTTATGAGCAATTTTAGTTTTTTAATTTACTTCTCATTAGTAATCGTCTCTCTGACATTGCCATATCACAGACTTTTTACTCGACAGCTGGCAGCAGTACATCGCATCAAAAACCGAACCCACCTCACCGTTCAGCTACGGATTTCGCAGCGAAAACATTTTGAATGGCTGCACTGGCGGTGGTTAAAAGAGGGATGCTCAATTTTGAAGTATTTAATTTGCAAACGTCTTTTGTTGCGGCAAGTTGAGTCAAATTAAGTTGAGTAGAAAGTGGCGCGTATGGTTTTTGTTACTAAAAAATTCAAAATTGCAAATAACGTTGATTTATATAAAGTCGAAGCGTTTATTATAAAGTGAATCAATCAAACAAAGTTGTAGTATTGCCTTATGCTAACTTTTGCGATATCTGATTGTCCTTGTTTTCGTTGCGCGACGCGATTGTGTTGAATTTCAAAAAATAATATTAAAACTAAAAATTTACTCACTTAGTGCCAGCTTAAAATAAAATAAAAAATTTATAAAAATGATGAATTTCGAAGGATATAACGATGACAACAAACCATCTTCCAAGTATGTTTTATTTATTTTTATAATTTGTTTGCATGTCCTTTTCTGTGTTCTTTTCTTGGAGAAGGTCAATAAGAGGGAAAAATAAAGCGTTCTTTGTAAATCCACTTGCGCCGATTCAGCCGATGACAGGGTGAACAAAAAACTAAAAAAAAAATTCCAACAAAAAAAGCGAGTACATATACGACGATTGAAAACGGATTGAAAATGAGAGCAAACAAATCTGGTTAGGCCCCAGTTAAATTTAGTTTTTCACTTTACCTGAAATAGGAGTGGATGTTTGGGCTAAGGTTGACGACTTAGGTCCAATGTTTTTTTTTTTCAAATATTTATAATTTTGTGTGCTTAATTCTAAAAGACAGTAAAAGTATCGGTCAAATATAGTTTCGAAGATATAGCCATCAGACGTTGTAGATTTAACTTTTCTCAAACTCAGCTTAAAACAGTAGCATGCTCTGACAGTCTTTCAACAGTTCTAGCAATATATGTCTCGTCATAAACCGCATTAGAGATATTCTTTACTGTAATAAATCATCTTTACAAATTCTTTGGATAACAGGACATGTAAATAGTGACGGTAACCATCACGCTGACTCAGCTGCTAAGTATGCATGCAATGCACCGATTGCTATGGATAGTACAGTGGAAAAATTGGACATGAAGGGATACATTTAAAATAACCTATTAAAATCAAGAACTATGTCTTGGCATGACCACAATCACCACCACTACACGTATATCAACAGGGATTACAACCCCCCAAAATATCCTCCTAATTTACACAAAGCTAAAATCAGAATATTTTCAAGACTCCGATTGGGACACACTTTAGCAACTCATCTCTTCATGTTTGAAAAAAAAAACCGTACCCCACTAGTTCTACATCTCTAAATAACATACTTAATGATTGTTCAGACCACTCAACATACAGGAGCACGATTTTTGGTACCACTAAACCCATAGATTCGTTGAAACATTCTTCAACAGATGATATCGACAGTATATTTAAATTTAAAAATCTACCAAACTAATGATATAGTTTTTTCTTCATATTAATTTTATTTAAACTTTAAATCATTTGTTCTTATAAAATTTTTGTATCTATAGCTGATGGTCTTAGCAGCCAATGCCCATTTCCCTTGTTAGTTTTTATAATTTATTTGGAAGCTAATAGATATATATAGATAATAACTTTTCTAAAAATCGGTTGATATGTGTGTCATATGAAAGGTAATATAATGAGTAAAAAAGTATAATTGTTTTTCAAAAAAGTTAGATTTTTGCACATGTTTCTAGAAAATTGATAGCATACTTGAATAAATATTGAATGAAAATGCGACTAAATGACACTAAATTACCAATAAGATTATGCACCAACTATTTGAAAAGAACCCATAAAATCCCTTGCAAATCTTAAGAAAAACTAAAGAATCCGTTATTTTAATGAAAAAAAGAAAAAATTTTTTCGAGAATACGAAACTCTAATCACAACGCTATGTCTCGAGAAAGTTGTAATTTCTAAAAAACTAAAATATGAGAAATGTTTTTGGGCCAGCTGAGCGTGGTCAGAGTAATATTGTTTTTTAAACTTTTTTCTTATACATATCTATTTTATTCTTTGTTTGTAATGTGTCAGCAACGTATGTACAGATGTATATCGGTCATTCTTTTACAAACCGCACGGATCTCAACTACTCCAAATGCGATGAAAATTTTTTTCCAGCATCTTTTAGTAAATTCAGTTGAGACACATATGTACATATATCAGGATTTTGGCAAAAAAAATTTTTTTTTTCCAAAATATCCACATTAATTTTCGATAATTGGCTGGATTTTATCAAACCTAATATGAAAATATTTGTTTAAGACAAAAAGTTTAGTCTGGGCGTTGGTTTTCATTGAGGCTTTTAATGTAGAGATATAAAGAACTTAGAATTCGTTCATTAAATTACAGAGTATCATTTAATTCGTAGCAAATTTCAAAAGCACTTTGAACATAAAATATTGAGTTATTCACATTCGTTTTTCATTTTACTGAAGACTAAATATTAAGTCACTCGATATTGAGTAAGGAAAAGTGAGTTTTTGAGATAGAAATTTAATTTAAGTAATTAGTATTCCTCGTCTTGTCGGTTTGTTGCTCAAATTGATTTGAGAGTTAACCGTAATTCCCGGCACATCCGACTCATTTTAATTTGATGCAGCGGGAGATGGGTCGGACAATATTTTCCGTCTGAAATCTTCATGTGACGTTTTGATGTATTGACCCAAAAATATTTGTTATTTATCTTTCAAACGAAATAATCTGTTCCTAAAATTTTCAGACACCGATTTCGAATCTGGAGTTCGTTTTTTAGCTTTTATTTAAAGTCTGCGATTATTGCATGGTTTTCCTAAATTTAGAAAAAAATCTGATGTAATGGGTAAAAATCGACTACGGATTCGGAACCAGCGACTCAAAATTCATTAGTATCATAACAGATGGTTTTGTGTTCGTAACAAAAACATTGTCTTTTGATTTCTTGGGTCAAAATATCCAAAAAACATTTAACACATGGATTGCTGCTGTGTGCGGGCATATGTTCCGCGCACTATTAGAACTCCATTCGAGGAAAACTCGCTGTTTGATCTACCATACTGTAGCACAGTGTTAAGTATTTGCCATTACTTTAAACATTCCAAAATAAACATATATCTTCGCATTTCTCAGCAAAGAATTGCTAACTATTGAGTTAGAATATTTTGATGCCGATCACGACTGGCTGCAACATTTTTATTTATTTTCTTTGTACCCTTTTTATTTACACACTTCAGATGATGTGTTTTTTTTAAAAAGAAAAGTCACTGAATTCTTGTTTGTCAGCTGACTCACTCGTTCGTTCGTTTTAGTTGTAAATCGAAATCTTTTTCCTTTTTTTGGTTTGCATTTTTGCGTATAGTTTGCTGCTTTTTTTGCAGTTGTCTTTTTGCTTTCATTTGAATTACTGTTTGAAAATTTCATCTTTTAATTGCTATAGCGCCGTAAAGACGCTTTTATTATTTTTTTACATAACACTCATTTTTATTCGTTTTATCCATGGGGCAAGAGAATGTGTATTCAGTTTTTTACACCCTCAGGGTTGAGTAGCTGAATATTGAAAAGCGAAATTTAATTCTATTTATGTAAGAGTATAGTTATTAGCTTAATTTATGACGTTCAAAAGTAATTTTTCTGGTGTGAAAGGTTAAAAGATGGTATTTAATCAACTAATTTCTTCTTTTTTAAATCGTTGTAGTGTTTGGTAAGAAGCGTGAATTTTCATTATTCATCGTCGTTTATTTATCTACTTGTACCATTTTTAATATGCTGTCCTCAATACATATTTCTCTTGTTTCTTGATCTTCAGCTTCAAAAAATTCTGCATATTTTTAACGCCTCTTATATTGATGTCCACCATTAACCATATACAATTTACATATATGTCAAGTCTCGAAAAAAAACTTAAGTAAATATCATGTGGTTGATATTCATTTACATATTTCAAATGATTTCATCTCCCTCCATCGATTCATATGTGCTATTTTTTAATTGCTTATATCTATTAAGTTCATTGCATCTTTTAAGAATGTTGTCCGAAACTTGTTACTTCTTATTTCTTAACAATTAATTTTAAACGCATAACAACTATTTCATTGAACTCAATTGCAGCTGCAGTATCTCACAAACAAAGTAGATATCTTGTACATACATATATGTGTGTACAAACGTACATCCTTGTTTGATTTCTTGTTAACTCATCGATCGTGGGTTCCCGCATAATGATACTGACAGTATTCATAAAGCATTGTTATATACAATTTTTTACAATAAAACAAAAAAAAAGGTAGAGAAAGAGAATAAAAAAGTATCCTGCAATAATTTCGCAATAACGCACACATCTTGAATAAACAATGACTCAAAATGTATTTAGTTATTTACTCTCGCCATAGTTGCAGTAGTTTTGAACGATATGCTAATTTTTATACCTTTACTCTTCACTGAAAATGTAAATCGTAGTGCATGTTGAGCGCACAAGAATTCAAGGCGTGGTAGTTTGACAAAGAACATATTTGTTGTTAACACGAGCCTTAAACTGAAAACAACTCCCTAATGATATACTTTTATAAGTCTTAATCTCATGATAAGAAGATATAATAGCAGTCAAGTGATTTGTACCAGACCGTGCGCGCAACCGCCAAAAAAAGTTATGAAACCTTTTGCAGCCGAATGCCAATCGTACTTTGATTTGGTTATAATGTTATTGAGATATTTTGTAAAATTTGACCGTGGTGAGCTTAAAATTATTGATAGAATTAGTATGTGGTAATACTTATACGAGCAATGCCGTAAGCACATTTTTCTAAATATATGTACAATAGAACGAAATAGCGTCCAAACTTAATTGTTCTTTGAATTTTATGTTACTCGTTACTTATTGTTTGCGACAAAACACGCGATACAGCGTTTTGTTGGGTTTCAGTCGTCAATGCATGTCTTTTGTAGTAAAATGAGGACATTGACTTGAATTTCGCAAACAAGCCAGCCAGCCAGCCGACCGACAGTCGATGGTTGGATATGAAAAATAATAAAATCAACAAATCACCCCCTTTCATTATATACCCAATTTACCAACAAAATGTATTGATTTCAAAAATAATAGTTTGAATAAAGGAAATAACAGCTGTCGTAAAAGTGTGAAGCCACTCAAAATTTGAAAAAGAAACTGTAATAAAAATGTCACGTAAGTGACTCATAACAATTTAGCTTTGGATATATGTATGTTTTAGACTTCCTCTTTAAGTAAAAAATAGTTTAACTATTTGCACAAAACGATGGTTAATAACATAAATATAAAACAAAGTTCTTTTGTGCCACACTAAAACTTTGATACCTTATTAACATCAATTAATTTTAAGATTTCTCTCAAAAGTTTGAAGTGATTTTAATTCGTCTTTGTTTTTATACTTCCAAATGATTTTGTCGCTACTGAAATAATCTAGAACTACGTACGTGGTATATTATTAACCCACCAACGCATTCTGCCGCTGAAACACACCCTTAATTTAAAGACAACAATGCAACGCAATCAGTTCGGCTCTTAGTTTATGTTGCGCGTACTATAGTATATGTGTTGTCGGTTTATCCTGTCCCTCCTTTTCCCGTTGCTAACTTTTATCTGTTAATTCTTTTCCTCTTTTTTTCTTGTTGCTAAGTACTAGTTATTCGACTGTCACATGAACAGCCCACAGACGTTTACTCATATGCGATCAGTCTTGTTTTTAACAGACAATGCATTAAATTGACGCACCATGTGTTCGGGCTCACTTCCGCATGATACTGCGGTGCAAGTCTCTTTTTTTCAATGCATTTGAAAAAGAGTAGGAGGAGAAGGTTTTTTTTTGTGTGCTACCCGTTTTAGAAATTAAAAATAATGTAATGACAGAATTGACTTTTACTTATTGTGTAAAGGTAACCCTTAAATGGGTTTGAATGGACATCGGGCAACGACATAATATGTAAATTGCTGGCGTAAAAACACCGTCCCATTGAGAAAGGTGGTTAAATTGGGAGCGCAAGGCGATTTCCCGTGATTTATTATTTGAAATTGATTTTTTCATCAGTGGGTGTTTTCAATTTTCTTCTTAACTTTGCCGGTTTCTTGTTCCAGGTATCTTTTACACGATAATTTTGCACGGCTGTGTTTTCGCTATACTGAGGATTCCACTTTCTCTAATGCTCGTCGGCAGACTTCAGTTGGTGCTTTGCGCAACATATGTCCAATTCATTTCTATTCTTGCTGATCAAATCAATCGGACGGAAATTGGATTTTGTGCTCGCAAAAATAATTGCTCTATGATTGGATGCAATCTCAGTAGATTTTTTAGGTTCGCAAAGTTTCTGATCATGTTCATTATATCGCAGTGACTTCTTATCCCTTACAAAAAGAGTCGTTCGCACTGGGGTAGACTTGCAAAAATACCAAAGTACTACAATATAGCCACCCAACTGGAGACAATGGGTTCAATAAAGCATACGATTTCTCTTTTAAATTTAAAAGGAATATCAATTTCCTTAAAGTACTTGTTCAAATAAATTAACTACAGTATAATCTGTAAAATGATATGTACGTTTTTTCCCCTAACCTTTAGAAAAATTCTATTTCAGTATGAGCATATAAATGCAAACGCATGTCTTTTGTTTCGTAGTTCGTTTTGCAATATTATGCATTTGTCTATAAATTTCATTATTCATTTTGTGTTTTGAAAAGTGTTTCTTTTTGTTTATTTTGTTTTTGTGTCATATCAGCATTCAAGTATCTGCCATAGTAATACAATTAAACCATATGTGCAAGATGATCATCATCAATTGTTATGACTAACGCGACTTAACGCCTCATTGCGTGCCATATATGTATGTATGTTTTTATGAAAATGTTTTTATTTTAAGAAAAAATATTGTGGCGGCGCCTCATTGAG
The DNA here is from genome assembly GCA_963662105.1 of Meiosimyza platycephala. Classification (NCBI taxonomy): domain Eukaryota; kingdom Metazoa; phylum Arthropoda; class Insecta; order Diptera; family Lauxaniidae; genus Meiosimyza; species Meiosimyza platycephala. The sequence goes on from OY759209.1 coordinate 865,468, forward strand.
TTAGTTAAATGCTGCCTTGATTTATGGAGTAGCTTTAAGTGTTCAGCCGAAGTGATCATCCTTTATATTTTACTACTATACGATACGTTTATTTATTTTTAATTAATAAAATGATCTTGACTTTGCCGGCTGCCAAATTGGCTGAATTTGTTTTTTCACCATATTATGGTCACCCATGACTGCCTTAAGCTATTCACATTCCAATTTAAAATTTTTAATGTATTATTACTTGAAAAGAAATAGATCACCTTAATATATAATCTGATGCTTGTTCTGTCTAAGAATGGATTTTTAGTTTTTGTGTAAACAATTTAAATTGTACGTCCTTTAAAGGAAGTCTAAAGACTAACAAACAACATAGCGGTAAATCGCTAATCAGTCTAATAAATTTCTCTTGGCCTTCTTTGGAGAAACCAGATGAACATTGATGAATATAAGTAACACAACTTCGCTATTTGTTTAATAATAAGCTTTTTACTTGACTCAAAGCTTTCAGCTCAATAGTTAAGAGTGCTAATATGTGTAGTAGCTAAACTCTAATATAATTTTAAAAAATCTACGAAGTGTCTGGAGTAAGCAGAAAGCTAACACAGTGATACAAAAAAAATATTGTTTTTCGCACAATCCAAGGAAAAATCCTATCGAACTTAATGTTGCTTCTGTCAATTCTTTAATTTTATTGCGATAATATTATCTTACCGAGGAGGAATCATCTGATAGAATTTGTGGACTCTGCCTATGACTTATGTATATAAACATTATTTGTAATACATTTTTCTTTCATACAAGGCGGACAAATGTTGGAACCGTTTGATAAAATATAACAAAAGTCCATTGACTATTACACCCTTGAGTCTATGATTAAACAAATAGTTTGGACAAAAGATTTGTGTGCTGCTACCATTTTTGGTAACGAACAAGTATTTTGCAAATAAACTCACTTTCAATAATTTCAGCACAAGAAAAACTTATATGGGCATGATTTGCTGGTTTAATTGGTGTTGTCTTTTACGTACTCTGTATGTTGAATAATTTTAAATAATTATACTGCAAAGTATTTATTGAGAAGATTATTAAAATATCAATTATTTGGGCGGTAATAAATTTTATTTGTTTTTTCAACATCTAATATTTGCATTAAAAAGATTAGGCGTAGGCAAAATCACCCAAGGAATGTATCAATCTACAATTTTTAACATTAGGTAATTTGACACTATACTTTGAACGATTTTGTTGACACTTTTTTCTAATTTGGTTTTAAAGTGTATTTCCTGAAAAAAAATGGCCAAAAATTTAAGTAGGATAAATGTTAGTCCAGTATTTTTTATTTAAACAAAATGTGCCTCTAAGTTAGAAGTTAGCCCAGCATTATAAGATTTTGCTGAAAATAAATGTTGTGAAGCTCGTGAGCGATTTGTGTTTTTCAGTAAAAAATTTAGTCCAGCATTTCTCGACTTTCCAATAAAAAAAAAATAAAGAGTGCCATACTCCATAGTGCTCGACTTGTTATATGATGTACCGATTGTAAAAATAAAATTTCCACATATAATGTAGAAAATACATTAAATGTTGATAACACAGCAGATAAAAATTCACAGAAATAAAATATAAATTTTTGGAAAGATAATTTTGTGCTGATCAACTAACACAAAAAATAGTGCATACTTTTATCATTTCACACAATTTAGGATGCGGCTTTCTCAAAAACTAGGCATAACAGAGCAAATCAGAAACCAAAATTGAATTCAGCGTATCAAAATCCTTAAATCCATAATACCTACTTAGCCTCAATATGAAACGCGACATTGACATTATACTTATACTTAATGTTCGGAACTCCCCTTAAAATCAGTAGAGAATATATTGTTGAATATGTACTTATGTTATGTGTTTGTTGCAAGTTGCAATTGATAATCAGCTGATATTGAGTTAAATACTTAATAACAAATAATTTTTTTTTAAGTTGAGAAATCTACATACAACAAGTGACCATGTAAAAAAATAACCAGATTGCTTTGTAATTTTGCATGGTAAGATTATAATTTTATAATGGTTTACCCAGTGCAAAGACTTTTCTTACATTTTCCTTATGTATTGTTATAATATTTCTATTTATTGTTGCTGTAGTTATTGTTGTTTGTTATTGCTGTTTTTTTGCAAAATGTAAAGAACTGGTTGCAACTGGCTATAAAACTTGTTTTGCCACACTAAAACATTTTTCCCCATATTTGTCAAGTAATTTGAATGCGATTGCAATTTTGTGATTTAAATAGAACACGCGTCTGTTGCAAAAATCTTATGAAAAAGTACAAACTTATTTTTATTCTACCTATAGGTAGTTTCCATCCATTGGCAATTAAATACGCAAACAATTCTTTTTCAACTGAAAAATGCTATAATTTTAGATTTAAACCCAACGATGTCACTATCTTAATGTACTTGCTCTAAAAAACAAGCAGGAGGATACTTACTTATTTTAGGCCTGTGCAAGAATGAATGCTGACTGCATTGTAAGATATGTTCAAGGAAGGGCATGATTATTAAAGTGGGCCGTTGAATATATATTTATTTTCTATATTCAACATTTATTGACACTTTCAACATATTCGACTTTTTCACCATCCGTCGATTACTATTTTTTTAAATTTTAATAATTTCGAGTTTTTGAACATATTTATGTATTTCGATTTTCGAGTTACTTAAAAAAATTTTTATTTGTCTCTTGCAGCATTTTTGAACTTCAACAAATTTCAACACTTAACTTTTTAAAGATTTTTCGACTTGTTTAGCATTTTCCGAAGTTTTCAGCATTCTTTAACTTTTCAATGCTTTCTGACATACTTTAACTATTATCTACATTTATTGACTCTTCGACATTATTCGACATTCTACGACACTAATGATTACGATTTTTGGACATTTACCGGCTTATTCGGTATTTGTAGACTGCTTCGATATCTTTCGTTATTTCACAACTTCTTTGATACTTTTCTATTTCATTCGAAAATTTTTTAATAATTTTGATGTCTTGATACTTTTCTATACGAAAATAACGCAAGGTGAAATTTTTCTTTGTTAAATTGGCAGTTAGTCAAATTTTTTAATGACGTTAATAAATTATCTTTTAAAGTCTTACAAAGGACTACAGACTAGACTAAAAACTATCGAAATTTTGAAGAACTACTAATGTTATTTTTGCCTCACTTTTTATGCTCTGTGAATTAATTTTGATTAATTTGAATTTAAGTGACACAAATTATTGAGTTTGAAATTGACCTACAATCTTCAAAAAATCCAGATGAAAATCAAATCAAGTTCATATACATGCCTATATCTAAGGTCCACCTTAGTGATCATATCACAAAGATCACTTGCATTAAAAGTTCATTCACATTTGACACTACTATGGGGTATCAGTGAATTTGCGAATATTCGATGTTGCTACATAAGAACACAAAAAACAGTCCAAGAGATGGCCGCAAAATGAAACCCGTTCGTTGTTGTCGTTGTCATCATTTATTTCGTTCGTTTATCAGTTATTGTGTTTTTTGTTGCTTTATCATTATTCTAAAAAAAAAATAAAAAATTTAATGCAGAACGTTTGCTGTTGCTTGCTAATATCGTGCTAAATACATCACAAAATAGAAGATGCCAATAATGATCATAATTCAAAAATATATAAAATAACAATAAATGATATGTCTAATTAATACTCCCATTGTATATATTTTGTAGCTGTTACGAGTATTACACTAGGTAGCACTGAATTTAAACATTATCTCGTTGTATTTTCGAGTTATTTTTCTAAATCAGTTTTAAAGTAACTTTAGTAGCCATACCATCACTTCTTTACTATTTTTGGCTGTATAGACTTTGGCAAATGAGTGTTATATTGAATAAAAGCAAAAGCTAAGAACGCTTGAAAAATGGTTTAGAGGGGCGCTTGATATAGCAAGTTTCACTCGGGACAGTTTACCCATTGTGAAAAGTACGGTTTACTGAAAGCTATTTTTTGGCTTTAATCTGAAGTCTCATTATCAGCTTCAAAATTCTTCAAATGTAGAAGCATTTATAGGTTTGTTTCCCCATATTTACTTGTCCAAAAGGATATTATTGATAAATTTTTATTAAAAAAAATTTGTTGGCTAATCATTTTAAGAACAAAATATTTACACTATATAGCACATAATGTTATTATTTGTTTCAGAATAATTTTTTAACTCTTAAAAAACTATTTTGAAATTAAATTATTGCTAACCTGTGCTACAAACAAATTATTCTTGTCAGTTTGTCATAGACTCCAACTGATTTCTTTTTGTCAAGTCGTCAATAATGCGCATTATATAGTACAAACGTTACAACATTCTTTAACGATTGCTATATTCCTCGTCGCTTGCTAATTACTTTTTATATAAACCTGGCACCTGGAACAAACTTTTTTTTTCATTCATAAAATCCAATAAAAAGTAAAGATGATAATACATTAATTTATGGTGAAATCTAAATATTTTATTGTTATTACCTATTTTGCTTTAAACCGCAAGAACTTAACTGACTATAGACTACTTCTCCTTCCAATTAAATTATGGTATGTACGATAATAACAGAAGACAGAAATTTAAAATCAATAAATTGCATGAGTCATACGGGTTAAAGCCGCCACAACTTAACTGTCGAAGTTTGAATGGCTTGTACCCTCAGTGTACATTTAGGACAATCTTTGATTGAAATAACAAAATAAAGCGCATAATGAAAACAAACCCTTTTCTTGAACTTATGATAATTAAAAATAGAGTTTACTACAATAGCACGTTTCGAATAAACATACAATTTTCCTTAACTTTATCGTCAAACATTTATACAGGGTGGCCATTGAAAAACTTAATAATAATAACATTATAAGAACAAGTTTTTTTTCAAGGGTTTTAAAATAGGCACTCTAAAAATAAATGATTTTTAATTTTTAGCTATCTTATGCTGGGCGTTGCTGGACGTCATATGTATGCAACCATTTTAAACTCCAAGGGATACCCCATAACTATGGTTACCATATTTTTTAAAGAAAAATAAAACACCAAATGTATGTTTGTTAAAAAACTTTTTGAATTAATTAAATCAATACTAAAGCAAAAATATTAAAAGTTATATGTTAAAAATGTATTTTTTTGTAATCCAGTTTTCTAGTCAAAAAAAAAAATAAGTTATGTCATTCAAAATAAAGGACTGGCTGGTCAATGTATCTATAACCTATAAAAAAAGATTGAAAACGAACCCCAACTATGAGTTTTTCAAGCCCATCAATTTTTCAGTGGCCACTCTGTATATATTTGTAATATATACACGACTTTGTTTCTTCTTATCAATTACTTGTAGTACTCTACTGTTTCTTCGCCTGATGATGATTCATTTTGAAACGAATTGGTGAAGAATTTTTATGTGCATTTAAATTTTCTTATTCATATCACTCTCGCGCTGCTGGAATACACACTTCAGCCAATCAACGGAAATCATAAATTTACTTACCCGATTTCAAATTATTTGAAACAGTTGAATATTCCTTTATAAATGCATTGAGGGCAATTAAGATTATAAACTTAATATTAAGTTTCTTTGTTTATCTGAAATTTATCAATTGAACTCTATTGCGGTATTAAGTGACAGGCTGCTATTAAAAACCGAGCAGCGTGATTTACTATTTACTAAGGGGCGTCGCTGTATTCATTATTTTAACACGGCGCACTGTGGAGAGGAAGAGGACTTTCTTGGGTAAAAAATCTTAGACGATTTTTTGCCACTATTTGCTTTTATTTATTTATTTATTTTTTTTAAAGATAATCGACCACACTTTAACGACAAAGCTATTTTACTCAAAATTAAAAAGTCTCAAAAAAACGGACCAAAAATAATGTCAGGTTTTATTTCTGTAAGTACAATGACCTTGTAACTAAATTGAAAAAATTATGTTGGTCCCTTGGAGATCCCAGTTATCCAGGTTTCACTGTATGTACATCACTTCGCTCTGTAGTTTGAACTCATCTAAGCTAAGCGTCGAGAGCTTAGTTTAATTTTATCGCAGTATGACACTCAGATATCAGCTTTCCACTTGCCAGAGAAGAATATACTTCATTAGGGTAAAAACCGAAACAGAGCTAAATTGTTAGCTAGTTACCACAACTTGTTTGAAAGAAGTTGGTGCAAGCGTTCTCTCTGTTTTCACCCTTAGGATTTAATTTTTTTCGTTAATACAAAATTTATCTCGCCTGTTTCTTAGAGTATCGATATGTAAATACATCATGCATTAAAATTTAAATTTAATACAAAAGTGAATTTATATGTGTGAATCTTTTTGAGGAAATTGGACAATTTTGTCGATTCATCAGAAATACGATGCACCTCGCATTTCTGTTTGAATCTTTTCTTCTTTTTCATAGCGTGTTACTCACCACATTTATTATACCAAACTTTGTTTTATACCAATTTTTGTTCTCACTCTAAGGCTTTGGTTCGTGCTCTTGCTACGCTCGTCAAATATGTGCTAAGTTTGCTGTCTGTAATAGAAAGTGTTTTGGAGACTATTTTCATACCCTTTTCACCACGTTTATACCATAATTTCGTACCAATTTCTGTTCTCACCCTAAAATGTTGGTTTGTGGATTTGATGTCTACATAATTGTATTGCTTAGGTTGCTGTCTGTGATCCGAATGTGTTGTGTATAATTTTATTCGCGTAGACTTTTCATTTTGTGAGTCGAGGTGTATTTGCTTATGCTAGCTGAAGAATTTTTAATTTTACTCTTCAAATTGAAATTAATTAATTTTTTTTTTGTGATATTTATTTTTGCATAAAATTTTTTAATTAAGTACTACAACAACATAGTTTTGTGTTTGTAACAATGAATAAAATATTTGAATACAAAATGTTTTGCGAAAGATAAACACATACAACTTTACGATGTTTCGAAATGCACTCAAGTCCATCATTTTAATTTTCTTCAATTTGATTGCAATGTTTAAATGGTTCTTCACTATTTCAGAATAAACTGTATTCTTTTAGAAAAACAAACTTCGATGAGTTTTTCTTTCTGCACAGATTGCACTTAAGATATTCAATATTAAATTGTATTTTTCAAACATTCATTCATGTGCAACTTAAATATTGCTAAATTCATTTAAGACAAAAGTAGCTATCCCTAAATTTTAGGTCTTGATGTGTCCAGTAGGTGTAACGCAATTTTTACTTAATCTTACTTCGCCTGCTTAGACCAAACTGCATTTAAAAAAGAATACAATTCTGGTTATGTTCATCACTCTGATATGGGTTAACTATTTTTTTTCTGTCATCATTATTTAGAAGATATTTATTAGTACTACAACATGCATTAAATACTATTTCGAAAATTTTTCATAAATAGCGCTGTCGTTAATATATTGTCTAAAAATGGCTCGATTATATAAAGTTATTAAAGTGTCCGTTATTTCCCAAATTAAAAATTTCTGGAAGGGTCAGATGGATTTTGAATACATATGTATATAACTTTGTGGTAAACTTTTTGCGCGTACCGCAGTCTTAAAGCCTGAAACAAAATTAAGAACATAGATATTAATAAATAATAAGTATTTTTTTAAGAATGACCTAAAAATAAAGCCTATAGATTCAGAATTGGAAAGAGGAAAACTTTGTCTGCTCGGTTACTATATGTGATTTTAGTTAAGTTTTGTCCATAGACTTTTCTTAGTGAAAGATTAAAATCCCTTTTTTTAGAGAAATGTCTTTTGTGAAATTTCCAAAATTCATAAATTCTTAATTTTCTAACCGACTACACTGATTGGCGCGAAACATCTTTTGTGTCTATTAAACAAAAAATCAGTCGAAATTTGAACTTTAGTTTTTAACGGCTTGAGGTACGGTGTTAGTTACTATTTTTACACATTTTATTTAAATAGCTTAATTTATTACCTCTCCAGCGATTTATAATACTACTCGTACACGTAAGCCATGTCTGAGGTATGGTGCTCAATGCAAAGTCACTTTTTGATTATCAGTACAAACTTGTATGCGATTTGACTCAAATGAACAAAAAATGTCCATGAATCCAAAACGGTTAGAGACAAACGGTTATAGTCTTCAGCAATGTTGTTGGTCCTGGTGAGATCCATGATCGGTACATAAGAATCAAGAATATTTATTTTTTTAAATCAAGCGGTCAATTGTTTATTAATTTAATTTTTCATAAATTTTGAAAAATCGAAGCGCAACTAACTATTGCTCGACTTATACTGAAACGATTTATGACAAATCTTCCAAAAAAAAAAAAGTCAGTTAAGTTTAAGGACTCTACTCTTAATGTTCTTTTTATATTAGATTAAATACATGTGAAAGTATATAAAAAGCTTTCCATAAGGGGTGACTAAATTGTATGTTAATAAAATATCAATTTTTTTTAAGTTGCTCATTTTTTAAATATTTCTCTATGTTTCATTTGTAAGAATCACTCATTTATGAGATTGGCTTTTCAATGCAACACTTTCTAAGACATCAACACAAATTCCCAGCTTTGAAAAAAAAAAATCGTTTATTCTCTCACGTACTAAATTCAACAATGGCTAAGCATTCATCTGAAGTTTTTGTTTCCTTTTTTATTACTTTCCTTAGAAAATCTCAATCATCATTAGAGCTACTTACTATAGGCATATAAAGTTGCTTGAGTAATTTTGTAAAATATGTGGTACAAAATTTTTTTTTGTTTTTATTGGGCAACATACACATCACATTTTTAGTCATAAGCTTTTATGGCGGCTTTATCAGTTTTCACAAAATATCATGAGGACTCTCCTTTTTTTTATTAATTTGTTAGTCTATAAATTTAAGATTAACAAATTTCCATATGCCTTTGCGACTGACTTTAAATTTTTATAATCCGCCTTTTCCATGAAATATCTAATCTTTAAGAATTTATCTCTTACTCTTAAACTTTTAAGTTGTTTTCTTTCGTTTTCCTTTAATTGAATGTATGTAATCTAAAACCCAACTCATTTCAGCAATTCACACTTGATTTAAGCGCTTGATAGCTAACTAGCATCGCGTATACTGTTACAAAGTTCCAAGCTTCATTACTTTCTTACAACACACAGGGATATCAGTAGCACTAAATCTGATTGAAGTAATGTGAATAGGTTAGCCTGTTGCAATTGTTGACTTGAATGTATAGGATTTGTTAGAAGATTTAATTCAATATCATGGATCATTTGTATAAAATATTTAAAATTAAGTAGAATGGAGGAATTTAGGGCAAAATGTTAAGAGAATTATAGTGGAACTATAAGTGTCTTATTTTGATAGCAAAAATATTTCAGAGAAATCGCTCAGTTTCGTTCCAATTTAAACCGAAACTGATATGTATTTGTATGTCGAAATATGAGTGTGCTTAAATTTTCAGTCTAGCATCATTCCTCCAAAGGGTATATAGTATGAGTACTCTTACACAACTCAACAAATGCTAAGCACAAGAGAAATGCATTCTCAAAAAAAAAAATTTTGTTTATTTTGTTCGCAATGACACTAAGCCAACTCAATTATAGACCCTGTCAACATTGTGCTACAAGAAAATTATTTAAAAAAAATCTTTCCTGCCACCTCCTCCTTTTTGTAGTTGTTTTTGTTTTTCGTTGCAAGTGTGCCAAACAAATGATTTTTTTTTTGTTTTTTTTTTTCTTTCAAAACAAATGAAAGCAATCTCATCGCTCGCTAGTGTTGGTGTGAGATGCAGCAGAAAATTTCACAAAAATCTTTGGAAAAATTTAAAAATAAACAAATATTACCATATACTGCTAAGAAATACATAAGAAATATAAATCTTTTGGGTGGCAGCAGAACACGGAAGCGCACAAGCTGCAGAAACTCTATAAAAATTATAATACCCGCATATATGTATGTAGTATATCTAAAAATATGTTTTTTTCATTGCGGAAAATTATAAAAAATACAAGACAGCCAGAACTTAGGAAAGCAACCATCACCATCACTCGGTCGGATGTTTTCCCAGTGAGTTTGTATGTCTAATGATTTAATGTGCATTTTTTTTATGTCCTACGATACAAAATATGGCAATACATAGCAGAGTTTTTATGTTGGTACGTGCGCTCTTGAACACGTCCAATGTTTTTTCAAAAGGATAGGTACAAGATGAATTCGAACAGTTAGTTAAGGTAGTCATCATTTAGTACATCAAAGAAATTAAATGCATTATGGTAGTAAAAAAATCATTTGTCACTTATTTTATTTTCCTGGAGATAGATAGGTTCATAAAGATATTAAGCCATTTGTAAATATAGCAGAGTACCAAAGATACATTGGTTAAGGGCAATTTTAACCGAAGTGAGATTTTTTGTTGCGCTAAGTTTTTAAATTATTATTAAAAAAATTTAATTTTTAAATCATTTACAATAATTTATAATGCCAGACGTAATGTTACACGATGGAACACATCTTTTACCTTAGGTAAAAGAAATACAATATATTGGCGCTTGGGAATCACAGCATAATTCTACGCATAACTATATTCTTTTAACAGGAGGCATTTTCTCAATAACGCCACAGTTTAAGGTTGGCCCTATAGTTGACAGCATCATAACGAACAAGACGGCGCGACTGAAATAATTGGTTTATTAAAATAAACATTCACTAGGAAAATTATTTCCAGAAACAGATCAGTGAGGTTGCCCCCAAAATCTTAATTTTTTGTTACTTTGGGGGCGGCATTCGAAGTGTTCGAACCAGGCGCCAAAAATGCACGGTACGCCACCGGAGGTGGTTTAAAAAAATGTGCTATTTTGAAATTTAAATTTCTGATACTTTATACTATAAGTTTTGAAAAGATATTTTTTTATAAAATTTTGGAGGTTTTTGTAAAAATTTGACCACACGTAAATCTGAAGACATTTTTTTTTGAGAATTGAGCTTCCTTCCAGATAGAGTTAAATTTCTTTCCAGGAAAAAATTTTCTTCCAAATTGATATTTAAATTTATGAGATTGATCAACTGTTTAGTCGAAAAATCTGTCATTGTTGATATGTAACCAAAAATATACTTTTGAGGCCTGTTACTTTGGAACTGTTTGAGTCAGAACAATTTCATTCCTGACACTTGAAAGTTAATTATAAAGAAACAAGTAAGTTTTGTGACTTTTCACTTTGCATGCAAAAATCCTTAAGTATTCGGCATTGAGCTCTTCACATCCAAGTCGCTAAAAATGTATATTTTCCTATTAAAAATTTTTAATATTTTTAATCAATATTTCTTAAAAGAAGATACACCCTAATGAGTATATCCACAATTTTATGCGATCTTTCAATTAATTACCTACTAGAGTCAATTTAACAGCTTTTTTTTTGCTTTTGTTTCATAAATTCTTTTAACACCACTTCCATTTGATCTAAATTACTTTTAGATTTTCTAATTTTTTTCCAAAATTTAAGTGTTATCCATTTTTTTTTCTACCGCGTGTCACCTATCACTTTACTTTTTTGTTGTTGTTGTTTTTTCTTCTGATTGCTTTCTTGAATTTTCTCACATATGAGGTTAAGAAAATCTAGCCTCGAACAACACTTGGTTGGTCGTTAAAACAAGACGATGTCACTGGTGTGAATTTGTTGCAGCCGCTTGGTTTTTTTGTTCCAATGATTTGGTTTTTTCGTTTTTTGTTACACCTGAAGTTACATTTTAATAAATTTAACCTGTGTGTCACACATTTTGTAACGTCAGAGCTGCTTTCCTTTTAGTTTTTCTTCTTCATTTTTTAAAGTGTTTGTTGTTGTTGTGTGTTGTCCGTCCCCCCTTCTAATTTTGTTGTCTTATGTGCGAAAGTTTGTTATATAGAAAAATCGAAGCTTAAGTGTTTTTTATGCTGTATTTTTTTGTTTTATTGTTTGTGGAATTTTTTTTTGCACTTATTCGAGTTTTTTAATAAATAAAATAAAATAAACGAACTGACATGCAAAATTGAAACACGAGAGTTTAATGTATGTGCTATGTACCGAACGATGCCTTTGAAAGGAAAGGTACTATGATACTTTTTTTTAAAAAACAAATATTAACGAATCGCAAAAGGATTTGGTAGGTAATTTTCGCTATCTTTAGCAATAATTTAATAATCTAATATACGGTGTTCAAGCAAAGGTTGAAAAAATGATTCTGCAGACAAAATATGTTTTATTGAAATGCTTCCTAAACACTGTTCTGCCTAAATTCTTCGAAAATCCAAAACTCATTCTATTTTATCACTATTCCATCCTAATGAAATGGGCTGGTGTAAAACTTAATCAAACAATCAAAATTTTATTTAAAAAAATACATTAAATAACAAAACTTTAAAATCATAAAAGCGCGCGCATGTAGTTATGGCGTAAAAGAATTTCAAGCTCAAAATTTATCATTTACATAAGAATTTCAAACGAAAAATTCCAATAATCCCATTGTTTTCAATTGTTTGTATTATATTGTAAAATATTTACAATGGAAAAGAAGTAAAGTTTAAAAGCTTTTGTTCATAAAAATCTTTTAAAAAATCACTTTTCCTCAGGAGACACACAAAAGCAATAAAAAGAGTTCTTAAAAATAAAAAAAAACTTTCTCATGGAACAATGAGTTGTAAACGTAGACGTTGCAGCACAGTGATATTACCAGCATGAAGCCAAAACGGTTGTTTTAATTTTCATTATAATTATAATTTAGTTATTTTTTTCTCCCCTTTTTAAAACTACTCAAATTTCTAGGTCAAGATACTCGTTCGTATAAGTAACTCCGACTGCAAGATCATAACCTAGGTGAAGAAAAGTTAAACGCGTCTTCTTTATCCAATGCAAAAGCACTGCAACCTACATATGTATGTATGCATGTAGTAAATTTATGCTTTAAATAATGGATTTTATTAAACAACTAGTAATTATTTCAAGTGTTGGGTGTAACTGCTTTTATTTGTTATAGATATTGTGTCTGCCCTGAGTCTAAGTGAACGTTAAATTGTACTTTAAAATTTTTACTTTTTGAAAATCATCTAACTATGGACAAAGAAAATTTCCCTGGGAGGATGAGTGCGTTAAAAGAAATATTGCCTCAGGTATTTTTTTCTTGATTAAAGTAACGATTACTAAGATTGCACTTTAAAAGTGTTTAAAAAGAATGGTACACAAAAATTTTCAAGTGATATACATATGTCGTTTTCGTGATATTTTCGTGTATTAGTCGGCCACTTATTTACATCAAACAAAAGTTTTAGGCTATGTGATTTTCTCCATGATTTTCATGACAACACAGGTTATAAATTTCTGAGGTGATTAAAAATTAAATGACACATTATTTCGTTATCGGCCTTATATCATGAAAACGGTGCGAGATCCATAAAAATATTTTCCAAAATTTCTTTTAAAGAAAATCACATAATCTACAATTTTGGTCTACCAAAACCAGAAACTATTTTCGACCTTTGACTTTAAATATATCATGAAAACGGTTCAATCTACTTGAATAAACCTTTTGTATGAAAAACTACCTAATCTATAGCATTTATTTCTACCCGGTCAGTAAGAAGCGAGATAATAGCAAAAAAACTGTATGGTGGTCAAAACCTTTGAATAGGAACAGGTCTGCGTAAGAAAATTTTTTCTAGTTAATCGTTATGTATATTATACTATTCTTCCTGAAAATTTCATTCATGAAATTGTGAAAGTGCTAATTCGGTGTTATATCCAGGTAGTTAAGTTACGAACCGATTTTAATTTTGGCAATTTCATTAAAATTCTTGAAGAAGTTTTCCTGAAGATCTAATTGTTGTCCTGTCTAGAGCCAGAAAACTGCCTACATATGGGTAGATAGCGCTCAAGAGAATTTTTTTTTAGTTAACAACCATAAAACTGCGAGAGAAAGGACCCAGTGGAATACCGTGCTAATAGGCCAGTACTCTGTGTTCTCGTGAAGTCAGTTTGGCTCTTCATCACAGCATTTATTAAAATCTTTAAAAATTTGTAAGATTTCAGGGCTTCATAGCAGTCCGAAAAGCAGTCTCATCATAATAACAAATTTGCTATTTAGCAAGAAGTTGCACATAAGACGGTATGTCTGTCTATAATGCAACAATTTTCCAATTTGAATTTTTATGTCCCAACAAAATTGATTTACGTTCAAATTGAAATTTTTAGTCCCGAAGAAATTGATTTTCGTGTCTTAATTGCATTTCATAAATCATCAAAGCGTAAAAGTGCATTCAACCAATTTACCAATCAATAATTAAGATAGAAAGAATATCAAGAAAACAAAATATGAAAAACTTAACGTCATGGAGAACAATAGAAATGCATAAAATAAAACTGCAAACCGCAAGATGGGGCAGACTGACTGACTGACAGCAAGCAGTACTTGAGACCTATAAAAGAACTCATCAAGGAAAAACACAAAATTTGCATGTCGTCGGTTTTTGTTTTGGTTGAAAGCAACCAATGTCTTCGATGATGCATTGACAGGCAGCGTAAAAATACCATTAAATTGTTATATATTGAAGTTGATGGTGGTTTGTACACTTGACATCCAGCCAGAGATGGGAAAGCGTGTTAAACGCAACATTTTAGAAAAGTTCAGTGTCCGTAGAAAACCTCTTAAAATATTGAAAGGGAAAAGTATTAACAAAAAGAAAGGACGCTTCGCGACTAACGTAACCAAATTGTACGAGTATTGCAGCAAAAAAAAAATATATTTTAATAAAGTTTTCTGAAATGTTCACTGTAATATTTCATACGTTTTGTGCTCAAAACTATTTAAATTTGTACGACCCAATTCTCTTCAAGGCATAACTCCCGTATAACTCGCAAGGCGAAACAAGTGAGTGAGTGATTTGCGTCTGCCTATATCTTTAGAGTGTAAACCTGATTTGAAATTTTTTATTTTCAAATTACATAGTATGTTACTTAAGTTCAAATCAACATAAGAGTCGGAGCAAGTCTTGAATTCCAAATTATAAACGTGTGTTCTGACTATGTCATTTTAAGTCGCTCACTTGTTACGCCTTACATGATATGGGTGTAAATGTCAGATCTTGAGTTCGCTCTCCCTCTATCTCTTTTTCTTTTATCTAAGATATTTCTCTTAAGAATCTTCAAGATTTTTAAGTTATAAGGTCAAATGTTCATATAAATGAAATCTATTAATAAGTACCTACCTAATAATTATGTGATGAGTTTTATGAAATTTTAAAATTTCCGCCTTAATTAAATGTAAGAGGAAGGTGTTACAAGAACGATTACTTGCCTACTTCATCACCAGATTTGCTCCACATTTTCCAAAGCTGATTTTTTTTTTAAATAATTCGAATTATTCAGTGAATAAAGCGCCTTTCATGAGCATTTCAACAAAACCTCTAATTTTTCTCTAACTGTGCAACCAGCACTGAGACTTAGCCACATAATTAAATGGGCGTTAAAATTGTTGTTACAAAATTTTTCTTTCTTAAATATCATGTTGTTACGAGTACATTAAATGAACAAAAATGAACGCAAAACAAATCATTTATTTATACAACTTTTTAGGCAAAAATCTCAATTTTCATGGGAAGTCACATCATTAAAGAAAGCGAGCGGCTGAAACAACTTAAGCTAAAACTTAAATTTAAACTAAAACTTAAAGTTGGAAGTTAAAGAAAAGCAAAGCAAAAAAAAAAAAAAAGAAGAAAACGCATAACGCCAAGTGGCCCTTTAAACTATTAACACATTAGATAGAGGACGGAAGGCGAAGCAGCAACATTTACTGTGTTAAAACTCCGTGTAGTTTATATTGTTGTTGTTGTTGTGGTTGTTGTTTAACCTACGATATGTAATATTTTCAAATGTTTTTTTTGTACAAATAATAATAAAAAGCGAAAGCTGCTAGTATTCATAACTTAATTTCTACTGCATTTTTTTTTCTTTTAATTTTTGTTTGTTAAAATTGCATTCTTCTGCTATATGATGATGATGTTGATGATTTATCATCTTTATCCCTACGGTAAGTCTTTTGTTTTTTCATTGATTGCCTGCTGCATTTTCAATTTTACCGCCTGCATCATGTTGAAACACAGTGGGAAACTTTCAAGTTTTTTCGGTGATTTTTATTTTGTTATTTTTGCTTATGACGTTTGAATAACATGCAAAGGAATAAAGTTCCAATTATAGAATAATCCATATGATTCGCTTGTTTCGAAAACACAACCAGATCAATTTTTTATGAAATTGAATTTATTTCAAATTCTTTATATGTAAATGACTCCAAGAATCCAATGGTGCAGGTTATTTTTTTACAAACTCAGCACAAATGCCCTAAAAAGTCGTTTAGAAAGTATACTTCTTTCCAAAACGCGACTTGAACACTCTCTTGGCATGTAACGTTTCGTAAACCTTTGAGAAATCTTTCACATGAAATCTTCCAAAGTTACAGAATTTTTTCATTTCCATTTTAGAAAGCTTTTTGCAATATATCAATTTCCGCGTTTTGATTTCATTTTAAACATTTCTAAAACGTTATAAAACCTAGCAAGTTTAATGGGATAAATCATAAACATTTTTTAATACATCATTGGATTGGTTTTTTTCGCGTTATTACTTGCGTTGATACAGAATATGCAGTTGTTTTTTTTTTGGGACATTTCTTAATTTATAATTGACTACGATTACACAAAACTATACTAAACATAACATAGCATCAAACACAGAAGCAGCCATTTACCTACAGTATGAAATTTTATCGTGCATAATATCAAAAGTTACCACTGTAAGTACAGAGCTTTGTAGCTAGATTTTTCATCTTCATCTTTCATTGTTAAAGTGCTGCAGGTTGTAACTTACAACATAAATACAGCCCCACTGTTGTTTGTAGTTTCATGTAATGGTATGTAATTGTGACGTAGCAGTAGGTACGTTATTTGCTCGCGTATGTAGCATTAATGAAATGAAAATGTCTGGCAGTTAAATCGAAACAAAACGTCTGCAGTTAGTTAAGGCTGGGCCAAGTTGACGCGGTATTTTGATTTGATTAATTAAATGATGGATTTGACCGAGAGATGTATTTACAGCAACAACAAGAAAAAAGGAAAGAAAAAATCTCTTGTTGCTTAATTAAAAATTTAGCATTCGGAAAGAAAGTAAGATTAATCCTATTTAATTAACTTATTCAAGCTTGAAAACCACTAAAAAGTATACAGATATATTGCAACTAGTTAAGCGGAAAGTCTACAAGAGTTGTAAAGATATGGGCGTTGGATTTTTAAGTTTTTTTTTTTTGTGTAGTTTTTTTCTCTGTCAAAGAAAGTTGTTAACTGACCAAAACACTAATGACAATTTAAGTGGGGGCGTTGCACTTTTCATAAGTAATGAGCGTAATGCTTTTGCAATGTATGTCGTTTTATAGTTTATGTTTATTTAAGTATTGTTATTGTTAAATTTTAATTTAAAATGGCTTAAATGAAAATGTTCAGTCATGATTGTTTTATTGTTTGATGGTTCATTTGTGGTGCATCATTAGCAAACTTGAAACTGTATATTTTTTAGTTTGACCTGCAGTATTTATTTTGAGTAGTTTGACTGTGCCTTCATTATTAAAAAAAAATGTTAAACTTTTTCATCACTGGCACTTAAGGAACATCCAAGACCTTGATTTCGAGCACGATTGGATTTGGATGTTAAAAAGGCGTATCATTTTTAGATTGGATTTAGACTTAACTGCGTACCTTACCCTCTTTCTCAAACAAGTTGGACGCGGAAGGTCGGTGATTTCAAATCAAATCCTATTTAACAAAGATCTACTATTCAAGTTCCAAAAAGTTTTTATTTCATTTTTTTAAGCACTTAAGGTGACCAAATGACTTATTATGTGTAATTGCCTGATGTGTTACTTCTTCTGCCATCGCTTCAATATTACTAGAACTGGTGTCAGCAATGGTTCTACCTTTTTTTTTTTCAATTATGCCGTAAACATAACCTTATAAAATGGACTCAGTACACTGACTAAACATCAGAATGAAACATCAAAATGCATATTTTATGGAATAGATCGTTGGTGCATCGAAGCACCAAAATTTAGATTACCATAAGAAATTCTTTTTGTTTTCAAAATTGCCCTTTTTACAACCCTGGGGACGAAACACTTAAACTATCAACACCTAATGAACGCGAATAACTATCTCGAATTAGAAATAACTCCACATTTTTTTTTTCTATTAAAAGTTGTCATAAATAGATTGTTGGTGAGAGAAGGGGAGAGAAACATTTAAAAAAAACTATTATTGTGCGCATTAGCGTAGCTGTGGTGGGAGAGCCGCCTCGGGCGCCAACATTGTAGGGACGGTAAAATGTGGAATTATTAGTGCATATGAACGGCATAAACTTATTTTAGATACAATTACTTTTTTTTTTTATATATCAAAATTTTTTTCAATTCTAAGAACAAATAAAGTGTAACTAGGTAAGGGCTTAAGTTTTGGAATATCTAAAAAATTGTGCAATAAGGGCATCGCTGCATCGATTACATTTGATTCCACTCACTAACTTAAGTATGTAAATTGACCAAATCCTTAATGTCTTTTTTTTGAAAATTTAAAACTCACCTCTCAAATAGTGACATATGGAAAAGGGAAGTGCGAACCTTGATACCATTAAGTACAACTTCCATGAAGTAATTTATCAAATATAATATATATTTCCGTGACACACCTCAACTCATTAATAAAAAAGAAACGTTTTGTCATTTTACTACCTCTCATTTCAATCTGACAATATCAATTAACCTTTCATAAGTTTTTAGCAAATTACATTAAAAAGACATAAGAAAAACTACATAATTATTTTTCCATTTTACTTAAGAAAAACAAAAAAAAAAAGTTTCAACTTGAGACAAAGCGGAAAAAGCTACATTCACTTTATTCATTAACCATTAAAATGAAAGATTGGCCATCATCGGCTCGCTCTGGTCCGCCGCTTTGGCCCATTCTTTTTTCAGGTGTTAATTTAGTTTTGGAACTAATTGCTTTGAGTTTAAGCGAACCAAGACATAATACGACAAAGTGTATAAAAGAAAAGATTAAAGTAGTTGTAATTCATTCATTGCCACAAAAAAGTCATAAACACGATTAACTAGTTGCAAGATGTTGCAACGATACATTAAATACTGCGGTTGCAGTAGATAAACCCAAATTAACGTTCTCGCGTTTGTACCTTTAAATCAATGGTAAGTGTAAGTCTTTTTTTATGTTTTGAGTTTTCTAGAGAAACTTAATTGATTTTACTGCCGCAGCGAGAGCATTCAAAATCTCAAATAAAATTGCATCAGATGGGATGTATGATATACATACATTATATGTAAGAAATGTAGTTGCAGTAATCGCATCGTTAACTATTCTTTAAAAATGAGATATAGTTATCTCTATATAAAAAATTTAATTTACTCTAAGAATTTACTTGAGTGTTTCGTCTTCATTAAAATTGTCAATCAAAATCTTTTTTTTAATTCATATGATATTAAGTATTAGAAGCACTCCAACTTAAAAGTGTATAGAATTTAAAAATGAATTAGTCTATAAATTATATTTTAAAGACTTGTGAATTATTTCGAGCATTGAAAAAATCATTTATTTTTATATATAAAAAAGTGCGTTTTGATTGAACTCGTTATAATTAAATTATATATTATCAAAACCTAGTTATATTTACCCTTTTTTCTTTTCTTTGACGAGACCCCGCAATATTTACAGTCCTAAAATATAGTACATTGAAAATTTTATTTCTTTTTTGACCCAAAAACTTGGCAGCCAAATTTCTAAATATTACGCAGTACTATAAATTTTAATTTTACTTTATTGTACTTTTACATTTTTTCTCTCTATTTGAGTGTTTGACAAAACAACAAAACAAATCAAATATTCAATATTTTTCCTTTGGTTGTTCACGCTTCTTCGACAAATTAAGTTTCCATTCTATCATATGTCCGCTCGTATCCGCTCGATACGTATATGTGTATTGGTATCTCATTTGCCTGGGTCTTGCTTAGTACCATAATTTTGCTTATGTCATGAGTTGGGCAGCAGGCGCCTTACTGGTCCATCTCCATTTTACCTATTGTAGGAACATGGCACTTGTAGTTTTGTCAATTGACGACCGGCATCGTACTGAGATTGTAATAGAGCTGACGGAGTTGGTACTACTCCTGATCACTGGCAAGCAGCTTGATATTGAGCTTCTAAACCCATCCGGCAGCCATTGGTTAGTTTTTTTAATGCTTCTATTTGTGGCTGAAGTTCTTCCATACGAGCATGAAGTCTGTCTGACGGAGGCTATTAAATGACATTTTTTTTTTATTATTTTAAATATTTTTAAAAATGACTTAAGGAAAAATTAAGAGTTCCTACCCAAATAATTAGTAATAAAAATAGAAGGGGTTTTCTTTTTGTTTTGAAAAGTTTATCTACATTTTGAACAGAACTATGAATATCGGAATTTCGTACACGACCTGAATCTGCACAGGCTGCAGTTAATTAGTTTTAGAAAAATTAGTTTTGAAAACACCTTTGGAATATGCTGATGTGAAACATATTTCGATTTTTTTTGTTGAGTGTTTCTTAAAAAGCTCTTTATGAAATATCGATTCTTTTTTTTCGTCTATAAGCAAGCGAAATAGAGAAAACCCCAGATTTTGTCTTTCGATTATTTTCTCTTCAAATTGGTTGGATACCAAGAACTAATACCGATATAAGTCTCAAAGCAAAAATACAAGAATTAACTACCTACCTATGTATCGATTACTCCTTACCTTTTAATAGCAACATTTGTGTTTTGATATTGATAGCGTGATTTCGAAACGGAGGGCTCTATCTATTCCTTTAGCTTGTTGAGCTTGTAATAAAGGTATTTATTCCGAGTGCAATTGTTCCTTCAAAGCACATATTTTTTCTTCCAGAGCTTCTAAACGTGCTTCTATGTCATGGCGTGGCATAGATGGTGATGACGTTCGTTGGTTTCGATTTAGTGAAGTTTGTGAACTTGATTGAGCATTTTCTGGCGTTAGCACTTGGGGTGGTGGTGGTTGATTGGTATTTACAAATGTCTTCGGTGCTTCCAATCGGGATGGCTGATAGTGTTATTTATCAAGATGCATTATATTATTTATGTATAGTAACAGTTTTAAAAATAAATTAAGAAGGATAGAATCGTTCGTACCGTTCTAAAGATATAATTTACAACCAAAAGTCGATTTTTCATAGAACGCAATTCAAAAAATAAATATCAGAAGATTGAAAAACTAATTTTTTTTTCAAAGGTGCCGAATTTTTATATAAAGAGTGGCACACTGCTTTTGAGGCAGTAACTTTGTAAATAAAAAGAGTTGGTTGTCTTTGTTGATGTTGATGTTTATCCAGGCGTTTTAATTTTTAAGTCCCGAAGATAATATCGATGGAGGGTCTCGTCAGCGTTGATATACATTCGGACGGATGTTCTTCCTTTCGGCCACCAATATCTGTTACTTTTTAGTATAAGTCACAAAGAAAGATGGCTGTCTGGAACAACCAAGCCAGGCGATATTGCAGGCCAGTGCAAATTCCCAACCAAAAAATTAAGCGGTCGGGAAATGCTTGGTTCATACTGTCCCATTGTCTCTCGTATTGTTCGTTCACCGTGCACCGTCCTGCTGAAACCAATGTTTTCCAAATGCAATTCGTCAATTGGTCATAGTTATCAAATTAAAGAGGCGAAATAAATATTTGGTTTGGTATTAGTTAAATTAAATAAAATTAAGGGTATTACCCTATAAACTCCTTTCTAGAAAAAATTGCCTTCTACTTTTATATAAAAAGTTGATAGTATGTATTTATATCCAATAGGCATTTATTACAGCTAAAAGTGAAAAATAATAATTCTTAAAACTTTTTGAAATTGTCACGGGTCGGACGTTCCGATGGGATATCAATTTAACACTCAGAACTATTTATGCAACTCCTTAGTAGCGTTCAACTGTTTTTTGTGCTGTAGTAAAGTTATTAAGAAAAAATGTCTAGCAACATTCTTTAACATCAACAGCAACAATATTTAGTGGCAATGCAGCAGTCACTACTACTCAGTAGTGAAACAAAGCATTTTTTTGTGCTTGAATTTTTTGTGGAGCAACAGGGAAAAACAAATTTCCAAACTAATTCGCTTAAAATGCACATAGTGTCTGGAAATGCTGACACCAAGATCTGAATTATTTTGTGTCGGAATATGTACAGGTAGCAACATTTAGGCTGCAGCGATACTTGTGGATTACTTACTTGTGATTGAGAGCGCTGCTGTGGTTGTGGTCGAACATGAGACGCTGATGTTTGATATTGTAAACTTGCCCATTCCTAAAAAAAAGATACAATTGTTTATTCTACCAAAATTTCAGTCACATTTTGGGCTATAAAAAAAAAAATCGTTAAAAAAAAAATTATTCGGAGGATAATTATGTATAGAATAAGTGAGAAAATTTTCAAACTGATCGGTAAACCCGTTCTTAAGTTACATTGATCACCGTCTTCGAAAACATGGTTTCGAGAAAAACACGTTTAAAGTTTTGAGTACGATTAGCATTGCATAGAGGCGGCGCCATTCAAAGTTATTTATCTTCGATTTGTCTGAAATTTTCTGAAAATACTTTTGAAATATTCTACTTTTAGAAAATGCAAAAAATTGATTTCTTCAAAATTCTAACTAAGTATGCTCCCTTGAACGCCCTAAAATTAAGATTTGTGTTTTCGTATGGCTCTCCGTGGAGAACTAAATATCTGTTGATTTGTTTATCTATTGTAGCTGTCTTGTTTGGACTTAGTGATTCGGCTCTAAGCGGCTGTCACTTCTTCCAAAATTTATTTAACCTTACACTTACCGCTGGTGTTTTTGGTACTGCCTTTTTTTTGCTCCAGTCTCTACATAATTCTGGACTCTCGAACTTGGGCTTCCAGGGCTATTGAGAAGTATCCGTTATTATTTTCAAAATATGTCAAATTTAATTGTATTTCTCAAAATTTGTAAATATAAAGATGTAAACATTATTACTGTAGCAAAACAAATAATGTGTTAATAATTACCAAATTGTGTTTTACAAACATCAACTTACAAATGATTTTTAGTTACTTATTAATTACGATTTATAGAATTGAGCTATAACTTTTATAAAATTTATTAACTGCGGTTTTTTCAACATTAATTAATCAAATATGGAGCCTAATTTAATTTTTTCCAAGTTATGAATTACCAAACCTTTTTATGTTATAATTATAATAAATGATATTTTAATTGAAACTTAAAACCACTGGTCAAAAACCTCCTATTTTTATTCAATAAACCTTTTTATGTTATTTATCATTTATGGCTTACCTTTGGTTGTTGGACGATTCCTCCAGTCAACTGAACACGTTGTGGATTGCAATATGGTCCAGTATTTCGTTCAACTAGTGATTTCCGAATACCCTATTTAATGAGCATGCATTATTTTCTTTTTTAAATTATCAAATTTGTCAAAATCTTAAAGTCTAAGAAAATATTGAACAATATCAATTAAATTTTTGGTCCATCCATTGATCCTACAACATTATATCTTTGTACCTAAGACAGATTTTTTCTACGTTTTAGTGTGTCGGTTTTTTATAAAATTTCAACAAGATAGTTGGAAAGCTCAAATTTTGTGACAATTTTACAACCCCATGTTTAAATATAGTTAAAGTAAAAAATAAAAAGAATCCACAAAATTTTCAAAATAAACACACTAATCGTCACACTGTCGACTTGCAGATCAAATATGTTACATAGTTTTGAAAAATATAAAAGACTAATGTTTGTCTATATCAGACCTAATGTACTGGATTTATTTTTCTTTAAATTAGTCTTCGAAAACCTTCAAAAATGATGAATAACACTAATAGTTTTGGTAATTTAAAGATCACTGTAATATGTATGCGAAGCTTTTTTCTTCAAACATCAGTGCGTGAGACTCAAAACCTGAGTCGCACTATAAGTAGCAATATTTAGGTTACGATATTTGTGAGAGGTTCGCTTACCAGTGACTTCGTACTTTTTTCCGGTTTAACCAGCGCCTGTCGTGGTTGTGGGCTGGGACAACGTGCTGCTACTTGATATTGTTGACCTGCCCATTCCTGAAAAATATAAACAAATTTTGTTTTTAGTATAGAAATATTACCATTTTGAAGAAATATTAATAATACCAAAGTTGCGATTGATACAAACATTTTACTCATTTACTTACCGCTGGTGTTTTTGGCACAGCTTTTTTTTTGCTCCAGTCCCTACATAATGCTGAATTCTCGAACTTGGGCTTCCAGGGCTATTAAAAAATACATTGTATTATTTTTAAATATGTTGATATTTTTTAAAAATAATAGAGTTTAGTAGAAAAGCGAAAAAAAGGCTATAGTTTGAGTTTTATTGTACATATTTCTCAATACTTGGTTATAGTTATTAATGGCAAAGTTAAAATAGAGAATATAAACATATAGATTTTGGTATGTGCCATACATTATTACTGTAGCAACAAATTTATTTGCTAATAACTACCAAATTGTGTTGTTGTGTTTAGTCGAAAAAAGTAATTTCTTGTTACAAACACTCACGTGCTAACAATTACTAAATCATGAATTGAATGATACAAACATCAACACATGAAACAAATGAATTTTATGACTGAATGGCTTTCAGTCACTTATCAATTTCAAGTTATAGAATTGAACTATAACTTTTATAAAATTTATTAACTGCGGTTTTTAAACATCAATTAATCAAATCAATTAATTTAAAAAAAAAAATTTTTTTTTCGGGTTATGAAACCTTTTTTTTTTTATTTATCATTTATGACTTACTTTTAGTTTTTGGACGATTCCTTCAGTCAATTGGTCACATCTTTGATTGCAATATGTTACGGTATTTCGTTCAACTAGTGATTTTCGATTACCCTATTTAATGAGGTTGCATTATTATTTTTTTCAAAAATATATTGAATTTATCAAAATCTTAAAAGCTAAGACAGAACAATTTCAATCTCTTTTTTTGTAGAGCGCTTTAAATCTACAAAAGTTTTTGGTCGAATTTTAACCTTTTTTTTCTTTTTTTCACATAAACATTTGTCTAGGGACTTAGTTTTAAGACTCAATATTTCAAAATATAGGCGATTTTTCTTCAAAAATAATTTAAGCTTAAGTGATAAAAATGTCACAATGTCACGTGTAAATTTCTACACTTCTACAAAACATTGAGAACCAATAAATTTAAATGTGGAATCGACTTTTCGATTCCATTGCAAAAGAAATAGATTGCTTCTGTCGACCCGATCCAGGAATCAAAATTTCGAGTTGAAAAATTTTAATTCCATTCCGATGAGTTGGAAATCGGATGCTGCTTTTTCAATTTCAACGCTAAAGAAACTGATTCCTTTTTCGACTTAATTCCAGAAATCAAAATTAAGAATTAAAAAATTTGAATGCCATTCCCATGGATTGTACATAATATAGAACTTGATAATTTAAAGAAAAAAGAATTGATTCTTTTTTTTTGGAAAGGTCGTGAATGAATTTTAGACTTCACAAGGGGCACTACTTAAAGGGTCGATCTATACATTCCAACTCTGATAAATATCTTTTTCAAGTAGAATATATATGATTTAACTTGCTCAGATTATGGAATAATATAAAAAATTCTTAAAAAAGGACACTTTTGGTATTTATCGTCTCGTGTGTTTTTTTTTTTAAATACACAAATTTCAATTCTACTTACAACACAGTCACCCATTTTGATAGACTTGTAAAAATTTTTAAAAACACCAATGCACCTCTAATACAGCTGAGTTGTTGACTTTTTTTGTTCCTATCTGCAATAAGAAACAATCACTGGTTATTTGAGTCGATTAAAAGGATTGACGTTGCTGAAACTAAATTTTGGGTCGAAACACTTTGTCTATAAATCATACAAAACCAGCTAAAAATAAGTATTTAGAACTTAAAAATTTTAAGACGGTAACGGACAGGAAGTCTAACAAAAATATATTATATCGCCAAATTTTAAGCTTGTTTTTCCCTTTGAATCCCAGTTTTATTTTAAGTTTCTACAAATAGCAATTTTCAAGTGATTCTGGTCCAAATTTCATCTCAGCACGTTTCGTCAGAAAATAATTGGTACGTTTTTGAACTTGTACAATATGTTCAATTTCGGGTCTTCAAATGTACTTGGTAATATGCACGAGTATGTATGTAGTTAAAAACATTGGTAGAGCACACCCATTCTGAAGTCGTTGAACCAAACACTTACCACTCTGTGTATGTAAAAATGTTGGCTTAGAATTAAAGTTTCATGTAAAATGTTAACTGCAAATTTTTCAAAGCGAATTTTATCCAAAATTTTTATTGCGTTTAAGTTAAAAATGGAAATAAAAAAAATGTTAAAATTAAATTTAGAATTTAGAATGAATTTTGACTAGATTTTTTAGAAATTGATTAAAATTTTGATTGACAAAAAATTAAAATTGAAGAGAAACGTTTGAAAAAATTTCTGAGTGAAGTCTGTGATAAACATACAGGGGAGAGTAGCTACTTCTTGTAACTCTTTTTCGATTTTTGTCCCACATTTGCACAAAATTTGAGTTGATAAAAATAAAATTACATTTTTCGAGTTAAATTTTATACCACATTTTAAAATTCATAAAAATCACCAAGAAATGTTTTGTTATTAGTTATATCCAGGCCCGGATTTAGAAATTTGCCGCCCTTAGGCCATTCACAAATTGCCGCCCTTCTTCATTGGTGAATATGGAAAAAAAATGTTCTAATATCAAAAGTGACGACCTTATTTTTTTTTTGCTTGTCAACCTTTTTTAGGTAATTTAGGGGGCGACATTCCAAGCATTCGCACTTTTTTTCCGCTGTGTAAAAAATTTTCAAAGTTCCCAATATTTTCCGCCCCTAAAATATTTCCGCCCTAGGCAATGGCCTAGTGTGCCTCTAAGGTCCCAAACTTTATTGTGTGGGAGAGGAGAATGAGCTGAAATTTTGGAAGTATTTGGTTTTTGTGATGCTAACCAAAGGCCTCAACGCGCAAACAATGTGTCCAGGTACAGGAAAAAAAATAATGTCCTTGCTCTCAGAGGAGGACAAATTCAGATTTTACAACTTCGATCATTGCTAACTCTAAGGGAAAGAATTTTTAGCCTTAGCGTCCATTGTTACTTTTCATCAGCATCACAAAAACTACTTGTTCTCAAAATTTCAGCTCATTTGAGTGTTTTTCCTAATCCTAAAGGATGTAAAAACCATTAAGACTTTTTGACGCTAAATTACGTCGGTGATTAGCAAAATTCTTCTTGAAAAAAACTGACCGGATGTTAGTGTAATGCCAACATTTTGCAAACGCATCAAAATCAATTGATTGACTTCCTAAGGTCATAAACATTTAATTGCAGTACAAGTATGCATATAATTAACAACAACCACATTAGCATTAAAATAAATATGAGCGCAAGCGAAATTCCAAGTTTTAAAGATTTTTTTATTTTATTTTTAGTTTTGTCAATAAAGAATGAAAATCGCAGAGAAAGTTAAATAAATGAAAATTTTAAAAGAAATGGTTTTGTATTATAAATATAAACATTCATTAACTCAATATATTTTGTTTATTTAAACTGCTAAGGTAGCTTTTGTTTAAACACAAACTAAAAAGTTACCACACCCTAAATTCATATTCCAAATAAAAATATTTAGCAATGCCATAAATTTGTGCGTGCACTTAAAGTTCGTTAATGAAACTTTAGAGTATCACTTAAAAAAAAATCAATGAAAAACAAATGTGCAGACTATTATTTTGAGACAAATTGTCATAACTACATATAAGACAATTCTTCTTAGTTGATTGCTGCAATTAATTTCTTCTTCAAACTATTTCTATTTTTGTGTGATTCGTTCGTTTTCATCATTCATAATTATCATGCAACATGTATAATTTTATTCAGGCAGAAAATAAAAATTGGTTTGACTAAATTCGTGAAAGTGCGGAACCTTGAACACAGGAGGCCCAGGTTTGAATCCCAATATTAGCGAAACAAAACTACTAAATTACTGGATAGATTTTGATCAAATTTATTTAGTTTTATTATTTAGACGCTTAGTCTCAATCTCCAATAAAAGTTATAACGATGTAATTAGGAATTGGATTGGATTGGAATGGATTCACATAAATCAAATTGATTTTTATAATTTTCTTAGTATATTGAGAAGTTGAATCTCAAAACATAAAGCCCTGCATATGCACCTATTAGATAAAGGTATAGTAACAATAATGATGCAGGCATAGCTATGGATAAAATTCAATTTTGGTAATCTATGGGTTAGGAAATAAACTACGCGCATAAAATCCCAGGCAACATACATATACTAATTTGGGTTACAATATCATAAAATTTATTATTTATTCATATTTTGTCATAATACCTACCACATGTTTTACGGTTACAGCGGCAACAAATAACAAAAAAAAAAATCAAGCATGCAAGAATTTTTTTAGGAAAAACAAACGGAATCTTTCTAACACAATAGATGTTGCACAAGACGTGCTGCAACAGTCAGGCGCACAAATAAAGGAACGCCACCAAAGAGCACTGAATAACAATCTCTGTTGCCTTATGCTGATATAATAAAAATGGGAAAAATACTGCAACATCTGGATCATGTTCAAATAAACGAATCAGCGACCGAACGAACGGATGTATTATGGCACGATACGGTACGGTACTGAACGGTATCGTCAACAGTCATCTCGGCTACTTTACGATCTTTCAGAGTAGATCTTCACATCATCTTTCAACTCATGGCTGACGTTGGTTTGATTTCGATTACCCGAAACACAGATATGACGCGCGAGTAACACCATTAAAAATGTTAGAAGGAACACGCAAGGAATGATGATGGCCACTATGGATGGCTATTGCTATTCGTTATTTTTATGAAGAAAAAAATAATCAAAACATAAACTCAAACTTAAAAGAAAATAAATAAATTTTCCAAGTCAGTGGTTAACCGAACGTGATTGCATTTCTTCTGTTTTTTACATTTTATTTTTTTGTTTATAAAGGGTGTATCAATAGCTCTTTAAGATGTTAATATTTAGTAAATAAGAAGCTCGTTGTTATTGTGGAGGGCTTGGGAGCAAATAAAAAGATTATTGATTTTCCAAAGTTTTATAAAATATAATTGTGAATTCCAAAAGTTAAATTACGCAAGTTATATTCATACAAAAGTATGCAAATGAGAAATGCACCGCTGCCGCGTGTCCACCTTGTTATCTTATGATCACCTTATGATCTTATTTGTATTTGTCTTTATATTTTATGATAATTAAGCAGTCTTCATTGCTTTCGTTTGTACAAAATCCGTTTAATTTGTTAAGGTAGTTGTACTGTAATTTATGATGAATTTACTTGTGAAATGTTAATTTGTTGATTTTATGTTGTTAGTAACTAGGGTTATCACATGACCGACAAAAAAATTGAGACATTCACAAAATCTAAAATATTTTCCCCGATTGTTTGAAATTCTCGAACTTTATAATTTCCTACCTGTGTTTTTCCCCAAAACTTTAAATAGATTTACTAAAATAAAATTCAAATTTTCTCAATTTTTGATATCTAAATCGAGAACGTTTTCGAGGACGCGAAGGCATCCGAAGACGCTTGTTCTTCGAATTCGAGAACATTTTTTTTTTTTCAGCGTCAGCGGTCAATAAAGTTTTGTCACTGGCATCAGCCCGTTTTTTATGTATCTCGTTTTTATATCGCTTTCACATTGGTATTATAATTGCCAAACACTCAGCATTATAAATTTCAAGAATTGTTTAGTTTACAATGAACAACTTAAAGTTTTGTTGATACACCCTTTACTACTTATGCGTCTATGATCTGATGTGTTTTTTTATGGACTTTGTTGTTGCATTCTGTTTTGATATGATCATCATGATTTAGCTGGTTTTTTATGTCAGTATTT
Source organism: Meiosimyza platycephala (assembly GCA_963662105.1). Classification (NCBI taxonomy): domain Eukaryota; kingdom Metazoa; phylum Arthropoda; class Insecta; order Diptera; family Lauxaniidae; genus Meiosimyza; species Meiosimyza platycephala. Next base: position 895,524 of record OY759209.1, read on the forward strand.
TGTTTCGTTTTATTGCTTTTTAATTGAATTGCAGCTGAAATATACCTACGTGCGCACGTACCAATAAATGTAATAAAAATTGTAATTTAACAATTTATTTAATTTATTTTAATTGTTATTGCATTTCTCACAAATATTTATTGCTAGCCTTTAGTAGTTTTTCAATTTCAAATCGATTCAATTTAATAAGGCCAATGACCATATAGCACTACTTTTACGATCTACTACTGCCTACTCACCTACTTATTTTAATTAACAACGTATTGCTTGCTTAGGCAACCCTAACTGTTTATAACGCACTTAGAATTTACTATTAATTAAACAATTTTTAATTTGGTATTGCTCGTATTTGTGGTAGCATCTGCCTATGAGAAATATGTCACAGAAATACTTATAATGCGAGCAAAACGTTCTAAAAAATCGAAAAATTATGTTTATTTCATTTCAAAGAACCGTTTTCCGATTTTTAATAAACTACGAATTTACAGTAGAATAGTTCTTTGAAAATAAAAAAAAATTTCACGATGCTACATGACTTCAAATATGTCAAAAAACAGTGTTTTTAGTACTTTTAGGTTAGGATATCGCAAAAACCAGATGTGATGGAGCAATTCTGATCAGATTCCAATTCAGCGTACCGAAAACCTTCGGAAACATAGGTAGCTAGTCTTAGGGTATGAAAAATGTCGGCCTTGTTACATAGATTGATAACTTCTTTAAGCCCGTGGAATCGTTTAAAGAAATTATTTTACTGAGCTTACTGTTTAGTACACTGAGTGATAACACTAACAAAATTAAAAGAATAATAATCAAAATAATAAATCGGGATAAAGCTAATCATACTAGTTTCATCCATTACTAAATGGAATCATCAGTGAACTTTGAGTCGATGAGCGATGATTTGGCTTTGATTTTTTTCGCAACAAATCTATGCAAAAAGGAAACCATATCAAGATTAAAAATTCTCACTCAACGGCTAAAAAGTCACTGATGATTCCATCTAGCAATGCAGGAAACAAGTATGATTAGCTTTAGCCCGGTTTTCTGTTTTGATTTTTGTTCTTTTCATTTATTCATTCTTACCCAGCTGTGTTTCTGTACCCTTCATATACAATAGCACGGATTACATAATATTCCCCATAAATGCGTTTCATCAATCATCAGATGTCATCACATGAGCTGAGCTATCGATGAAATTTAAAAATTGTTTTTTTTTATTTTTTTTTTTGTAGAAATCGACCCATTTTATATCAATTAAATGTATTTTTAAAGATTATCATTCAAAATGAAAAACCTGACCGCATGATTGTGGCTGTCGCCAGATTATTTTCGATGCAGTCCATTTCACATGCTGATAAATCTCGTGAGTATGCATGCGTAGATCTCGAAAAAACAAACTCTACGCATATCTCTCTAAACAAAGCAACAACAATAACAACAAAAAGCAACAATTATGAAATTACTCTGCTCATTTCCTAAATTTCCGGCTGTAGCAGGCAAAAACTGAAAGAAAAAAAAAACAATTTCATTCATTGTCTCTTGCAATACAATGCAGATACCACGACAACAACAACAACAACCACAACAGCAACAAAAAGTAGACAGTCGATCGGATCAGTTTGGTTTTCAGTCAGTCGGTGCCTTTGCTTTGCTTTTATTGTTGTTGTTTTTTCTTTTTTTAAATAACATTTAAAAGATTTCATGGAATGTAATCGCTGATAATGACTTTTCACATATGATTACCTCGTACTTCATTGTTATTGTTGTTGTTACTGTTATTATATATATTGTTGTTGTTGCTGTTGCTGCCGCTATTGTTATTGCTGCTGCAGTCAATAATGCAATAGAAAAATGCATTAGTTGCTTGTAAGAAAATAATAATATTTACAAATACACAAGATACAGATCCACAATACAATGAATGGCAAGAGTTATTGACACTTAAAAAATATTTTAATGAATGATTACTGCAATACCTAACATACATATCTGTATATTAATGTTGATCGTTGTATATGAATATTTTACATAAGGAATTTAATAAGATGTAAAAAAATTTAAATTATGTTATGTAATATTAGCCGTGTTTTTTTTTTGATGCGGTTACTCGTTAAAAAAAAATTTTATAAGAGAACGACCAGTTAATTTAGTCGGCGATCCTTATCGACGATTAATTTTTCCGTAACCGAGTCAAAAAAAAAAACACGGCTGTTGTTAATTTTTCTTTGTTACTTATAATTTCCTTTAGTTCTCAAAAGACCACAGACATTGAGCTTGATACTATAGCCTTGCAAAAATCTTGCTCCTGGTTCGCAAAACATGCTGTAGTGCAAAAACCCTTAACTCTTTTGTTGTCGACATAAGCTACACAGTCAAAATGTGGTAGTTATAATGCATTCTAAAGCAGTGCAATAAAGAAATGAAGTGCATGAACGAATCAACTCGATTCCTTGAACTTATTTAGGTTATTTTTCGGTGTATAAACAACTTTAAATACATTTTTCCTAAGTTTACAACACTGTTCTATACTTCGGTATTATTAAGTTGATATATATTTTTTCTTTAAAAAGTTTAATTCTCGATCTTCTTCAGTTTGAAAACTGAAAGAAATTTAATATCTCGAGAGTTGATGGTCGAAAAATTGAAAGAAATCGAAGTTTCACAAAAACCCTAGCCAGAACTAATGTTTTTGATATAGATTGTTCATAAAATTTGTTTATCAAAATCTAGCAACAATTTTACTACATACAGTAAGATGCAATCAGCAATAGTGGATGAGTTGTTAACTTAAAACTGATGAAATCAATTTAGGAAAAATCCACTGAAATACTAAAACTTCCTTGATCGATAAAATTCGCTTGTTTGTCAATTTCGCAAAACCTAGGTTTTGCTTAGTAGTGCACGCTTTCATCCCAACAGAACCAAGTCTTAAACGGGCAACCATTACTGCACTATGTTATTGGCCTCTCTAAAATATACTAAGTAATAACCAAGGCTTAAAAAATTCCTTGAATTCGCTTCCATTAAAAGATACTTGAACGTTAAGTTTTATTTGCACCGCTTTTATGTACCTAACCTACTTTTTAATCTAATCCAAGGTTTTTAATTTTCAACCTTGGACACATTGGCATACGGTATGCACATTCTACATATAACTAGTTAAGAGGAATACAAAAATGCAACATCAATGAATTGCATTAAAATTCTTCTTAACTGCAACTAAGAATCTTTCACAAAATCTTTTTATTTTCCTACATTAAATGCAAGTGCAACAACAGCCGCAGTAGAATGTTGCCAGAAACTTGTTCTCTCTTTCTGCTGAGCAACTTCTGTCAAAAAGTGTATATACTTTTTGCTTCTGTGAGCAGAAATGCTTATAAACAAATTTTTTATATTCTTTGTTTTTGCAAATTTGAGTGGTCGCTGTTGCTGGATTTTACGGTTGTTGAACTATTGCTGCTGTTAACGATTGCTATGATGACTAATGCCGTGCATTTGGAAAAATAAAGCGCATCCATAGCCAAATGCAAATAACGGAACTCTCGCATGCTGCGAATGCGGCAACATTTTATGTGTTGTCAACAGCAACAACAGCAGCAGCAGCAATAATGTTGCTTGGTCTCTTTTGCCGCAGCAGCATGGCTGTGTATTTTAATACTCAATTCATAATATTGCCAGATTTTTGTTTAATTCATCAGAAGATGATGGGTAGCTTATGATTTATACCTACATAGATGGAAAATTCGAAAAAAGACATTTTTCACTTATCGGCCTGTGCGAGAAATTATCGAAAATATTGGTTTTTCGCCCCAAGCAAATATAATCAAAATCTGGAAGAAGAACCTTCTGCGATTTATTCAATATCAGTACCTATTGATTTTGAGGAAGTTCAAAAGGCCTTAATCCACTCTCCAGTAAAACTTTTTGAAAATTAAATAAATTTTTGAAAATTGTAAACTATTGTATGATTTTTTTAAAATAAGGAAAAACTCTTACGTGATAGACACTGGACTACCTTTCTGGGCTTGTGTTATCCTTTTTTTTAATTTTTAATAACAGAAAATCTTTATAAATCGGTGTAATAGACAACCGGATAGCGAGCCTAAATCCGGAAGAAGCGCATAGCAAAATAGTACATATCTCTTTTCTCCTAATAATCGTCGAATTTATTTTGAAGCTCTGTTATCAGACATGAAGTCATCGGCGAAGACTGCCCTAAAAAGAATTTAAATTCGTCTTAAAATAAATCACGGCAACACCGTTCAAAAGTTTTTCCAGCTCTCTGCTTTTTTATTGTGCGCTCTCCCAAACGCAGTGGCGCTTAAAAGTTCAAGTTACAATGTTCGCTCTTTTCATTTTTCCCGGAGAGTGTGAAAAACAGCTGTATTTATTGTTGTCACTCTTCTTGTTGTTGCTGTAGTTGGCGTCTTCATGGCACTATGGCCTGCTGCCGTTGACGACGATGAATGACGTCTCGACGGTCGGTCTTTTTTGGTCGCTGCATGAAAAAAGACTTCTCCATTTCCCCACATTGACGAGTATGTGTGTTGGCTGTTCTGTGCTAAGCAATCTGCTCTCTTTTTTGCTGGTACTGCTGTTGTTGTTGAGTTGTGGTTGCTGCCGCCGCGTATTGTTTTTGCTATTGTGGTGTTTTCACATTTGGATCGATATATAAAATGTTTTCCACATTTCCATGTTTGGTTCAGTCGAAAGCTTAAATTCAAAACGTGAGCAACAAACAACGACGTCAGAGAAGAAAAATCCGAAAATTTTGAAAGAAAAATTCTAAAGAAAAGAAAATTTTGACTACATCATTGCTTCCGCTATAATTACAAAAAAAGTTTAAGTTTTTTAAAAATATAACGCGAGTTTTTTTTTTGTTGTTTTTCAACGAATTTAAAAGAACTGTGCAAGTGACGACATCAACGTTTGTCCTGTAAACAAAAGGGGAAAAAAGAAAATTAAATTAAAAAGTGTTAAAACTAAATTTTACCAAAAAAAAACTCTTTATAGTGAGTTTACATTTCAAAGAACTTGACCGAACTTTTATTGTGAGATATTTAAAATAAATAAAACATATGCAAGTTTTCAATGAAAAGAATCCATTACACAAAACGCTTACGTTCTTGTATACCGAAATTTCGCAACCCCTCTACCTATTACATCCTGACCTCTCCTCTTAGCATTTTGTTGCTGCGATTTTTCTTTTCGAAATTGGTCCACATACGTAACTAGGATTCATAAGTGCACCGCAATACGAGTATACTGCTCGTAAAACGGCAACGTTGGTGGTGTAATATTTTCCTTTGTTATTGTTTTTTCTGTTCTTTTTCGCGTTCATCTTTTTCAATCGACTGCATGTGGGTTCCCACAAGCAACTTTTCGCACAGCATCCAAAAAGTTAAAGCTGCTGCAAGTTTAGCTCATAATTTACTACCAATACATTGGCAATACGGTGCAGCTTCTTTCTGTATGTGTGTCACGGTGTCTTTTTAACTACTGTCACTTGCAAATAACGGTAATAGAAAGTTCTCACAGTGCAGAGAAAAATAGTCTCTCTGAAGCAGTTTTTTAGTGTTAGAAAAATTTGAAAAATATCCCTGATTCAAGTGCGCTTTCAGTATGTTAGTGTGCTCGACATAGATTTTAATTTTACAATTATGCCATATATGGCTGTCATTTAGAAATAAAAATAGATATAGCCATCAAGACTCCGCACATATTTTTTTTTCAAAATTTTTCATAAATTGGGAACCCATACATAGACTTCAGGCAGACACTTTACTCCAAAAATATCCTTTGTAGTAGGGGTATTAAATTTTAGATCATTCCTTTTGAGAAAATAACAAAATCTGATATTCTTTCTACAGAAGAAGTTTTCTGTTTTTTTTTTTAATAAAAATGACGATACAAATCAATTCTTTGCAAAAATTGTATGAAATGTATCTAAATCTAAATCTGCTATTAGATTAGGCGAGTTTTTTACCCCAAAAAAGTTTGCTCTATGGACCTTAATCCTTTTCAATTTTCTCATAAAAAATTATTTTTTATTCCAAAAAATATTACACTTTGTGCGAAAAACGCTTATAAAATGTTATTGCAGTTTGAACTTTAAGGATGTGGGAGGATTTATGACTCCTGGAGCCAACCCTTCGTACATCTAATGAAATATGTATTTCTAAATCGAGGTATTAAGTGAGATACTTCAACATGATTTTTCTTGTGATCTTTTTTATGTTATCATTGTTTAAAAAATATCAAAAGTATTCGAATTCAATGCATTTCTTCCTGACGAACTTTTTGTCATTACTTGCAATCTTTTTAATCTTTTGATATTACTCGTATAACAATTACATATGTACTAAGTTTTGAATGATTTTTTTAAAAACGATTACTATTTTAAATATTTCACAATAAAAGTTCTAAAATTAACTAAAATAAAACAAGTGACTTTTTTAAACTTGAAATTTTATTAAAAATTTCAACTAAAATATTTTTGAATATCTACACATTTCCATCCAACAGCTTCAGTTTAAGCGATTCTCCAAGAAAATAAATTTTAAAAAAATGGCCACATATGCTGCATTTAAACATGTTGAAATCTACAATGTTGGTAAAACTAAAAAGAGGTAAGCTACGATATGACATACAAGAAATTAAATACCAACCTTTAATAAAATTGGTTTAAAAAAAAAAAATTCAGCTGCAGGATTCTAAAGACCGGCTGTACAGTGCTCTTGTCCCGCTGAATCCTTTTTGCGAGTTATATGCGGCTAAATGCGTCAAAAATCCGTTGCTAAATATTTTTCACAATATAATAAAATAATAGAGTTTTTTCTTAAAACTTTTTAATCGTCTCCCAACGATACGTTTTACCAAAGATTATATTTTAAAAGCTGCACATTACAGTAGGCTGGAAATAAGTTTGAATGCGACAAAATATCAACTAAAATGGAGTACGTCATCTTGTTCCTGGCAAGCTAAAGCTTCAGTCCAAATGGAATGAAATACTCGAAAGTATTTTTGAAAATGAAAGAGTAGCAAACACTTAAATATTAAAAACCTCTTGATAAGGGTGGGTATTTCTATGTGCTAGTAATACGCAAAAAACTATATTTTTCGTCGAGACTTTACATCTATTTCTGAAGCTTTAGAATGCGGAACAAAATGACGTCCTCCGTTTTAGTTGGCCGGCCTATCTGTTGCATAAACCTCTTTTCAGCCCGCCAAGCTCTTATCTAATCTTTTCCGAATAAATTCTACTAAATGTTTTAATTTGGTTTCATTACCTTAAATAACTCTCACATGAGCAGGGTTGCCAAGTCGAAAAGTAACAATTTCCGGCCTTCTAAAAAAAAATTTAGTTTTCTCTGAAATGATAAACTTTGTAACAAATTTCACATATTTCAGAAATTTTTAAATTCCTACTATTTAGGCCTCCGGCTTTGACATGAAATTGCGGGCTTGGCCGGATCAATCCCGATTACCTGGAAACCCTGCGTACGAACTATGTTTAAAGGTATACCAAACTTTTTTTGACTTTATCTGGCTTCGCTTTCTTGTAATCGTGATTTCCACAGACAAACGAACATGTCTGAATTGACTCAGGTGAGGACGCTGAACTAGAATATATATACTTTTTTATACCTACCACGCTCTCTTCTATGCGATACGAAATGAAAAAGTGAATATACCCTGACAAGACGACGTGTGAAGGTCCTTAATGTTTAAAAATCAAAATAAATAAATAAAATGAGCATTTAATATTTATCTTTAATTATATTTACTTTAATTTCATCAGTGTCATTTCTCGGGAGACATTAAAGCAAAATATTCACTTTACTTGCAAGATAGCCAAGTTTTAGCGTATGTAAGCAACATTTAATGACTAATTAAAAAGATATCCAATACGCCCAAGTTTTATACATATCAGTTCATTTCAGAACACGCTATGTTTTTTTTTTCTTGGTTGATATTTGAAGGTGTGCCAATCTTCAGGGGTTGTTAAACGACGTGCATAGACAGTCTAAAAATGTTGAAACATTTTTAATTGAAGAGACATATGTTAACTCGGAACCCCAAAAGTGCACGCACACACCCTAACGTAAAATTTAAATTTAGTTGACGTTTAGTAAGGGCTGTTTGTGTTGAATCAAACACAGTAATACGTGTATTTTTGTCGGTGTGACATTACGCTTTTAAACGCAATCTAAACGTTAATAAAGTTAAAGCCATAAAAGTTGCAGTGCAGTTGAACTATGGAGTAGGGGCTGGCTAACCAATATGTGTCAGAAATTTAAACTGAAACAATGCATTAAAATTGTTTTAACTTTAATTCACACATTTGAAATGACAAGCATTTTACATATTAAATTACAAAAATTGAATTGAAGTTAAAGATTTTGTTAACGAAAGGTTTCAATTGACTAAATGCAAAAAATCTAAATGTGAAATAGGTGCCTTGAATAGAATAGTAGTCACAGTCTTTTTTCTTTTGCTGTTCATTCCCATTCTGAAAGTAACTTTTTGAATTTTTTATGAAAAGATGATACACAAACCTAATATTCCATAATAAGGTTAATATTTCATATGTGACATCGTTTTGTATGTGCTCTTTGTCAGTATTAATACTTCTTATATGTGCAATTAACTATAAATATCTTTTATTTTTGAAAATCAAAATGATATTCCATATTTGGCTAATTCTCTCATATCCTAAGAACATTGAAGAAAAGAAAGACTTGCGTATCGCTTCGCAAAAGTGAAACAACTCTTTCTCATTAACATAGTTCAAGTTTCATAATCTTCTTAAACTTCCCCCTCTATTCATCACGTCTCGACACTTTCGCTGCAACTTTGTCACGAAACAAGAAACGCATTTTTTTTGCCGCAGTTTGATATAAAGCCTTTCAAAATAACTTATCAATACTTACTAAAACTTTTCAAATGAAAGAAACTTCATCGTAGCTGAAGTTGTTGTATAAAGAACTCCTATTGATTTTTACGTTCTCTCATATGTAAACCACCGTTTTAGCGTTTTTGCAAAATTTGAATAACTTAGCATTTTCTGGTCATTTACCAGAGTGCATTCAACTTTTCCTCCTTAACTTTTTCCGCGTGCTGCTGGTGCTGCTATTCTTGTTTTTGCTGTTTTGTTTGGTAAAATCCATCTGTTTGTCCGTCTGTTTACTAGCTAGTCGCCGCCGTCGTCTGTCCGTTCATTGAGTGTGAATAATAGAAATATTGATTTTTAACTAAAAAGTTAAATTGTATTTGTTGTTACTACTGGTGCTGCTACAAGTGCTTCGCAAAGTTGGACGTTAGGGTAATACGGGAATTTTTAGTTTTTTTTTTGCAATAAAATTTTGCATATCTTGGCAGACATGAAACTTTAATGTTTTAAGTACATTGAACTTTTTGAATTTGTTGCAGGGTTTAATGGGTGTTTCTTAGATTTTTTTTTTTGCTTTATTTCTTTAATTATTTGTAAGAAATCAAAGGTAACAGAGCAGAGCATATCAACCAGCCGTATATAAATGACATGCACTTCTTCTTAAGCATTAAGCAATATGAGGAAACTATTTTTTTTTAAAATCAAATTTTCATTATTACATTTCGATTCAGTTAATCAAAGCAATTTTTTTATAAAATATTAAACTGCTAGGCAAAATGTAACGTTGGCAAGGCCTTTTTCTTTTAGTACCTCAACTTTTTTCTCATTTGCCATTTTAAATTCTAGTTTAGTCAATATTTTTAAATCACATATTTCTGACTATCCGAGAAATTCACATTTTTAGGTATAGCGCTATTATCTGACCTCATATTAGCTTTGCTTTTGTCCTGTTATACGTTACAATTTAAAAGTTTCTGTAGTTGTTGTTCTGTAGGGCTTAGTAAAAGCCGCGAAGCTTGTCCACGTAGTAATTGACGAAACAATGTTGTAGTACATAAACCGAAGCACATGATTAAATTAACTTCCGCGTATACGACTAGTTGGAAAGAGTATCTGTAAATAGCAAAGCTTAGAAATTGTCATAATAGTTCATTCTTGGCCAAATTGCATAAAGCTTGTGACCTATGGTCTTCGATTTCGATTCCATATGCTGTTTTTTTTTTTTTTGTGTGTAATATTTGACTATTTGTGGCTTTCGTAATTTGTCGCTAATATTTTTTTTATTTTGAACTGACTTAATGTAAATATTAAACCGCTCTTCACTCTCAAATTTCTTTTCATACACAAAATAACCTACATAATAATCTACATATTCCACAGCGCCCAATATATAAAAATAAGCGTATAAATACATAGTGTCAGCGTGTATCACCCAAGTTGTTTATTGTTAGGTTGTAAAGTTACAGCAAGTGCAAAATAAATAGGTCATTTCTTACGTTTTTTTTTCGTTATAAATAGGTAACACTTTTCATGTAAAAAAAATAACAATGATTCCCTATTCCCTATAGTCCAGTGTCTGTAGTTGCGTATTTTTACTGAATTCTTTCAACGTGCATGAACTAAAAAAAAACACTTGACCAATTTAAATGAAACTTTGGTATGTAGTTGGTGTACAAAAAAATAAGATTTGAAAAGGGTGTGGCATTGCCCAAGTCTTTAAATTTACATTTAGTACATCTCGAGAAAGTTTTCGCAATGAAATTTAGTATTTATATTCTGACAGTTACTAGCTTATTTTGGAGAATATATGTAGTGGACGTGGCGCTAGGTTTTAAGAAAATTTTTGGTTTTTTTTCATATCTCAAAACACCTCCAAAGATTTTTACGAAACTTTCAAAAATATGGTTTGAATGGGTTAATCTTTTTATTAAGGTAAGTCTTAACCTTTTTAAAATGCAATGAGAGGGTGTGGCAACTCCCAAAAGAAGGGTTTATCATAAGTTAATCAGAAATAATAAAAGCAATATTAACAAGGTGTGGTTACTTTTATTTCAGTTATTTTTCTTTATGTTGAAAATGGGCGGGATTGCACTGTTTAAACTCCACTACAAGTGACAAATTTAACATGAGAATCACTATCACTTAAGCTATTAGTAAGAAACTTCATATATGAGCTGCTTTTATTATAAAGTATTATAGTATTTTTTATGGTTCTCGAGATACGGCTAAAGCAAATTTAAAGGTTTTGGCATTGTCTATCTGGCTGTTTCAAAATAAGTTTTTTTTTTTCTGGATAAAATCAAACAGTGACCAAAAAATATTGTAATATTCAAAAATATTACTCGGTTTTTTATTTATTTATTAATACACAAACGTCAAAACAGCTTCGAAGAACGAACATACAGACACTGGACTACTAAAACTTAAGACAAAGAGAAGAAAGAGAACATTTATTTATTAGATTACCTTAAAAACATTTTATTGATTTAACAATTACTCGTATTTCCTAAATGACATCGAAATTGCAAACTCATAGTATATAAGAATTTGACTCCATGTGACATACAATCAACTACTAAGGATATAAGAATACTTTTTTATATAAAATTCCTTAAGTTTTTTTTTTCTTTAAGTAAAGCGCAAAACGATTTACTACATCAACATACCATATGTACCATACGATAGTTGCCTTTTACATACACCCAATATGCCTTGACAAAACGAAAGAAACGACCTTACTTTATTTGGTTGTGATATAGGACTGACGTTGATTTCGATTGGTAACTGGTACGACTCACATTTACATTAAATTGCACAAAGGGAAAAAAATTAAGGCTTCCTTTTCTCTATTATTTAGTATTTTTGCTATTTCCTCTAAAAGGAGGAAACCATTCCATTGTTGATGCCGTTTTGGCAAAAAATAAAATAAAAGGAAAGAAAAGCTCACTTGCGTGGCTGCTATTTTACCATGATAACAATTTTTTATATTTTTACAAGTACATATTTTCATATATTTCGACTGAAATATTTTTGTTTTTGTACTCGTAATTGGTTTGTTGGCCTAAATTTGATATGCGAGTACAATACACAGTTATTATGTTTTTTTTTTTCTTTTTTTATTTACCATATGCTTTATTTTAATTCTTTTTATTACACTTCTTGTTTTCAATGCAAATTATTGTCAGCGCGTCATTGCGATGCCAGTATTTTATTTTTAAGTTATCGTAAAGTTTATATAAAATTACAAACGTTTTGCGGGCATAAAAGATGGTTACATCTCTTGTGCATTTTTAAACTTAAAACGTTTTTCTTCTTAAGGCTTACTATTCGAGTGAATAAACGAAAACTATTTTCGACCTCTTTAAAATTTTTTTAAAAAATATGTGTTCCCTGATTTCGACTTTTCTGATATGATATTTCTACTACATATATCAAAACAAAAATCATATATTACAAATGACTTCTTTATCATAACGTTGTTCTTTACCACCCTGTTCAGTTTTTTATGCTTGGAATATTTTTTCCCATAGGAAATATTACACAGTTTTTCTCGCAGCGCTCTTACGAATAAATCACGTTCGAAAGAGTGTTACTCACTCCAATAAAACTAAAAATGAGAAAATAAATTACATTATTTGAACATTATAATTTGTTTTATTTCTGCAAGTCAAAGAATTATTACTTCCGCTCGTCTTCTTCAAAATGAAATGAGCAAATTTACAGAATACGAATGAAAAAGAAAAGCATTAAACTAATCGTGTCATATAATTTATATTCGTAGTACCTACCTAATTGTTAGTAAAACCGGCTTTAAATAAATGAATTTCACATTAAATTTAAACCATCGTTACAGTGTTACTAAGTCAAATTTTTAATTTTTATGATGTTAAGTTGAAGAAAATTACACGAAATTTTAGTTTTAAGAGCTTCAAGATTGACTAAATTGTAGTGAAATTACGCTTTAATTTTGATTACTCATCCAAACAAATCAACTTTGCGATTTATTTTTTTTTTTAATTTTGTTTTTCGGTTACTTTTCGTCTTATGCTCCATAATTAAATTAAACAATTACGAGTAATCGTGTAGTGATGACCTAGTTTACAGGAGCTTCAACTCTAATTAGATTAAATCTTCGTAATCTGCAATTTAGATACAATGAGAACTTCACTAGCAGAATAAAGAAAATCGATTAAAGCAAATCAACATTTAGATATATACGGTATATATTACTGCCTTCTTCCTTCAGACTTTGACTTTTATCAGTCGAGAACCAATGAACCCCAAAAAAGAAAAACCAAATTCATTTGTGTTGCAAAACAATTTTCTTATATCACATTATACCAGTGGCGTAACCAGGGGGAAGATAAATTCTTCGTTGGATCAATGATTAATTAAATAAAATTAATATTATATTGTTAACTTATAAATCTATAAATTTTTCCTTCAGCCCATAACCTAAAGAAAGATAGCGACAACTTTTCCATACTTTGCAAGATTTTGAAAGTAAAGTTCAACGTTTATCCAACTCTTTTAATTGAAGGATTTTTATTCAGAATTGAAGCCCAGTAAATTGGTTACCGATAGTCAATATGGCTTTCAGAGCATTTTTTCCACAAGATTGTCTTATAGCATTATAAGAAAATTGTTGTGAGCCAAATTTGAATTTATTTACTATGGTATACCCACCGCTGATTTGAAGCAATTGTAACTTAAAACTCATCGCATTTGATGGTTCTTATCTGGTGGTGATGCATTCCAAAAATATATAAATTTCACATTTTGCCTTCACCTCTCCCTCACGTACACTTTTACTTCAAAGATCCATCCATTTTCCTCACTGGGCATCATTGTTCGTTCACCGTACTTGCATGTCGAAATTTTCACCATGCGATTAATTAGTTTTGATCAAATTATGAAGCACGTTTCATAGAGAACTCAACACCATTTATAAAATGAACGCACACACGCTAATAAAAGTTTAAATTTGTAGTCAAAGAGATATAAGTAACTTTGGCATTAACTTAATGTGCAGTTTATGTACATACTCGTATGTACTCATAGACGAAAGTGCTGGCTGCGAATGGTTACACCAACTGACTGACGGCTTTAAACATTACAATTATGTGCGCATATCTATGAAAACCATCATCCGGTAACTCTAATTCTGATAAATCTTAAAGTTATGAATATGTTTCTGCCTTCGTTGCGCTGCAACCAACTTTATTAAATGAAGTTGAAAAAGTTTTTTTGTTTAAGCGAAACGGTTATGGTTTATTATACGATGCGATACTATCAAGTGAGAATTAACTCGTTTGTTTCAACTGTACGACATGAAAGATTTGTTTGTTTTGAGTTGGCGAAATTACAGGGCTTTGTTGCTTTCAGTGGAATTTGATAAATTATATCTAAACAATTTTCCTACAACGTAGTTGTTCCTAATGTGTCGATCAAAAGTACAAAGCTATCAAAGATATCGCCTAACTATTTAACGGCATTAAAACATCGGTTAACATATATGGTAAAAATCTCGAAGTCAGCTTAAATTTTTGTGAATCCAAGGCGTGTCCATTAACCGACAATAATTCTTAACAATCTAATCGATGTGAAAGTAATTAGGAGAGGCCCAAAGTACGTTTTCTCACTGAAACTTTATTTTTTGCGATTTTGCATGCACCAAAAATTTAATTTTGCTCGTTATGTGATGTAACTGTAACTGCCAACTCTCCATTCAAAAATCTGTGATAAGGCACCGTGCGTTCAAGTGACGTATACGTTGATGACTATAGTCATCACGTGCCGTACCGTGAAATTCCATTCCGAATCGAATTATACGGACTTTGACATTTCAAACTCTGTTGTTGAGCGGAAATAAACAAAATGAAAATAATTGGGAAACAATAACTAATGATAAATAAATTAAAAATTAAAATTACGAATGAAAAAAAGTTGAATTAAGAAAAATAACTAATTATCCCAAGCATCATATTTTTTATCAAAGGTTGTAGTTTTACCAGAGGCGTTATTGCTAATGTAGTAATTTTTTTGTTACCCTGGGAAACCGATATGCCCAATAACGCACTAATTGAAGTCCTCGTGCCAGCCCGAGAAAAAAGTAAAAATTTTCTGTAAGCATAAATGGCGACATTTTTAACAAGAAAAGTGCTTAGGCACTTAATTATATAAATTGTTATTTAAAAAAACAACAACATTGAATTGTGAAATAGAAGACGTTTGAAGATACAATGCAAATCGCTTAAACTCTTCGAAGGTCATCTTTTGTGGCGTCAACCTTAGCTCCCCTTTTCTTACGTTTTTCCCACACATTTATAAATTGCTAGAATTACATAGAGGTTATTGCAATGCAAATCGCAATAATGACAACTATCAATTAACTATAATTATTTTTAAACATTATAAGTCTGCTCTTGTTAATTAAATGCATTTTTTTCTTTCTTTTTTATCATTTGCAGGTAAGCGCTTTATTCAAGTTAAATGTTTAAGTTGTGCGGGCTTTGACACTGTGACGATTGGTCGGTTGGTAACGTATCTTAATTCATCAATTATTAAAATCACATGGTTAATTTAAATATTTTAGAAAGTCCTTTTGCACAATATATTGTATGTGTAGGTATTATGTATGTGCGAGTAATTAATACTCACAACAATACATATGTGTTTGTGACGAGTAATCAAAAGATTATTCACATTTCTTCCTTTCGCTCGCATTGTAATGGAAAATGTGTCATGGAAATTCATTTTCACTTGCGTGTCCATTCACTTTCGCCTGATCTTTTTGTGCAAAATACATAAAGCTGATCAATCAAAGCTCATTCATCACAGACAATGTTGTTGTGTATGAAGTTGGATTTGAAAGATTCTCAAATAATGCGTTGCAAGCTGAACTAAAAAGTCAACCATCAGTGAGTTTTTAATGGTACGTAGCTTCATTTCTCTAGCGAAATCTTTATGATGATAATCGTAATGTCAAAACTGGGATCACATTTGCTTAATATAATCGGATTAAACTTTAATCGCAATCTGTCAGTATTTTTCTTAAGCTTAATTAAATTAAACAAACAAACTCGTTTAGATCTCAAATTTACAATTTTGAATGTCAGTTGGGTGTTGCACTGTAGTGCATCCTTAAGTCGCTTTATGTTACATTTGCAATCATTTGTTGAAAATTGCCATTCACCTACGCTGGTCTGAAAAATAGGTGGAGTTTCGCAATTAATATTTTTGTGACATCAACGTTTACATGCTCATACATGTTTTTGTTTATTTTTTTTTAAATTTGTGAATACTTCAATTTAAAATGGCAGTTTCTTTTAGAAAGTATTATTACAATTTTCACCTTCTTATTGGATATTGGGCATTGCATGTGCATCTATTTAAGAAAAAACAAACAACATGGCAAATGTTTTAAAAAATTGTATTAGCCATAAAAAAGCCCACAAAGGTTTGTTGTTTGATGTTTTCTGATAAAAAAATGTGTTTTTCGAAATATCGCCTTAAGTCACTAACCTACAGCGGCATAGTTGAATCATTTCCAAAAGCAAAATTGCAAGTACATACGGAATTTTGTTAACGAAAAATGTTGTTAAAAAAAAATTTTAATAAATTTAAAAAATAAATATAGAGTTATTAAAAATAAAAAAAAAATTATTTCTTGTCCAAAGCTCTTCCAAATCATTCCTACTGTTTGTGTTTTCAAGATTTTTCTTCTATGGGAGGTGCCGCAGACTCTTCTGGAACTTCGCAAACTTTTTGTCTACAGCTTGTTTATAATAATAATAATAATAATAATAAATTAGTTGTTTTTTTAATATGAGCTATTTTATCTAAGTTAATTATTTGAGATATTCTATGTGATTCGAAATTGTATGCCACTCTTATAGCCATTTTGTACAGTGCATAAGCTCCAAAGTAAATGCTGTACTAACTATGCTCTTTTCTCCATATCATTTCGAGATACTTGAGATCGAATGATGAATAGTTTCGGGTTTTATTTTCTAATTAATTACAATAAAATTAAAAACTGATAATTTTTGTAAAGTACATAATTTACGCCAACATGTAAAAAATAAACATAAAACTTTTCCCTGTAAGAAAAGTGACGATTAGACGCATCTTCAATTCACATTACATCTCCAATGTTGATTTATTGAATATTCCGCAAAATTTATCATAATCCCATATTTTACATAGGCTCACACCGCGAAAATTAATACTTTTTTGCAGCAAAAACAACATAAAAAATCAACAGTAATGTTGGTCTGCAAATGCATACAGCCTTTGCTGCTAGACTTGACATTGTTGATAATTCTTAACCCTTACATACGATTCTTGTAAGTTACGTTTGTTTGCATGTAAGGAAATACTGACTGAAATTACTTTTTCTTAAATTTTCTTTACCTGCAGCAAGCATATTTAACTCAGAGTATCATAGGCTATATTATGTCTTAATATAAAAATTAAATTAAATTTGAAATTTGATATTTTAAGTAGGCGTGGCACATATAAAATTCTGTTATCTTGTTATATGTTCACATAAACGTTCAGTCCCATTAAAACTTCCAAAACCAAGAATTATTTAGCAAAGATGCCATTAAATTATTGCAGCAAATGAAATGATAAATTCGTTAAAATTTTTCATTGCCAATAAATCTCTCCATTTAAGTGTTAAGCACGAACAAGAGTGTAACGATCTTTCGATCTACAGACACACACGATACATAAACAATAAAGTTGTAATGCATTGGCAGAGGAAGCAACACCGGCCGGCAAAACAACGGCAGCCGCTATATATGACCATATGTGCGCACCCCGCCATCACATTAATCAGCATTTTGTGTTAACATTTTGCCGGCCTCCGCAATTGACCAAGACAAAGAGACGGTGAGCAAGCGCAGCGCAGGCAGACAGACAGACAGCGAACAAGCAACAACACTGATTTAATTGTAGACAACAGAGTTGTCGCTGTTGCTGTTGCTGCTACTTTCAATGACAAATAGATATGCAACAACCAGCAGCAACAACAACCAACAACCAGCAGCAACAACGACAAAAACAATCAAATATTTGCAAGTGTTAAAACAGGCATTTAGCGAAATTCCAAACATTTTGTCCCAATGCCAGTGATTACCATTATGACCATGACAACGACTCGACTCGACGACTACGATGAGGGTGTTCATTAAGTCATGCATAAATGTCTTGACCAACTCGTAAAAAAGGTGGCCATGTGTCGTCGGCAGCATAGTGAAAATACCTACTATTTGATTGTTTAAACTTGAAATAACTAGGTGGGTACATCTCGTTTATTTATTTAAGATATGGGGAAAACTTTACATTTAGGAATTTATTTCATTAATCCGACAATACTATTGGCTGTCTGGCTTTTATGCTTTAAATGAATTTTGCTGGTGACCTCGTTGCCGAATTTATATCTTGATATAAAACATAAAATAGGAAACAAATCGATGTTTCAAATGCATCATCACAATACTTTCTTTACTTACGCTGTTTTTTGTAAAAAAAATTTGGTTCCTTTTAATTTACAACATTAACTAGGTACTGAAGCGTCGCTAGGGTGGGGTACCCGATTGTGTCACTTGGTGTTGTTTGTTTTTTGGGTTTTTTTTTTTTACAGTTGAAAGTTTTTTCCATCAAATTGAACCAGATTTTTGAAATGAAAAAAAAATAACTTTCACCAAAATTGTGTCACCTATTACTACCATCAGAGTCGTACCGTAGATAGAGTGACTCGCCCCATCTCAGCGTTTTGAAGTTTCGCCACGCATTGAGAAAACGACTTTTTTTGGCTCATCATTTTAAATGGGCAAGAAAGTTAGGTCCTGGTTTATTATTGTATCACAGTTAGAGTTTACATATAAATACTTTTTTTTTTGCTTATCAATTTGAAAACAATGAAAACAAAGCAGTTTGTGACAAAAAAATTCTTGTGAAAGTGAATTAAAAACAACATTCCTTCGCTACAGGCCCCATACTTTCAGAGGGTACTGCCCTAACTACCACGCATGAGACACAATAGTGTTAATTTCAGTTTACTCGATCGTTTACTACTGGATCGATTCACGGACTTTCTACTTAATGATGAAATTGTTGTTTTTTTTTTTCTTGGCTTAAACGTCAGCATTTCGAAATAACGGGTTAATTAACCGATAAAAATATTTCTCCATTTACACTATCGCTGCAGCACCACTTCTAACCACCCTAAGGAGCATTTTAGTCAATATTTTTGCCTAAGACCACATGAAAAAATTCTCAGACGTTTGTCCCGTATGAAAATTTTTCCAGAAAATTTGACTAAATGTGTAAGGTCAAAATCTGATAGCAGGTTCGAGCTTAGCGAGCTCAAATTACCCTGTGTTGACATCAGTCGATGTTCCTCCTGCATATAGTTCTTACAAAGTTGTTATAGCATTCTTTTATATGACACTTAAATTCTGCTATGGATCCAGGGGTTTCTAACAAATAACGATTTTTAGAAAAGATATGTCTGAATTTTTTTATATTCTATCCCTCTTAACTTTTTATTCTATACTTGCTATAATAAGCACTAAAATGCAAGTCAACAAAATAGGATTTAATAAAAAAGGAGTGTACCTTTGAACAAATCAATAAAATTTCTAGGTCAATGCAGTTTGTCAAAGACTTAATCAGAATTTCAAAATATTGAACATGCACAGTATGTAGCAGTATTCCAAATCGAAATTAAAAAAAAGTGTTCGTATGACCCATTTAAATACAACTCCGCGTTTACACACAGAAACTCTTTGCTAAAACTCTTCTTGGCGAAAAGAGAAAAACGAAAGATCGAGTGTCGTCTCGTGTGTAAACGCAAAATAAATTTAGAAAAGACAAGAATTTCTTTCGTAGAATTTCCTAGTATAAACCAGCTCTAAGTAAATGTTATCTTAAAATACTTTGAAAACATTGTACACTTCTTTCGATGTAAATCAAAGCAAAACCTTTCGCCTTAAACATTCTCCTGCAGTTTACGAATGTGCAACTGTCAAGATACAACAAACAAAATTTAAAAAACCCTAAATCAGCATAAAGTCAAAAAACCAATTTAAAACTATGGGCATGTAAACAAAATGTTGCATGCAAACTGCAAAAGATTTAAGTCACAAGGGAAAGTGAAATAACATTTAGATTTTCATGGATCTTTCACAAGACAATGAAAATACGCGCAACTGTGTAGCCAAGGCAAATAAAAAAAAAGAAAGAAAGACAAATCTTTTCAGCACACAAATCTCAGAAAGGAAGCAACCTAACTGCGGAGGCATGCACTTAATTTCAATACTGACGAAAATAGACCATAAGCCTTTTGTTGTCTTTCGATTTTCGAAGTTGGTAGTTGGTGCGACGAGGTATTTACAGTCTGACGTAAATATCTTGACACCGTGAAAGTAAAACAAAATTTTGTGAAAAGTCAAACGTTACAAGGTGCGCAGCAAGCAATTCAATTCTTGTGGCGTTGCAATTCGAAGCAGTGAAGCAAAACCGTGACCCAGCAATGAACAAAAAAGTGAAATAAAACCCAATAACAATAAAAATACCCGCAGTCAAAATCAAAGTTCATGGGGAGAAGTTAAAAATGGGGCAGGTACAATTTGTTTGTTATGGACTGCTGCGAGTGCAGCAGCCGCAGCAGCAGTTGTAGTTGCTGCAGACAACAGGTGCAGTTGAAGTCGTCGGCAACATGTTGTTGCCTTTTTGCTATTGTTAATGTACATCGTAAATTTATAAATCGTGGACATTAGCAACAATTACGTGTAATGAAATCAACCGAAACATGAAAGTTTATTTTTTTTAGGGTACTATCATATATGTACTTAGTTAATATACAGTTAATGTTAACTACTGCATGATGTTGCTTTTATTAACCCTTTCTATACATTTATGCCCGAAATTGCTGAAATGCTAAAACTTCCTTACTTATGTGGACTAAAATAATTCCGCTTTAATTATACGAAAATCTGGTTTCGGATTAATGGTTTTATTGAGGCTTAATAAGTGAACCAATTTGTTGCAAAGTTTTTAGAACAATTTAATCCTCATGAAACTCAAAATGAATTAGGATCGCATGCATACCTTTGCTTTACCGCTTCGAAGAAGAATTAAATGAAAACCACTAGTTGTTGGAATCTTTCTTACAATTAATAAAAAATTTGTGTTCCACTTCAACAGATGCAAGTATGCATAAAAGAACATAAAAATTTATTAAGTTTTGAAAAAACAAATGCATGTTGGACACATGCATACGAGTATATACGATGATAGTTAATGAGAGGAAAACAAATCTTTAAGATATTAATAAATAAATCTAAACCAAAACTATTCTTCTAACATTTATGTGTACAAAAAATTTAACACTTTCCCATCCAACTCAAAATTCAGCAAAATAAAATCTGATAATAAATTTTTCTGTGTTTCATCACATAGAAAGATAGCAATTATATAGGTACTGTTTTGTTATTGACAACCTTACTAGGGCGACATTCAACCTCAAATCCAAAAAAACTGTTTCCTTTATATATACAACTACAATATAAATTCATAAGAAACATTTTAAATTGTATAGACATTAGGGGTTAATTTAATTTAATTGTAAAAGTAAAGTTTTTTCTTTAATGTGGAACTCGTCATTACCAAACGTCCATTCATATGTTTAAAGAAGCATGAAATGTTTTGGTTTAATGCTTCGCTGAAGCAGTATTTTGAATAAAATGCAGTAACATTAAAAAGTTGAAAGTATTTAATCAGGTGTGTCATCGGAAAATACTTCAATAACGCTTTGCTTGCTGCATTTATATAACTTAATTAAATGAATTACAAACAACTTGCATGCAAACAGCATAAAATTTGCGTGGCATTGATGCGATTTTTAAACAAATGCAAGACTTCTTCGAAAAATTAATTAAAAAAACAAATGCTTAACAAAATGCATGCAAGAGGAAATAGGCCAGCTTTTGTGCTCAAAAGAATTTTACTTGTTAAAATTGAACTAAATATTCTAAGAAAGTGATTATTTTAAATTTTATTCAAAATTATATTTAGATCAGAGTTAGTTTGGACATAATGTGGCCAGTAATAATGTCAAAAGGAGCTCTATTAAACATTCGCGTCTTTGTACATTAAAACAATTAAAAATAACATCGTGAGTCTTGGTGAAAACATCTCCTTTTGCTTGGCATAATAATAAATTCGAACTAAGATTTTATTTTTCCCACTAAATATTTCGACAGCCAAACCAACTTGGTTTTAATTGCATGCCATATTGCTGGCAGACGACAATTGGACCGCCCCTTTTTCAATAGAAAACAGCTAAACAAATTTCTTTTATTTTGAAATCATATGAAATGGACAAAAAGCGAAAGGAAATAAAGTGCAGTTAATTGAAAATATGTCAGGAGTAAAAAATAATGCAATCAAAATCGTTGCATGAATCGCTTAAATCGAAAGGGGGCTTAAAAACAACCAACTGAAAGAAATTAAGAAGCAAAAACAGATAAAACTCTAATGAAATTGGGGAAGGCGGGAGATGAAATGTTGAAAAACTATGCACTTTTGTATCTCGAATCTTGTATCTGGTGTGTGTGTGTGTCGAAAGCATACGTACAAGTAGAAAGGGCAGGCAGGCAGACAGACAGACAGACAGATTGCAGTTAAAGCTGATTAAATTCATTGTGTTAAACGGTAACTTCAAACGATAGCACGATTGGAAAACCTGAGACAGTGACAAATGCGGAAAATTCATGTTTTTTAGTATTTGATTTGATTTAATTTGGTTTTATTTCTTTGTTGTTGGTTAATTTAACGTGTATTCAGTGGTATTAACTGTATCATTAATACCAGCCAACATACAAAAATTGTAAAATGAAAGTCATTGCTTTGGTCGCTCATTAATTTATTTTTTCTCAATGTTCGATAAATGGAAACGTTTTTTTTTGTTAGTTGATTTCAGGCCGAAAATTCAGTGCAATTTGATTTTTTCACTGGACGCATTAACTTTGCTTTAGTTAGTTCATCCATAAAAAGTTTATAATTCTTTAAAATTTGACAGCTTGACATTGATTATAGTGCGCTCTTGTCAGTCCAAATTTATTTTCAGGTAAATATGTAGATGGCTAATAAATGTTAACAAAAGCCAAATGCTCTTATTAAGTGATGTTATTTTATGCAGCTTGACAGTGAAACTTAAATAAATTGATTGTCTTGTTAGTCGAAAAATGACACAGAGATTATTGGGTGGACAGCAAATATCTTCTCGGATAATAAACAGATATGCTATGGCTAACTTTTGGAATGAGTCCTTGTCCAAATCTAATAAAATGTTTTTAAGAATGGAGGTAAAACTTTACGAATTCTTGTAACTATGTAGCTAGTTCCCAAACTGGTACGCAAGTGGCTTGTGCAAAGAGAAAATTTCCCAACTGCTCTCCCAATATTTAAATTTCCAGCTTAAAATTTTGCTGTTAAGCTTTTCTAATTAACCAACAATTTTGGGCAGCTTCTGTTCTTAACATACTTTAATGGGTCTGGTGCTAAAATTTTCAAAATTTCTTAGAAAATCTTAGATAGCCACTGGAAGACAGACTGATCAATGGCAGAAAAGAAAAAAACAGTTGCAAAAAAAATATTTTTTATTATTTTATTGGAAATACTTTCGAGTAGTACGCTGCGTCAGTTTGCGTTGGACCTCTTCCCGGAAGATCGACTGGTCTATTTCTTTCTTTTATATCGAACTGTGGATGACATCCAGCATTTTCTTTGATTTTTCATTGGAATAGAAAAACTCAATGAGTTCTATTCGTTACTACCTCATAAGTAGTAGACATTTGACCTCTAAATTGATAAAACCTCTAAGGGTCAAAGGTCACTTGAAGTGAAAAAGAAATATATATTGTTAGAAAAGGATTAAAATGATGATGATGATGATCAAATGCGAAAAAATGGTGTACCACCAACATATAAAGGTCACATTTTTAATAGTCACAAAGGAGGTAGTTTCGTGTCAATCAAGAAAATCGGTTAAAAAATTACGGAGCTTTGAATTTTTGAAATTTCACAAAAAACAGGTCGAAGGAATGAAGAATAAGAATAAGAAAAAGTCAGTTTTATTTCTATACTTCCCAAGACAAATCTATGAATAAAACTTTAACGAATATCACACATGGTGTGTTGAACAAACTTTCCCTTTGACGTTAAATTGCCGAAATGAAGTATACAGTATTGGGGCGTTATCTGTACATATATTTCATAAAGGGCATTTTTTTATCTGCTTCCCTTTAAATATTGAAATCAATTTCACTTGTTTTTTTCATCTTCTTATTGTTATATGTTAACTCCAGTGTAACAATGCAACTTTACAGTTAATACAGCACTCCCATACTCATGTTACTATTAATAAGGCTTTATGTTCAATTTCAGTTTAATAATTTTTTTTTTTTAGTCGTGTTTTGTTTTGTGGGATTGAAGAATGATGTTACACTCGCATTGAAAAATGATGCATGGTTTCGTAACGCCGCTGCATGTATGTACCTCCTACTCTTCAAAATTATGTGTTAAATATTAGTTGGTTGGTCGGTTGTTTTATTAGCTCCAACCTTAAGCCCCTTGGATTGGATGCAATCAATGATGTTGCATTTCATTGAGATTTTCTCCCTGTTGGCTGTGGTGTTGCTTTTCATTGAATTTGATTGTCTTGTTGTTCGTCGTACATTCATTTGTTGTCAGTGAAGTTGATTAATATGTTGTTGATGAAAGTTGGCCAAATGAGCGAGAGCGAGAGAGAAAGAACTTTTTTCTGGTTGTTTGTTAATGTTTAATCCGTAAAGGAATTTCTTCATGCATTTAAGATGATGTATTTGTTAGTCAGAAAAATTTAAGTTTACAACAACAACAAATAAATACCCATATTGTAAAACTTTTGATATGCCTTTGTTGCATGTTTTTTGTATTGTTAACTTTTCTAATTGTTTTTTTTTTTAATTTCAATTTTCCGGCTTTAAATAATGGCTTATCATTTAATAATAACGTTATCTTTTAATTGGTTATACAGTCAGCATTTTTATATTTTACCGAGGTGTGGACTAAAATTTTGTATAGTCAGCTCATTAAATAAACTTTTCTTAATATAAAATGCTCTCTCTGAGCTGAATGCATTTGTTCCATCGTTTGTTTTCGCTGTTAAAGTAATGTTAAAAGCCTTTTTTTGATATATCGCTGCTCTATAGTCAAAATTGACAATATGTACTTAATAATACCATCTGCCAAATATCAGCTATTTTTTTTTTTCTTTCGACAACAAAAAAGTATTGCCAAAATCAAATTGCAAATACCAATTGAAACACCCTATACACCTAGTCATCTGTTTATTGATTTTTCGAATTTTTATGTAAGTCACTGCGTATTATCACTCGTCTGGCAAACACTCAGTGTTGCAAAATCGGTGCGTCTTTTATGCTGTTGTTGCAGGTGGTGTTTTTTTGCTGTTTATGATGATGATGATGATGGTGTGATGATACACTTTTATGAATTCGTTTTGCACGAACAAGAATTAGGGCAAACACCGATTAAATCAGCTTATTTCTCAACACATTAGCAAAAATAACAACGCTTCTAGCAACATCAACAACAATTACAATAATAACAACAGCAAACAAAGTTTTAAAAGTGCCACGACACAAGTACGAGTACAATGCAAAAATTAAATCACTGAAAATATTATGTTAATATATTGCCCACATTCGCAGTCGCATTATGGCAGAATTCTTTCAAAGAAAGTTTGCCACATTGTTGCGGCAAAGTTAACTCCAGAATGAACATTTCTCATGCACATGCATTCACTCTGGGCATTTCCTTATTTTGCAAAATGCAATAGTGCTTCTGCGCGTATTATAGGCCAAGCATGGGTTTACAGCTAATGCGCTACCTACCATTAATGACAGCAAACAAAGTAAAGCAACATCTGATTCTAGTGGTATTCAAGTGAGTCAGTTTTCCCCTAACAAACAACTGAAATGAAAAATTTAATGAGAACAACAGACCGGGAAGTGTCGGTTGTGTTAAACAAATGGAACACAAAATAAAGGAGAATAAAGTTATTGTAATTTTCTTGCAATTATATTTAATTCGACTGAAAACTTCTCATCTCTATCTTGATTTTAACATGAAAATGACTGAGGGAAAATCATAAGTTGTAGCATTTTAAGCTAGCAATAAAATATTTCAGAAAAATTGGGGTATGGAGCTAACCGTAGTTGAAATTATCCTTTTCAACAAGACAATTGTTTAGTGCATAGCAAAGTTATCATTATGCCGCTAATTATTAAAATGATCTAAGTCAAATCGTCTTTTAATTTTGATAAAAATTATATCAAAACTTGTCATCGCACCGCCAAAAATTTGCATCAAACACTTTTTTTTTAAAAAATTTGAATAAGATCATTATAAAAATCAAATAAAAGCGACGTAGTGACACTAAATGATTAACAAATTTAGATTAAGCGACATAAATTCATATGCAAAATATAGCTTGAAATGAATATAAAGTCGTTTTGTCGTCTAACGTGATAAAATCACAAAAAAAAAGAGAAAATTTTTATTCCATATTTACTCGAAAAGACTATTTTTGATTCATTTTGGGTCCTGGAATCCGAGTCTGGCACCAGCGGTTATCTGATCATGTGAATATCTCGCAAGTATCACAAATCGCTGCAAATTAACAATCACAGCGAACTGACCCGTAAGTTGAATTGGCAAATGCTGAACATATGTTAAATAGGATAAAACTTGCGTTCCATCACTACTAGCTATCTAAAGCCACCATCGATAGTTGTATGGGAAAGCAAAAACTAAATCGCAAACTTAGCGAATAAAATTGTAGTTGTCATGTATACATTGCAAGTTGTTTAAATGTCAGTGCTACCCAACATATTTTGTCTATTTTGCATTTTGAAATAAAAAGAAGAGCTACTTCGAGGAAAATCAATTACTTAAACTGTCAGACGGCAAAAAGAGCAATTTGAAATAAAAAATTTGAAAGAACAACAACGAGTTATCGTATAAATAATGAGTAGAAAACTTAGCAACTTGGTCGTTTTATTCGCATGTAGATAGCGACTTGGCGAATATGACACAGCTCGAAGGATTTTAACAAATGAAATGCCATTAACTAAAGAGATTAGCATAGTGATAATAAAGTTTCAAAAATTTGTTCATTGATCAAGCTGGTCGAAGCCACCTTGAGTTTCTAATGAATCTCACAATTCTCCCCTTCTTTTGCCCATATCTCATATATTCAAATCGTAAACACTGCATTTAAAATAGTTCAAGTCTTAATATATCGGGAAGTTCCATTTTTTGCTGAGCAGAAAGTTTTAGACTTTTTCCTTAGACATATTTTGCTTTTATTCGACTTTAAGCTTTTTGTCTTTTTCGATACTTTTGATTCTTATCGTCTTTTCGATATATAATATTAGATAGCATGTGCCGACTTCCATAGATTTTTGTGATACTAAACCACACGTTATGAGTTCTTCAATATGTACTTTTAAAATTTAACTGGATTTTTCTTAACTTTTCGACATTATTTTACAATTTCGATCATTCATGTAATTAGGAAACGTTGAATATATACATTAGACCTGTCCAGAAATTTACGAAATATGAATTTTTTAATGCGCTGAAAGCTTATCTGTAAGCTCTATGTATTTAAATAAGATTTGCATAAAAAAAAAGTTGAAAAATATCTATCTTTGATATTGCGCTTTTCGCCGGAAGGATGAATTCGAGTGTTAATCTGAAAATTAAAAGGTTCTCTCAGAAACACATAAATAACTTTTATTTTCGAAAATATTTCAAAATAAAAATGATGCCGTTTTTCTATGTTTAGTCCAATTAACCAGTTCTTAAGGTTTCAATTCTTTTTTACAACACTTAAAACATGTAATTTATGATTTTTTTTCTGAAATTCCAACTTTAACCTTAAATATTTCCGAGAAAAAAATTTTGAAAAATTTTTAAATTATTTTTTTATTGTTGTATAGCCTACTACCTTTGTGCTTAACTAAACTAAGCTACTTATTTTTGACCGTCTTTAAATTGCTTCATTCAAAAGAAAATGTACAAATTGTTGATATTCCATATTTTTGATTTTATTTTTACTTACTTGTCCTACTAATAGGCTATTGACTATGTATTTGAACAAGAAACTAACTCTTTAAAGGTATTTCATTGTTTTATATGTTCAATTGTACCCTATAAATGATCCAAAAGTGCAATTAAACTTCGGCTTGGACTTTTAAGGACGGTGCAAATTTGTCCATTTTTTATTTATTTTTAACTATAACTCAAAAACTATACATTTTTAATATCAACACATCACACAACTTTTTGTAGAGAATCAGATTTCCTATCCAAATGGCACTTTGTAAAGTCAAAAAGCTTACTTTTTAAATAAGTTAAGTCAAAAAGACTATTTAAAAAAACCGAAAATTTTCAATTTGTTGTTCATATTTAAATTTTTGTAAATAACTTTTTCTGAGTGGATTTAGGTAAAGTCATTGGTGCACAGAAAAAAAGGTGACGTAGTTTCCGTCAAAATGATGATCCACAAAAGTATTTTTGATGAAAATTAGCTGAGATACGGTCGTTCAAAGTTACTTACTTTTGTATAATTTTATCAATTTTTACCTCTTGTTAGTTATAATTTTTACACACAAAACTAATGTTTATTCAATAAAATATAATTGATAAACTAAAAATTTTTTTTTGTGTGTAAAATCATTATTTTTCAACCGATTACCCGACTTTCGTTATAAAACTTTTCTCACTCTAACGAATAGCTATAATTTTAGCTGGTTGCAATATGGAATTCATAAAAACCATGTGGTAGATCCTTTTTACTTGAGCCTTGCAAATAGAAAGATATGAAAAGAATTGGCCTTGTGAGTCAAAAGCTATCATTTCTATCCCAGATTTTTATGACCATAAAATTATCTACAGTAAATCGCTAGATGGCGTTAGAGAAGTAAGTTGCTTCGTTGTTGTTAGCTTGCTCATGTGACTAAGCATTATTCATATGTTGGCTTAAAGAGTTTTTTTTTTATTGAAAATTATGATTGTATGCTAAGCAACAGTTGTTTTAAGTTGTTTTGGATTGGCGTCAGTGTAGTTACATTCCCAACCGTATTACGTAAAAGAAATTAATTAAAATTTATATTAATAAAAAATGCGCAGAACCGTTGAGGATGATACTGTTGTTGATAATGATGGATGGAGGATGATAGCAACTACTACTGTTGCATACCGCAACTGGTGTTGATGAAGGTAGACCAGACGCGAACATGCCGTTGCACCAAAATGTGTTTGCGATAATGATACATTGCATTCATTGTAGGTGCATCATCATATTATTCATTTGTGGAATCTGTTATAGCAAGATAATGTAATGCTGAAAATTACTGTAGTTACTAAATGCTAAATGAGTAGTGTGAAATCAGGAAGCACACTTGCTGCTAGGAGTCATTTTTATTAACATTTGTTATTACATTGTATGGTTAAAATGTTCAATCTATTGCAGAAGTAATCAACGTGAGAAACATTTTTAGTGTAGATTTCGTCGAGCTTCTTGAGGCCAATTTAATAGTTTCCAGAGTTAAATTTGGTTCCATTTCTTGTGGCGTGCACAACGCTGGCTCATTGTAGTTAATATATGTATTTGTAAAGTATTAAATTTGATATAAATATAAACCTGCCCTTTAGAAAACTGCATCCATTTAACATAATTTAAACTATAAAATAAAACATTTGTATTTTAATATGTTTTTAGCTTGAAAATTCCCATAATTTGATTAACACTTAAAAATGCAAGTTATTCAACAACTGGAAAAATTAAAATGCACATATTGATTGACCCATTAACGCTTATCAAAAATCATTTAAATATTAGTTTCCGGCATAACTGACCCTATTTAATTTTATTCAAAAAAGGCAAAACTTTACAAATTTATGCACAACTTGACTTGACGATTAATTAATCGATTTGGCTATAATACACCCATTTTATGTTTTAGTCATAAAAACTTTCAAATGTTGATGTAACATTTGAAATTCTTAATGAAAGTTTTCGCTAACATTTCAAGAATACAAATGCCGCCGTCATTGCCAGTCACTTATGTATGTGTGACAACTTAGTCTGTTGTCTTTCTGTCTGGTCTGGTCTGGCCTGGTCAAGTGTTACATAGTAGGGGCCTATAGAAGCTTAAGAGCATAAAATTAACTGATTTCACAGAAGCCACAGTAAACAGTTAAAACATAAAAGCAACAAAAACTTGTGACATTAAAAATTATACGCTTAACTTTAAGTATTAGCCATATTGTTTATGTGTGTATGTATGTGCTCGTAAGTTATGAAAATTAATATGTATACTCTTACCAAAGTGGAATTTTAACATGACCAGACCATGACCGACCGGTCGGCTCATGCTATTATGCGTTTAGTTGCACAAATTTATTGTAACGGATAAATTTAAAGGAAAGTCATAAGAACAGCAACTTGTTGCACAAGTAGCAATCAAAAGAGGAATTTCATTGATTATAATTTTTTTGACCATATGATTTTATGAAAATTTTTTAACTTGGCTTGAGGATAGACATAAATGGTAGTCTTTTGTAGAAAATTGCCTTAAAATAGAAAATTTTTTAATATTTGTAAAACTTTTTGTTTTTATTTAGCCCATATTTATGCGCTGAAGAATAAGTAAAATGATTTTTTTTAAACAGACGGCTTGTTAATGAGTACTCAGTATAAGTCTCAGATTTTTCTGGAATTTTTGGGGTGATTTTTCTGAAAAAGTATAGAATTCTGTATGAATTTTCAGAATTCAGCGTAGACAACTATGATCTTGGTTAATTGTTTTTCAGCCGTAGAGCCGGAACTTAAAGATTTTGAGCTCTGCTGGAATAGGAAACAAAGAAAACACAGATCGAAATTTAGACTCTCAACGTGATGTCTAACGATTTTTTAAGACTTAGTTTCATTAAAAATATGACTTAAAGCTAAGTAGCTAAAATGACTATAAGCTGCAATATCTACGCTCATTATTACTATACAACATATTAGACCTTAAAAGAATCGGGCGTATCTTAACTAATTACATTAAAGAAAAACCCAATTAAACTAAAGCATAGAACTCTGAATTTTCAAACAAAAATCGTTTATTAAAGTTTAATTTTTTATTTGAAACCAAAGTGAAAGCAACAATAAATATACAATTAAAAGTCATAAAATCAAATTGGCAAAATCCTTTCATTGTAGCTGCAATTTTCATGCAATTTTCGTTAAAGATACCAAATTGTTTAAAGAAAGAAATTCATGCCACTCAATTGAATTTTATTTTGTCTTACCAAGAAATCATAGTAAATGATCGTAGTATGAACACACAAAGTACCAGCATCAGTACTTACTGTATACAGGTATGAATATAGTATGGCCATGGGTAGTACAAATGTAATTTATACCGTAAAAGTAGTTGCTTGGTTAATAATCCAAACTAAAATTGCAAATTACGAATTGCGAATGGCAAATATTGGCATGTGTTGATTTGATTGTTGGATGTCGAATGTTGAAAATTGAATGATGATGATGATGGTAATGACGAATGTCGAATAAAACAAATGGAAATGAAAATTGGAATATTGATGCACTGGCACTGGCGCCGCATTAGACAACAACAGCAACGAGTAGTCCGGCGAATAGTGAAATGTAAGAAAAATTGCATATGGTTTATTAAGTGGCATCAACAATAACAACAACAATAACAGCAATTACTACGAGTACAATAGTATTTTTCACTTCTTGGCCTGTAGTTATACAAAAAGCATGAAGACACATAGCAAAAGCAGCAAAAAAAAAACGCTTTAACTGCTTTGGACCAGCAGCCAGTTTAGCGCATCATCCTTATCGTTCGTTAGTGCTTTAGCTTAGTTCACATGATAATTTAACCCATTAATGATAAACTTTCAGATGCTTTCGATGGGTTTGAGAAATATTATCCAAAGTATTAGGGGTCAAAGATGCCTTAGCACTGTGCCAATGCTGACTCATGGGAGTCTATCATGCTAATATTTATAAACCTTGAAAGTCTCCTGATATCTTTAAAATGCTGATCTGAATTTTTAAAATTGTACCTGTCTAATATATTATCAATTTAAATGTGCATTAAGGATTGATATCGACCAGCATTGAATGGTGTCGAACTATATAGGATGGTATCAGTTGTTAGGTGAAATAATTGAATGGTATTATTCAACTATATGGGATGGTATCAAATGGTATCCCCAAATAACGAATTATCAAGTAGTAACTTTGAACCGTTTCCGATATAATGATCATACATTATAGGGTGATGTCGATTGGAAATGGAAAATACTAAATAATTTACTTGATATGAAAAATTGCGTACATTTTGAACGCGCATCGTAGAATTTATAATGTACGAATCGTGCGCTTTGCATATGACCGCATGCACATTTTTGTTTTAACTCTCTTTAAAAAATAACAATTTTTTTTAAATTTTTTATTATTATTAGATACGAATGATATTCAAAAAGATGCAGCTGACTTTAGACCCGGCATTAGCGTTAAAGTATTTAAGTATTCTGGCGCAATAATGAGCATGATAGTGGTCTAATATAAGTGTTAGTTCCTTTGAACTTCATAGCACTTCAATTACTCGTGTTTTTCCCAAATAGTGTACTTTCTTATCAGAGCTGAAAAAGCTCAATATAGAGGTAAAAAAACCTCCAGAAATTTTAGAAAAGCAGCAGAAAATAGTTGGAAATGAAGGAAAATTTGAAAATACAAAACCCTAATATCACGCCAGGACCGAGATTGCGAATCCACGACTTTTGGGTTGTATGCACACTACACGATTATACTGCACCAGAAGGTCGGCATGTGGGCACTAATGAGTTAATTGCAATGCTTCTATATTGCTGCAACTGGAACTATTTTTTGTTGTTGTTGCTGCAGCAATGCTTCTTGGCCACTCAATCGTTTGTCTGTCTGTCGGTCGGTCTATTGCGTTGGTCGCTTGTGTTGTGGTTCAGTTCGTCACAGTATCTTGAGCATAATAATTATTTATTAACATTTTGCTGAAAAAGTTTTTGTTTTTTTTTTTACACTAAAGTTATTTTGGTTACTGTTATTATTTTTGTAGTTACTGCAGTTGCTGTTGTTGTTGTTGCTATTAAGATACATTTTTATCTCGAAATCAAATAGCATGAAATGAAAAATTTTGCAAAGAAAAAACGTAAATAAAATGCATTGGTACCTTAGTAATTTACAAACGAAACGTGTTGACGTATCGCTGGAACTTTTTTGTATTTTAAATTGGATTTCTTTGATTTTTGCAAATACTCGCATTTGTTTTCTTATCTTAAATTGGCCACGCATTTTCTAACGTAGTATATGCATTTTTTTTTGTGATGCACAAATACGTTTCTTTATTGAATTTAATTTGCTTTTAATGTGATATTTAATCTTTGAGATCTGCACGTTTGTCATTTTAATTACATTTTTGACATGGAGGCAAAATTATTAATTTTAATTGAAATTTGATTGACTTAGAACTCTGCAACTTTTAATTTAATTTTTCAACGAAAATATTGAAATATATACGGAGGCAATGGTTAAAGTCATAGTTCAGATATAATTAATTTTGTAACAAGAGGTTTGCCCTACATGACATCGCTGAATGTATGATATATAACAAGAACAACTACTTACAATTTGTACCATTGTGTTTTTTAAAACGTCTGTATCTTTTGTGTAAAGCGAATTATTCTGACCATTGTATACTCTTTAATGTCGTTCTAATGAATAGGTTACTTCACAACAAAGCTACAGCAACAGAAAACAAATTCATTATCTGCTAACTTCACACTTGGCTTCCTTAAATGCCACAAAACCCCTTAATTAACTGGAGTATTTAAAAACTAAGCAATGAACATTTGAACATAAAAACGAAAGAAAATCATAAAAATTGCATTTCATGCTTCTTGATTTGTTGGTTACTGTTGCTGCTTCAGCTGTTCCAATTTTCTGCATTTTGAGTTGAGCGTAAAGAACTCAATCTGGCTAATTACGATACCCATAGTACATTAGAATGCATTCAACTTTTTAATTCTAGACCAAACAGTGAATAATTCAAAAGACCCCGTTTTAATAAAATCTTTGCAAATTAGGTAATTTTCTATCAATGTCAATTTAATAAAAAATTTTGAAAAATAATAAATATATTTAACTAGTCATATTCAAATAATTACAAAAAAAGGAGTAGACTCTGAAGTGTGTTTTTTCAAGCCATTTATAAAATAAAATTTATTATATAAATAAATTCATGAAACCGTTTATTGTCTTTATTTAAATCGGTACGCGTTCACGTTAAAATTTTGAATTTTTAATACTAATTTTTTCATTGCTAAAAATTAATTAAAAACGTTAGTGCTTAAGCAAAAAGTGTTCGCGCTTAAATCAAAAGCGTTCGCTTTTACACGATATATTATAATATGTTTGTGTGGCTGGAATTTTAACTTTGTATCTCAGTAACAATGCCAGACATGACAATTCTGATAACATAGATCGATAGAGATTGCTTTAAAATTCGGAACTGTATTGATAACAAATTATTGACCAGAACTAAAAAAACTCATTTGAAGATTTGTCTACTACCAATTGAAATTTAAAGCAGTGTTTTATGTTTTCAAAAGTTTATTCTGACTAAACTTAGGCTTAGGACTTTTGGCAAGTTTGTGAGCAAAATCTCATACTTTTTTATAAAGAAATTAATAACTTAACAACTTCTGTTAGGAAACTTTAATTATATCAATTTAAGCTTTATTCTTTTAGGATGCCCAATTCTTGCTTAGCCATAGTTATTGTTTTCCACAAGCTCAGACGCTTTATAATTAGTGAAAATACATGGCGACTACACTGTATCATCGGAGCTGGCAAAATTGATTTGGTTTTGACCGAAGCAGCGGAAAAATGTGCATTATCGCGTGTACCAATTCGATATATGGATTTTTTTCTTTCAAATTCGGCATTCTAAAGGAATCATGGTATCTGGAATAACTTTTTAATATACATAATTTAAATTGTGTACAATGGTGTAAGCTTTTAACGTTTGATACTTTTTTGGCCCTATGTTTTTTTTACACGAATTATAATTTTTTGTTTTGTTTATTAAACTCATGCATTTCTTTTTTTTCTTCTACTTTACAGAGTGTTGAGACCTCCAGGCGGTGGCTCGAGCGATATTTTTGGCAATGATTTGCCACAAACACCTCGCAATATTAAAAATCACATGCAATCACATATCTTTTCGAGTGATAAAAACTCTACAGTAAAAAATAATGGTAAGTTATACCTTTTCCAACATTTCAGTTAACATCGATGTTACGAGTTTTATTAATGAAATTTTTCTTTCAAATAATGGGGAATTATTGATAACAGTTAGCAAATATTACAGAGCTTCAATTGTCAATTGGCTTTGCTAACTGATGTGAAACCCATTTACAACATTTTGTTAAGCTTTCTTTTATAGTTGTGCTTTTAAGCTCTTTTATTCAATAATTGTTTTATAATTATTAGTATTAGTTTGTAAATAAAACAGTATATATTTACAATTGGCTTTAGCTTCTTTTCAATACTTT
Source organism: Meiosimyza platycephala (assembly GCA_963662105.1). NCBI lineage: Eukaryota > Metazoa > Arthropoda > Insecta > Diptera > Lauxaniidae > Meiosimyza > Meiosimyza platycephala. The sequence continues at coordinate 931,171 of OY759209.1, forward strand.
AATAGGTAAAAAAAATATATAAATTTAGGGTCTTGTGTATTCTGTTCAATTCAAATTACTTGAGTGCCTAAAAGTATGCAAGAAAAACGTCGAAATTTTCAATTTTCATATTTATTGCTAATGTGCTAATATTTTTCATTGCATACTTAGAGGTTTCAGAATTCGCAAAGACCACTTTTTTAGATATAAATTGCTAATATTGTCATAATTGTATGTGTTAGTTAAACATTTTGAATGTAGTCAAAATTAATAAAAAAAAAGAAATCATACAATTTAAAGTAATGCATTCGAATTGTTCTATTTTCCTTTCTCTCTTTTTTTCATATCTTTGCAGTTCGACAAGGAGCTCACAGATTCTATTTCATTGGTATTTTTTGAAAAATCATTCTCATTTTCGTTTGTTTTTTTTTTTTTTTGATTTTTTGTTATTAATAACTAGAATAAATAAATGTTTTTCTAACATCTACCATACAAAATATCGTAAATTGCTACATACCATACGTATTTGTATTTTAATAGAACCGAAAAAAAAGCAGCACTGCTAGTCACACGCATTTTTGACCTGCTAAAAGAAAAGCAAATACTTTATTCCATTTTCTAGTAAATTTTTTTTTTTTTTTTTTATTAAATAAATTTATTTCTGTGGAAGAAAACAAAAAACAAAGTTTAAAGTTGATGGAAATAAAAATTTACTGGAAAACAAAAAAAAAGGGTTTCTTTTTTTTAACAAGTCTACCGCACATGCAATTCGCACACATTTTTATGCTACTGAAATCTTAAAATATAGCTCTCACACTAAGGAGTCTTTAAAGAAATATCATTTCTAGTAAACAGGGTACCTAAGTATTATAAAAGTAATATCACAGAACACGATAGACTATTATAAAACTTAATTTTTTTTTGTACCATCACTATTTTCTTGTATAGTAGTTATAGGGTGTTTTTTTCAGAGGTTTAGTGTTTAAGTTCACAACACTGTTTCTAGTGACAATCAATTAGATATTAAAATTTCACATCATTTTTAAAAATTATGAGGTCAATTTGCCGCCAAGGTCACGTGATTTGTCACCTTTGAATTATTTCTTGTAACATGTGCAGTTTCTGGCTTGTGCTGATTAACGCTTTGAAAATCCACATAGCTCGTATTATTTCGCAAATAAAAATGCACTCAATTCTTTGAAAAAATTATCGAAAAATTTACCTTCAGACTGCACTAAATATTGTTCAATTACGGTGCTCATATTTCCAAAATCATATTTGAATAGTAAATGGCTAGCTAATCTAGCTAATAGAGCCAAAAATCGGGCGATTCGGACAATTTTTTGTGTTTTATTTCAATTCGAAACAACACTGTAAACAAACACCCTTTTGACTGTGTTCTTTAAATATAACTGAAAAACCCATAGTACGGAAAAACGAATGCCGAATTTCTATTCCCAAAAGTTTGAAAAAAAAAATAATATTGATGAAACTAAACAAATGCATTTTTTGTAATTGTGGGGAAAAAACACATTTTATCCTAAAAAAGGCTAGCTGCCCGATTTTATGTCTTTTTTTCAGAATACAAATTTGTAAGAAAATTGCGTTTGATACGACAAAAATTTAAATTTTATAACACCTATTGCTCGAAAAACAGGTCCAAAAACATTTCTACATGGTCGGTCGAAAAAGATTGAAAAACTATCACTTCTTCCTAAGGATATACTTATAAGAACTTAAAACACTCACTTAAGGGAGTCGTTAGAATCCAAAATAACAAATTTTTTTATTTTGTTACACCCGAAATTCCCCGTCTTCATATTATGATTTCTCTATATCTCTAATACTGTTCACTACTCCGGTTTGTGTCCATATACATAGACTATCAGGACGATGTAAACAACAAAAACTCTAATGGACACATGTCTACCTCATGAACAGCTTTAACGATATGGATATGTAGCGTTCGTCCAAAAAGTCTCCGTAAAAACTTACAAAATTCACTTTATTCCGAGCAAAAGTTCTAACAGAACGAAATTGGAATTTTCAACCAACAAAATGATAAACAACAGAACGAGCAATAGCCAGCAATAACCAGCAATCAAAATTGTGCAGTCAATATTGATGATCAAATTAAAAAAAAATGAACGATATGTTTTGATCCTGTGATCCTGATTCGCTTGCTAAAAATTGTGTTGATTAAACTCTATTTTGAATAAAATCTGAGATTATTTTTAATGTCTATAAAAAAATAGTTATACAAGCGTTTGCTCCTCCTCTTCCTCTGTATCTGGTGGCAGTTCCCACTACCGAAAATCGTATTTTTTTCCTCGGATATGTTGCCTCAAATCATAAAATATAAAGATTTCTTTGTATAGGAAAACAAAAATATCGATTTAATCCTCTGTACAATAAAATTTGACCGAATAATAGTGCTTTGAACTTTTATTGTGTTAAAGCAACTTCAATGCGCATTATCTCTGTGAAATCTTATCAATACATAGTATAAGGTTTTTTCTTTTCTATACCGATTACTATTTTTTTTCGATTTCGGGCAAACTTTTCGAGTTTTCGATTTCGGTTTTCGAATTGTCAAACTAGAAATTGACAAAACCACAAAATCGGGCCAGACCTATTAACCTCAAAAAGATCAAATCGTAACACGTAGATATTTTTTAGACCACAACCGATGTGTTTTCTCTTCTTCTACAACTTTGAACCGAAAATGCTTTTTAATTTAAGGCTTATTACCGATAACATTAATAAAAACCTCAAAATGGATGTTTTGGCATAAAATTCGGTTTTAGAGACAAATTACAAAACGCCGAATTCGGTCAAACTTTACCGTACATACAATGGAATAATTTTTTCCGATATTTATTTTTCGTTTTCATTGGATTTGTGGTTATGTGAATTCCGACAGGCCAAAGTATATGTATATAAGAAAAACTCTAGTGCACTTCATTTTTTTATGAAATTGCAAAAATTATTTTAAGTTCACGGTGAAGTTTAATTTTCCGTACTCATGTAAAAAAAATTCATTAGGATGTTAACTAAAGATATTTTACATATTTACTCGTCAAAAGGAAACGGATCAAATTTTCCATTTTCTTGAACTGAGTTATTCCTGTGGAAGAGAATATGCTGTTTACTATATTGCTTTCGAAATTTTTCTAGCACTATTCGTTGCAATGTTATGATTGTGATTTTTCAGTAAAATATCGAAAAATAGTTCATTGACCCTCATGGTTTACGATTTTTCGATAATGCCGATGACCCGAAAAACTTTTTCTTAACTTATGCCTTTTCTGATAAATATTAATATTGTCATGGACCAACACATAGCGACAGTTCCTACGTATAATGTGCTAAATGCAAAAACACAACTTTACAGGATGAGTAAAATCCGATTTTTGATGATAATTTTTTCTCTGAAGAAGACAAATTGCTGGAACTGTTATTCATCGCGATTGTATTTCATATTATGAATTTTAACAAATATTTTTAATTTTTATTTATCGAAAATGGATTATACGGCTACTTTATAAAATTTTTATGGATTCCTTTTATTTCTGCAACTAGACGTAGGTTGATTTGGTAGATTTGCTAGGATTTATTTTCCCCTGGCAACTTTAGGATAGAAAAATTCACTGATTGCCGCTGATAGGAGGAGCTTTATAAGAAAAAATTTCAATATTCGCAGCTTCCAATGTATATATTTCTTTCTGTAGATAATACCCAACGGCGATCAGCACTGTATAAAAAAAAATTCTGGGTCTGTTTAGTGACCAACACTGCCTTATATAATTCACAATTTAACTCTTCGTCAATACAAATATTGCGAGCAGACTACTAAAATCGTAAAATAATAATAATATTTCTTTTTCGGCTAATTTTGAATCACCATCCGTTGTTGGTTATATTCTCATACCTAATAAAAGTTTTTTTCAGCTACTTAATTAATCACACTTGGCTGCTTTAATGAAATCACTTTTGTTTCCTATATTTGCAGTGCTAACTTGCCTTCTTTTTTTGCCAATTACACAAAAACAAACCCAAATAAACCAAAATATCAACTAACAGCCTAAAATTCTGATTATGTATCTTGACTTTTATTATTTTATTTATAGCAAAATAAAAATAGATAATATATTTAAGAAGTAAAAGAGTTGGACCCCCAAGGACTCCACGCATTCTTTTATCGGTATCTGGAAAACTAATATAGATATGCATTAGAAAATTTAGGCTTAATGTCTTTTTTTCAGCAATTGGAACGATATATAAATACCCATAATCTTGAACCCTCCAACTTCGAGATACATAATCACTCTATTATTGTTTATAAATAATTATACTTATTGAAAGTTATTGATTGTTCACAATTTTTCTCGTATTTATTCTCAAACTGAATCCCATTTTAGGTGATCAGCCACGTCGTGCTCAAAAGAATGTTGACTCGTACTCGCGTCTTTTTGGACAACCAGAACAACCCGTTTCTTCTGTTAAAAGTACCATGAGGAGCAACATTGCTTTTGGTGCTAATAACCCAGCTGCTGCCCAAATATTGGCCAATGGCAATGGACATCATCACTCGAATGGAAAAAGCGGATCGGTATCATCGGCATCATCATCGGTTTCCTCATCTACCGAGAATTTGAAAATGAATGGCACTTCAAAGACAGGTGAGGAAGAAATGTTATACAATTGTGTACTCTGTTATTATTTCAATTCAAATGAGTAAGAAATGGAAAGAACGGTGTAACTCGGTATCGCATGCATTATTCACCAAATTTCATTCTTGAACTAAATTGAAAATAGGACGAAACCTTGCATTCACCTTTCGAATGAGCTAGCATCCGAAATCTTGTTGAAACGGCATTCAAAAGTTTTATTTTTATTCAATCCATTATCAGCTATTAGGCATTAATTTAAAAAATCTCTATAAAAATAAAGCAAGTAGTTATGATCTCTGGTCTCTTGAACTGATCCTCTCAGTTTGTGGTTTTCACGTAGTCCATCGGTTTCACGTTGCTTTGGAGTGACGTGATTTTGGCTGTATTTTTTCCTCGCGACAGCTGTAAAATCAGTAGATTCAAGAAAAATGTTGAGCAACATTATCCCATCTATTCACCGTAACTGTTTGCTTTTTTCAAAAACTAAACACTGCATTAACTTTCCTATAAACGCATGGAACAAATTCCATTCTTGCACATTTTTAATATCTGGCTCTATTTAAAAGAGGCTACAAATTGATCTTCAATAAATATTGATGAACTTGTTCTTGAATTGCTTTATAATAGTGCTTAACCCCAATGTATGTTTTTTTTTTATTAGAACCTCATTACTTTTATTATTGGCATTTCAGACATAACACAAGATATTCACGAAAGAATATTTACGAATCCACCCACCCACAACGCCCAGTGACTGAGCATCAGAACAAAAGTAGTTTCATGACATTGATTCAAATGCCGCACCCACAATCCATCAGATTAAATTTATTTTTTATGCTTTATTTCTCAATGCAATTAGTATTTCAAAGAATATCAATTTTATTTAATGCAACCTCCTCCTTTTTGTTACAATACTTCGAAGAAGAAAAAAACAAAGCAATTGTTTATTTTCCAATTAAAAACAAAATATCAAAAAAAAATTACAACTACAAAATAGTAAAATATTTCTGAGCAAATTATAGCTTTTCTGCATATTGAGTTTTATTTACTTGTAATTGCAATAAAACTAAGGAAAAAAAAAACCAAATTACCAAAAGCCGCAGTGTAATCTTAAAATCTTGTAAAAAGATATAAATAAAAATTGTTTGTTTTCACTTTTGCTTAAATCACTCTATTCAAATTTATTGAAATCTCAACAACTTCAGCACTTCATCCAATCGCAATCCAAACTTCCACGGCAAAATGAGTAGTAGTAAGTGATATTGCTACCATATACGAAATCGGATAACCCTTTATGATATTTTTTGATTGACCTTCCAACTTAGAAATTGATGATGGCTGCTTACTATCTGAACCCAGCGCCAGTTTCGAATTAACAGCAGCAACGCCACCACCACTTGACATTGACCTGCCATGTGAGGATAAAAGCGCTGTCAGCGCCAATCTTTCAGCACGTTCCAAAAAATCTGACGTAGGGGCTGGTGATGTTGCCTCGCAGACATGTCGTGATACCGGTTGTAGTCCTGAAAATCAATATTCGCTATCAAAAATTTCACCACCAAGCGATAAGAAAGAACCACTTGATGCGTGTATTGAAAAGCATACCGCAGTGCCACCACCTAGAAATCCCATTACTGGTCTTGGATTAGGGGAAGATGGTGTAGGTGGCATAAAACCCAAGAAGCCAAAGAATCGACGAGGTTTGTTGCGGCAAAACTTTTTTTTGTCAATACCATAACTAAGGTTAAAGCATAGATGCATTTCTTATAAAAAAAAGTTGTACGGATGCTAAAATAGAATTTTGAAATATTCCCCTAGAAGAATTGTATCACACTCTTTCACCTTAGCACATGGTGTCAGTACTTTTCGCTGCCCCTAATGAATGTGCTGAGATTTATCGTTCGTTTTCTTCGGGAATTATCCTTCACAACCTACAAATGGCGCAAAAGACAGTTCGTGCATGCAGTGGCTAGATGCGGTATTATACTGTGAAGTAATTCATTCTTGAGGCATTCAAACATCTTGGCCCAGGGTAGCAGTGATTGCTCTGAGAACCTTTTATTTTACTGGTTGGCACATGCATAACTGTGCCGTCCGCATGTGAGGTACGCTTACCCTGATGAATAGCTGTAAAAACTGTCGAAATTTATGTGATAGTTTGCTTGTTTATTGTAAAATTTTGAATAAGTCTGTGTAGCAAACCTGTATGCATTTTCAGAGCTCTTGAGACTTGAAAATTAATTGTATACCTTAGATCATCGGTTCCCAAACTGTGTTCCGCAAAATCATAAGATGATAAGTTTAAATATTTTCTTAACCAAAGAAAATAAATAAGGACAACCAATTATTTCAAAAAATGCAATGAAGAACGTTTAATTGGCGTGACTGCCTGACACAAATATGCTGCTACTGACAACTACTAAATTAATTTGGAAACCTCAGGATACAGTTTATAAATAAAAGCAATACTACACGTAAAATACAAATTTTAGTATTTTTTTCGGTAGGCTCCATCCTACTCGTGTAAATGTCTTTTAATTTCTGGTATTTTGAAGTAAGTCCGTAAATGTTAAACGCGTAAGCAGTGTTTGCAGAATTTTACGAGTTTTATTTTTTCAATTATCTCCAAAGTTCAAAAATTGGGCATAATTTTTCATTCAATTATATTAAAGCTTATGAACTTTTGGTGAAAATTCATCTATGGTCGTAGCAATAAAACTAAATTTATTTTTGATGTTTTTACTGTTATCGATAACAGGACAGCTGAAAAGAAACACCCAGTTTTTCAATAGTGCTAATATGTCCTGATGATGGCTTAAAATTTAAGCCGAAATATTGATTAAAAAATCTAAAACAAAAACATCAAAACATTTTTGTTTTAACCAAAAGTTTTTACTTAAGAAGGCCGATTTAAAACTGGTAAACTGATTGTCGTTTTGGCCAAACCGCTCCCCAAACATAGCTATCTATATTTTCGTACTAGTGTTTCCGAGGTTTCCTTTAAAATATATGACAAAATAATAATGAAAAATGTTCACGTTTTGCTACGTTCTCCAGATATTTAGAGAATTGAAATTTTTTATAAGAATACCTCAAAATATATATGAGTTAGAAATATATTTTTATGCTGCGTTTATTAAATGGTTTAGGTGGAACATATCGATGTAATCGAAGTGACAAAATTCAGGCCTTAACATTTTAAAAACCAAAGAATGCATCAAGATATATGAACGCCAGTTGTCAAATTTTGTTTAATTGAATGATGTTTGCTAGCTCCGTCAGTTTCTATTGCGTGCTACTACTACTTCACTAGCTAGCTGAAAAAAAGTTATAATAGTTTTTGTGCATTATTTTATTGAAAATATTTTCTACATTTAAAGAAGTGAAACAACTCAAAAAAAAAATTTATTTTAAGCAAATGATTTCGCATTTATTAATTTTTTAAATATTTTTTTCAGATGGTAACCCTGTAACTGGCGAAGGCTATAAAGGCAGTGATATCAATTCATCTATACCTAGCTTTAATGGTGCCAATCAAGTCATCAATAAAAATCGTATTCCACCAGGTGGATTCTCATCTGGACTCTGGTAATCATCACGATTTCTATGTCGTTGTCGTCGTTAAATTTTTCGCATAAAAAAAAACTGAAAAAATAACAAATATAGAAAGCGACGTTGCGAAGCAATGAGTTACAATTTTTTAGATGGGAGCTCATGAAGTTTCAATACGAAAACTAAACAATACAGCAATCTTAAAAAAAAACGAACGACGCTGCAATATTTGAAAAATTATGAAAGCAAAAAAAAAACTTAAAATATTAATGCATTGAACATTAAACACTAAGGCAAATTCTCAAACCGTCACAAAATTTTGGTTAAAACAGAAAAACAATAAGAATTTTAAACATAACAATTAAAATAGTATCTATAGCTACATGCATACATACATATATTTATATCAAGAACATTTTAAGTAATGTTAAAGTAGATACAAATAACAAACTGATGAGAAAAAAAATAGAAAGAACAAAAACAAAGCTGCATGAAAAAACGATAAACTTATAGAGCAATAATTTTTTAAAATTACCATTTTATTAACTTATTAACAATTAAAAAAAAAAGTAATTGAAATTGCATTTTATGTACAGCAGTACATCAAAACTGCAATGCTCTGACAGATATGAAAAACAATTTTTTCCTACAGCTTCGATCATATAGATAAAAACAAGCAATAGTAGTATATTGCAAAATTTTTCAAATAATTCAACTTTTTTTTTTAATAGAAAAAAAAATTTCTGAAATTTCGTAGCGAAAACAACATCAAAACCACAAAGAAAAATTATGTATTTTTATACAACACTTGACTGACGTACGTTATTAAATAATTTAATTTTTTTACATTTATGTTTCATAAAAATTTTTTTGCTTATACATATAAAAAAACAGCAAAAATTATGTAAATTAAAATTTAAAACTACAGCGGATGTTCATTTACCAAGTAGTGTAAAACGAAAGAAAAAAATTTGCTCAAAATACTGTAGTTTTCACTAAAATTTATATAAAGACATAACTTTTTTGTCACGGAAAGGACAATTTTTCTTTTCTCTCCTCCCTTTAAAAGACATTTCGGACATTTATTTTCTTCTATATAAAAAGGAAAAAACATTTAATAACTCAAATGAATCAACTCATTAATATATCATTCATATTATATTACATACATATAAATAAACAATTATCCACATGCTTTTATTAATAATTACGTTACTTTTATTTTTATAATTTTTATATTAATATAAAACATTACATTTATATATTTTTATTAATATTCCTTTTACTAATTCATTTCGTGGAAACACATGATTTAAAATTCATTCTTTATAATGTATTTGTAAACCAAATTAATAATACATACATACTATGTAAAAGCATTCATACATACATATATACACATAAACACTCATTGTAAAAATAAAAATTAAAACCAGAAAATTTGTTTAATAAATTTCGTATATATCAAAATAAACCAAAAAAAAAAAAAGTTTTTTATTTAGTTCTGCTGATAAACATAGGAACAAATAGTTTTAAGCAGCGGTAGCATGAAACTGTAAAGCATTATTTTCTTCTGGTTATTCACAGAGCCTTATCCTAAATTTTCAAGTTTTTTGGACTTTTCAACGAGTTTACAGTAAATACAGTTCAACTTCAACTTTTATAGGAATATATTTTTCAACAGAAGTTTTTAAACTTAAGGTAAGGTTATTTAACAAGTCAGTTAAAGCGAATATTTTGAACTTTAAAAAATCACATTTGAATTTTAGGACGTTAGAATTTTGTTTGTGGGTACTTTTCTTAGTATTAATATTTTACAAAGACACGAAAATTATATTTTTTGAGCTCACCAAGTCGCCGCTTTTGACGCGGCCTTGTCGTTAATTGTATGTCAAAGCCACGGGCATTGTAGGAATTGAAAAATTTCAGAAAAATTCGTTAATTCGAGAAATAAAATGTTATATACTGTTTTGCGAAAAATTAATAGTCGTATTCCGGCTTTTCGTTTTCAAAATAAATATATTTTCTAAAGTTAAAATTCGTAGCATTTAAAAAATGAATCTGTTACAAATTGTGCAAGGGCTATTTAGCCGCACAGAAAATCAAAAAAGTAAGCAATAACTTCAATAAAACATCATTTATTAAAATCGGTTCGGTATTTTAGAAGCTATAGTTTCTTTTTTACCAACATTATTTGCAGCGAGCGAATTTTTTGCCCGCCCCACGAAGAATTCAATATGGAAAATTACAAAACACCAGGCGATCATAAACCAACAGCAAGTAACGGGTTTTTATTGATCGACTATTGGTAAACCGATTTTAACAATTGAGGTGTAATTTTTTTCGCTAAGTTTTCTAGCTTATTGTAATGGTAAAACAATAAAATGAAAGGGTTACCACCAGTTTTTGGATACAGATTACAGCTGGAAATTTGTGCAAATGAAAGAGCTCGAAGTGCTTAAATAGAATATATAGAGTTGTGTTGGTGGGTTTCCACCATTTATTTAGGACAGGATTCGACAAATCAACCTTGTATGTATATTCTATTTAGGCTTTTCGAGCTCTATCATATGACACTCGTTTCATGCTGTAATCTTTGTTAACAAAAATTGACCCAAAAAACTGGATACTTTGCAGCTATATTGCATGTGGTTCGAAAAAGCGGCTCCAATTAATATATAGCCAAATACCGAACAAAACTATCAATATCTTTAGTTGACAAATCATTTGTTATATTAAGTCCTGGCAACAACTCTATATTTAGTTGTATACTTCAAGTTTTTCACTATATAACGAATGAAGATGTTAAAATTATTATTTTTTATCTGTAAAAACGTAGTAGTAGTCAATCAAAAAATCTAAAATCAGCAAGTTTTCTTGATGATTTACTGATAACTGGCAATAGCGAGAATAGGTCCATAATTTCAATTAATATTATCCACAGCACTTTATAGCATAAATTATGTAAAAAAGTAACGTTGGTTAAGTATCTATAGTTTAAGAATGGAACAGATTATTTTTGAGAAATAAATTGAAATTCAAGTTATGGTTTCTTTTCGAATTTATATTTCTTTGAATTTTCAGTAGCCATAAACCACAAAATTATTATACATAAATAAATTTGTATTAGTTATAAAAAATTAAGCTAGTTGTTCAGCTCTTGCAATTTATCATCTAACACAACCGGATTTTTTGTATTCGAAGCGGTTTTTTCTGCATTTGAAGATTCTAATTCTATCGTGACGGGGCCATCATTTTGAATATGAACTTGCATATAGGCTCCAAATTTACCATCTAAAAAAGTTAAATAATCAGAGTGTCATATCAACACGGTTAAATTTATTAATAACAATATAAGTTAGCTACGACATGCAATCATGTCAAAAGCTTATTTTAGGAAAATACCGCTAGTGCTGTTGATTATTTCCGCCTCAGCTTTTTTCACATACATATGTACTTAGCATACCCACCCATTTCGATAGCATCCGCCTTCCTTGAAATTTAACACGTAAATGTTACACAAAAAGTCAGTAATCCCCTCATATGAAAAATGTACAATAATAATCCAACAAGGGAATACATATTCGGAAAGAAATAAGCTTTAGCTCTTTGACTTCAAAATGCATCTTGGCTTTTGACTTCACCGAAATGTACTATTTGTTTAATGAAATCAACCAATATGATGTAGTTCAATTCTAGTGTAAAGAGATATTAAAATTTAAGAAAAAGATTTTGATATAAGGTGCAAAAATGAGCTTGGTAGCTGAAGTTTTGTTATTCAACTTGATGTTACTTTGGCCCCCGACATGCTACATTTTAATTTTTGTGGCCCCCCATTGAAAATAGTTTGTACAAGCCTGGTGTATACGTATTAAAAATGAAAGAGGTTTGTAACTAATTTAAGACTTAGAGAGCAAAACGAAAAACATTTTTTGCAACTCTTTAAACTGTATTTTTAAAAAATGTGTGAAAAAATTGCAATACTTGCCTAGAATACTTCAAATAAGGATGCACAATTGTATTAAATTATTTTACGTACTGCTTAGTAAATTTATGCTAACATGCAATAAACGTAAATCTACCATCAAAATGTAAATCGAAGTGGAGTCATCATCAAGTTCACAATAAAACTTCGGAAGGTTTCGTTCCCAAAAACCAATACTTATTATTTACTACGTTGAAGGCGTACGCTATTATCAAAATCACTCCTTCCTGACTTAAAAATATCAGGAAGCTAACAATGAATAAAATTTTTTGATTGTTACCTTTAACTTTATCAGCCTCATAGTCTTTAGATAGTTTTTTAAAGAAATTATTGTACAAACTCTGCGCTGCATCACCTTGCATAGCTAAATGAAAATCAGGTTTATTCCCTTTAAGCCGGTGATATAAAGTGAATTGTGAAACACAGATTATTTCAAGTTGTTCATCTTTGACACTACGCTGCCAGCGTTTTCCACCTTGACCCTCAAAAAGACGGAGCGCTAAAAGTTTACGTGCACTAAATGCAGTAATAAAGTCAAGAGAGATCATGAAAAATATTGAATATTCTATTAAACAATCATACCTACATATAATCTGCATCTTTTTCCGTATCACTGTGTGTGATGCCCACCAGTACACATAGTCCACGTCCAATGCTGCTTATAAGTTCGTCACCAACTTGAGGAAAATAATAGATAATTGAAAGACTAAAGCTTCCCGTTTTTAGATATTCACCCATCACTTTTGCTGATGTTACACGCTGTACAACGGCTTTCATGGTTTTAATTTTTTAGCTTTTAAAATTATCTTTTTGTTGAAACAGACATTACTTAAACATTTAATACAAACTTATACAGAACGTCAACACAAATTGGCGTACATATTCACGGCTGTAATAGCAGTACTAATTGGTAAATATTCCGATGAATTTGGAACATCTGTTTTTGTTTGTTTGACAGCGTCTGTCAATCTATTAGGAATTTGCAACTGTCTATTGGAAAAATTCTTTTACTAAAAATTAATTTACCTGAAAAGTTAAACCCGTTACCCGCCGCCAAATCAGCAGCCCTTAAATTTTCAGCGCTAACGGACTTTTGAAACTCCTACAAACATATGTATTTAATTTCGAGCAAGGGTATTGATATATATACACTCAGTCAAAAAAAAAGACGATTTAATTAGTTTTACAATTTGCTGCGTAAAATAATATCTACTCTTTATTTCAAATAATACGGTAAAATTGATTTTAATGGCGCATAGGACCTCCTTTTGCCTTGATAATGCTTTTCATTCGAGAAGGCATGTTCTCATAGAGTTTCCGTATTAATTCAATTGAAATATCATTGTACCAAGTGGATTCTATTATTTGCTTTAACTTTGGAATATTATTAGGTTTTTGTTGGCTCCAAAATAAACTTACCAAATTTATCCAAGATTTTCTTTTCGTAAAAGTCAATAATCATATAATTTGAGAATTCTTAGATCAATTTAAACAATAACCCATGCGGGTGTCAAGGTTACAAGTCAGGCAAATATGTAATTAAAAAAAAAGAAATAAGAGGAGAGGCTTGTCCGGCAATTAATTACGTGCTTCTTGCACTGACATCTAAACGAACAAAAACTTAGCACAACTCTAATTCGGTTTAAAGTTAAGTTAAGTTAGTACAGTGTGTGTCAACACTTGAAAGCAATTACACTGAAAAAACATAAATTCAATGTGATGAAGTTCTCTTTAAGACCAAAAATTTATTAACCTACCAATCAACATGCGACTATCAAGTACTTGAATGATCATAAAAAAACCCATTCATTGGTATATGCTGGTATTTTAGTGCTGTTATCAGTGATTACTACAAAAAGAATTGCTAAAAAACATTACCACTTTACACAGCTTATCAATTAAATGTCAGTAGAAATGCAAACTTTTATCAACAATAAACATTATAAAGATTATCTCCCATTTGATCGCACTTTACGCTTTAACAGATGTAGGTACCTACCCAACGGGAAGTATTGGAATCTGCTTCAAATGTAAATATGTTAAATGCAGTATCAACGGCATTGGGAGCAGCAATCAGCTTCTTTCGAAGCTCATCAGAAGTGTTTTTGAAGTGATTTACAATACAACAAATATTGAAAATTGTTTCAAATTTGAACTTTGTGTTACATTAATTAAGACTAGTGTCGTATTGTGGTCGAAACTCGACCGTACCCACCAAATTTTAGCTTTGGAAGAATTTGCCGACCTATGACGAACAAAACGTATTTGTCATTACACCTCACCTCACTTTGCCTCTACCTCATGCAGCCATGAACGTCAAAGCGTTTTGTATGGGGGAATCATGCGCACATGTTTTCTTATTTTACCTGCCTTAACGGTACATATTACAAATAATTTTTTTCTTTGTGCACATCTACAAAACAGTATCTTTCAAATTATAAGTTTCATTCCCCTCTATTTATAATAACTACTGAAAAAGTGTACCATAAATTTCGATGTTCACGTATTAATATATAGATGATTAAAAAGTTACTTTCTAAAAATTTCGCATAGATTTTATTCTGTAAATCACATTTGCTTCAGTCTCAATTAGTTTTAATATCTTGCTTGCCATCTTTGCAATCACCTGGTGGATCGTCTGGACCAAAAATGGGTTCATCACTGCCACTAATGATAGAAATTATTTGAGAGAGTGTTAAGTTCTTGAGAATGCCGTTGATTTTCTATAAATAAAGTTATCATTAGCAAAACATGTATACTTAAATATTATAGCTTGTATACTTCTTGTACTATTGCTTCTACAAGCTCATTCTCAGCTTTCCATGCATCGTCTATTAATTCCAAACCGAGCTCATTAATTAAAGCATGTACAAAATCATTTATACGCTCTTCCTCAATAATATGATCCAAATCGACGTCAATGTCATTTATGTTAATCTGATTAAAAAAAGTATTGAAAATATTTTAGTATTCACAAGATAACAGAAGCTTTAAGATATTATTATTGAAGTAACCAACCGTAATATTTAAGTTGCGTATGCTCAAGTTAAGACCTAGTACTAACGTTGTAGTCATTAATATGCGCACCTTGTCAACAGAAGCTCTGAAAAGATGTTATTATTGTTCTTGTAATTTTTAAAGATTATTACAATATATGTACATACATCTAAAATAAACGGTTTCGGAAAAATAATCACCTTAGATTTGAGGTATACCGTTTTTATAAATCAATATAACAAGAACGTTATCTCTGATTTCAGTATTTGAGGTATTTGAGGAGGTGATGAGAATATTTGAATTAATTAAAATAAAAAGTGCCTTAGTCTTTGATATAAAGCAAGTCTTTTAAACCACTTTCTATAACAAGACTTAACGGGAATATCAATATAAGTTCTTTTCAATAAAATTACTCATATTACATAGACCTTCAGTATAGAATGATTTGTCAAGAAAGTATTCCTAATGTTAATTTAGATCAGGTTTCGATTCGTTACGTAGACTATGTTTCTTTCTGTTTTTCTATTTAAAGAAATTTTCGTTCCAAGATTTATTTTCGTAAGATATGTTTTTTGTTTTGTTTTTTACAACAAATAGTGTGTTAAATTTTTTAATACAAATCTTTTATCTTTGTGTGTTGTGATAATACATTTTTTCTTATATCTATTTCGCTTCCAAAAATATGATCACTGTATTTATGAAGGAAATTTGATAGTCGACTTTGACAGAACTTTACTGTAAGTTAAATTGAAGAAGAACATAATCTTTTATATGTAAGTAGGGACTAAATATTTTCACGGGCTTTGGAAGTTGATTGAAATCCTATGCTTGAAATCCTATGCGTACTTTTCACTTTATTAAAGTTTTAATTAGTATTTTACACTTATTTTAATTATTTTAAGAATTGGCTTTGACTCCTTAAATCTTCTAAACGCTAAACGGATATTACCGATGGGTAGAAAGAAATTTGTAGATTTTTTCCACATATTCTTAAAACTAAGCACACTTTTATTTTGCTTAACTTACTTGGCTAGACCATCACCCGCTAAGTTAACAACGTTAGCAACGGATCCTTTTGCTGTATATAACGTATTCAATGCTGTCAATGGAAATGTCATGTCAAATGTAAATCGTTGCCTTGGAAAAGTTGTGATTTTGATCTCATTAATAATAAAATCAGAAATACCATCTACACGAAGATTGGTGATCGAGCCAGAAAAGCTAAAATATATTTAGAATTAAAAATTTTTTTTAATATTTATTTTGAACATGAACTTACTTCCTTAAGTAATAATTGTTTGCTTCATATTCTAGGTGAGAAATCTGAAATGGATCCAAAGCAGGTAGACCCCATTTTGGTATGGGATGGCACATACGTTTCTGAAACTCTTCTAAAAACTCTATAATGCCATCTTCCAAGGCACTTTCAGCTGGCGTAGAGCACAAACTTATGGCTACGAAAATTAAAGCCAAGACTTTGGGACTTTTCATAATGCTGCCAACAGGTTCACAAAAAAATTTAATCTTGATTTCTTAACGATATTCTATGAACAGCAGCCAGCTACTGAAAGCCTATGCGAAGCATTAACATGTTTTTGTTAACAATTTGGAAATAATTATTTTATTATTATAAACGCTTTCTGCTTGATTATTTATGTACTCAATTTTATTGAGTACAGCTAAAATAAATTTGGTTTACTATTCCTGATTAAACAATAACACGTTCACTTATCTTTCGTATTGATGCCGCGGTGCTTACCGTCTTTGCCTCTGTGTGGGGTTGACGTATTTTTATACATGGTTATCGGCATATTTGTAAATAAAAAAACAAGCTATAAAACCACTATGATAACTAAATTACTTATCATTAAGTATGCCGGATAATCCTCCATTTTTTATTAAAAAAAAACTTTAATCTGACATCGAAAGTTCTCAAATCTACTTTAAATAAATTTTTAGATAAATTAAAGATTTTTCGAAGGCGCTGGTTGCCAGTACTCTTTTCAATTTTAATATTTAGGTTTGATATTGTATATTATATCTAAAGTTAATAAATAAATAAAAATTTACTTTGAACTTTATCATTAGATCTAAGCTTAAAATTATATCGAGAAAGTTTCTGGCAAGTTAAAGCAAAATCTTCAATATTTTAGGCACAAATTTATACTTTTAAGATTCACTACCAGTACATAGAGAATGTTACTTTTGAGTTAAATACAAAATTATATTTTTTGTACATATGTATGTTTTTCAGTAATACCGTTTGATCAGTGTTTTACTTGCTTGCCAAGGAAGTCAAAAATCTTATCCATAAAGTACTTATCAGTACTTTTTGTTAAATAGCAGTCAGTAGGGATTTCGTACTGCACGTAAGCTATTCCTTAATCAAAAATTAGCTTATATGCTCATACGTCAGTTATTGAAAACAATTCATGCGATGCAACTGTATGAATTCTAACATGTTAGGTATTTCTAATGGTGTTCCTCAGAGTTCAGTTTTCGGTCCTACTCTTTTCTTGTATTTTATATGTAAATGACTTCGTTGATTGACTTGAAGGAAATGTATGATCGTCTATTATACACGTCGAACAACTTCTATTTACTGACGATCATATATTTTGGATGTCTCAAATAAATTATAATTATAATTATCTCAATGTCGAATTATTTTTTATTTTACTGTTTGTTACGTTAGGTTTTAAAGTGTATGAGAAAAAAATAAATTATTTTCAACAATTGAAAAATTATAACAATTTAATTGTTTAAACAGTTTTAACATGCTATTCCCCCTAGAATTTAAAAAAAATACTCTTTTGTCCTTTATCTTTTGATACATTTTTCGAAAAGGTGGAGTATCTATTAGATCGGAAGTTATTAAATAGTTTCGAGTGAAAGTCACGAAGCACGCTCCAGGTGCGTAAGAGATCTCAGACGATCGTACCTATATTTCGTTTCGTTCCACGCTGTTCGCTTCGATTTCTTGTGCGCTGTGCGACTTGTATAGCTCCATAAGATTTTGTTATTAAATATACTAATTTATTTGGATTTATATTTGTTTATCAATTCAAGGATTCAAAAACACAATTAACCTAAATTTTAGTTCAAGCAAAAATTCACACCATTGTTGGCTGCTCTCGTAAATGTTCCGGCATTTCTTGTATTTCAGTTTTCTTAACATTTAGCGCTACACCTTCAGGTAAATTACGCTCGATGTATTCCAAGAACGTGTCCAAGGTAGATCCGGTTAACTTATGAAAGTTCATGTAGCGGAAATATGTACGTATTTCATACTGAACGCGATGTTTTTTATAAATGTGCACCGACTTCAATAATGTCATGCGATCGTGATGAGCTTTTCGTGCTGACCAACTGGTGAAACCAATTTTATTTTTTCCATTTAAAAATGTAGTAATTGACGAAAGTTTGTGCTTACCATTTCCCTACTTCAACACCTAAATGATTAGCGGCTGTAGTAGCAAACCAGTTATAGCTTTTTAGTACTGCTGGATCGACTCCTCGCAGTTCAATTTCTAATTTACTATAAAGTTTATCTTGTTCATCTATCGTTGATGCTATACTTTTATTTATATTTTTTTCAATTGTGCTCGTTGGGGTAGTAGCTGATGTGTTCTCCATACGAAGTGGTGCTAGGCTACGAAATACAGCTGTGCTTACAGACAGCCGTGATAGTAAATTCCTGAAAGGCTTTATAGAGAAGATTATAATAATTAAAGAACTTTAAAAATTATATTTTTTAACACTTACTGAAAACATTTCTTGTTTTTCATAGGTTATGCAAGTAATTGACAATCAGCTGTTTATGTTTCCACTTTACCCTGGTAGCTTTCATGGCAAACTCATGATTCAACTAATATGTTCAAACTCAAATTATTGCAACCGTGAAAATACTCCATCGCTGTCAAGAATAACAAAAACAAAAATTCTGAGAACGCTATGAGTATATAATTTGGAAAGGCCGGTGCCTTTTCTTAGTAGATTTTGGCAGGTCAAACTTTCACTAGAATTCCTACTACATACCATGATATTTGTACCATAACCAAATTACGAGAAGCTAGATATAGAATTTTTTAGATTTTCTGCAGCACACATTTTTTTTGCATTATCCCTCTCACTAAACTCGATTCCCTTCAATTCTTGCATAGGCTCTCCAAATGTTGTTTTTGAATTTCTGAATCTTGTTTGAATTGAAATTTACTCTAAGAAATCAACATATTTTTAATTCCATACAGCATGTTTGTCAAGTAGCTACTTCTAACGTTCTTATTATAAAATTTTGATGTCAAGCCATTCTGTCCAACGCTCTGGATAATGTAAAAAAAAACAATTTGACAGTTCTTCAGCACGTGCAGTTTGTTTTAAACAATCTTAAATTTTAAATATTTTAAATTTAAAGATGGAAGAGATTGATGATGGTGAGAAATAAAATTGTAATATATTTGCTTATCGGTCTTTAATGAGTTCTCAACTTAGTGCCACCACCACTAATTGATGAAAACGATGCGATGGCAATTTGCGGCTCTGACAATGAAAACTATTCAGACGACTCTGCTGATGATGAAGCTTGGTCCAGTAATGCCGAACCAACTACGTGTCTGTTTTGTGTAAAAATAAGCCCCTCCATTGAAGATGCAATAATGCATTTAAAAAGCATACATGATATTGATTTTTCGCAGCTTAAACGAAAATTTCAAATGGATCAGTATTCATTTTTAAAACTAATTAACTACATACGATTGGAAAGTATAACGTCTAGAAAAATTGTACAAGCGCAAGAAGTTTTCTGGGATGATGAAAAATATCTCAAGCCCAAAGAGTATGAGCCATGGCTAAGTTATGGTAACATTCCGTGAAAAATATTAGAAATGTGTATTTATGAAAGTTTCCCATTTCTAGACTACGATGAGTTAATTGAAGATGTCAGTTCAAATAAAACACAAGATTTGCAATTGCGGAGTTTACAAAATAAGGTATCAAAATATGTGTGAATATGAAAACCAAAAAAACAAAGTTTTTTAAATCATAAATGGGATTTACGCTAAATAAAGCTCCATAAAACATCCTTATAACTACCTATGATGTATATCCTTTAAATATTTTAGGTAAAAGAGCAAGAGCTTCTTCTCGAGCACGCTTATGCAGACATGAATAAAATGCGCATTAGTTTTCAACGATTAGTGGAAAAAGAAAACTTCAAACCTTTAAATTGTGTTTCTGCAGCTTCACTCCATGCAGATGAAGGATATTTCAGCAGTTATGCACATTTCGGTATACATCATGAAATGCTTTCGGTTTGTTATAATGAAATTCTTTAATAAATTGAATTCGTTTATATGCAACTAATTTGCAGGATGTAATTCGGACTTCAAGCTATCGCGATGCTTTGCTAAATAACAAAGATTTCGTAAATGGCAAGGACGTACTTGACGTAGGCTGTGGCACTTCAGTGTTGTCAATATTTGCATCACAGGCTGGTGCAAAAACAGTCGTCGGCATTGATAACTCTGATATTATTTACAATGCAATGGATATTGTTAAGTAAGTGTATTTTAGATAGCATATTATTTCCAAATCCTTGCGAATAACATCTCTGTAAAGGTAGCCAATTATATTGATAAATAAAAATTGGCCAAATAGAAATAGTTGCAATTATAATTTAATTTATAACACTTCTATTCCACAATATATCTTAATGGCTCGATACTTTACATTCAAATTTAGATCCGGATTTTTTCCTAATTCCAAAAGTTTTCTTATAATTTCAGAAAAAATAACATAAATGTTACGTTGGTCAAGGGACGCTTAGAGGATACTGTGCTGCCACAAGAGAAATACGATATCATCATTTCTGAATGGATGGGTTATTTTTTACTGTTTGAAGGTATGCTGGATAGTGTCATATACGCACGTGATCATCACCTCAAAGAAGGTGGCATGATTTTGCCCAATCGTTGCACAATGAGCTTACTAGGCTATGGCAATGAAGAACTATATAAATCACATGTCACATTCTGGGATAATGTTTATGGTTTGAATATGTCAACAATGCGTAAGGAAGTTATGCATGAACCTCTCATCGATATCGTTGATGCTGCGCATATACTAACGGAATCCAATGTTATAGCAGACCTTAATTTGTCCACTGTCGATTTGAACTATTCAAATTTTTCCTTCGATTTTAAATTGAAATGTGTTAAACCTGGAAATTTATCTGCAATTGTTGGCTATTTTGATACATATTTTGATTTGCCAAATCCTGTGATGTTTGGTACAGCACCAACAGATAAACCAACACATTGGAAGCAGGTGGTATTTTTCATAGAAGAACCTGTTGCAGTGAGCCTTAATGAAGTTGTGAATGGGAAATTGATTTGTAAACGCAGTCGTAGCAGTGCTCGGTCTTTAGATATAATATTAGAATTATTTTGCAAGAAATACAATTATTATTTGGACTGATGTGTGATATATTTAAAACAAACCATAAATTGTAATTCGTACATAAAAGCCTTTCAACTCAGAAAATTTTTATGATAATTTTAAGCTCGTTTTGACAAGTTGATATAACATATTTAAGAATATTGCAACAGAAAAATGTGCCCAGTGAAAAATACAATCATAAGACAATGGAAACTAGTTTTAATTTTATGTTTAAGTAACGTGCCCAACCGTTGTACTACGAACTTGGAAGTGTAGTCAATAGTGTTGCCAGCGTGGCTTGACTAGTACATACGTTTATCATTTAAAAATTAAAACTACCTGGCAGAACATCCCCTAACTTAATGCGAACTGTTATTCGAATGGGAAAGATTTAGTAAGAAGTTAAAAAATAAATTGCACGACGTTTTTTGTATCGAATTTAGTAAACTACCATTAAAAAGTCAATGCATTTACTGTATCCAATGTATTTATAAGAAAACAAATGATTTTTTTAAATTAGTTGAAACAGAAATATGTGATAATTTAATATAAATTTAAAAAATCAAAGCAGACTCGCTGTTATTGCATCAAATTCTTAAATATTTTCAGTGCAAATATAGTGAAATGCGTTAACGCCCAAATATAGCAAACTAAGTTGCTTTTAATTTTCCTTATAAATTAAGCTGCTCCGCTTTCTAATTCTGTAGCTGGTATCTCTGGTTCTTCATCATTATAAACATTTTCAGCCATTTGCCATACTTGCATTATATTATCCTCCGATACGGAACAAATTATCCACGGTTCATTGGGATTCCAGGAAAAGTCAGATATTTTGGCAGTGTGTCCACCATGAATAAATAGCAATTCCGGTGGACCATCCTCAGCATCTTCAGCACTTTGCTCTTCACCAATTTTAGATAAGTCCCAAACATGCAAGCGGCGATCAGTGCCGGATGAAGCCAAAATGGTCTCATTATGAGGAGACCATTGTACTTGGAAAATTTCATCCTTATGCGATTCGAAGGAATGTAATTTTAGCTTCAGATTACGCAAATCCCAAAGCGCTACTGTTTTATCAGCTGATCCAGTCGCTAAGATAAATTCAGAGTATGGATTAAAACTCAAGCAATTAACTTCAGCTGTATGCGCGTCGACAGTGTGCGATGGTTTTGAAGTATTGTTGTTACGTGTATCCCAAATCATTAATTTTTGATCATCAGCAACAGAACCAAATAGAGATTCATGTAACAGATGCCATGCAACATCTTCAACAACAGCAGTGTGTCCAGTGAAAATATTTTTGGCATCAATAACACGATGTTCTTTTGGTGTGGCATTAATGTCCCACAAGCAGATGGTATGATCGTCTGAGGCTGATAGTAAGTAACCTGAGAAAATATTTTGATGCAGTACATATTTTGTCTAAGTAAATTAAAAAAAAATTTTATGAGACTTTTAACACGGGTCTGCCAAACGGTGCTAATTTTGAGTCCTTCAAATAAATTATATGTCATCTTACTAATTCGATTCCTACGGTAGGATGACTGGAAAATTTAAATTTACTATACTTCCCTCAGAAGCGGAATGGGCGTATCTCAAAAAAATCCATACTCGTGATTCTCATGGCATCGGATAGCTTAAGGTATTATGCATCTAATGAACTTCGCCAAATGCTGGTATCTAAGTTCAAACCAATAAAAAATCTCGTAAAATCCTCTATCTCAATTGTACATGTATTTCAACAAATTGACGTAGACAAAACATCAGTTATCTCGAAACGCAATTTTTTGAGATACGCCCATTTCGCTTCTGAGGGCAATATATTTCGGAGAACATAAGACATCGAACAATTCAAAAAAGTTTTTGAAGGGAAAAGGTTAAGTTCTTGAACTATGTATACCTATAGTTGAATATATGTATTCAGAAGTTTGTTGTGCGTAACATAAATTTACGAAGTTAACAAAAATCGACATATACAACCCCACATATTTTGAAAATTCGTGTTCAGTTTCGTTACCATTCAATTTTTTCGTTACCATTTAAGTTGGGATTCCATGATAAACCGTATCCTTCTTTTTGATGGCCACGCAAACGCAAATCTGGATGACATTCACCCGATGGTTCTGGTTTACTGGGATGCTTAGTATAGTCAAAAACCAAGACATCACTTGATGGAGTTTTTGTAGCAATAACGCAAGCATTTTGTGGCATATAACGTGCACGATTCACTTCACCCTCATGATTGATTTTGATCTCAATTTCAATTTTTCCACAAACCGAACCAAATCC
This sequence comes from Meiosimyza platycephala, assembly GCA_963662105.1. Taxonomy (NCBI): domain Eukaryota; kingdom Metazoa; phylum Arthropoda; class Insecta; order Diptera; family Lauxaniidae; genus Meiosimyza; species Meiosimyza platycephala. Next base: position 955,081 of record OY759209.1, read on the forward strand.
ACCGAATTCACCCTTTTCATTGTCATAGTGCGAACCGTCAAATTGTGCATCTTCACTGGGCAACTGAACACTGGCGATCAGCAAATGATTCTGCTCATCTGAGGTGTGCGTGCCCAATATTAAACGATGTACCGAATAATCTTTGCCCTCTTGTTTGGTAACATCGGGCAGCCACTGTGCTGTAAGCGAAGGCCATTCCAAAGCGTGTGTCATCACTAAATCATAGAGGAATGGAGTGTTTTTCTTCCAAATTTTATATTCTTCATTAATGACGCGCTCTTCGACGGCGTCATCAAAGGATTCAGCTAAAAGATAAGAAAACTTTAGTCCAATCTCAAAAGCTACCTTAAATATATTGTGTATCACCATTATCATTCCGATCCACCATTATTGTGGGTTTTTAAAATTGAATTCAGCAGCTTTTAGGACAAAATCGAGCGCCAAAAACTAAGAAAAACAGTAGGGAGTAGCAGCCGTACAGCCAACCCACGTTTTACTACTTTGAGGTATCAAGAGCTGAGAATTCTTACGTTTACTAAGTAAATAAATTTCTATTCTAAAGTTTTTTTTAAATTCTTGCAGTTTGTTGCCTTACTTTTCTTTAAAATTTTAGTTTTTTGCAAGACTAAAAATCAACACAACAACGCTCGACATAGATTATACCCAAAAATTTTAATTATGCGAAGTTGGCTGCAATTCTTCTTTGTTGAAAAAGAGCGGCATTTTACACAACAATAAAATAATTTGGCAACGCAACAAATTTGAAATGAAGCAGTAGGTAGCATCAGCAGGTACTATTATGGTAGCAGCAATTCTGACTGATCTTCTTTTTCTTTATTTTAAGTTCTGCCTAACCTGTCAAAGTAAGGAGTTACAGAAACACAATCTACTTTTGAATAGCATTGCTTTTCAAACGAATTACAAGGTAAAGCTAGCTTAAAATAAGTAACCCAGTTTGTTAAACTGTTCTGTTTTTGTTTGTAGCGCTATTTCAATTCATATTTTTTAGCTAGCTTGTAGAATACTAGTTTCATAAGCAAGTTAGTTCCCCCAATGTCTACGGTAGTGCCTACAAATGTTTGTGATTCCAACCCCTTTTCTAGTACATATGGCAATGAAGTTCGTAAGCACCTGAAACGGCTGTTAAATAATCCGATGACCCTTTATACGATATTACGCGTTTTAGAATGCTGCTGATTGAATTATTACTGTTTATTTGGATTCCTATACGATGTTAAAAAAAGTTCAATTCAAGATGGGCACCTAACATCCAAATACAACGTTCTACACCTTCATATTTTGAAAGAATATATTTTCGTGACCAACTTTATTTAAAAATAAAAGCGTCGTGACTTACTTGATGCTAAAAGTACGTTATTTTAACAACATACGATAGCATTTACAATGGAGTCTCGATTATCCGTCTCCCGATTAACCGTCACTCCGATTAACCGTCACATTTTGTCAGCAATTTTTATTTTTTTTCGATTCTGTTTATGTATGCACACAATGCGCGAAACGATTCTGTCGGAAATTTTGTTTACGAAATTCGGAGATGAAAATTTCGCAGAAATTCAGAAATTATAATCTAGTACCTTGTATTCTAGCGTCACCATACAGAATCAAAACAAAATTTTGCCATATATTCGATTATCCGTCAGGCTGCTGGTCCCATGCCTGACGGATAATCGAGACTCCACCATTATTAAAAATTTAGATGTAAGTACTCGCATTAAATTATTTGCAATTGCATCTTATACTTAGAGACAAGCCGGTCTGACAAAGTAGTTTGTAAGCATCTAAAGAGACTTTTCAGTACTCCTATCACTATTTAAATTATGTAACGAGCTTTGGATCACTTGGATCCTTCATATTTGGACAAGATATGTTTTGCACTGCTCATATTAAAATCAAAAGCGTCATGACTGCATATTTGCAAATATATACGTTATTTTATATTCTATTTTTTAAATTGAATTTAATTTTTTCACAAATATTTATTGTGAAGTAATTGTTTTTACTAATTGTTCAGAACAGGGGAAATAGTGATTTGTAGGAAAGATAAATACTCGTAATAAGTTTCTTGAAATTTTTGAATGCAGAACCTTAGAAACCCAGAAATAAAATAAAAAAAAATTTCTTATTTTCAAAAATTCACATTTGTTTTTGGCTTAAAAGGCAACCGAGTTAGTGTCGGATGTATCGACCAATATGGATGTTGGATGTCGTAGTACGACCCAACCAGAAGGGTAAACGCGCTAAAGACGTTTTTAGACTTTATTAAAAGCAAAATTTTTTCATTAAACTTTTTAATAGAAATCCAACAAAAGTTCAATTTTATGATAATAAAAATTAAGTATTTATTGCTTTAACAAGAGTTAAAATGTTTTTTATGTAAATTTTCTTAAAGTAAGTCATTAACAGCGTATTTAAAAATTCATTGTCATCTATTTAATTTTAATTCATATTTTCAATGTAATTTTTTTTTTAAATGGTATCGGTGTTAATGCTGTTTCTTTGTTCGTTTAAAATATTAATATGCTTTTTTATAAAGTAATGAATGATTAAACGTTTTAATTTAACTAACTTATCTAGATTTTCATATCATTTACATATGCGTCCAACTCTGCGTCAAGTTCTTCTGCAGTAGGCGCAGGTCCTTTACCGCGTCTACCACCACCACCACTTGCTGCTGGCCTGTTTTTAACTGCATTGCGACGTGGTCCACCAACAGAACCTAGATAATTAAATAAAAATTTGATACTTAGTGCTATTATAGTAATATTATTAAATATACCTCCACGTCGTGCAGGTGCATTGCCAGTTTGTCTGCGTCTTGGACTCGGAATAGAGCTGCTACCCAAACGGCCACTACGCGTAAGAGCGGAGCCACTGCGAGCTAGAGCGGAGCCACTACGCGTTAGAGCGGGGCCACTGTGCGTTTGAGCGGAACCACTGCGCGTAAGAACGGACACGTCAGAAGTAGCTAACTGTATATTCATTGGACGGCCGTCCAATGGAACACCGTTATATTGTTTTATGGCTTTAAGAGCATCACCATGACGCTCAAACACTACATCGGCAGTCCCTAAAAAATAATATAATTTTTTGTTTTCAAGTAAAATTTGTATCCAAGCAAAGGCAAAATTGAAAAAAAAGTATATATACATAACTACATACATATAGCACACCTAAAATTCAAAAATAGCTTAAGAAAAAACTTCGCCGTAACCAGTTTTAATGAGAAAAACAAATATACTCCCGAATATATCAAAAAACCTGATTTTCGCATTTATGAGAATAATGGCATTTTTCATTCATTCTTCTTCTTCTTTTCATTCATTTTTTTTAGGCGTGTATTCTTCGAAATAGAAAACAAAAATGAACGAAAAGACAAATATGTGGGGGTTCGTGGATAATTTTTGGAATATTCTAAATTGCAGAAAAAACGTTAAATGAATTGTTTTTAGGTATCAAACTTAAAAAGTTCAAATATTGTTCATATTTTCTATTCATTATTATATATTAACGGTTTTTCAGGCGACTACGCCTCCTAAACTAGATTTATGCGCTAATTTTTAATTTGAAAATAAAACAACAAAATCATTTATGCAAATTTTATCCTTACCTAAGGAACGTCCAGATCTATCATAGTGCACAGCCGCCTTTTTCAGCGGACCAAATTCTGCAAAAAGTTCCTGAATATCCGAATCCGAAACGCCATAGTCCAAATTTGAAACCAACAACTTCGAAGTGTCACTAGATTTTAAAATTCCGCGTTTTGGCCCATCGTACAAGTCATGCTTCCAAGCGCTGTTCACGTCGCCCTAAAGGGGGAAGGAGGGAGTTCGTTTTTGCGTTGCTTCAGGAATTTTTTTATTTAATTTGCTTCAGAGAGACTTTGTGTTGTTTTGAGTTATTAACTAGAGCTGGATTTTGTTGACTCAGAAATTAAAAAATTACTCAAAGGAAAAGAATTTCAATTTGCTAAATTATAATGAAAATACACAAGTTTACGCATATATTGGAACTATTTTTAGAGCGTCGACTGTATTTACAGTTACTTTGTCGAGTTATTTTTTGTGTAGTGCATCCTGTTCGATTATCGTTACCTTGCGTTTCTTCCACACAAAATCGAAACGGTTTAAATTCTAGTTTCAGGATATCTTTTTCGGCTTTTTGAAATTTTTTCGACGTAATTTGATTTTTCAATTTTTCAACAAATTTACATATGGCTGTAAGTATGTTGAAGCGAATAAATGCTCTTACTGTGACAAAAAATTACATTAATATTCATCTTCCCAAGAATTAGAAAATGTTCAATTTATTCCATTAATAGCTCAAATTCTCCATCAATCAATTCTCTTCTAATAATTCCATCATACCCTTGATAATTTCGCCTTTTGTATGACACCGCCACGAATGCGGCCTTTGAGAACACCACCTACATCGTTGCCAGCAGCGCCCTTTCGTGATGATACAGCACCGGCACCACCACCTCCTCTACGACCACCTTTGCGTTGTGTTGGTGCTCCACCACGACGAGCAGTTCCCCCACCACCTTCAATGCGTCTTCCAGAACCGCTTGATTTTTGTTTTTTATTCGATTTTATAATCTCATCTAAGCTCATCTCAATTTTGTCCACCATTTTGACGACTGATTATAGCTATCTGCGAGCTTGCACGAAAAAATTAAATTGAATAAAAGCGCCTGCTGCTACAGAAAATAAAACAGTTTTTATGAAGTTTTATTGATGTTTAAAAATGAATTCTCTTTTACAATCAAGTAATAATGCACACGGATACCAAAATAAAAAATTATTTACAGCTAATGGCCGCCGTGGTGAATAAATATTAGTTGGTCATCGCAGTTCTGAAGCACTATATCAATCTGTCAAAAATATGTAAAATTTCAACTCATATGCGTTGATCAGAATTTGGACGGAATCAGAAAAGCGGCAACGGAATTCCGCTGTCAAAAATTATAACACACTTGAAGCTAAAAATAGAATTGGGACGTGCGATTTATCTTATTTGTCAAATCGCACCAAAAACTAGAATCTGTTCTATTTTTCTGCGACAAATTTTGGTAGTGTCAATTTTAATTGAACAGAATTGCGGCGTACGACTGATAACTTACCGACGGATACCCGTCCATTTAGATTTAATTCTAATATTTTTTGACAGCGGATTTCCGTTGCCGCTCTTCCGACCCCGTGCCAATTCTGAACACAATAAGTTGATGCAGCGTGCTATAAGCTATTTGCCAGCAAATTGACGTTTATGGCACGTATAGTACATACACTGACGTCAGTCGTTTAATTAATTTTGCAAGTGTTCATAATCTTTGGCAGAGTACACTAAAGAAATTGTTAAAAATTTACCATTCTAACTAAAAAAATTAAATGTTCATCGTTGCAGTTACCGGGGGAATTGCCACTGGTAAAAGTACAGTCAGTGATGTTTTTGAAAGGAATGGAATCCCGGTGGTAGATGCAGATAAAATTGCCAGAGAGAGTTAGTATTCCACTACTTTGTTATATATTAATCAATATGAATAATTTCCTTTTTATGTGCTTTATTACAACACTAAAAACAGTTGTTCAACCGGGTAAACCATGTTGGCATAAAATACGTGAAGTTTTCGGGGACGAGGTATTCCATCCCACTAAAGAGATAAATCGTGAGGCCTTGGGCAAAGCGATTTTCAATGACAAGGAATTACGTATGAAGCTAAATAAGATAACACATCCGGTCATACATCGTACAATTTTCATACAAGCTTTCAAACATTTTATGAGTGGGCGTAGTTGGATTGTATTGGATTTACCGCTGCTCTTTGAGACAGGCATTCTTATGGATTTCATTCACAAAATCATAACAGTTTCTTGGTAATGTATTTATGTATTTTATTAGTATGTATGTACTTTATTAGTAAAGGTCGTGCGCCGTAAGTTAAAACAAATGTTTTATTTAGAATACATTTTTATACCATGCACATTGGTGAATTGGTTATTGGCTACCAGTAATAAATTATTATAGGACATGGTGTGACTGTTTACTTTTATGAACTTTTAGGATATTAATATGATGAACTGCATACATATGTAAAATTAACGAAAAATTATTAAGTTTAAAAATATAATTTTTTCTTTCTTACAGCGATTCTGAAACTCAGCTCAAGCGTTTGATGGCACGCAATGAATATTCTGTTGAAGATGCGCGTAAACGTATTGAATCACAAATGCCACTTGAGAAAAAATGTGAAGAATCGCATTTTGTTGTAGATAACTCTGGTAGCATTGATGATACAGAAGCAGCAGCAATGGACATTCTTAATTTATTAAATGACAGCAAACAACATTGGCGTAACAGACTGGCGCTTCTTGGCATTGTTTTTGCAATTGGTTTCACTATTTATTATTTAGATAAAATTTTTAATTTTCTACCTAATTTACGTGGTATTAGATCATAATCAAAATGAAAAATTCCAACATAGCTTATTGTTATTAAAGCATTCCCGTTGATCAAATTCAGTCAAATTAGATGAAATTTCGCTTAATGATGTGTCAAAAATCTCCTAAGTTCCAAACAAATGTAAAAACGTACCTTGTTAAAGATTATTCAGTTACTAGCAAACCACTACTTCAACGAAGAAGAGGCTCTATTTGTCTGCATTCTGCACAATCAATACTAATTTTTAACTACCAGTTTACGGAATTATTGCAGTCATGTCCTTAGTACAGAGCCTCAGAAACCATGTTTAGTAAAATCAATTTTATTGTCTTTTTTGAATAAGCATGACATTTTTTATTTATACAGTGGATTTCATTTAAGTTGGCAAAATCTTTACGAAATTATTTGAAAAGAAAGTCCCATGCAAAAGTTTAAAAGCTTAAACTTTGGCAGGCTTTGATTTTTTATTCTGTTAACAGTGTATAGATAAAATAAAAATGATCATAATCTTCAAAACTCACTCAGGATGTGGTACGGTCACAATTTGTTTTTTGTCGCAGTGGCCATTCATACTAAAGCCTTTGAATTCGAAAACAATTTCAACTTAGCTTCTATAATAGGAAATTTTTATTTCAAAATTAATTTTAAAAAAAAATATTCTAGATGAACAATGCTTAAAATTTGATATTTTCCGATAACGTGATTCGTTAAAGTTAACTGAAGCACCGAAAGAATTTTTTTTTTTTTTTTTTTTTGTTGTAACATATTTGAGAAGAAAGTTGATCTTGACGTTAAACAGCGTAAAAATTAAATAAATTGATGTAGTTTTTCTCATGGAATTAAGTTTTACTGCGTATATTAAAAAAAATTTTACCAAAGTCCCTAAAGAGGTTTTCTTATATCCGTAACTGTTCAACATATTCAATTTAAGCGAGTTATAATTTACAACCATTGTAAAAATCTAATTTGACTAGAATACAATCATAAATAAATTAATAAAATATATATGTTTATATATGTGTGTAACTTATATCAGATTAACTGCAATAGCCCCACTGCCTATCAATATAATGTTAAATAGATAAATAGTTGTTTCAAATCACTGCGGATATTATACATATACAATATATTGTGTTAATAAGTTTTACAAATAACCATGTCAAGTTATAAAAATAAGCAAAAAATTGTCTTAGTTTAATTAGAACATTTATATTTTGGTTAATTTTTTAATAAAAATTGATAGATAAATTAATAAACTAAATCAAATTAGATAACTAAACTTTTTTTTTTTGGTACTCTGTTAATATAGGTTGTAATTTTGAAAAAAATCTAAAATTATCCACAAAAAATTCTGTTGACTACTTCAGAAAAAAGAGACTATAGTTTCATGGCCATGGAGTAGAATATGTATACGGACACTGAAAATTCTCCAAGTAAAACTGGTGAGTTCAAGATAACGGTCGAAAAGAAACTCGGTTATACCCGCATGAAATTAAAAGTGGAATGCAAGAAACTCATACTGTTAGTAATGCCTTATGTCGCGCTTTGGATAAGAGGAAAAATTTCAGAAAAATGAGAACTCTGGTTTTTGGTTTGTTTGTACTTTAATTACGTAAGATTTTTTACCCCACTCACTCCCTTCGTAGAAAATCGTTGTATAAAAATATTCCAAGTATATCTTTCTACTATATAAAATAGTCATCGGTTCAGAAAATTTGCGTATAATGAAAGAAGAAAGATATATGAACAAAAAACATATATGGTATAAGAAAACAATATTGATTCATTGCATACTTTTAGTTGTTAAAGATGGTAGAACTAAGTTGTCAAACATAAGAAAATAAAAATTCTGAGAAGCACGCGTCAGAGCCCACGAGCGAAGTGTGTATAGCCGGAAAGACTTAAAAATGATCGCCTAAAATTGGGCGATTGCGCACTGGCATAATTGATACCGTTTGTCTCACTTAAAATCAAAGGAAAAAGATAGTATACCGATAGGCTTATTTTCCTCATAATTAAGTTATTTGATTAAACAGAGAAGCTACTGATCAAACGATTATTGCATTATTATTATTATTGTTTAAATAAGTGAAGGTCAGACATCTTCAAATAATTGGTAGATTATTATTACAATTAATATTGGCTTTTTACTGAGATAATTTTTTTAATGATTAATCTTTTAAATGACTAATTGATTTAACAAAGACGTAAACAAAATAAGACAAAAATAAAATTAAACGAAAGAAAACAAGCTGCAACACAATGTTGTTAACCGCTTACAAGACTAGTTCCAAGAATAATGATAAGTAGAAAGCAGACACTATAAAAAAGAGCTGAATATGTATGCATCGAGCTTTATTTTATTAATTTGATTTTGTTTACACATCACATCAATGTGATTTATAAATATTTTTATTAATAAATTGTAGCAAAAGTACTGTTGGGTATATTTTTTTTTTGACATTTTACGAACCGCGGAAAAATAAGACCATACTCAAATTTTCACTAAAAAAGTGTGTAATTTGACAGGAGAAGAACGGGTATGATCTTTCTTTCCAGGAAAATTAATTTTTTAGATGGCAAAAGTTCCCTAAATATACGAGTATAGTCTCTAACGAATGTAAAATCAAAAAAGTCACAAATTTAAATTTTAAAAAATACCAGACATTATATACTTATAGGACTATACTAATCACGAAAAATTGATTTGCCGGACCGATCGAACACTAATTTTATTATCCTGAAAAATCATCTGAATTTTGGATAGTAAATGAAAAATCGCCAAACAATGTAATGATTATTTTAAAAACATGATAACCCATACATTTCCTAAGAACGACATTATGCATTTATTTTAATGAGAAATTCCAAAATTTTTTAACCCTAAGATTCATATTTTAAAAATCTATATTTTTTGTCTATAAAGTGCACTCAAATGTATAAATTTAAGTGATTTCTAATAAAACTCATCTATTAAAATTTCAGTTTTCGCACTTCGATTCCTTTGAAACTGAGGCACAAAGATGTATTTTGTCCTACTCTTAGGTAAAGTTTGGAGCATATCACTGAGGATCGTGATCGAAATTGGTTTTTTGTTTGTGTATTTTTAAACAATCAAAACTGAACTGTTTATAAAAAGAGCCCCTCGCTATTATCAATTTATTTTTAAGTTAATATTTTTTCTTATAATGATACTTGAGGTAAAAAATAGAAATTGTAGTCTTCCAGAATTATCGACGATCAGATACGGAACAATATAAAGTTTTGTTTTGAGCTGAGATCATCTATGTTTTTTTTTCTGTTGTTTTGCATTTTTTTTCTCTTTTCAAAATGCTAAATGTAAATGATGGGACAAGAAAGAAAAAAAACGAAAAAACAAACACAAAAAACAAAAATTCAATCGGTCATGTGGGTAGCTTTGAGGTAGTACTTTCCTATTGCGACTAGAAAAACATTTTCGTTGCATTCAACAAAATTCAAAGTTATCAAAATATGAGTGCATTGTTTGCTTCGCGTGGAGCATAGCGATTTTTCTAGTCGCAACCACTATACACTTCACTACGATATACTTCATCAAATAACTTTCATTTTATGAGTGAAGTTTTGAATAGGGTCTGATGTATCCGGGGAATGAACATTTTTATTGAAATTGCAGATTCCTAAACTTATCGTCTCTGCTTATAGCTTTGTTTTTTTACACACTTAAGCTGCGATTATATTGAAACTTTTAGCTATACTGTGTGCTGTTCTATCAATTGTGCTGTGTGAAAATTATTTTGGTAATTACAGTTGCGTATCTTTCAAAGCGTTTCAATTTGATGGAAACTTCCTGCTGTTTCTCGTCCACAAATATTATTTTTGAATCATTTTTGTACAGCATAAATTGATCACTCAAAAAATTATCTAAAATATATTATTTTCTCCTGTTCTTCTTAATTACGATACTGCTTCAAAAAAAAAAAAAACGCTTTCAACTTACGAAAGAGTTCATAGTTCCCTAAGGAGGTCCAAATTGCTTCAAATTATTTGCGCAAATAGAAACCAACATCATGAAGCAGTACTGTTGCTGTTTTCTGCGGTTTAAAGATGCTAAAGTAAGATAGTCGCGTCCAAACACAACAAACCGGCTTATCCCAAGTTAAAAGTCTGTGTGTGTGTGAACATAATTGAAAAAGTTCCATCTGTAAATGACAAAGAGATAAAAAATAAAAATAAAGTATATGCCCACATTATTTGAAGATTCTTCATATCACACTTACCTTTACCTTATCTACTGCCATCAGAAATAAAATGGGCGAATCTAAAAAAAATGCATATTCATGATTCTTATGGCATCGGATAGCTTAAGAAATTACGCATCTAATGACCTACGCCAAATGCAGGCACTATAATTTAGTTCAAACCTATAAAAGATCTCTTAAGAAAATTTCCTCTATCTCAATTTTACATGTACATATTTCAACATATTGACATAAACCAAACCTAAAAATTATCTCAAAACGCGTTTTTTTGAGATACGCCCTTTTCGCTTCTGAGGGCAGTATAGCAAACATAAAAATGTTTAAGTTAATTTTTTTTCTAATTGAACTCAATTGCCTTTTCTTGTTTGACAGTTGCTCTACGCAGTGCTGAAAAGTTTGATTTACAAAAAAATTAGGTGGCAAGATGCGTTTTTTTTTTTGCCACATAATTTTACTATGAAACACGATGATGACAGAGTTAGAGCTTCTCTTACAAGAAAAATATTAAAATATAAATTAAAAATGCAGCTTGTAGGGTATTCGCATATATATCAGTTTGTATCGCTGCCATGGTAGCTAATGCCGAAAACAAACGATCTGTTCGAGCCCAGCTCACTGTTGCGAGTCTCAGCAGCAAAGAGCGGAGTCAGCAGGGCCATCACAGATTATAAATAACTGAGCTTGAGTTCTGTATTCGGTTAGTATTAAACTGTGTCTCAACAAGAATCAACTTCTCAATCGATCCAGATATTTCAGTAATAAAGTGAAGTGGTACTTGCTTTAAAAGAAGCAATAAGTAATAGTTAATAATAAAAACATTTTGTAACGACCCTATTTTGCAAGCAAAGTAATAATTGTCGAGTGAAGACAGTGTGCAAAAGTTTGATTTGAAAAACTCATTGCCAATTGTCTAAAATTTGATTTTAACAAAGGAATCGGAATTATTCTGTTTGATTTTGGGTGAAATTTAAAAAAAAAAAGTAACGTTAACAGCAAAATGAAAGTGCTTTCGAAAGTAGCAGCGATACTTATCTTACTGGAACTTGTACATGCAATTCCATACTATGGCGAGTAAGTAACATTCTGACGATTTTTTCAAAATTTCAATATTTGTCTGATTCGTTTATTTTCATATTTTCTATCTTTTTACCACATTCATTTCATACTTTCCAACATTTTGAGCTGTCTAGAGATTATTAGTATTTAAAATACTACGCATTTTTTTTTAAGAGAACAATCTCTAGCATAGTGCTCATCCTGCAAAGGGTTTCAACGGACTTATATATTTAATGTGGTTCACAATCATTCACTGGCTAAGTTAGTACTATTTTTCATCTACGTGTCTCGATCCCGAGTAAAGCCTTTCCAAATTACTAGACCAAACGATCTGATGTCAGTTATAACCGGATCTCTTAATAGAAGATTCTGCATTCCCGGCTTATCTATATAAATAAAGGGGTCATCTATGAAATTTATGAAAAATTAGATTAGGCACTAAAACGTAAACCAACTTAAACAATGGTGCTTCAATATGTTGTTAACTAAGTATCGACCCATAGCTATCTCGAAATATCAAGAAAATTTATTATTTTATTTCATGAATAGAGCGAGTTTATCTGTTACATGTTAAAGGTAATCTATAAAAGCACTGAAACAATCTCGACAGTTTTTAACAGCTATAAAGAGTACTAACCGTAGAGTGACATAGGCAATATATATATTATATTTTTTTTTTCAATAAGTTTAAGGAGCATGACTTGTAGAAGTAAAAATGTAAATTACTATTACTGATAGGTTTTCTAGGTAAATATTGACAAACTCGGTTGTGTTCACAGTTTAAATACGCTCATCAACAATCATAGATGGTGCCATGGAAGTGGGATTCGGATCGAAAAATGTCAAGTCTATGACGAAGAGAATTGACTCGTCTTTGATTATATTCATAGAATCACCATTTGAAATTGAAAACTTTTGATCTATTCCAGAGAATGGAAATTAGAAATCGATAATTTAAGATAATTTCAAGATATTACATTATTTTTAATTGCATAAATAAAAAATAGAGGAAAGAAACTCTAGAGCTCTTTTTTCGGAAAATATAATATTGCATATTGGTAATTCGATTGAAATTCGATTTGGGGTCGAATTTTTTGATAATGTAAAAATGACCTATGCGTAAAATGCATTATATGTCTTATTGTATTTATAAGTCAGAACACATTAAGAGGTCATTCACCGAATTCGCACCAAGTATAGTCAAATAAATCGTCGTTAACTTATATTCTTTTGAACATTTTAAAAATATCGTTTTTTGAGATATACTCTGTTTTGGGTGATATAAGATCGACCTTGACATCGATTATAAAGTTGCATATACATAAATATCGCTCACTTACTTCAAGACTGGCATAGCTCGAAAAAAATTTCTAAAAATAGAGAACTAAAATTTACTGAAATATCGCTCCTATGAAAGTGCTGTCCTGGGCTATTGCCCACTCCTAGTCCGGCCCACCCTACCACAAACTGTTCTGAAAATATTTATTATATTTGTCAAAGACCGGTCAGATTATTAACAATATTTTTTTTTTAATTTATGTAGGTCAAAACAAATACATATTTACATAAGTTTTTTCTTCTTCTTTCTTTTACCAATAAACTAAAAATTTCACCAACCTTTTGTCATATTCGATATAGAGGTGTTAGACAATTCATGCATGAACTGGAGAAAGATGTTTAAAGTGTGAAATATTGTGTGGCTTTACATTCAAAGCAGTAAATAAAATTAAAGAAGGGAATACAGATACGCGCATCACTTATAATGTATCTGTAGATGTATCTTTTCTTTGACGCTATAGCATTGGACAACACATTCAAAACAAAAAACTTGTTTGAGTCAACACAAATAGAAGTTCGAAGAGACTTACGATCTTGGTTAAGTGATAATTACATAGGAATTGTTAGCAAATAATACGTTAGTGTTTAACCTTTGGAACACACGTTTATGCAGAATTTTGCAATTTTTTGTAAAACTAAGCAATAAATTTTTTTTTTCCATGAAACTATTTGATGGGCATACATATATCAGGTGGGCAATATAATACAATAAAATTAGCTAAATATATGCAAAAAAGAGGAGAACAAATCGAGATTGGGGAATTTTCGTACTTTCAGGTGTTCTAAAAATGCATAAAACTTTATCGCAAAACTTTTTAAATTTGTTTTTTTTTTTCACATAGCTTTAGAAAGAATTACTTATATAATAATTAAATATGAATTTCAAAATAGTGAATTAATTTTATATAACTTGAATTCAAAAACTTCCTTTCCAATTTTGCAGCCTTAAGTGTTTTTAGCGAAACTTTATTTTTAGTTTTTTTGCGGGTTTCTTTAAAATTTTTATTGGAGCTCTAAAACCACAGAATACAAGTAAATTTTTCAAAATTTCTTCAAGAATGTGAAAAACAGCTGACCGTGCTCCTGCTCTCGAAGCAGATTAGATGCTCAATTGTTTTCATGACAGTTTCGGAACCAGTCGCTGGATATTATGACTGTATTAAAAGCATAAAGTTCAATAAAACAGTGGTCAGTCACATTATTGCGAATGTATAAGGAGCTAAATATTCTCGGTTTTTCAAAACACATATCGAAATCGTTTTTGAATTCTATTTAAGCCTTTCTTTCATTCAGATTTTTAATGCGAAATACAACTAAAAACTATCGAAAACATATAATGAAAACTCCCCTCCATACTTCTGTAGAGCATGGGGTTCATGCCCCCTAAAATGTTAACATAAAAGTCATGCCTCTATTATAATAATATAATATTTTTTAATCATGAAACCAAGAATGCGAAGGGCTGAAGAGCAGAATTAAATTAACGGAGATGATATTTCTGATGTAGAGAAATAAATGTGAGATTAAGTTCGCTATGTGCCTAAATTATAAAAATGTCACGAGACCAATAATTATTGGTCTGAAGCATTATAGAATAATTTTTGCTAGTTTTGAAACAAACTTAATGCTAACTACTTATTCGCTAAGATGATTTACAAAAATCTGCAAAAAATACGAGCACAAACAGTTTACCAAAATAAAAACTGTTTACGTATTGGCCATTAAGTTGTAACATTTGCTCCGCACAGATATGGGTTAACGATTTTGTTAAGAGAACAAAAACAGAATAAACATAAACAACAAATACAAAATTTAAAACGTTGTTAATGTGGCTAAAATTTTTAATGATATTGCAAACGCACAGAGAAAGGAAAACAAATTTTTGGATTTAAGTAGGCCAACGTTATATTACCTTCGAATGCAACTGTTAACAAAATAAAAGCAAAAGGGCAGCAATTTTTTTTTATTTAGTTTTTGTTTTGTTTATTTTGCGCAGTATCTTTTGCTTCCGCTTGAAGCAGAATTTATATTATTCACTTACTTATAGCCAAGATCTGTGGCAGAGTTTCATCTAGAGGGAGGCATACACGTTTTATGTAGAACTCAGATTCATTGCCAATTGCAAAAGGTGTTAATTATGGGCTTGTACTTAAAGTTAATTGAAAAACAGTGGATGAGCTATGTAAGTTAGAGCTTGCCAATATACGATGCTACCTACCTACCATTCAATCTATATGTAGATATTTAGTGCTATGAAAATAAATATTTACTTTTTATTATCTATACTTACCTACATAGTACATAATATGTACATAATGAACGAGAATTTTCTCTTTGCACAAATAAATATCATTTTTTATAGCAACTCCGTGACAATCTTCATAAGTAGCCTTTAAACAATGGTTTTGTATATCTTTATAGTAATGTAGCCGGGTATTTTATTGTTCAAACACCATGACTCATAATGCGACTATACCTGTATACACATATCTATGTTATGGTATATTAATTTGAAGCTTTGCCTTGCATATTAACGAGCAGGTACATTAACTTTCATCGTAAATGCTTATAATTTGAGACACACTTTCCTGTAGACGTTATGCCAGTTGTATTCCAAATTTCAGCTTTAAAAACTCAAAATTTTTAAATACTATAATATGATGGTTTAATTATGATGATAAACTTAGCAAACTGGTGACAATAATTTTTAAATGATCAATTCTTCTACCAGAAGTTATAAATTCTGAAATAGTTAGTCCAGTGTCTGCGGGGTTTTTCTACGGAATTATTTTCATGTGAGTACATCAATTAAAAAAGGTTCGGTGAAACAGCGAGCTTGCGGATCAAGTCTTTATGGTCCTCAAATGCCCTTTGTAATGCTCGATAGTGTGGTTAGCCCTCGCGTCAATTTTTTCCCTGCGTTGATCGAAACTATCCAGTTCTTCTAATGAAAGTTCATCTAAATGAACATTTGTTACCATGCTCAAATCTTCAAACAGCAAGTTTTTTTTGAAGCACAGGAAATTCGCAGAAGAAGTCCATTATATTTATTAAAAAAAATTGCGGATTCAGCAAATTTCTCGATTGGTTAATGACTATTTTCATGCCTTTTGTAATTACGCAGATAAAATAGTCTCAAAAGTGATATTTTTGAGGTAACGCCTTTATATTATTTCTTGTTAATAGAAAATATTTTTAATTTGATGTTAATTTTCTTATAATATATTACATATGTATGTAGTTTTACTCATATGCAAAAAGTAATTTACTCAGAAACTCATATGTTCATATGTATTTTAAGCGAAACTCACTTAAATCACCAGACAATAGCTTAGATTTATTTCAATTTTATTTGCTGTGAAATTCATTTAAATTCAGCACGTTATTTTTAAAATGTTAGTTTATTTTTATTCTGAATTTTATTTGAGGTCTTCAGTAGCAGGTGTTGACTATTAGTTTTCGTTTTATGATGTACAAATATGACGAGTATAAGTAAATATACAACAGGAATGCTAATGATATAGTACATGTGTAATTTCTTTGCGTTTCCTTCGCCACATTGTAGGTTTCATTGCTTTGTCATAGCCGCTGTTTACAGATTTTGTTTTTAAAAACATAAAAGTGTAATAGAGCTTGAAACATCTCTTATTAAAATTATTCAAATACAGGGTCATCTAAAGTTTGAGTGTGGTTTTTGTCATAAACTAAGTATTACTCATTAGGAAATATAAAATTTCTAGGATTGGATAAACTATTACCTAATCCATCAGGCAAAATTTGTAGGTGCTGCTAAGAAGAACTCAAATCAAAAGGGATTTCAAATCGATATCTTTCCTGCTTTTTGAATAACGGTTTAATTTTAAGTTACTCATCTTTCAAAATCTTTCGCTTCTAAGATCACTTCACTACCAACTAAAATCAAACTAAACTAAAATCATCCACATAAAACTATATTCAAAAAAACACATACTATTTTCCAAAATTGTTTTATACTAAAATTGCATGTGAACTAAAACAAAAACAACATCCAATTGGCAAACAATTCCATCTTTCTCCATAGTTTTAGACATCATGTAACATTGCCACAACTCATTCCACCCATGCCATTAGAACCACAGCCTCAAGCTTCCACACATCGGCTTTCACAAATATGGCAACCATTTGCTAATAATCCTTTTCCGGTTTATAGCAACTTCGAGAGTGAAACCGAGTTTTTACCTTTGGAACATCAACAACAACGTGGACGGGGTCCGCAATTGAGGGATAAACCTTTTAGTAAGTTATATAAGATCTATAAAACTCGGAGTTCTTAAAAGTTAGCTAGAATATTCCAAAAAAAAATTAAATTCAATTCTTTTAAGAACTTCAAACTACGGAAACTAACTTAATATCGTATTTGATTTTCTTTAATAAAAATTGTTTTCTACTCTTTTTCATTTAGATATTGATGTTGTAACAAGTGAAGTTGGCGGCGATGGTGTCTCACCTCCGGGCGTTTTCTTTCAGCAATCATTTCCGTTTTTCGGTAATGATTTCTTTAACTCATTTGGTGGTTTTGGCTTTGGTGCTGGTCCACATCAGGAACCATGGTGGAAAGGGTAAGTTAATTAATAAAAGAAACAAAAATAACGCTGCTAACATAAAATTTGTGGACTTCATTGTTCGTCAATAGTGGCGCCCATTCTAAGTAATTCATACACAACATGTCGTATGAGCAACATTTATTTTCCATAGAAAATAAAAATCAGTCATTTATCATCGTATTAACATGATAAAGATTAATTTGTATGCTATTATTCATTTTGAAAAAGCTAAATCTTCGAGCCACCCTAATGTACATTCACACATGCACTTTAACTGCCGGTAAATTTATTTATCATTGTGATATCTGCGAGTAAACACGATGCTTCTAGATCACTGATCTTATATTTTGTATTGTGTAACATTTTAGAAAATTCTAATACCCTCAACTGTTTGCGCAGTTGGTTTGACACTGATCCGATGTACGAGTATTTTTTCATTAAGTGAATTGTTCTGGAACTATAAGCAATATAATTGATGTCGTTTATATGCATAAACACAGTCTCTATGCGCTTATAATGCTCTACATATAAAAACGCTTGATTGTTTTAAATGATTTTTCTAGATGTAATAATGAATTACAAATGCTAAACCAATTTTTAACAATAGCATTGCAAATAATGATATTGCGTAGAGTCAGGGTTGTTAAGTTGAAAATGGTAAAAAGTAAAATTTATTGTGGGAAAACACAAAATTTAAGAAATCGATTTTTAATCTTATACGAATATTTTTTGTAGCGGTGTACTCGCTATTTGCAAATGAAAAGTTCTGTAGATTTTCTCATACCTATCTAACTGTTGCTCAAAGAGTAAGATTATGGAATATGCATAACCCTGGAATGCTAATGTTATTTTTTTACACGTTAACACTTGTTCTTAGTCGAATCGACTAACATATACAAAAAATCTAATTACTTTTTACCTATAAGTCCACTATCAACATACATTTTAAATATTGAAGCTTTAATGTATTGAAAATTATTATGAAATTAATTTTAATTTTGTTTTTATCACAAACTTTTTTATGGACATTAACTGAGAAAAATTAAATAATTTATGGTAATAAAAGAATATTTAACTAAGCACAAATTATGGATAAAAAAGTTATTTGCCTTAAGTGCAATTATTGCACACTTCAATTTAGTGTTCTCCGCCTGCACTTTTTTCACTTTTTGCGCTTGTTGACTTTGTCATGTACGATGCTGTTGGTAGGGTGTAAATCTTCAAAATGTTTTTTTTTACATATGTAGCTCAACTCTCCTTTTGATTTTTTTCAGCTTGAAGATAATATGCAGACATTATGTCTTCTATATTGTTCCTCTATAGCAGATCTTAAGTTCGGAACTTCAGAGCGCATTTTTAGCCAAAGTAACACCAATTTTGTCTGCAAATCTTTCAAAATGTCTTTTCGTCTTAAGGGTTTTTCAGCAACTCTATAAAAGTTATGGCAGTATATCACATTGCTGGTGATAGATGCTATATTCAGAATTCCATATCTAAACAAATATCAAATGATCTACAATCACAAAACAATACATTATGAAAAAAGTGAAAAGTTACGTTAATAAAAATTGTTAGTCGATTCGACTACCATGACCATAATAACTCAAAAAAAAAAACAATAGCTATTGCAGCAATGCGACCGCTCACACCAGGAGAACATATGCCCCTGAGCTTACATGAAAGATGACGTCAATTGGTAAAGTCAGAGAGAAACAGTGTTATCAAACATAAGCGATATTAGTCGATTCGACTAACATTAGCATTCCAGGGATAATTGAGAAAAATAATCTTATGGCCTGTAACTGTCACTTCAATATTTTCTGGAAATGATTAAGTGTAATTTATCAAAATTTTATATAATTAACTCTTATTAAACATTCTACAGCCCAAATGTATGTACCGACAAAGAGGAAGACGAAAAAGTAACGGATCCAAAAGAGACAACTGTAGAAACTGGAGAAATTGTACCAGGCGCTTCGGAAACTGTTGAAGTACATCCCCAATTATTTGAACAATTTCAGTTCAGCGTTAATTCCTGCATTGAAAAACCCAGCAAGCACGTCTGCACAAGAATGTAAGTGAAGCAAATTAAGTATGTACATAATAAAATCAAAGCATGTCCAAATGGGGTGCAATTTGGCCCCTTTTTTCGATTTTAAACATTTTCCCAATACTATTTTCATTTTATTTAGCATTAACCAAAATGGCAAAAAGAAGACATTAACTATTACACGCCAGTGCTGTCATGGCTATGGGCGACCACGTAATGCTGATGTTGCAACACCTTGTGATAAAATCGAAATTAAAGATATCGAGGAAGCAGCAGTAGATATGGGTGCCAAAGAGTTCATAGCCAGTGCCAAGAGCAATGGCCTGAACGACATAATTGGCAATCGCAAAAACGTTACAATCTTCATGCCGATCGACCGTGCCTTTAGCAGGTTTAGCGAACAGTTGCTTAATGAAAATGTAAGTTGATCGTAGTGATATGAACTGCAATGCTAGTAATGCACGAATGGTGCCAGTAATTACATTCTCAATAGATACGAGTACTATAGTTTTTTTATTTATTTTATGCTTTTTTCTTTAGAACTTGGTCGAATCGAAGTCAGATGGTGCCATGCGTAATTTGTTCTTGCGTCATATTGTCTCGGGCGAAGTCAATTTGGATGATGTCGCAAATGATCAACTATTGGAAACACAGTTGGTTGGTCAAAAAGTACGCATCAATACCTATCAATTGCCACCTTCGCTGGGAACAGAACCTTTTCGTTATAGTGCCAATTGTGTGCCAATTGAAAAGCATGATAAACTAACAGAACAAGGCTTGGTGCATACTCTAGGTGGCGTTATGAAACCGGTGACTGCAAATGTTATGGATATAATACGCCAACGTAAAGATCTGTCTGTTATGCGCACTGTACTGGAGAAGACAAAACTAAGCGAACTGCTGGAGGGAGAGAAGCCTGTGACAATTTTCGTGCCAACAAATGAGGCATTTGAAAAGTTGGAACCACACCTAAGAAGAGCACTCAAGGAAGGAAAGGGATGTGCCTCAAGTGAGTCAATAAAAAGTTTGAAACACTCGTAAGGTATAAGTTATTGTTGAAAGGTTGTTTTGAACTTCACTAAGCCTTGAGAAAAAATTCCTAAAAGGAGGGTGCGGTAAAATTATGAAATTGATCCTTTCTTTTTCTTTCTTGGCTCCCTAATACCTTGGTCTGAAGATTTTTCAGAAAGTATTTCAGCTGATTTGCATGAAAAAAATATTCCAAAAGATTTTATAAAATATAAAAACTTTCATCAGTTTTTGTAATAATCACTGGTCCTCTGATGAAACCGCTGGTAACGCATAGGCAATATAATTTGGCAAGAAAAACTTTTCTCAACTATTACTGTTCGGTGTCAGCATAAGCTTTCAATTCATTAAAATCGAAAGAGACATTAAATGTTGCTTCTAAAGCTAAAAACAAAATTTTCCGAAATACGAAATATTAGTTTTCGTCCAACATAATGCAAAAGTGGCCTAAAAACTTGAAAGGAAATATCGCCCAAAAACTTTTTCCTCTTAAATGGATATCAGACCTTGTGCGCTATTTCATATGAAAAATTACCCGAAAGCTTAGGGCTCATTTCTGATTGTAGCTCTTTGACTCTTATTTTTGATTTTTTTTTTTTTATTTATTACCTGCATTAATCAGTAGGAAAATATCGAAAAGTCTTAATTCTTTTAAAAGAGCAAATGAATCATGAAACCTTTTGCCATAGAATCCGAATTTCAAATCGTTACAATTAAAGTTTTCGGGGAATGTGATTCTCGGAAGAATGATTTCTCTCCAGCTCTGGTTATACTCTTATGCTCCAATGATAAAGAAAACAATTTTCATTTATATTTTAATTTAATTCATTTATTTCTTTTTAATTTTTTCAGACATTCTTAAGAATCACATTCTCGATTTGACCTTCTGTTCCATCGCTTCTATTGCTGGCACCAAAACGACTGCATATAACATACTCGGTGAAGCCATGCGTTTCAATCGGTCAAAGGCAGCCGTCACTCCTGAAGCATCTGAGGTTGCTGACTTAACAGCACAAGAAAAAGAACTGCATCCAGTTGTCATTAATGGCAATGCCAAAATTATTGAAGCAGATCTAATGGGCACCAACGGTGTAGTGCACATAATTGATACCGTTATACCGACAACTTCCGCCTTGCCACTGTCAACACTAATGCAAGAAAAGAATGTTACGCTCTTTAAACGTCTTGTAGAAGCTGCTGGCATAGATGATAAATTTGATGATATGGATAATGTAACGGTATTTGCTCCAACCGATAAGGCTCTGGAGGGTTCTAAATGGGCTCAACTCTTAGCAGAATCGCCAGATCAATTAAAGAATAATCCCGAATTATTGGAGTTCATTAATTATCATGTTGTAAATCCCATGACCAAAACGTGTGATTTAACTGAAAAACTTCTACCCACTGCTGCAGGCGGTAATGTACGCATCAATTTGTATTCCACACATGCGTTATTCTCGAATGTCATGAATCGTGCCACTGTCAATTGTGCACGACTTGTACATTTCGATGATGAAAGTTGCGGTTCAGTACTCCATCAGGTGGATAAAGTTCTAACAGCACCAAAAACGGTTAGTTCTCAACAAGAAATTTTATTGGTTTAACCGAAATTATTTGACTTTTTTTCTTTTTCAATACAGAATCTTCTTCAATTGCTCGAATCGAATCCAAGCTATAGCAAGTTTCTGGAACTTGTGAGCTCAGCCAATCTTACCAATCTGCTGACCAACATGGAACAATCATTCACCCTACTGGTACCCAAGAATGAAGTTTTCGAAGAAGTTGAAGATTGGGAGAAAACTTTAACCAAAGATCAAAGTCAATTGGAGAATCTGGTCAAAACTTATATTGTCAACGATGTTGTTTGCTGTGCTGGTATTATTCCCACAAATTGGCCATTCGTTCGTACCATAGAATCGATAAATGGTGTTCACTTACATATCACACGCGAACGTCGTCCAAGGATTGAGAATGCCGGTGTAACTAAATGTGATACCATCGCTCAGAATGGCATTGTACATGAGATCAATGATATTATAGTTCCTAAAAGTCGTCAGTCAAGGCCACCACAGCAACCTCAATCTCAGCATCCCATTGATCAGTTTGGTGACTTATTCTTTTAAAATGGAGAAATTTAACTCGAACCCTTATAGCCTTATACTGAATAAAATGGTTTTGCACAAAATGTCTGTATTTATTATAAATTAAAATAGTAAACCTACATATAATGTATTTTGTACTTTGATAAAAATTTCGTCTACTCGTAGGTTTGCAATAATTTTAATGTTTACTTTAAAAAAAAGGGCTTTTTATTCATATGTACGACGAGTATGTTTGATTTAGTTGTAAATTGGAAATATGTAACGCCTTTTTTGGGAACATTGAAATTTATAAACATATACAATAAAATTATTTATAAATTGTTAAACAAAATTGGTTTTATTAAAACATATACTGGATTAATTTCCTTTTTTGAGGCATGATCGATTTAAAATAGGATTTCAACAAAAAAAAAAAAAATTGGGCAGAGTTTTGATCTGATTACGAATGCATAGATAGCGTCGTCTTTATTTACTTGTCATTAAAACATTTTTTGCTATCCCACTCTGAAAATTTAGACAGATATTGCTGAAGAGTTGCTCCTTTGATTTTCACCACGAAGAAAGTTTTGAGCAAAAACTGATGGCACCATCGCAAAGAGCATACCAAAATCTATCGATTCATGTTTTTTTTATTATGTATTTTCTAGCCACTTCCCTGTGATAACGACTGAGTTGATCATAGCTTGCTTGTGCGAAAAAAGCGCACCAGGTGGCCCCTTATCAATGGACGCATACTTGTGTACTTGTCCATCTATATAAATAATTATTAAATACATGTACAAATATGGTGCACATGTAGATTTATTCAGATGATTGCCATGGGCATTTGCCAAAGAAAGTTTCGGTGAGGGTTCAGGGTGTGAGGCTAATAAATATTTTCTACTATGAGTAGTTAATTTTTGTAAGCAGCTACTAAACTGCTCATGCTTCGTATAGTCTAGTATGTACTTTTTTCGTTGCAAAAAAGTAAACAACAATATTTTGAATTTTATTTTAACTATTTAAAGTAATACGAGTATCAAACGCAAAATCAACTAATGGAAATATTAAATTTAACCAATATTTTTCTATGAGTGTATGTCATCTATCAGTTACGTAGATCTTGGAAAGTAAGAAATTTTTATTTTGCTTATCAATTTGAAATCGGTAGGAAATAAAATAGTTAAAATTCACAGGTGAAAATGTATAGAAAAAAAATGTTTTATATTGGAATTATTGCCCGCACACTCTCGGTGCGACGCTGAACATAAACCTACGTACTTATGTATTACTATTATTAAACGAGTGCATATGGGAACAAAGTTAAGATTGGGCCCTAAATTTTAAACTTTAATCGTCTAGCAGACTTGTGAATGCCGTTGCCAAATATCATTGGCTAGATCAAAAGTGAAAGGAGTTAAGGTAGGCGTGGCACCTAAAATATACATAAAAAATTTAAATATTATTTTCAATGAATTGTCATATTGCGAGACAATAAGTGTTAAAAATGCACCAGTGGGCTTGGCAGTTCTCACAGAAGTCAAACAACTATTTAATGATAAAACTTGATACGTCTTTGTCTTTTATAATAAATAAATTTCATGGATAACGGTAAATGCACCATTAACAGTTGAATTGATTTTTTCTATGATTTTGTTAGCTAATTTTTTCGCGTTATGACATAGAAAATTCATATCTAGGGATCCACGACTCCGACCACTCTAAACTAAATTGCAAAAGATTGCTAAGATTTTATTTTCTCTCTGAAAAAAAAACCAATAAAATTAAACATACCGCTAGACGAAAATTTTCGATTTTAATTTTTAAATTGCAAAATTATTGCTTATAACTTAAGAGAAGAAAGTTTTCAATACAATAATTAGAAAGTAGACGTCAAATGCTAACTTTTATGCCTTAACGGTTTTTCTACCTGATTTGTACATTTTGAAATACAAGCGTCCGAAAATTCATGTATTTTTAAATTTGTTAATTTTCAAAAAATCGTATTATGTCCGGAAAAACTTTTTCCAAAAACACGTATCGAATATTTTTAGACAAAGTATCGGAAAAAAATTGATTTTGAGAAATCTAAATTTGAATGTAAAAACGAGGTAGAATGATCCAAATATGTTTGAAAAAATATCCACCACTGAAACACGTAAAACCCTAAAAAAGGCCCAAGCCGATAATTTTGATTGACAAGAGCTGACCCGTGACATAATATGTATTACAAATTGATATTTTCTCTATATATTTTATTTGAATAGTTGGTTAAGCTTATTTATTTTTTCTGATTGCTTCACTCTAGTATACACAAGAACTTATTATACCCTATACTCAAGGCGTAGGGTGTCTTAACTTAATAATAGTACAAAAATTAATTGAATAAGCTCTCAGTTGCTAATTGTGTTTGATACAGAGCAGTATTCGTATCGTTGTCTCACTGTGATCGTGACTGTATTTCATTCTTATTAAATTGAGTGCAACGTTGTGCGTTGGGAAAACATTTTTTTATTTGCAAAATAAACATTAAAAAACATTTTTTAACCGTTGAAATTTCAGAAAAAATGTCATCTTCTTTGCCAGTAACGTTCCGAAAAGAATTTCATGATGAGAAATTATGCAAACGCATGGAGTATCGAACACTTGGAGGAACCGGCTTACAAGTATCAAAAATATCATTTGGCTGTGGAACTTTGAGTGATTTTTATGGGTATATGCTACACATATAGGGCCGTACTGTGAGAATGCGGTGGAGGGCCTGGGGCGAATGAAGAAAATGGTTATTAGTATATTTACTTATAGTTAACTCTTGAAAGAAATTTTTTTCTTTCCTATCGATTTCAAACTCATGAGCAAATAAAACGTGCTCAACGTTCAATATCTAACTGATAGATGAACAAATAAGCCACTAAACGCGGGGTCTCTGATATTTATTACTTCCCCAACGTATTCAGTTAAAATTGATTTTTCAATATCTAAGTGAAAAACAAATAAATCAAGCAATAGAGCGGTGCCTCTCTAGGTACAGAGCTCCTTCATAAGTGCGGGGCTACGATTCGCCCCACTCGTGTTACTCACGGTGCTGCTCAGTACATACATAATATGAATTTTTGAGAATATTACAATAGAGATAGTGAGTGATAAGTAAATCAAACAGATTTTTAATACTTGATTTTCAGTGAACTTGACTTGGAGGAGGCAATTCAAACCGTACATCAAGCTATTAAGTCTGGTATTAATTATATCGATACTGCACCCTATTATGGACAGGGACGTTCGGAAGAAGTTTTAGGTATGGCTCTTAAAGATGTGCCACGTGAGACATACTATATTGCAACAAAGGTTGGACGTTATACCAGAGAGCTGCCGACTATGTTTGATTTTTCGGCAAAAAAAACAAGAGAAAGTGTAACCAAAAGCTTAGAGTTATTAGGACTGGACTATGTTGACATTATTCAGGTAGTTTTTTGTCCTATATTTCATGATATAATTATTTATCCAGCATAAGTTTGCTGTTGCGGTACAATAAATCATAAAAAAAATAAAATTTATTTCAAGAAAGCTGCGCCTCTCAACTTGTAATACATTACATATCCTATTTCACTTAACATTAAAAATCTTACATATATATTTCAATATACATATGTATATTACAGATTCACGATATTGAGTTTGCTAAAGATCTTGATATTGTTATCAATGAATGTCTACCGGAATTGGAAAAAATAGTGAAGGAAGGAAAAGCCAAATTTATAGGTGTAACAGGATATCCAGTTGAGCGACTAAAAGAATGTATAACACGAGCACCCGGAAGGTTCAATGTACGAGTAGTAAATATAAAATTTCATACATAGACATATAGCCTAATTCTATAACTCGAAACGAGTGAGTGAACGAAAATCCCTCAACTTTTCGCGCATTTTATGTCATTGGTCATTTAGTATGGCTATGGTATACACCTCATTGGTGTATCTTCCGCGTATTTCATGTTTTGGCAGATTTCAATTTTTGCGAGAGTTGAAATGGATATGAACAAATATGAAAGTCTAAATGCAAAATGCGCCGCAATTTGCGTGGATCGATATATTTGGGTCTTCGGTCAAACTTTAACACTCATATTTTCAATAGATTGTGCGTTGCGATAAGCGTTAACACACCCAATACCTTTCAGTATCTTAAAATTTTCGAACACTGTATAACCCGTTATTTCGTAGTCACTATAATAATTTTTTTAAATTTTAATTGAACTTTAAATAGAAATTTTTGTCGTACCTTCTTGTGCATCGATTGATAAATATATATAATAAGAAAAAATTATATTGGAAACTGAAGAAAATATCTCTTCAAAACAAAACCTTCGCATGCCATTCAAAATCAATTTACGTGCCATAGGTTCGCCATCACTGCTATGACCAATCGAAAACTTTTCGCTCACTTGTATCGATATACGGAATAAAAAAGAAAAATAAAAAAGCCATTGTATTAGGTCGTTTTAACCTATTCACGCTACACACTGCTAGATGACACGGCACTTTCGTATATGGAGTTTTTCCAAAAACAAAATTTAGGTATTGTATGTGCTGCTGGACATGCTCTTGGTCTTCTTACAAATGCCGGTCCACAACCATGGCATCCTGCAAATGATGAGATAAAAGAGCTTTGCCGGAAAGCAGCAAATATTTGCAAAGAGGCTAACATCGAACTTGGTAAGCTGGCCATGTACTATTGTATGCAGCTTAGTGGTGCAACCACTTTTCTAGCTGGAATGCAAAATCGCAAGTTGTTGGATATTAATTTGAGCTCATTACACAATGGCCTGACAAAAAAGGAACAGGAAGTGATGCAGCTTTTGCGTGAAACGTAAGTAATGCAAGCGGAACTGGTTTACTTTACCATCACTCTCTTTTGTTGCTTAGTTCGGAATTAAATGTCGGATATAAACGTGTACAATTCGGATATAAAATTTGACATAATCTTTGTATGTAGTTATATTACATAATGAACTAGTTAACTCATGGTAAAGTTGTATGTTATTTCCTAATGGTATGTGGAAAATATCAGTCAACTGGCGAAACACGTTTTTACTGCCATATTACATGATTGGACTTTTAACATTCAAGACTCATAGTTTACAACGGATTTGTAAATTAAATCGTTTAATGCTCTTGAGCTGACCATTATACGTATGCTCAATGGCAAATTACTTCATCGTTATACCTCTCCTGTAAATCATGTCATTAGAAAGTAATGTCAGCAATAAAATTGATAAAAAATTCAATATTGATAAAAAAAATCGCAAAAATTTTTTTATTTAAATTTTTGTAAATATTTTCATATCTTGTAATTATTAGGACTTGAATTTATTACTTATAAGTTTTTTTTTTTTTTTTTGCTTTATTTCAGTGTATTCACCAAGTCCATGAACTGGGAAGGCAACGAACTGCAACGTTATTGGTCAGAACTTGATCAAATCAAATCGAAAAATTCAAAAAATTAACAGCAGTCACTTATTGAAATCAATTTTCATATACGTATCTATCTGTATAAAAAATATTTTGTAAACATGGAGAAGAAATAAATGTTGTTAAGTAATTTTGTTTTAAAATTAATTACTTTAATTTTTACAAGTTCAACCGCTGGGTGTCATTTTGTTCACTGTTCAAAATAATTTACAGGTCTTTGCAAAATTGTTACCGAACAAACTTCTTTTGTTAAACAAAGCAAGTTCTACATGAAACTAAGGCTTTACTATGCTTAAACGGACAAATCTTAATTCAATCTTAGCGTATGATGATTAATTCTCCCAAAAGTTATGGAAACAATGAATTTTCTTAATTGACATTTCATTCATGTAAAGTGCTAAATATAGGTATTCGCGTAGCACTTGCTTGAGTACTTGTAGTCTTGCAAGAGAAAAGTACTACCATTTTAAAGTGCTCAAGTCCTCAACGAAAACTTAGTGTACTTTTGGCTGTTCACTTGTATTCAATTTTGTGGTAGCACATTTGATTTCTATTCAGCCGTTTAAAGTTTCGTACTCTTCAATAGAGATCAAACGTCAAAATGGGAGACAGTCGCTAACAGAACTTTTAGTACAGTGTCTGTAATCAAAAAAATAACGTGTTTGTAAGTATGTAATTCTTTCAACCAGTGTTGCCTGCATGGCTTGGCCAGAACTTTCGTTAGCATGCCTGAAAAATTTCGTTTTTACATTCAAAATTCCGAGGTAGTAATTTTATTATAATCATTATTTAAATTAATATTATTTAATAAAGTGGGTATTATAAACTCATTAATACCTTTAAATGAGTTTATACAGTTTTTATTTGTTTTCAGTAAGAGTGACAACCTGGCTAGACTGTAGGCTGCCAAAATAAAATTTGACAATACGTCAAATATACCAACTACTGAATAGTTAGTAATAAATTTGTCGTAGGAAAGTTCTTATTAGAGGCAGTAACGGTGTGGACCGCGTCAAGAAAGATGACACAGGGTCACATAACAATATATGGTAATTGTTTAAAAAGTTACTTTTAGTTATGAAAACTTACGTAAAATGTAATATTCTGGCAACTCTGCTTTCAACGTCCATGAATTTAAAAAATAAAAATTTCTGATCAAATATGTATGTATAATAGGGTAAATACCTAATGTGTGTTCAAAACGGCTTTACTGGCTTTGAAGATACTTGGGAAACTAATCAGCATCTTACAATCTTCAATATAGAATTTTTAAGCTCAGCTCTCCAAAACTACAGATTGCTTGGTGTTACCTTAAAACTTCAACACTGAACAACATCACGTGTGAATATAACACCATTTTTGTCATGTAACTGCTTGCTTGAGCATAAGGCCTTTGTTTTTAAGGTTAAAGGTAACATTTCCGCTAAAAAACCCTGTTCAAAAATGTCCTTTGCATCTCTTAGTCAAAAATTCCTCCCTTCTGAATAGATCAAGTGCTTTTATCGAATTTTTAAATTGAAATTTAATTTTAAATGGGTTGAAAGTACGAATTCATAATACCATAAGCAAAAGGCGTAGGGTGTTTTGGTTTCATTAGAAAAAATTGTTTCGCATGCTCTCAGTTAGTCAACGTACTTGATACAGAGCAGTTATTGCACCGATCTCCCAAAAATATAATAAAAATATTTTGTCGTCGCTGAATTAAAAGAAAAATGTCGTCTGCTTTACCAGTAACATTTCAAAAAGAGTTTCATGATGAGGAATTATGTAGACGAATGGAATATCGAACACTTGGAAAAACCGGCTTGCAAGTATCAAAAATATCATTAGGCACTGCAACTTTGAGTGATTTATTTGGGTACATATTCATTTAGCGACTGAACAGTTTCACGAGCTCATACACAGGGCTGCGAAGGGACTGGGCCCGTAGATTAAAAGGGGCCAGTTTTTAAGTCAAATCTAATTTTAATTAGGACATGACCATAAAATATAATTCATTTAAGAATCCACGAAGGAATATCGACGTTCGACTGGCACGGAGACATACATTTCGAATCCGTTCGTATGTACCATTTTATTTAAAACTGGTTGCATAATATACGTTTTTCAACTATTGACTGGCGTATTAAAGTTGACCATACCAGAAAGTATCTATAAGCAACTGGATTATTCACTGGCATCGTATCTAATTGAGCCCATTTTAGACGTTATAAGCTAATATTTTAAGTTTGATGCATATTCATGCGATCGAAGAAAGCTTCTCTTGGTGGCCCTGCATGTACATATCTCGATTTAATGTTTCCCCACTTTTTTTAGCAACTCTGAGCAGCGGTATCAATTGAAGGCATGAGTGGCTGAAGTTGACTGAATAAATGTTCACATACAAATTAATAAACATCGGATAAAGTTGTTACATGCAAGAGTAAATATAGGAAATGTGGAGCTCACTTATGTAAAATGTTTGTCATGTCACGTTCATCTAATCATGTCTTCAACTGATAATGATATTGATTATACGTGTATGCTATTATCAACACACCGCATTGATACTGGGACTCAGGTTTGGTAGAATAATCATTTAAATTGAAAGGGTGAAAAAATCAAAACATAAAATCGAGTTACGAAGCTATGAAAGTTATCAGTAGATATGTGATTTCATGAATTTTAAGAGATAGTAAATGAAAGGCAAACTAAACTTGACTTTAAGTGACCTTGACGTGGAGGAAGCGATTCAAACCGTACATCAAGCTATTAAGTCTGGAATAAATTATATCGATACTGCACCCTATTATGGGCAGGGACGTTCAGAGGAAGTTTTAGGAAAAGCTCTTAAAGATGTACCACGTGAAGCATACTACATTGCAACAAAGGTTGGACGTTATACCAAAGAGCTGGCGACTAGATTTGATTTTTCTGCCAAAAAAACAAGGGAAAGTGTAAACAAAAGCTTAGAGCTGTTAGGACTGGATTATGTGGATGTTATACAGGTAGCACTACTTTTACTATTCGGCCATTCCGTGAATTCCCACGTACTCTGTAGTGGCTTTCTGCTAGTTCTTCGAATTGGTTGAAATTGAGACACATAATTTTTCTTGATAAAAATAAATCAGGTGAGTGCAAACACTTGCGGTGTCATATGTGAATTTATGTGTTTTTTATGTTACGAGTTTGTTAATAAATGAACTGTTCTAAGGGTCGAAAAATGTTGATAAAGTCGGAAAATTTTGGAAATGACGACAAGTGTTGAAAAGTGGAAAAATTTTGAGAAAGTCGAAAGATGTTGGACTAGAGGAAGTGTTAATTTTTCGTCAATTTACTTCAGTATAGATCTTTTCCACACCCAGTAGAGATGTTTACATATTGCATTTTAAATCAAAACACACTACCTATACAAATTACCGAAATATTGCACTTTTAATTCTGCGAAATTTTCAATTTCGACTTAAAGATAAATCTTTGAAAATACATACATAGCTCATTCAGTTTTTAATCAATTTACTAATTACATATATTTTTTGAACTTTTATATGAATTTCTAGAGTAAACTGTTCTGTTAGAGAAAATTTTCCGTATTCTGGCTTCTGAACTTAATTTAGTAATATTATTTAGTTAATAATGTACCTTTCTAACGCGGTTAAAAACTTACCGAAACATGTAATTTTAAAGACTAACTTTACTCAAATTTTGAATATTTTCCAAAACTAGAGGTGGATATTTTGGTAAATTACGCAGTTCGGGTGTTCTTGTTCAAATTGAACACTTTTTTATCAAGACAAATCATATGTTTCATTTTCAACCAATTTGGATTCACCTGAAATGGCTGTATTTTAGTATATCCTTTGATTTTCGCAGTCTACTACATCAATCCCAAATATTTCTATATTCATTACAGATCCACGATATTGACTTCGCTGAGGATCTGGATATTGTGGTAAACGAATGTCTGCCAGAATTGGAAAAAATCGTAAAGGAGGGAAAAGCAAAATTCATTGGTTTAACAGGCTATCCATTAGAAGTATTACAAGAGTGTATAACGCGGGCACCTGGAAGATTCAACGTAATAACTTAACAGCTTTACAAAGATGCATTTTCTCACTAACAAATTTTTAATCAGGTTGTTTTAAACTACGCACGTTATACATTAATAGATGATGCGTTAAGTCTCTATATTGAGTTTTTCCAAAATCAAAATTTGGGCATTGTATGTGCCGCCGCACATGCACTTGGCCTTCTTACAAATGCTGGTCCACAACCATGGCATCCAGCAGAAGATGATTTAAAGGAGCTTTGTCGCAAGGCCTCAAATATTTGCAAAGAGGCTAACATCGAACTTGGTAAGCTGGCCATGTACCATACCATGCAACTGAGTGGTGCAGCCACTTTTCTAATTGGCATGCAAACTCGCAAATTGTTGGAAATCAATCTGAGCTCATTGTATAAAGGCTTGACGAAAAAGGAACAGGAAATACTGCAGCTTTTGCGTGAAACGTTAGTATTACAAGTGGAACTGGTTTACTTTTTCTTTCTTTTTCGGATATGAAATTATATAACTCGGATATAAAATTTAACATAATCTTTTTTAGTGATATGTATTACATAATGAACTAGCCTAGCGAGGTACATACATACATTTATTTATACATATGTATGTGAATACTATGGTACCACAGGCGATATAATATGTTGTAACTACCGTATTACAGGCTTGGACTGTTAACATTCAGTGAAAATAGAAAAGCTTAACTGGTTAACTGTTTATAACGAAAATGAGAGAAGTGGTAATGACTGGACAATTCAATTCGTAACTAATTGCAAAATTATTGGGATTCTTTTTTATTCTGTTTTATATTTTATCCTTTTTGGGTTGGACTTTAATTTGACTCCATGCCATCACTGATTTTTCTAACAAGGTTGCACGTTATAAGTAGAACAGATCAGAATAGGAGATCGACCTATTTGGAGAGTACAACTCTGTTCCAATCCAAAAAGTGTGGTGTGAAAAACCACATTTTTCCAGCAATAAAATTAGTATTTAATTTTAATTTTTAGGACGATCTTTTTAATATTCGTATAAGTTTTGAATTTTATTCTAAGCAAAAGTTTGATAAAAAATTTAATACAAAAATAAATACATTAAATTTAAATTTACACTTTTCTCTTTTCAGTGTTTTCACCAAGTCAGCGAACTGGGACGGCAACGAGCTACAACATTATAACTCAGAGCTTAATAAAATGAAATCAAAGAACTCAAAAAATTAATTGCAATAACTGCTAAAAAAATATAAAATATTATTTTATGTATTAAGCTGTTATGTTAAAATAATTACAAAGTTATCTGAAATGAAATAAATTCAAGTTTTCTAATTTCTAGTTGTTTCCCTGAATTTCTGGAGAAAAATGTAAATAAAGAACAGATTAATGCCTGGACCGAATGTAAAATCTGAAAGACGATCTGATAACGTTTAACACAATTATTTAATAAGCAACCCTGAAAGTTTCAGCTATTATGACTCTTAACAAAACAACCCTTAGTCAATATATTAAAATTATTGTAACTATCTTTGAGTCACAAATTGATGCATATAGTTCGACCAGCGTTGCTTAGACCAATCGAAAAGTATTTTACAAAGAAGGAAAAGCAGTAAATAACTTATGCTCTAGATGTTATAAATGGGTTCCGCGTTCTCTTAAGATAAAAGATTTTGCAGCTGTATTTCTTGGATTTCTTTGTCTGCTAATCGACAGCCGTCTTAAGTTCTTTCATCTATGTTTCGATAGGTAAATTAAAATCCTCACCAGTAAGTGACTCTGCTGCATCTTCTACCTTTTTGAGGGAGTTTTTGTTTTTCAACAGAAGTTCGGAAGATGTCTGTTTTCGAAACGGAAGCCGTGACTGTTTCAGATGCGCATTAAACGATATATAGAGCCAGCTTAAGACTGTCCTTGAATTTGAAGGCTTAAAGCTTGACTTTTAGGCTCAGTTTGCACAATGAAAAACACAGGCTGCATTAAGAACCAACAACCTTTATGACGCAACTCCATTTCCTTTAGCGAAGCTGTTTGGAAAGCAGAGAGACTCCCTGTCGAATGGTTTGAAGCACAGACAGACTTAAAAATTTACCGCTATAGACCCATTACAATATATTACCATTTTTCTGTGGAATTATTGACTTTGAGTTTCTGCGAGTATCTGTTATCAAAAAAACAAAAGATCTTCACTTTCCAATATCTAAATATATGTTTTCTTTCCTAACATTTTCAAAGTGGTGTGCAAAAAAGTCTTCATTTTCAACTGATAAGCAAAGAAATAATCCACCAAGCACTGAAGACTATTGATCGGAAAACTTCAGTCCCTAAATCAAAAATTTGCCAGAAATTAAATCTGCCGCTCAAGGCCTGAGCTTATGGATAAATCATTCAAAATCATAAAAAATCACCATTTGCAAAACTTATGGGCGAATCAAAATTCTGAGCTCGTCCTCTCAATTCAAACTTATTCTTAATCGATTGATCTCATATAACGAACTTTATTTTGCTATTTTTTCTCGAGATAGCCCACACAGACGGTCAAGAAATATACTTGAGTAACTTGACATTCAGCGCTTTGATTGAACCCCAGCGTGACAAATGCAGATGAACTCTCGGAACATCACGATGATCACGTACTAATGATAAATAACAACATTACAAGAATAACCCATTTATTCAGGCTCTACGGTACTAAGTAATGGAGTTGCAGGATATCATTAGTAGTAGTGATCTTGCATAAATTTTTTAGTATGTACGATATCGATGGAGACTTCCCATCGAGCCATATTGAATGTTTATTTGAAAATTCAGCTTATCCAAAATTATTCCGCAATTTGTCCGTTTTGTTTTGAGACATGC
Source organism: Meiosimyza platycephala (assembly GCA_963662105.1). NCBI lineage: Eukaryota > Metazoa > Arthropoda > Insecta > Diptera > Lauxaniidae > Meiosimyza > Meiosimyza platycephala. Next base: position 990,268 of record OY759209.1, read on the forward strand.
ATGCCAAATATTTGATCATATGCTCATTTCCAAAATCGTAATCGATGTTTCAATATCAAGGCGTTCGAACTCTGCATTTCTTTTACATCACGTTTCTTAAACGGTTCCAACATGTACCAGCACGCGATTTTTCTTGGGGAAATAAAATACTTACTGCTATTGCTTAATTTATATGGGAAGTTTATTAACATTAAAAACCAAAAGGCAACCGCAATTATAACAACAAAAACGTACGAAATGCGGAAAAGTTTGTGAATTTAAACTACGAGTATGATACAAAGAGTTGCTTCAAAAGAAAATTACATTTTGTTGAAAAAAAAAATTTAAAAAAAGATTACAGCTAAATAAAATAATGAGCACATGAACACCAATAGTACAATGCGTTTAGTCAAAGGAAGCCTTTAAGCCGGCACGTCTAGCGCAGAAACTTACACTATAAATGTTAAAAAAAAAAAAAAAATTGTACATAATATCTAGACATGTATGTATGTATGTAGCTAATACATTGAGTGATTAAGTAAGAAAAAAAGCAGCACAAGTAAAACCGATATAAGCAAATTAGCAAATAAATATAGAAATCGCTTTAGAGTACGTAGGGTGAGCATTAGAGCGCCGCGTATTTAAAATTTTCTAGTTCCAAACAATTTTTCTTATACCCTTCACACAGGGTTTATTAATTTGGTCATTCCGTTTTTAATGCACTGAAATGGGCGTGGTGGAAGAAGAAACGTTTAAATATTCTTGACAGCTTCACTTCCTGCGTAGATATAGTCATGTCCGTTTGTCTCCCTTTCTGTTCGTCTGCCTGTGGAAATCACGATTGCGAGAAAGCAAAGCAAGTTAATTGATGAAAATTGTTACACTGAGTATATCTCCTATTATGGAAAATGAGAGAGATCAGTTCACGGCCACGCCTATTTTCGACCCCAAACTAATAGAACAGTTGAGACCGCATATTGAGGGAGTTGTTTAAGGTAATGCAACGTTGCCAACGAAAACGAAAATCAAAATTTTGAGTCAAACGTGAAGCCAGTTCTTTTGTACGACTGTGAAACCTAGTTAAACGACAGCATTCTGCTACACAATTTACACTGTTTTGTCTTTTGCTCGTTTGAAATGTCAAAGTCAAATTAAGAAAACGGGTTCATTCAGTTTTTTTTTTGAGTTGAAGGTACGCTTCTTACTACATAGTTCACTCTGAGCTAAAATTGGAACTTATACTTTTCAATCTTTAGGCCGAGCAAATTTGATACTATTAGATTTTTATAAAGGATGTCCAACCTACATATGTATGTAGGTGCAGTGCCACAATAGATTCCTTCAATGAGAATTTTCGCCATTATAGTATGAACTTTACTTAGTTTACTACCTTTGTTAATGCAGTATAGGATACTAAGTTGTTGGCCTAACTAATAATTTTTTTAAGAAAGAATTTTTGCAGTTCAAAAACTATTTATTTAATCGCTAAGTTTCTAGGACTTAATATTACAAATTAAACAACAATGTCGATATCGAACATAGTTTTTAAGATATCATGCATTACAATAACAATTGTTCATAAATATCTACTGACCGAGGGTATCTTACAATTAGTTTCGTAAAAAAAGACGGCATGTAGCTTTTACAAAAAAGTCAAACAAATTGCACGAGATATCGACATTTTTAATTAAAATTTCTTTGTCGGACATATCCTGTAGCCACGCACAAATTAGAACTTCAAATAAGACACGAATAAGACACTTAAAGAACCAAACAAAATTCGTTCAAAGCACCAGGTACCATAATTTACTGATTAACTCTGTAGTGCATACATATGTACATATATCTATAAAATTTAGAGGAATCACTATAAAACAGTGTTCAGTTCGTTTTCTTTTAAACATTAAATATCGAAACATTAAACATATATCTGTGGCCACAAGGCAAAACAGCACAAGTCCAACATTAAACAAGTCATACATAGCACTTATCCTATTTTGTTTTGTCACAGATCGACTAATGCTATTTTGCCTTGAGGCATATTTGATATCTTTTCATCAGAAATTACTGCAAAGCACAGATCTACCAAGATCGATATTTTTTAAAAGTTAATACACCCTGATGGCGGGCTAAGCACATACGAATGCGCAAGCGCAAACTTAAGTCATCGATCTTGCGAACTTCTATTTAATTTTTTTCATTTTTCTTTATGTCGTCGTTGAGGCACAAAACCTGGATCGGTTTTGGTAGATTGCTTACTTGCTATTAGGTGTTATTATTATTGTTTGTTCCATCTCCACGTCTATCTCGATTTTTTGCTCTATCTCTCTCTCTATTATTCCGATGTGCTTAAGAAAGACTAAGGTGTTTCGCTATATCCAACAGAGCTGACGAAGTGTTCCGTTGTTTTATATTTTGTGGTCATTTGCGGAATATCAACAGTCAAAAACCAAACATCAAACAGTAAAGTTGAACGAATTTAACGCACGTTTAAGTCGTCTGATATTAAAAGACAACTTGATAAAATTTTATATAATTATTCACATATAACAAAATGTTGACAAGAAAAAACGTCTTGCTTTTAGTTTATTTGCTAAATTTGGTAATAACAGCATGGAGCGGACAACAAAACAGCAATAAAAATAATAAAGAACAGAATACTGGAGGTACATACTATGTGCAAGATATCGGTTGTAGAAAATTCTACAATGCAAAAAAAAACCTAAAAACCGGTTGTGATTTTTGTGATTTGCCGGTAGACACGTAAACATTGAGAACACTAAGTAACAGCATTTGTTTGTGTGAAGTAGTTTTGTGATAGATCTGTGCAAGCTTAGGTCTTAAGCGAATTAATAGTCCTAGCTTGATTTTAAGCCTGAGTCAAAGTTCGGCTAAAAATGTAGAATATTTTTCTATTTTTTGTAATATAACAGATGAGCTGTTTTCCTTTTTAAACTACAACGGGAAAACTTTTTTTATTTTCTATAAAGAATATAATCAATAATTTACATATGTATAAAGTCGTGTTCATCAACAAATCGACATTTTCCTCTGGCCCAAGAGCGCCATTTAAATTTTTCTATAATTTAAGGGAAGTGATCAAAACCTCATTTACAAATTTTTTCCATCGAACTGCATTTTTGATATTTTATCATGACATGGACGTTTTTTTTTCATTTTTATGCACTTTTTTACCCAAAAAAATAGATGAAATTATTGCAGCAACTAAATTAATGCAATTTTCAAAAATCAATGTACAAGAAAAAACAACTATTTACCAAACGAGAAAATGCAGAAGCGATCCATATTTGAGAAACGAGTATAATGAAGCACATAATTTCCATAGAAAAGTGAATACAAAGACCTATGTACATATGTACAATATGTATACGTCAGTTAGTGAAGCTCAAAACTTATGTTACAATTTTCATTTACTAAAAATACGAATAACTATGTTTGCAAATTTTCTTATTATTATTTTTATTAATTCATTTCTTATTTGATTTCCAATGCTGATACCGAATCTGCTATCCATATTTTTCTATATAGTTATTTTCGAAAATGTCCAGAATTGCTGTGTTTGATCCCATTTATCTCCAAGACCAGACGTAATAATAAAAGTATGGATACTATATTCTGATTTAGCGACAAAAATTACATAGGAAGTGATAAATTTAAAAATATTTATAAACTTTTATTTCAAGTACATACTTATGTAGGTAAATTCTAATTTTTACGAAAAATTTGATTTTTTTTAAAGAGCCTAGAGATCTCATAGCAAATGGTATAAGAAATGTAAACTTTTTTTTAAATTCATATTACAAGCATACCAATTTCTATTTTTCGAAATTGTTTTTTTAGAAAATCCTAATAATTGGATTTTAAATTTTATCAATAACCCTGCTTGGAATACAAGCTTTTTATTTTGGTCGACTGTTATAAACCGTTTTAATATACATACATACATTCAAGCATGTACTTGTTTCCATTTATTCAACAAAGTTATTATATTAATTTAAACTATTAATCATATTATAATATATACTAAATTAAATTGCTTAAAATATTATAATGTAACCTCTATTTCTAGATCAAGTATGGGGACAAGATCTAACTGACACATTTAAAATTGAAGGCTCCGATCAAGGTATACAAAAAGTTAATCTAAAGTGTGGTTCTAACTCTATGAATGTTATGTTGGAAACTGAGAAACCTTTTACTGGCGTTATGTACACACGAGGAAGTTTTTATAAGCAATCAGCACCTTGCTTTGTTAAACCAGATAATTCAAATGCACGAAAATTGGAAATGAATTTCCAATTAGATCAATGCCAAACATTAAGCGACGGTGAACTTTTCTCCAACATTGTGGTGATACAAAATGATCCAGAATTAATAACACCTGGAGATTCGGCTTTTTCACTGGAATGTGACTTTCGGCAACCAAGAAATATAAATGTTGAAGCCAACATGCAAACAAGAGACAGGTAAAACAAATTATAGCTTGTAATTTATTGCTACTCATTTAAGTTTTCCATAATTATGGATGATTCCAGTCATAATGTCCCGCCTCTCATGTGAAGTTAGGTTTTGAAAACATATGGGGCATACAAGTTAGAATCAAAGCAGCTGAACCTTGGGGCTTCCGAATTGCAGATTATTTGTTGTGGGTAGTATCTTACTAGTTACCAATGTACTATTGGTCATTTTACTATAAGTTAAATTATAGTACGCTAAAATTTTTGAAAAGTTATGAAAAATAAAAGAGTTACTTTGTAAAATATTTTTATGTCTGTGAATATCAACTCTTCCAAAAAAGTGAACAAAAAATATTTTAAAATGTAATTCTTTTTTTTCATAAAAAAGAATAATTAAAGCGCAACTTAGAACTATGGCGAAGAGATAACACAACCCTCAAAAAAGAAATCAGCAAAATCCGACCTTCAAGGTCCAGCTCCTTTCGTTCTGACTTTTAATACAGAGAAAAATAACAATAAAAACTAAAAAAAAAACGGCTTAAATTGCTAAAAATTTGGGATATGTGTAACATTTGCATGGAATCACCCTTGTGCAAATAATAAACAACAAATTTTAACAATTAAATTAATAGAAATCCACAAAAATTGCGAGGATCTTCGCGACAACGGCAATAGAAATCAACTGCATTGAAACTGTATATAAGGTATACTTTGTACTATACAACACTATAAGTATTCATTTGAAAGTTTGTAATCGATATTTAAAGTAATAACTTTGTGGAAATAGTAAAATTGATGCAATATTTATGTGAATTTATAGACACTACTTTGGTAGTGACTTTATTTAACGCTTAACATGCAACACGATACATTTATGTGGTACACATTTCCTACATAATTATTTGAAGACAATTAAATTGTAGTCCAGTACAAAATCTGACTTTTCCCTAAAAGTATCTATGCATATATGTATGCAGGAGCGTCACTTCACCAAAACCTTGGGGGGGGGCCAAGAATTATAATTCCACCACTATTAGATGGATTTATTGAATTGTTGTATTGAATAATACCTAGTATCTGATCCTTGGGGGGGGGGGCCAATGCCCTCCCCAGCCCTACCGAATTGACGCCACTGTATGTATGTATATAATACATATTGTAAACTAACATCCAAAAAGCCGTAACCAGAAAAAGCAAAAACGTTGCATGCTGGTGAAATATATTGTTATAAATTTCTTATGTAAAAGATTGAAAGGAGTCAAAGAATTGTTTTTAATTTTTTGTGTTACGTCTATTTGCTATATGAAACTCAAAAACTTGTTGTTACGGCCTTTTGAATTTCGATAGTAAAATCTTTATTGAACATATGGCTTAAAAATTTTGTAGGGACATGTAGTTTAGTCAAATGCATATGTTACGGCTTTTTGGATGTTAGGTGACGATATGTACATACATTAAACATGTTCAAACTAAGGTAATGTTCTAGAATTCTTCGAGAATGCTCAAAATTTGAAAATTTATTTATATTTGAGTATATCCTCATTTGAAAAAAAAATTAAAATACTGCAACCAAAGGTTCATTCATTTCATTTTGTGGAGTTTAGTAAACAACAAATGATCATACATATTCAAAAAAAAATTAAAATTTTGCAGCTCTGGTAGCAATCCTAGGAGTATTTTTTTTTAAATGAGGATATACTCGAATATGAATAAATTGCACTCTTATGTATAAAATGATTAATGAACTTTGGAGTGAATATAACAAAATAAATATGTATGAACAAGCAATTTTTTTGATTTAAAATACCTTGCTTTATATAATTTTCATTGTCCTGAGTGTATTAAAGATTTATCTATCCTCCTTCCGATTCAGTCTACGAAGTAATGAGTATAACACTTAAAACTGACACTTCTTGCACAATTTAATTTTCAATTAACATCAAAAAATATTTCTTAATTATTATTTTAAAATTATGTATACACAGAACTGTCATTGGGTCCAAAATCACACTTACAAGTCCAGATCCATCAATTGCTACAGGGACCTCTTTATACACAGTACAGAGTGAAACTGACACAGTAGAATATATTCCACAAAGTAAAATACGCTTGGGTACAGTGGAAGAGGTTGCACTTACTTTAGAAAAAGATGAACTATAAACATGAGACTAAAGTATTAAAATTATATTAAAACATAAGAAACACATAAAAAACAAACACACACTTTCCTAAGGTAAGCCAGATTCTTTCCAATGCAATATATATGGATGTATTTAAAATTATTCATAAGGGTATTTGTATTCAACTGGTGATAAATTAATAGCGTTATTCGATCTAATAGAATTTTATTGCATTGGTGTGGCAGCAAGGCGATAGTGTTGCCACACTATTACGATAAGGCGCTAATAAGTCTATAAAATGCGAACGCGTTATCACTGTGACAAGATCTAAGGATATGGTTTTTCAATGTATTTTCTCTAATTTTTAGGTTTTTGTGTAATAATCAGCATATTATTTTTCCGTTTTTCCCACAGGAAGTTGCCACATAATGAAACAAAAGTGTAGAAGTGTTAAATAAACATGAAAATGATGCAAATAATCACTGATTGTACAAAACATAAAATAGCTCCGTGACATCTTGTTAAATGTTTCTCCAGGACTTGTTTTGTCAAACGAATATATACGAATATTTTTCCTACCATATCGCTTAATTTACAATAATGGAAAACATCTCCTGTGATATCATATAAGTTTGATGTAAATAAAACTGAAACAATATATGAATTTAAATACTTGATGTTATGAAAGTAAATTTTGTTTTTTTTCTTTATATTGTAACTACAACAACAGAAACTGTGAATATTTACAAATTTCCTATCTAGCTAGACTTCAAATAAGAAATTTTCAACAATCTGGGTTTTTGTATGACACTTGTATTTAATTTAGGCTTCGAAAGAATTGTTTTTTCAACACCCGAAAACATTCCATTTTCTAACATACGTACCTACATGTATATGTTGCTTACATACAGCGTCGATTTGTAACTTCAGCTCACAAGTTCCCTTTTATTCAGGCACTTAAAATTAACAAAAAAAAATAATTTTCTTTTTAATTTTTATTTTAAAATTTATTTATGTTAAATTTTTAAATTAATTTAAGCTAAATGCTATTTTAAGCATTTATTTTACATAAATTTTAATTTTTGATATTTGAACGCCGACGTATGTAAGTCCCATTCACACGTCCAATTCATTACGCTGACGCAGAAAGATCGAACTGCTACGTCGACTTAAATTCTGAATTTCAATTACGTTGCGTAGTTTTAATCATAATTGAATAATATAGGTTACTGCGAAAAAAATGATTCTTTTTTCAAACGTATTGGTTTTTTTTTTCGTTTTTTACTTTGAATATCAATTTTGATACTCAGGCTTTCTGATGTTCAATACTTTGTCAATTTTTACACACAGAAACTCTTGACGAAAAATTTTCTTGTTTGTTGGCAAGAGGGGAAAAACGAAAGGGTGGTGTACAGAATTTGTCGTACTCGGAAATTCTCCTTCATTCTGTTCGTTCGCTAATATTATGCTTTGAATTTATGTTCGTTGTGGAGGGTGGACGCAGTAAGTCAGCACTTACACAAGGAATTTCTGTGAAAGAAAATCTTGTCTATTCTCTTTTGTGCTTTTTTTTCACATTTGCGACAAACGACAAATTTTTTACCTTGTTTCTTTTGTTTTTCCCCTCTTGCCCACAAATAAGTAGAATTTTCGGAAAGAATTTGCGAATTTGAATTTGTTTTGACATTTTCAAGCACAAAGAAATTCTAGTTTTCGTGTGTAAACGCAAAACAAATTCACAAAAGAGAATAGACAAGAAAATCTTTCACCGAATTTCCTTGTGTAAACGATATTAATCTGGTTTTAATTAAAATTTTCTGGAACAAAATTGCAAAGAAATGCTTTTCAATTCAAAATTCCAAAAGTGAACACCACACTACACAATCCCACTTTTACTCGAAGTTTATTTTCATTATTCTTTTTTTTAAAATTCTGCTAAGCGAATTCTGTCAAGCCATGCTGACCATGTGAACTGTCCAAATAAATCGTTCCACAAACAATTAAAGCTACAAAAATTTATTTTTGGAAAAGAAACTAACTAATAATATTATTAATATTGTTGTTAAAAAAACTCTGCTTCATAGTAAAAAGGATATCCAAAATTTAATGGAGCGAACAGTTTTAACGCAGCTGTTTGTGCTGTCTGGAGTAATTAATGTTTTGCTCATTAAGTAAGTATTGGCTACGCAATTAAAATAACAATTGATAAGATCAGATAGATTATGTGTCTTAAAAAATAACACCATAAACTATCAATAAACACAGATGGTCGGACACGTTACAGGGCAAGTGCAGTGATGGCAAATGGCGTAGTTTTCAGCATCCTGTGCTGCAAACGGCTTTAATGTTTTTTGGACAATTTCTTTGTTATGTTGTCTATAAAATTTTGTTTTATATCCTTAAACAAAGGCGGGTTAGTAATACATAACTGTACCCATGTCAATAGCATTTCATGTACACAGTATATGTTTACAATTTTAGGATGATTCGGAAAATTTAAACTTGCTTACAAGAGGTGGTCGTGAATTTTCACCATTATCTCTGTTGTTCCCAGCACTATGTGACACAGCTGCATCAATTATGCTATTCAGTGGACTCTATTTGACTTATGCTACAAGTTTTCAAATAATAAGAGGTATGTATGTTTCTTAGTATATTTGGGAAAATATATGTGCTATCTGAATTTTTCTTCACGCAGTGCATTGGGTACAGTCTTACTTTAGCGTTCGTAATTTTTATTTTCCAGGGGAGTTAGGGTTTTTAGAGAAAAACAGTCTAAACAAAAAAGGTCAGACGCGTCTAGTTTCGAAGACGTTGCCAGTGAGTGAAAGTTGCGCTTATAACATTTCAGACAATATTATAGATTTCCAGACACGAGTGTCATATTGAAGAGTTTGGGGTATTTTCGAGATATGAAAATTTTTCTGAAATATAATTTTTTTTTTTTCATATAAACTCATCGTTGCAGAAAAAAGTAAACTCATTGAAACACTTATACTGTATTCACATTTTTTATGATATACTTATCGACAACAGCATTATCAGATGAGCAAATATCAAATAGGATTGTATAACTTTCAAGGTTATTATATATATTACCGGCCAAACTAGTTCCGTTAAGCCTAAAGATGTGCAATGAAATTTTAATTCAAGGGCTCTGTGGTTAGTGAAGCCTACGACAGCAGCAAAATCAGACAACAAAATTTGGCAATTTCATTGTATACTTGGCAAGTCGTAAGTTAGGGTAATTCAGGGGCTTACGGCCGTGGTTCATGATTTACATTATCTAATATGTCTTCGCCGCGGTTCAGTCTATAATATGTACAACACTGGCTAAAATTAAATTGCATACTTTTAGGCCTTCAAATAAACTAGTTTGGCCTAGGAAAAACTATTTTATCCTAAGAACTAGTTTGGCCGGTGACATATACACATACATATTTATTTTTAATTAACCTAATCGCAAAGTAATAAAAAGTTAAAGCACGATTTTTATTAAAGAAGTTCGGAATATACTTAAAAGTGGATCTCCAACCCTAATAAACTCCAAAAATTTTTTTAACCATCTAGGACAATTTCATAGTGTAATAAATCAAACAAAGTTTATTCATAAACAGTTACAATTAAAATAAATATCTAAAACTTAGCTCTCTCTCTCTTTCAGTTGTTGCTATTATTTTCGTTGGTGTTTTCAGTTCAATTTATCTTAATCAAACCCTTACAACAAGACATTGGATTGCAATATTAACTATAACATGCGGCATAATAATTTTAATTTCAATCGATGTCCAGCGTATATATTATGATCATACATCACTTTCTGTTGTTGACGCTAATGGTATATTAACTGGAGATTTAATGATTATTTGTGCACAAATATTACATGCGGCTCAATGTGTCTATGAAGAAAAACATGTTAAGGCTATGGATGTTCCAGCTTTGGAAGCTACTGGGTGGCAAGGCATCTTTGGCTTATTAATAACTATACTTTTAAGTGTATCAATGAATTTTTTACCTGCTCAAATGCCATTTGGTGACAATTCGCGTGGTGTATTTGATGATTTCGGTGATATACTGCCACAAGTAAGCTCTAACGTTTGGATAACGGTATCGTTGAGCATTTTTATTATTACGTCTGCTATTTATAATTTTTCTGCATTAAGCATTGTCAAATTTTCATCATCCACAAATCGTATATTAGCAGATGGCTTACGAATTTTACCTATTTGGCTGAGTGTTTTACTTTTTGAATGGGAAACTTTTAATTTTGGTATCTTAATGGCATTTTTTATTTTAACTCTTGGTACCGTAACTTATCGAAATGCAATTTTTGTGGAATGGTATCGATCATTACTGACTAGACTAGCACGCAGACGTTATGTAGACCTAAGTGTTGATACAGAAAATGACGTCAGGAACGTAGCTGTAAGCCGACCAGCAGATGTTATATAAATAAAACCTGGTAAAATAATATACTTGATAATTTCAAATCGTTTTTTTTTTTAAATTCGTTTGTGATATTTTAAGAGAAATGTTTTTGCTTAAATAATTAGGCTGATAGAATAAGAAAAAATTAATTATGCAATATCTTGCTTATTAAATTTGTAAACTATTTGAGCTATGGAATAAAATGTATCTACCAAAAATTAAAAATCTACTTAGTTACTTAACAAATTTGTTTTAAACTTAATTATGAGAAGCAAGTAAACACATTTAACAAATTTAACCGAATTCACAAACATATTACCAAGGACAATAATTCGCTTACTAAACCATATTCTATGCTCCCTCTATAAAAGACTTAAGATATTTTTAAAATTTTTCTAGCAAACTTGCGCTCTTAAAGTTCTAATAATGCCGCGAATGACATATTGGAGAATGTAAACTTGAGCCTCGGTCTTAGGCCCCTCACTTACCCTAACATACTAAAATTTCAAAAATATCGTGATTAAAATACCATAAATTACCCAAGTTCAATAGTTTTTCCTTAAAACTAGTTTGGCCGGTAACAACGATCGCGGTTGATTAAATCGAAGGCTTTTTCGAACTCAACACATACTCAGCTGAGGATATCACAAATACCGCTTGCCCGACTATAATTAAAGCATTAATTTAACCAAAGCCAGATTGCACAGCTCTAAATACAGCCTGGTCCGGTCGCAGAAGTTTATCAATGTGAACAACCATACTTTCAGGGATGATCCGATTGTAAGTCTTTTGAATCGCCCCTTTTTCAAAAGTTTCACTTCAGTTACAACTTCATTTTTTGTTGATGGATCGGTATCAAGATTGTAAGCCCGAGTAAAATTTACAACTCTCAATCGATTGGAATAATTAAGTTACTAGAAAGATAAAACCCCATTCCCACACGTAAAATCACATACATTTTGAGTAGGGTCTATTCTTTCCACTGAATAAACATTTTCAAACTGATGCAATTCTTACGGATTGACAATCTCTGTTATTAATTGAAAGGATCATCATCTCCACATCAGAAGTATACTCTGAAAGATCCACCTTGGTATCTACAGAGAATCAACATTATCACCGATTTCAATATCTTCCCAAAAAATCAATCACAGTCAGAGTTTACCTTAATGCCTTACCTCTAAATAAATGATAGTCGGATGGGTAATAACTGGAAACTGCTCCAAAACTTCAGGCGACACAGCTTTTGTAACTATAAAAACCAATTTAAATATCATGATAATCTCTCAACTGTTCAAACTCTATTCAATAATCACGGCCGAATAAGATATGTACAGACATATTCATAAACTGATGAGCAAAGGCGAATTTCCAGGACATGCCAAAAGTGCACCTACAAATATATTGCCGATTACGACTTGGCCATAATCTCAAAAGCACTTAATTGAAAATACTCCGAAGCCATTATGTCGAAGAAGAACCTTCCATAATTCAGCTAAGCTTCAACTGTCCTGCACTCATCCAACTAAATCTAAGCCGTTTTTCTGAAATCTGTCTACCAAACTTATTCAAAATTATTGTAATGGTTCTCTAAACATAGAAAAAGTAATTTCAACAATATACGAATTTCACTAATATTTTAAAATTTTATAGGAATGGATTAGGGACGAAGATCTCACTTAGCGTTGTTATATTTTTTTTTGTATAAAATATTATATAAATAAATTAATTAATTCTAACGATTGGCCCTTTTTCATGAAGATTGCGAAATATTACTAAATTATGAAATTTCTAGATTATAAAAAAATACATTTTTCATAGTTTAACTATTTTCATAATTGATTTTTATTGTCATATTTGTTTTTGCGACAGGTGAACTTACATATATATAACATACATTCAAATTTTAACATTTAAATTATTTTACTGTAAACATATATGTATGTTTATCATGACATTACAATAGCTTTTTATTACAAACATTTTTTTGCTAATCTTATATATGCTATAATTATGTATTTGCAACAATTATTTTTCTATCGCTAGAATTTTGTCTATTGTTTTGCATTCGTGCTCTTAAACAACAAACAAATTCTATCAAACACTTTTATCATAAATCTATTTTTTGTTTTACTGGCACATAGCCAAATTCACTTTATATTATTGTTCTATTAAATTATTGAAATTATAACAACATGTATACACACTGAACTTTGTTAATTTAAAATAGCAAAGTATAAAATGCTTTTAATAACTTTCGTAAACAAAAATACATATGGTTATTTGACTGTTGAAGCAAGCTTTTTGGTTTTGTTCTTTCGTTTAAGTAATAACTTTATTCTTTCTTTTTGTAGCCCAAAAGTCCTTCGGCAACTCCTAAGAAATACACTGTCTGAGCGATGGCAAAAAGTGGCGCAATAACAATAACACGACAAAGACCACCCTTAAAGAAAGCAGTTGGACCCTCGTACTTGAAAGTTTTTCTGTAAATGATAAAAAAATTAAGTGATTTTTTAAGCTGGAAAATTTTTATAGTAATAATGTCAGAATTTTACAATGCCGCCAATACTACGGATCAGAAATTGTCAAAATACAGTAAGTGATCAACTTATTACGGCGATTTGCACAAAAATGTAGTTCGAAAACAAAAAAAGATCGGCAATTTGAGCAATTATATTTGTTATTTGAGTCGTCTGCTACCTCTGCAATATTTGCTATTATTCTCTGAAAATAAAAACTGTTCAATATTTGTTGGCGAAATGTCTTTTTCTCTAACCATGGCTCAAACCAAATATAGCAAACACAAATTAATTGCACACAAATTTATAAAAAAGTGAGGCGTTTAGTACTATCGTAAACACCAAGGCAAGACCCACAATTTAAAACATTATGCAGCGCTAGCTTATGCCCACAATGTCTGTTTTTAGTTTTTCTGCAAACAATTTAAATTTTTTAGTAGACCTACTGCAATTTTTGATCATTCTTCACAATGTTGTTGTTTGCAATGTAAATTGACAAATTGAGAATGAGAGCAAGAGAGTAAAATTTGATTATTCCCTTGTTTCATTTCCATAAATATTCCATTGCATTGCCATGGGAAAGACAAAAATAAAACACACACAAACACATTAATTTCCCATTAAACGACTTGTTATGCATGCATGCTTTGTTTCTTTGTGTGAAATGTTAATTTTGAGAAATTTTAAAACTTTAATATTTCGATATTTAATAGGAATATCGTGATTATTTTTATTGGACCAAGCGTCTAAGCAATATATCTAAACACATTTGATCTAAATTGATTCAGTAGTTTTTGCGTGATGCGCGAACATTTTATTTATATAGATATAACCAGTCTATTGATCAACAGAGACAATTCAAGATAAAAATCATGCAATTCAAAATCAACTTCAAAGATCCCACTACACACATATTAATTTTATTTACATAACAATTATCGGTTGGAGACAATGAATGGTTGGAGTAATGAATCCCTCGGCTCAACAAAACCACAGTCGAATTTTATAAAACAAAAGGTACCAGCTTTGGGTTCTAACAATATGTTGTTAAACATAAAGTCACTAAATAATACAAAAACAGCATAAGAAATAACGTCTTTCTATTTTTTTTTTTAATGAATTGCAAAACTAAGGTGAAACATTTAAAAAAATGCAAAGAAATGGTTTTGTTGCATTTAGTATTTTGCGTTAGGTCACTATTCTAATAAACACATCATATGAAAACTTATGATGTATTATTCATACATCGTAAAAAAAACTATCATGATGTGGTATTTGACCTTAATAAAAAAAAGAGCCACACACTCTTTCAAAAAACTTTTCGAATAACTCTGTACCATTTATTTGACTTACGTTATACAATCCATGATACCCTTGAACTCTTTTTCGCCATCAGCTTTTTTTAGCGCCTGCAAACGAGTTTTAACTACATCGAGTGGATTCACAAAAATCGCTGCAAAAGAACCTGCACCTAATCCTGATACGAAAGAGACCCTAAAAAACTAATGATTAGAAAAGAAAGCTCCCATCGTTTAGAAAAAAATAATTTACCAAAACACAGCTTCACCGGAGCCATCATTGCGACGTGGTCCCATAGCATTTAATGTAGCAAATAATGGGAAATAAACCACCGAAAAAGTAATATCACGCAAGCCGGTCGCACCGATGCCTTTGTACAAACCGAAAATACCTCTTTCTCGTAGCAATTGCTTAGTTAATTGAGTGGCGGAAGATTTTTCCACTGTCTTCCCAGCAAGCTTAGCTGCTGCTGCAACACGACCAGCATCTTGCATTTGTATTTTTAATAGTTCCATTGGCGTTGTAACGATAATTTGGAAAGCACCAGCTAAACCACCTGCAACCATTTGACTGGATATCGGCAGTTTACCATCTTTGGTAGTCAATTTATGACGGAAATAATCATTAGCTGCCAATTTTATAGCCTTTTCTGGAGTAATGAGTAGAATGTTAACACCAGAGCCACGGTACATGCCAAAATAACCTTCAGCACGATATGTTTTCCTAAAGCAATCAAACCTAAATACAGAAAAATGCAACAAAAAAAATGATATTATCTTCAAATTTGAATGCAGAGAAATACTTACATATTTTTGTACATTTTCTCGCCATTGGGACCGACCTGCTGATTTTGTAAGCGTGTTTTTACTAAATCTAATGGAAATACGCATGATACACCAATGATACCCGCAATGCCACCGTTGATAATTTTTGGAACTAAACTAAAAAAATAAAATAACTTATCTTGCTAATTTAAATTTTTCTGGAAAATAATCCAATAGATATTCT
Organism: Meiosimyza platycephala; assembly: GCA_963662105.1. Taxonomy (NCBI): domain Eukaryota; kingdom Metazoa; phylum Arthropoda; class Insecta; order Diptera; family Lauxaniidae; genus Meiosimyza; species Meiosimyza platycephala. The sequence goes on from OY759209.1 coordinate 1,006,099, forward strand.
TAAGCGCTAAATTGAAATACGCAAAACTTTTTTCGTATTTAAAGTAACCTGGCTATAATAACATGGTTTAAGCAGTGAGACTACTTGTTTACTCGCTGTTGTCAGATCTACTTCGGAAGTAATGGGTCTGAAAATCAACATAAATAAAACAAAAAACATGCCCAACCGGTGCCAGCAATAGCTTCATGATAGGCTTTTCCAACATAGGAGAATTGGATCACTTTACTTAATAACACCTGATGGCGGTACCATTACGCACATCCATGCTAGAATAAACAAAGTGAAAGGTACCTTCGTTCAACTTTGTAATGATCTCTAAGGTCGAATTGCTCACCAGACGCCGTTTGCTCCGATTCAAATCAAACGGCGAAAATGGAAATGATTGGACATCGTGGAAACGATAGTTAGAACAAGAAATACGTGAATCAGGGAAATGTTGGAGAGAATTAAAGTCACTTGCTACTGATCGTGCACGTTGGAAGAGTTTTGTGGAGGCTCTATGCTCCGTAAGGAGATAAAGGACACAAGAGACTAGTTTTAATTGTACAAATTTTGAGTGTTTTTAAATCAGTCTTAAATTTGAACCAAATACATTCCATACTGGATTTGGGTTAACCATTTCAAAAGTACATATTCCTATACGAACAGATATTTTTGTTTATTTTCCTGTTTTATCTATAATTAAATTAATAGGTAAATAAAGCTACATTTAAACTGAAAGAAAAACTACACTTGACAGTGACAAAATTTTTGTTTGTACATATATACATACATACATATTTTTTAAAGGTGAAACATTGAATTCTTGAATCGTTGCCACATATCGGCGGCATGCTTTGGCTGCTATTTAAGCGCACTTCGAGTGCTTAGCCAAAAATCATATGACGAAGGTATTAATTCCATATTAAAGGTGCAATAGACAATGACGTTTCGAAACTATAAATTCTTGATGAATTCCCAAGGAGAAAATTATTCAAAATAACAGAATGAACGCATTGGTTGTATCGAATGCTAGAAGCGTTCGCAATGCAATTTATTGAAATTTATTGAAAGGACAACAATATTGAAATAAAATGTTCTATTTCGAAAAAACGGTTCTATGTGATCAAAAAAATGTTCGACATTAATACATGTATATGTTCATGTTTGAACCAACATACATATGGTATATGGTAAATACATACTTTTGTTTTAACAAGTTATTATAAAATTAAACTTCATAAACAAAAGATTGTTACTATCTTGAGCAAATAAACCGATCTGAATGAAACTTTCGCATTTTAAAAGAGATGAATTCTTTCGGAAATTTTTAAGAAATAATTTTTTCATACATTTTTTATTAATTGTATAAAATTAATTTTTTTTCGTGTTCAGCACTATTTATAAATTTGAAAAAAATGTCGGTATACATCAAAACTGTAAGGAATCCAAATCCGTTGTTAAAGTTCAAGACCCTAAGGACTCTAAGTCCGTTGATGTTAAAATATTCAAGATTAATATTATTATTATTACACGTGCAACACAACATGTCGTTGTTTCCGGGTGAAGAACATAAACACGCACTTTTTACAAAGCACAATTTATTTTCTTCAAAAAGATTTGTCATATGGTGGACGTAATCAACACTGTCATCGCTAAGTACTTCAGCATATAGGTCGAGGTAAGTGAGCAGCCTTCGGCTGAGGCTCAGAAGTTTACATCCTATAGTATGTCCAACACCAGCTAAGCTAGCCAAAGCATTCGGCGTTGGATCGGGGTTTAATATATACAATATCCAACATTAGCTTTGCTAGCCACAGTACCGAGTAGTTTTTGTTTGACTTTTGATTTGTATGGACAGTATAGATGTTTTGGTGGTTTTTGGCTCAAAACCGAGATAAATGAAAAACGGGCTGTATTTGAAGTTAGTGTGAAAGCCTTATAACATACAAATGTATGAAGACATTAAGTATTTAAAATACACTTACGCAAATTGCTTTGTTGGTGGTGGTTGATTTTGAGCCATTCTGTAAAGAAAGCAATTAAAACAGATTTTAGTTAATTTATAATAGCATAATGAATGCACATTGCTAATTGATATGCAATTAGGTAATTTAAGCAAATATTTAAAAGTCCGGCACTTCAAGAGCTCCCCGACTTCATTAAGTATGCTTATGTTATACTCGAAAGACAAAAATAAAATGATTTCGTTTTTACAGAGACTATAACTTTATGAGTCTTTTCATTTTCAATAAAAATGGTCCTTCCGCTCAAATATCACACCACACTCTAAAAAAGTATGTGGTTTGGCGGAAGGGAGCAAGTTCTATCCGGCAAAGAGTTTTTGGGATTGCAGTCTCGTAAATGTATAGTCTTTTTATTGGTTACGTGACTGGCACAACATATTGTTATCAGCAACATAGTCTTTGTTAAATTAAAGCTAAGTTAATTGCTTAAACGCATTATTTAATACAACGTTAAGATAATATTGCTCGTTTCTGATAAGCAGAAAGATTAAAAAATAACTTAAGACTTCATTGCATCATAAATTTGATAACAAGAGTTCAACTTACATCAATCAAATACTAGCGGACTATGATGTCAAAAGAGATAACTTTATTAAGGAAAATATTAGTGCCTTCTAGAGAGCAAAACCAATCTAACTTTCAATTATATCTCTTCCTGACAAGTCGCAAACGATGCGCTGTTTGGTATTCACATAGTAGGACAGAATCTTTTATGATTTACAAAGGCAATACCCCTTGTTTTTGATAAAAATTAGCTTAGTGGAGCTTCTTTTGTTTTATCCAAATACATATGTCTGAGATTTTAAGTGGTTATATTTCGGTTATATTTAGTTTATCAGCCAGTATCCAAACATATTCTAATAAAGTATGATTTCGTCCACGGATATTTATGGCAAATGAGTTTTTTCAAATTGCAGTCTCCTAAATTTAGCCTAATTAATTCTTTATAGCCAATCGTCCTTTATCATTTTTTGTTCCATATTTTGTTTTTGCCGTAAAAATTTGAAACAAAACGCACAAATTTTTTTATAAAACTAAATATTTGAGATTTGCGCTAATAATGTGGGCGGCGGAAATCATCCTTGATGTGATGACATATGTGGGACATATTGTTACATAAACTTTACACCTTAAGAAAGGGCTAAGTTAATAAAAATTTTGGAATCTCGAATTTATTGAACCTGCAAAATATGATTTTTAAGCTCTGAAAAGAAATGGATCGTGCTGTCAGTTTGAAAAATCTCCAAATAACCAAAAAAGATAATATGCATTTATACTTTATCATGTGACAAAAATCTATAAGTGGACAATATCAAAAAAATATGCCGAACAGTGCTCAAATTAATACTTGTAGCAATTATCGCAAACATGACTATGTGAACAAATGAACAATTTAATAAGAGTAATATATGTATATCTGAAAATATAGCAACAAAATTTAATAGGACATAAAGATATGAGATATTTGTAGTTTTAATTATCAACTAAATTTCTTGCACTTTGTACCCGCTCTAATTTAACTTAACTTTTATAACGTTACAACTTACTTTACATTGATTTTGTTATTATTATCAATTATTTAGAAAATAAAAAGGGAAGGCTACTATTCCGCAAAGAATCGGTTCTCAAAGTATCTACATAGTTAATTGATTATTAGTTGATTATACTAATCTGGTAGAAAACCAATGATTTACGCAAGCTTATTAATATGCATACGGAAAATTTGTACACATGAATTTTGCCAAAAATTATCCATAAATTAATAAGTTATTTTTTCCAATAAATACCCTTTTCGTATGATTATACATAATTTTTGCTACACTAAACAAAACGTACCTGTAGGTGTTTTAAGAGTTGTCTTTAATTTAAAAACGATTTCTTTGTGTGAAAGGAATTATGTATCGCAATATATTATGTATTACTCTTCCTTAAATTTACAGCTTGTTTATAGAAAAATTAATTTGACACCAAAGTGAGATGCATCATCCAATTGAATCGCCACTAATCCCAATCGAGACCAACACAACTAACACCAACTTTTTTGGAATGCGACTGATAAAAATTTTGACATTTTATTTTATTCTATTCCTATTTTTATTTCCAATTGCATTTTACTGTCATTTTCACCAGGTGTGATCCCGTTCAGAAGAACAAGCTGTCTTAAGTCAATCGCCCATTGAGAATAGCTGACAGCTTAGATGAAATCCATATACACATGTGTATGTAGAGCTTAACAGAATTGGCGATTTATCTTATGTGTCAAATCGCACCAAAAAATAGAATTTGTTCTATTTCTCTGCGATAAATTTTGCTAGTATCAATTTTTTACTCACTACAAACGTATAGGAAAAATCTGAACGATATTGCACGTCCCAATTCTATTTAGCTCTTGAAGTGTGGCCAAATCGCAGCGTATACTTAAACGCAGTGGATGAAGTTGGTAATTTTCAACTTTTGACGTACGTTGGAACTTTCACAACTGTGAATTTGTATAAAACAAAGAAAAAAAAAAAAGGAGATAAAATTAAAATTGTTTTTATACATAAATGCAGACTTTCAAAGAGAACTTACTAAATTTAATATTCAAAAACCATTTTGTTGATGTTTTATATGACTTAGAATGCGTTGCGTATTGCTTAGATCGCCTTCTTCCATCACTTACATTCCTATCATTGGTATACTTTGACGCAACGGACTAACTCTAGAATACTATCCTTATCGTTGATACTAACAATAAGTGAAATTTTCTCACCCAGTCATTTTAGCCGAATGGTTCTTCGACCAGGATGTCTTATGGCCTTAGTGAATCAGTTCTAAACAGCTGCCACTCTTAACGATACAGTGAACAGTCGAAAATGGATCCAATTTACCCCAACCTTATTTTAACATATCCTGTTGCTATAAACCATGGTATAATAATAAAGGTGAAGGCGATACTTATCGCTGACTAATTTCTCATACAAAAATTTTTTAAGCGCGTTACCGTGTCAAAAAAATACATCTAATAAATATAAGGTAAAAGCAAATTGTCAAAATTTGAAAATACAAGAGAAAGGTTCGGCAAAAGTCAAAATCATATAAAAATAAAATAGTTTTCTTGTTGAAAAATTATTAAGTGTTGTTTGACATTTTCCGAACTTGAAAATAAAAAAGAGGCAACATAAATTATGGTTGTATCTAGGCAGATGTGAATGTCTACTTACATCTCTAGGAGCATATATCGATTTTATTCTGCCTCGCACAAATTTCGATAATCGCAGCCGTGCCAAGAATAACAAATCGAATCGTGTTGTTCCAGATATTAAAGCTGAAATTCATAATTAAGAAATAAGTATCTTCAAATTTTGATTTTGCACAATTTAACAAACAGTCGCTGCAGAGCACACCATTCAAATATAACAATCATGAGTGGCACACGGTTTGCGCGATCCGGGCGCTGTCGTTTATTTTTATGCCTTGTTGCCCTGATGCTGATGTTCGGAATGGTGGCCATATTCCATAGCTCCCAACAGCAATTAGATGAGACAAGGGAACAAAGAATGCGATGTGAGCAACAACAAGAGGCGTTAAATATACGATTACAATGTAGGTACCTAAGTTAATAAGCTTAAACCGAGCTCATTTGAGATAGATACCTAAAATACAATTGGTCTTTTTGTTCTAGCGATCGTGGAGCAAAAATATAATTTAGAAAAATCACAGGAACGCGAACGTGATGAGCAAATGAAAACACGTAAAGGTTTGGAGCAGAAATTAACATCACAAAATGAAATACATGCAAATGATCAAATGGAAGCAACCGAGCGCTACGGCAAATTGCAGGAAAGTTTTAATACTTTGCAGAATGAACACAAAAAGTTGGTTGACGACTACAGTCACGCCACAAAACAACATACGGAGGCAATCAATGCGTTAGAAAAGAAGTTACAACTGTTACGCACTGAATTGGAGAAAGAAAAAAACGCGCAGGATACTGATGTACAGTGGAAGGTAAGTAAAAATTATTTAACTCAAAAATGTTTCCTGTGCAATGTTACACCATGGAATCTATTTATCACGGAACTTGAAAGTAAACTATCTCAAATCAGAAATCCCAAGAAAACTACATTTTTGGTTGTGAGGGGGAGGGAGGGTTGTGTTGATTGTTTTAATACGTCGATTCGATCTAGAACCAAACTGCTGATACCCTCTTTTTATGTAAAAGCTGAGTCATAGTTCAACATTAACTGTTCAGCCAAATTATTTCAAAATGATTCTAAACACTTTTTTCCATTCAACAGGAAAAATACAATGCTCTAGCTCACGAAAAGCAGCGCCTGGATGCAATAATTACATCAAATGATCCTAAAGTCACAAAGCAACGCATCTCACACTTAGAGCACATAGTAGCTGAATATAAATCAAACTGCGATTACAAGCCAAAAGATTATTTATTAGATGGACAACAAATAAATAAACCGCTGAATCCACCTGACACTACGCGAAATATAAGTCCCCCACGTCTTGGTTTTGATAAGCCAGAAAATGTAAAATCATTCAGTGAACAAAAAGTTGTGAGTCCAGATTTGTACAAAATACCCTTAATAGTAACTAACAAAACGATTCATGCATCTACTACGACTACTATAAGTAGTGGTGCGAAAACAACAAGTACAAGCAATTCTACTAATAAAACATTTTCAGCTGCTTCCACACCACCAGGTGTTAAAAACGGTGATGGTGTTATTGGTGTTGGACAAAATGTATTGCATAATATAGACAGTCAACTAAATTTACCATTTTCCGCACGCAACAATCGTAGCTTTATTATTAATTCCGTTGAAAATTTTCAGATTGCACCCAAACCTTTGAAAAAAGTTTCTGAAGAAACGCCTGAAACTCAACTTAAACAGGATCAGGAGAAGGTTCAACAGCAACAAGATGATCATGGGAACGCTAATATTGCTTCGCCATTAAGTGCACCACTTCGCTCTACAGAAACAAAGAAAGGTCAAATTAAAAATTTAATCAGTTCAACTTCAATTTCACCTCCTTTATCTTTGCCACTGAGCCAACGACGGTTACCTGTTAATGTTGCACCAATACCAGAAAATTTTGATGAACTTTTGAAGGAAGATCACGCCAACGAAAAAGCAACTGCCGAAAAATTTAACAATAATGTCGATCCGGCTGATATTGACGCAGCTGTGGAAGAATTACCTAAAAATGATAATGACAATGACAATAATCGCTATGCGAATGTTGTAAATGAGCTAGAGCAAAAAGCTAAGGTCGGGGCGGCAGCGAACGAAGACTCTGGTGCACATGAAATCAAAGATCACGATTTCATTAATGATCAAAATTTTAATTTACCCGCTGATGAAGACAATAATTTCTTTGGTGGCGGGGATAAACATGAGGCTGCCGTCGGCGGCGGTGGTCTTGCAGGAGATGTAAAGAAACACAAAGCTGTTGGGGCAAATAATGACGATGATGATGATTTGTTAGGCAACGCAGGTCCTGTTGGAATTGGTGGCGATATTGCAGTAAAAAATCAGAATTTGTTAGATGCTGATAACCTTAACAATGAAGTTCTGAGAGATCAAGGCAAAGAATTTCAAGATGGTCTACATTTAGAGGACGGTAACGATGAAGACGAAGATGGTATAAATTAGTTTAATTTTAGTTATTTCAAACAATTTATGGTTTGTTTTACAGAAGATGACTATTCAAATCCAGCTGCTCGGAAGCAAGGTGCGCAAGCCATTAGAAATTAAGTTTAAAGTTTAGCTGCTGGCTGCAGCTAAGGCTTAATAATATTAAATAAATAAATGAATACAGAATATTTTGAAAATATTAAAAGTATTAAAATTAAATGAAAATCATGCATGCAATTTTGGGTGTTAGAAACTCCATAAATTGAATTTGTTTCGATTGTACTTTTTTCTGCCGTGATATACATACGCATGTGAGTATGTATATTTGAATATTTGTGTCTAATTAAATTTATATTTAAGAATTTTCGTTGACTTCTCATATAATTATATGCTTAATACTAAATTTTAGCTTCTTTCGTAAGTTTATTTTAAGTACTTTATATTTTAATTTTTTTATAAAATAATTAGTTAATAAAAAATAAAAAAAATCTTGGAAAAATTGCTATATGAATTTTTGGGGATATGTACTACATGTACGAAAATTTGAGTAAAATGTAAGAAACGTAGCCCTCTGAGACACCCAACGCTGACGACGACGATCGGAACCAATTGAAGGATCTTTTAAATGGATTTTAGTTGATTCTTAAGTACATAAGTATGTATATATTTTTTACACATGCGTTCCACGGAATTTTTAAGTTTTTTGTAAATATCTATGTATTCATCCTGTGCAAGTAAATGATTTAAAAGCATATGTTTCATCATTATTTCCCAACGTTCAAGCGTATATCGACCCATTTCCTTAACCATTTCCTAAACACAATTGAAACGATATGCGACAGCGAGAAAAAACAAAACGAGACAAGATTTTTCAACATCCGACTATAGAACGAATAATGAAAAACATCGTACGAATAAAAAAAGTTGAATCATTTGGCTATCGGATTACCAGTCATTTCGCTATTTGTTGCTAGTAGTCCGATAGTTGGATGTTTAGCTTATTTTCATTTAAAAAACAGGGGGGGGGGGGATTCGACTACCTGGCGAACATAAAATAAAGAAAAACATCTGACCATCCCACGAAAATATAAAAAAAAATTCCTCCGACTATCAGACGAACAAATAAAAATTAAACATCCGACTATCGGATTAGCAGCCACTCAGATTAAAAAACATTATTGACTTAATAATTTATTACTAATGATATATGAATGTTTATAATTAAATCAAGTAAATAAGTATTTACGAAAACAAGTGCATGATGTGTAAATACAAAGTTTATAAAATCTATAATTAAAAAAATTAAATGGACTAAATATAAAAACATAAAAAACAAAAATAAATGTTGTGCTGCATGAATATAAATGAATTCTAGTTTTTTCGTGCAACAGAGCTGCAAAAGAATACAATAATATAAATTAATGGGTATTTTAGTTTCGAAATTTTTATAGTAAAATTACAAGTTTTCCTCAGAAGGTAGTACTCATGACATTTGAGGATAACTTTATTTGGGAATCAATTTTTTCTGTATAACTATACGTTCGCACTGGGCGAACGAGCGAAGAAAATTATATCGTTAGTTTTTTCCTTACAAGATTGTTTCGTTCGTTCGCCCAGTGTAAGCACACGGCAAAAACATTTTTAATTTGCGACTTTTTATTTATGTATCTCGATTCGCCTTTCCTTTTATTTTCAATTTGAAAATATGATATTTTAAATCAAAACAAAAACTGTTTATCTAGTCTGTGCTGACAATTAGAGACAAAATGTATTATTACGGATATACAAATTATGGTTGCAAAGTGGTATTATTTTTATTTTTGAAAGTTTCATAAATCTTGTTCTTACTCACAATTTTTTAAAAATATCCAAAGTCAATAAAATTTAAATATTTTATAAAATTTCAGATCCAAAGTTTAATTCATCTCCAACTTAAAAAAGTTTTCCCAAAAATAACTAAAAAACTAGATTTTGCTGCAAAGCCTTTTATTTTACGTGGGTACAAATACAACAGTGATTTTGCGATTTATGGACTGTTTTCTGTTATTTGTTTTTTCAGCCAAGAATATCGTGTCACCAAGTACCTACCTAACTTTTTTTATTGTGTTTAGTTTTTTACTCGAAAATTATTGAATTTACAGAATAAATAAAAATATTTTGTCAGCTTTTAAGAAAAAAGTAATATTATGCAATAAAAAAAAATTCCTTGCACAAATTTTACACCAACAAGATTAATTAATAGTACGCCACGGGAGAAATTATTTATATCTTGGTAACAACCTGATGTATGTACATCAATTATAGAACACGCTCGTCAAAAAAAAAATATTTAATGTATACTTCTGAAGAGAAAACCTTTCCAAATAATAATGCTAAGCAAATATATTTGATCAGAGTACCCGACCGAGCCAGACATTTATTTTTTTCGAAATATGACTTAAATTTCCTTTTTTTGTTGTCTAGTTTTGAAACTTCATATATGTACTGAAGAAAAATAAGTTTTAAATGGTTAACGGTCTTAAAATCAGTATTTTGAGATATATTTTACTATCTTAATGGACATTTTTAAGTTTATTAGCTAATGACTTCTAGGACAATAACCTATATTTTCTTCAGATGTTTTCGATTCAGCAATACGCAATACAACAATTTTATATTATAAGGTACAATTTTTCAATAGAAAGCATCATAAACTGGAATAAAGTAAATAATTTCCTGTAATTGTAAAAAAACTTTAAATATTTTCCAACACTGTTTTTCCCAGTTTCAGCCAGGATATTGTGATATTAGGACGCAAATCAGTAAACTGAAAACAAAACTAACAAGTTTTAATTTCTAGACTTTATAATTTGTGTACCATTTTTTTTTAAATAAATAAAATTTTGTGTTAATAAAATTTTAAAAATTTTTCACTTTAGAAGCATACAAAAAATTAAATCTTCAGCATATTCTAACAGTTTGTACTGCACAAAAATTAGTCATCATAATTTAATTTTACTATCGCTAAGAAAATTATCAATATCAGAACGTCAATTTTTACGGACATTAATATATATGTGATAAGAATAAAAAGCGTAAATATATTCAAGTAAAACATCAATTAAGTAGTTATAACACTACCTTGTCGTTGAGACCGCACGTTGTTATTCTTAATGATTTGACAATTTTAAACAAGAATGTGCAATTAGTTTTTAACTAGAGGATACTGAAATATTGTTTCAAAGTGTAAAACACTGTTTTGAGGCATATTTTTAAGTAACTTAAGTTTATTGATTTAGATATAGAATATCCACTCCTTTTCAATCTTTGCAACAAAGAAGTTTTTGGATATATTGGATATTGGATATCCTTCTCTTTTCAATCTTTGCAACAAAGCTATTCATCAAAAAAATCAATAAAAAAGTTTTGTTTGGAAGTTTTTATAAGGCTAGTGTAATTATCAGAAGAATGGCACAGCTCTCCACACTATTTTTTATTACCGTTCAATTTTAATTATTTGTAGTATTGTAACTTTTTATTACTATATGCTCTAATGATTTATGTAAGACGAAATCGTCACCACCTTAAACTTTTGCAACTCTGTCGGCTAAAAATTGTCGTAAACAGTAAAAAGATACAAGAAAATATTAATCAATATACGTATAACCTACTGCGTATTCACCAAGATCCAAGGATGTTTCAGTACCTGATCGAGCGGCAAGCGCTCTTTTGGATTAACAACGAGTAGCTTTGAAATCAAATGTGCCGCTGCTTTCGAGACATGATCAGGAACTTTATAGTCGACTTTTATTATTTTTTTGTAGGTAGCGTCGTAATCATTGGCTGAAGTGGCGAAAAATGGTGCACGACCAACAAGTAACTCATAACACAATACACCCAAACTCCAGAGGTCAACTGTCTTAGTGTGTGAAAATCCTTGCACCATTTCAGGAGGCAAATAATCTAAAGTACCACATAGTGTGTTGCGCATTGAATTCGGTTCGTGAACCGACCAACCAAAATCAGCAATTTTTAAGTCGCCATTGTGCCCTAAAAGCAAATTCTCTGGTTTGATATCACGATGTATGACATCACGTTCATGTAAATAACTTAAGGCAGATGCCAGACAACGTATATAAATTGCTGAACGTGGTTCTTCAAAACGCTTTAGTGGCTGTGCATATAACTCTTTGAAAAGAGTGCCCTTAGGTGCATATTCCAAAATTAAATAAATTCGAGACTCGTCATGAAAAAAACCAAATAGCCTTAAAATATGTGGATGCCGTAAATGGGATTGTATCTCAATTTCTCTTCGCACCTGATGCTCTACATTGGATTCTTGTATCTGCGCTTTAAAGAGTACTTTTAGAGCAACGACAAATTGTGAATCTTTTTCACGCGCCAAATAAACATTTCCAAATTTTCCTTTCCCCAATGCGCGTCCGATTTCAAAGTTATTTAAACTCCACGTTTTCTTTTGTCTTTCAGTTGAACTTTTTTCTTCAACAGTTTTTTTCGCTAACTTAATTTCATGTTTCGCTATCACTTCTACTGTTGAAGATTTTGCAGATGCTACGTTAATTTTGTGTTGTTGCTGCAGCTGAGCTGGTATTTTATTTTTTTGTATTCCTACTGATGGTGGCGCCGGTTTTGCAAATATACAAGGTTTTGTTATATTAACTATTTGCGTCGAGTTTATGACGGAATTCGCATTCGCTATTTTTGCTGTTTGATTGGAGTTTGCGACGAAATTAAAATTCGCTGTTTTAATTATTTGACTGGAGCTTGCGACGTCATTTGTCTTATCTGTTGGACCTATAGGATTGAGGTTCGCTAATGGCGCCGCCACCAGGCTTGTTACGGAATTTGGTTTAGACATTGAAACCGAGCTACAATAGCTTGCTAATGACGGAATTGCTTGAGGGCTTTTTTTTGCATCGTCAACCACGACCTTGAGAGAGTCATTGAGGTTAGACATAAACCTAGAAGTTCTTATTACATGACTACTTACCATTTTCTTTAAATTATCATTCCCAATTCTTTTAGGTTTATGTTGTTCAGTCTGGTTCTCTTTGCCGCCTTGAATGTTGCTAGGTTGCTTGAACATTTTTATTAAATTAAGAAAAGTTTCGAATTTAATTGAAGTTTTCAAATAAATTATTAAAAACAAAGTAAAAAATGTTGAAAACTATTCGAAGATTTTACACTGCTTCCTTTCTGCACTTTAACCGATTTATTTTAAAAACCACCGCGCATTCTGCACTTCTTTTCTTAAGGTATGTTTCGTTCATTCGTTCACTGAATATAAGTCGACGTTTACACAAGGAAGTTCTATGAAAGAAATTCTTGTCTTATTCTCTTTTGTGCTTTTGTTTAAAATTTGCGACAAACGACAAATTTTGTACCTCGTCTCTTTGGTTTTTCCTATCTTGCCAACAAACAAGGAAACTTTTTGTCAAGAGTTTCCCTGCTCTTTCAAAAAATAAAAGACAAGAATTTCTTTCACCGAACTTTCCTATCTCGGCGCTTACACAGGCAAATTCGGTGAAATAAATTCTTGTCTATTCTTTTTTGTGCTTTTTTTAAATTTACGACATGCGACAAATTTTGTACCTCGTCTCTTTGGTTTTTCCCCTCTTGCCCACAAACAAGGCAACTTTTCGGCAAGAATTTGTGTGGGTAAACGCTGAGTATGTAAACGCTGACATATATAATTACTTGTTACTTTTTTCTATTGACAATTTAATAGTACAAGCAATTATGAGAAAGTGTTCACAATTTTTTGTATTTTTGTACAAGGGGAATTACGTGAGGTGTAAATTCTATGCATTAAGAAGTTGACGTAAGGTTTTCCTTGACCCCCTCCTCCCACTTGGTGAGATTTGGTGAGATTTTGCCGGACCCCCTCCCCCTAATTTTGACTCACGTAATTAATGGACATCCACCAACATTAACTTATGACACATGACTTTATGCCTAAATACATATATATGAAAACATATCTTCCATTTTTTTCGCAAGTGGTTTTCACTTCAGTAATTTTTTTAATTCTGGTAAAATAGTTAATTTAATAGATTCAAACCATTAATGCAAATCTTTTTGTTTTCGAGTGAATAAATAAACACAAGTTCAGTGCATACTGTCCTCCTTGACTTATCTCACTTTAGAAATAACGGACAGTCTACTGTGCTAAACTTCGAGTAAAAACTAAATTTTTTCAAGTTTTTAAATGCTCGATGACAAGCTACACTGGGCTAAAATAAAAAAATTTTTATAACAAAAACATTACAGATGTGGTTGACTTAAGTAACATCTCTAAGTTTGAATATCGATATACGAATGACAGATGTGGAGGATTAATAAATTTCCATGGTTGTGTATCGAACATCACACAGAACAAGGAATTTTTGCTTTGAAATTTGTAAATATTTTAAATGGATTTAAATAATTTAACATGTCGCGTATGCTTAGGAAACTTTGATACTTCCAACTCGTTATACGACTTTGTAGAGTATGAGGAAAAAGTGGAATTAAAAGATGTACTGAAACGTGTAACAAACGTAGAGGTAGACACATTTAAGTTCAAAATGTCACCATTCACCATATTCCTGTATTTCAATTTAAGGTTGCAAATGATGAAGCGGTAACTCCAACCAGAATTTGCAGCAATTGCACTGAAAGACTTCTAAACGCCTATGAGCTAGTGTGTCAAGTGGAAAAGTCAGAAGTTATGCTGCAAAGTTTTATTAGAAAGGAAAATCAAGATTTGCTTACAAGCGATTCGACTTTGACCCAACAGGAGGATACTATTCGATGTGATGGAGACGAACTGATTGAAAACGAAGAATTTGAAATACTGGAAGACGAATTCCAAATTTTGCCTGATGACGGTCAAGAATCTTTCACATATGAAATTAATCACGACGCATCAGAAAATGAAATGGAGACGGAAGACTTTAAATTGCAACCGGATCGAGAAAATCAAAACTTGAACTGCAATAATTCAACAGAACAAAGCAATGAGATAAAAGAAGAGAGCAGTAGTGCAGCGATAAAAAAAAGTTATAAGTTAGTGAACTTTTAGTATATTTATTATAAAAATATCAATCAGGAATTTCTGATTAGTTCGTTATTTAGAAAAACATCCAAAATCTTGATATATATTTTTTATACCTTTCTTCGACCTTGTGGAAAGTCTTAATTTTTTGTCACCTCGGTCAAAGGTACCTTTCATATAAACTAACGAAATTTCTATTAAAACTTCACCCATATCTTTTCCACTTGAATCTAGGATTCATATGAAAATGTCATCGAAAAAATAAAAACAGCTTTATGTACTTCTGAAGCGAGGAACCAAAAATGCATATTTTTCAATTTATCAAAAAAAACAAATATGTATTTGGTTTGATCTTTTAGGGCTTCGTCTAATATCCTAAGACCACTTCAAAAGCGAGGGTGCTGAAGAAATATTCTATAATTATTTTGATCCCTGATTGGTTTTTTATATGTACTAGTTCTTTCCGACTTGTGGCACATTTGCTACCATTGTGGTCTAGCGGGCGCTGATATAAAAGTTTCTCTCATCTTTCTTGATGGTATGAGGAATGCAATCTTATTTGGGATAAAACTATGGTTAGCAATCAGATGCAGTTTGTTATTTAAGATCGTGCGAGCCCACAAAATCTTCAATATTCGCCTCAAGCAGGAGTTCAGAAAAATTTGTATTCGTCGTAACAGAGCGTAAACAACCATAATTCAGCATAAAACAAACTAGTGTATATTTGATTCAAATGTTCATAATTTGGTGTTCGTTGAAATGTGTTTGATTTCCATATTTTATAAAGCTGAACAAAGACCTCTTGCCTTGTTAATTATTGATGTAAGGTCTTCCGTGGTGCCACCTTTAGTAGTGAGAACGCTGCCAATGTAGCAGGACGATGCTCGCTTATGTTGTTCTCGTATATGTTAAAATTTTGGAGAATCGTTCTCGTTGATACTGCTGTTTTCGCAATGTCACTACGTGGTCTAATAGTGACTACCTGTTCGCTAAGCCTCGTGGTTTTAGTTTGCATACCGGACGATCTTGATGACAGGAGGGTGACATCGTCTGTGTAATTGTGTTGGAGATAGAGTTTATCATTTTTTGGATTATAAGTTAAGGCTTTTTGTATTATTTCCAACTGACGCTTCGCCAGTAAGATCTTGGTCCATTTGTAAGGATTTTGTTGCTGCAGTTCTATCAGTTCCAACCATGGCTGTAGCTCATGACTTGACTCCATGTTCATTCTTTTTCACCAATGCCAAAACTTTGTGGTACGTAGTGATTTCTTGCATTTAGTAAGCGGGGAAAAAAGGACAAGCATCACAATAATATAACAAAAAATTTATTTTTCATACGATTTTAAGAATTTCCAGTTATTTTGACCTAATATCGCACGGTACGAAGAATTAAGTAAAATAAAATACAAGTTGCATAAATAGTATCAAACGGATACGAAAATTTTTGAAACGAATTAAAGATCAGTGCAAAAGATTCATATAAATATAATAGAAGAATTACTTTTTCCTAGCTAGTCTTTGCCGCCTGAGTGAAGGCCTTATCACATTAAAAATCCATTTGTACATCGCTTGTGTATATTTATAAGTTTCAAATCGTACGATCTCGAAATCGTATGTTACTCACGAAAAATACGGTTTAGCACACCGTTCAGCACGATTAGAAATAATAGAGGAGACCTCAAGCAGCCCTACTATAAACTGCAGTGTTCGGTTCGTTTGGCAGTGAGAGATTGTTGTGAATGATGCGCCGTAGTGCGCCTTTAATATTTTTAGAAACATTCTTTGTTAAAAGTGCTTTACAAAACTACTATGTATGCTATCGAAAGCATACATGCAAGCTCGTTTGCCACTGACATATTTACTCCAGAATAATACGGAGGGTGACTACTATATATCCGTACATGAACGAAAGACGGATTACTGTCTGCGCAGTGATCTCTCTCCAGTTTGTTATTACGTTAGAGGACGAGTTGAGAATAGTTTCTCCTTATAATTTTTACAAAGAGTAAAGTAACCCTTTTTAGGATCTTTAATAAGTAATATTTCTATTTCTACTTCGAAGGGTTGGATTGAATGTTAATGCTTCGGCTGCGATCTTGATATAACCTGCTGTTTTGTTCAGCTTAAGTTACTGGATGGTCAGTTGTATCTCTTCATAACATATTTTAAATTTATCTCCATAAAAATGATTAGTAATATTAATTTATTTTAACAGCACATCACATCCCTCTACAGAAATTGAATCTAAGGACGGACTATTGGGAAATATTAACAGTACTCATCAGTGTGATCTATGCCATCGAAAATTTGCAAAAGCAGATACACTGAAGCGACACATAAAAGTTGCACACACATATGCATCGGCGGAAAAAATTGCAGCAGTTGTTGCATTGATACCAAATCCACCAAAAGAACAATTTACTTGCATGTACTGTCCGCGTACGTTTGCACGAAAAGACAATTTAAAGCGACATCTTCAAGTTGTACATCACGTAAAGATTATGCAAGAAATAACTACTAAAAAGCAACACATATATAAACGTGGCTTGTGTCCATATTGTGGTGAAAGTTTTTCACAAGCCAGTCTTATTGTTCACATAAGACGTCACACTGGTGAAACACCATACAAATGTACCGATTGCAATAAAGGCTTCCCGCGGCGCCAAGATCTTACTATACACCAGCGAAAACATACCGGTGAAAGACCACATGTTTGTACGGTTTGTGGCAAAACTTTTTCCCGTCCCAATAAACTGACACGTCATATGCGTATTCATACAGGCGAACGACCATATAAATGTACGGAATGTGATCGAAGTTTTGCGCAGTCGAATGATTTAAACATTCATCTAAGGCGACACACCGGTGAAAAGCCTTATAAATGTAGTGTTTGTGGAGATGCTTTCATTAGCGGAACAGCGTTAAAGTCACACCGCAAAATAAAATCGCATGATGCTGAGGAAAATGAAGTTTCAATTGATCCGTTTGAAAAGATTCGTGTAAATAATCGCAGACGTACCGTAGTAGAAAAAGCGATTCGTAGAAAAACTGAGCCATTAGATGAAGTAATAATAGAATTTATTGATGATCCATAGAAAGCTCTACTTGTAAATTGTGTTTAATATATAATAAGTAGCACCAAAAGTATTGAAACAAGTTTTGATTACAATATAACATACACTCCCGGCAAAAAGAGATAATTTTGATCGGATAAGAAAATTTGTTTTTTTAAATAGTTTAGCTTATGATAGTATCGTAAAACAATTTTCAATAGTCCATTTTCAAGGCCGAAGCTTTTGCTTCGATGTTGGTCAGACGAAACAAAACTTGCTCATAGATACCTTGATGTAGACCAGGTTACACCGTCACATGTCAAAAAAATAAAATTTGAACAACTTTGATCTCTGAGATGGCAGGTTCCATAATATGTACAGATTACATCATGGTATTAATGCATTGACGTACATACATATACAGTAGACGTCCAATATAACGAACTAATTAATGCACGGGTCTGTCGTAATATCGTAAAATTCGTTATATCGAAGTATTTTTTTATTCATGAAACTGGCTTTTATTTACGCCATATTTACTTGCGATCACTTATACTGGCATTCGTTTCTTACCATCTTCAATTATATTAACTCTATCACTTAACGTAAGGCTGTTGAAGGTTGAAGCGACATGAATTAAATAGCGTTCGTAATTTAGAATTGTGAAAATTTTCGTAATTTAGAGACGTCAATGATAAAATGTCTATTTGAAAAACTGTTCATTAAAATGGATATTCGTTATATCGTTATACGTTATATTGGACGTCCACTGTATGTATATACAGATGGCGTAAATACATATTTATATGTATACGATGCTTTTGCATGAACTACCTTTCTTCAGTTTTTGCCGTATATCGATCAGGTCTTCATTGAAAGTGACAGCTTTGGTTCAGAGCTATCAATTATTTCCGGAATTCTTATGGGTGATTGTAAAAAATCTCCTTGTTTCGATCGAGAAAATCTCAACCAAGTGATTTTTTGGGGTAGAAAACTGTTGTAAATCGTTAAGAATAACTTAAATAACTCAGTGGTATTACATAAAATTATCTTACTTACAATTTTCATGCTTAAATACGCAGGTACAGTGGCTCTGTAACTTTGAAACTAAGTGGAATATGGAAAAAATTTTGATACCATTTGAATGAACAAAAATTGTAGATTAAAAAAAATGTTTATTTATTTTAAACAAATATTACCTGGAATTTTTATAATAGAAAATCAAAATATACTACTAAATTTCATGCAGACATGTATAAATTGAAAAAACATTGTTTAAAAAAATGATTTTATAATTTTAAATATGTAGTGCACTTGAAATTGAGTGGCGCTATAATTCGCCAGATACCAATTAAAAATAATCAGCTTCGATACCAAACCGTCTTTAAGCTGTAGTTGACCAAAGAGGCTACCACACTAAATATTTAAAATTATAAAATCAATTTTTTTTCATATTCCAATTTGTTTCAAAGTTACAGAGCATTGAAATTAAAAGTATGTACTGCATGAAATAAGCTGTAGACACTGAGACACACATAAATAAAAAACATTGTATTTGCCGTGGCTAAGTCAGCGGCAGATTAATGCTTTGCGGGTTCCGGAGCTAAAAAATAGATGGGCACCCACAAAAATCAAATGGTCTCCATGCCAAGGAATTTCAATCACAATTTTTTTCCCACAAATATGGAAGATGGCAGCAAGATTAAGAACTGACTCACTTAAACCAAATGTTGATATATTGTGATACCACAGGGTAGTTAACTATACCCTCTCACTGAACCAACCAGATTTCGTAATAAAGCTAAGTTAAAAGTTTGTAGTATGGGAGTATACATCGTTAGTTTTGACATTAAATGCACGAGTAGTTAAAGAGGATTTTATCAAGTTAAATAATTGCCTTAAAATTATATTATGGTTAGTGGGCAAATATCTGGGTGCTGATTTTTCTGTAATCACTCGAATCGAAGTTACGACCTTAAGCCAAGCATGGCAGTATGGCTTTGTTACTAACGGTTCCCGTTTTTTAATATATATTGTATACACATGTCCCCTACTTTTATAAATTTCAAAATAACTTGATATCACCGATATCTGTGTGACTACACCATCATTCTCAGAGTTGTCTTCACGTAGTTGGATCAAGGTGGGGTAAGGCAAATCAATACATAATCCCTGTAAATTTTATCCAGAGGTGAGGTACCATTAATTTGTCGATAATTAGCTTAATTAAGGCACAGATACGTATCGACAGATACTATGGACCCACACTAACTCACTATTATCATAAGGGTCCATTAATAGATCTCTGGATCAATGTTTTATTCTACGACAGTTCGGTTCGATTTTTTATAAGTATGTATATTGTTTCTGGGTTTTCCTCTGCATCTGTTAGCCTGGGAATTCCACAAATGCGCTGATCGACAAGTTTCTCTAGCACCTTTCCTTATCGTACGGCGTCTAGTACGCATAAAAATAGAAAAAAAATATTGAATTGATATAAACGATTGAAGAATGTCAAATACTGACAGATCAAAATTAAATTCACGTGACTAATTTCACAGTTATCCGTTTTAACACTTATATGGAAAAGAAACATCAAATATTATTTCATAATTTATTGATACTTTATTTATTTTAAATCGTAGACCTTATTAATTGTCAAATAAAAAGGTGCATTATAAATAAGAAAAGTAAAATTGGAATAAGAATTTAACTTCTATATGTACAACAATTTGAAGCAAACTTGCAACAAAAATAAAATATTTTAGGCCTTGGGTTGAAGTTTTTCCTTTCAGTGTTTGAATAGTTAAATTTTTTGTTTTACGCGACATTAATTACTTTTGTTTAATAAAATATAGCACTGTGTGCCATACTTAAAAAAATTGTCATAGAAGTAATATTTATTCAAGTATGCATAAGAGGGTCCCTCATTTCAACAAATGCTTAAATGCTTAGTATTGTGTTCCAAGGTTTTTTTATTTTAGTGTGTGAAAATTTCAAAAAAAAATTTCTGGCAATGAGTGTAGATATCTTTGATGTAACTTCAAAGACGCAATCCGTTTTAAAATTTCTCGTAAGACAGAAAAACTATATTTAAGAGCATTCAAAAATTAAAAATTAGTTTACTGGTAATATTAAAAAAAAAATACTATTTTGGGGTGCAACATTGAAAATACAATAAAAAGTTGTTAAATAAAGGACACTCTTGTGCAACAATTCGCAATTTAAGTTTAGAATTGGTTGCTCCTATAACTTTTATGCATTCATATATATTTAATGTCTACGTCTACTTGAGGAATAAGTCGAACGTGATCTTGAGCGTGATTTAGATCTTGACCGAGTTCCTGTATGACTCTTTCGGTCACGATAACGTTCATGATGGTGCGTTGAACGGCTACTGCGATATTTATTTGAGCTATGATAATCAGCTTCGCCATAGTCGTCAGAATCACTTGAGTGGTATCTATGACGACTACTCTTGTGATTGTCATAATGTCGATCGCGATAGTTTTTGTCATGACTTTTCTTATGACCATGGTTAGATTTTTTTGCAGAACTTGAGCTTCCATGATAGTGACGCTTTCGTTTTGCAGACGAAGAAGATATACCACTGTTTTTTGAAGAATTTCGTGAAGAATTCGAACTTTTGGAAGAACTGTCTGAACTGTCCGAGGAGTCTGAAGTCGAGTCGTCTTCGTCACTAGAGCGACGTGACTTTCGATTCGATTCCTTTTTTGATGAAGATGGCTTATGTTTGCTATCACCTTCGGTGTTTGATTCTTTTTTTGTGCCTAACATTGCATTAATTGTTACCGTATCTATAAATTTTGCTGGTAAAACTGTTGAAGACGTGCTGCTGTCTATTGGTAGTTGTAATAGTGCGGTATTAATTTTGTGCGCTGCTGTTTCAATTTGGCTGTTTTTAAATTGTGAAATATAATCCGCAGCTTTTATTGATGAACTTTTCAAATCTTTTATATCACTAAATCTTGTGGTTCGTTCTTTTTGCCTTTTACCTATTCATTAAAAAAAAAAACATTATTCAAATTTTATGCACACCAAGAAGAAAAGCTCAAAAAATAATATTAATACATGATAGTTGAAGATGTGTTCAAAAAATTAGTATACGTTCGGATTTACAAAAACTTGAAAAATGTCGAAAATTTAAGTTGATGTATAAAGCAAAGTAAAAAAAAAATTATATTGGAAAAAAGTATGCTTAATTTCATATCTTTTTGTATAGAAATTAATTTTGTACTTTGAAACTCGTAACCATTATGTTTTAAGCTAAACTTTGCAGAATTCAAAATAAAATATTTTAAGTGTAAAAGAACTGACGCACCGTTCGAAAATTGTAACTTTGAATCAGGTGTCTCACCAAATTCCTTTTCGTAACCTTTACCACTTGCAAATACTGTTGTTGAGCCCAAGCCACGCCCACTGACTTTATAATTAAGGGAAATACTACTACTACTACGCTCAGATTCACGATGATTATCGCGTCCTTTTTGATTTTTAAGTTTTTGTTGTTCTTCCGCTTGCATATGGTGCTCTTGTTCAGTGTAGAACTTTAGTTTCTCCTCTTCTCTCAAAACGGATTCAGCAATGCGTTCTTCAATTTCCTCCGAAGTTTTTGCGAAAACTTTACGCTTGATTCGTAAACTTGCCTAAAAAAATATTCGAAAATCATTAGATGTGATACAAATTTTAAAATTAATATATATATTTTTTTATTGGCTCAATAAAAGAAAATAAGTATATATGGGCAAGTTCATCGAACCGAGCGATTTTGTGTTACTATGTAATACGAAATGTATTTTACACTTTGCAAAAAAAAAATATCTGATCTTAAATAACATTAAATGACAACTATTGTTCAATGTAAGATAATTTTAGTTTAGTTTAAACGAGCGTATTACTGATAAATATACAAATTAGGTTATGTTGATTTAATAATGCAAATATATTTTGACACACAAACAGATTTTTCGCATTTATGGCCGTGAAATAAAAAATTAAGACGCATGAGTTCACAAAGACCCTCTCCCGCGTAGCTTTTTGCTAGCAGACTCTCCTAAGGAGATGGTTTATGCACACTTTCTGAATTGCTATGAATAAAGACATCCTTCACTTCATTCAATCCAGTAGCTACTGGGCTCCCTGAACTTTGAATCTATTCGCCTCAAATGTACTCAAACCATGTCATAAATAATTTAACAAAAACTTTGAGCCGCATTGAAATAAAAATAAGTGTTATTTAAATATTTATACCTTAATCTCTTCTTCAGAGTCAGCATAGTTTTCATTTTTATTTGACTCCTCAGAATCTGATCCAGAACTTTCATCAGAAGAGTCATCATAAGCTGCCAATCCTATAACATAATTTTAGCTTATTTATATTCATAAAATGGATGTACAAGCTGGAAGAATGGGCATATTCTGTCTACTATTTATTATACAAGGAAACTAAGTTTGCTACGTACATAAACAAAAAGCAGTAAATAAAATTTTTAATAGCAAGTTAATAAATCTAGCCTAACCATTCTCTGAATATGAGGTTTCTGACCAATTTAATGTAGTGACAAAACACCAGGGAAAAAAAAGATTAATTAATCATTCTACCAACATATTTTGGGAAAACAGTTCCACTAAACACAACTGGAAACTACATACATTATCAATGTATGGGGCAAATAAAACTTATCGGATGGATAGTCAACTGCTTCAAAGATGACCTTAGAGAGTGTGGAAATTGGCAGGGCATCGCTATAATCAAAATAAACATATGACGAGGTTAAGTGTCATCTCTTGGACAAAGGGAATTTAATTCATTGAATTTCACATCGGTGTAAAATATGGCTACATTCTCTTTCGAGTAATTTTTCATTTAATAATTGCGGATGTACTTGATGCGGTATTACATCCACTTCCTGATAATGATCTCAGATAGACGATGACTAGCACTTCGCTTATGCAGTATGTTGGTTTAGCGAATTAATAACAAAAAGTGGGCACTACCCTCAATACAAAGGCAAAATCAGCAGGAATCAAGAGCAGACCTGGGCAAAACATCACCTACGGGCGACGCGGCAGAACGAATCATATACGTATATAAAACGAGAGAGCGCAAAAATCACTTCAGTTTGATTTGAAAAGCGAACGAAGCAAGACTGCTGTCGCACAAATCTTACAAAGCGTACACTGACGTGATTTATGAATGATAAAATTTAAGTATTCCAAGAATTTACGGGCTTAAGGTTCTCTGAGTGTAAGGCACACAACTAACACATGCATTGCATAAAAACTACGCATGTGGTAGTGCCCAGCTACGATCAAGAGAAATACAAAAAAAAAACAAATCAGTAGTACTGCAAAACCAAGCGATTGAGAACTATAATAGCCAGGCACTACTAAACTTCGTACATCGATGCTATCGGTATATTTCTAGCGATACTCCGGAGTTCAAATATAGAGCCGTTCGACATACATACATATGTATTAGTAAGAAGACAAATATTTAACTTGCGTAAAGACAGCAGTATTTATAATAACATAGTTTACAGCCTTGTTAATTTATTTTTTCTAGGCTTTTCATGAAAAGAAGGCATGGGAAAAACATTTTGTACAGAAACGAAACTTTTGGAATAGAAACAAAAAATGTTTCAGGTAAAGGTTGATGGGAATGTAAAGACGCAGACTTTAGTGAACAATTGTTTTATAAACGATAAAAATTGTGAGTTAGATACTCTTAAACTGATATTTCGACATTAAATAAGCAGCTAACTACATACATTAGGAACCATCCATCGATATAGATATACTTTAAGTAAGTAAATATTTAAATTTTTTTATTTTTTTTTTTTTTGAATTTCCTGCTTTGAGCTTACAGAACAAACAGTTTTTGCTTCCTTCAAAAAATTCAAGATTGCAAAGCAGGCAGTTTGAGAAAAAGTCATAGATAATGTTCATTCTTGAAAAGGGTAAATAAATTGGTCAAAAACATCCTATTCACAGTATGTATAAAGAACTGACCCATAACAAATAGCGTAACTATGTTGACAAGAAAACAAATTACTTTTGCACCAATCGTGTACTAAAACTTTTACAGAACATTCTCTGCGTTCTTAATAAATAAGGGAAATTGATGGCTCAAGAAAAATTTGAGCCACCATTATATGGCAACATTTTTTAAAGCAATAACTCAACAAAAACTCCACTAATGTTCGTTCTATATAATTTATTTTTCATGATAATTGTAATTGGAATATGTATACATAGCTCGAAAAGTAATAAACCAATATTATTCATCACAGCTTCTTAGTGGTATTATCTACAATCTTACCTAAGAATTCCTTATGTTGGATTTTTATAATTATTTTTTAACTTCTATTTATATTCGAAAGTTTGACTCCCATTCCAGATAAGTTTTTTTTAATTTTCTCCTCTAAACTATGTGTAGATGATAAACATGATAAGTTTTCGAGACAATTATTTAAAGTTGTTTCGAAGAAAAAAGTATTAAAAATCAATATCGCATATAAATATTGTAGATATTTAGAATGTTTCGAGAAAAGGTGGTGTGACCCTTCACTAACTTATTATATTATCGTTTCTTTTTCAAAACTCATAAATAATATGAACTAGAAAGCAAAACATACAGATATCTCAACTGATTCTTATTTAATTAATTGCTCTGATAGAACGAATAGAAGTTTCAGATGACACTCGTATAAGAGATGCCTAGTTTGCCCATTTGATCAAGCAGGATAAAATTTTCTTTAATGTAAAATTAATTAAAAATGTAATATCATTATTATTCCCAACCAGAATTAATATATAAAGAATCTTAAAACAAATATTTAAAAATCTCAGACTGTTAAGTTTTAAAAGCTTTAACTATAGGACAATATTTAAAGAGGATTATGCACTTTACCACGAATATAAAAAAAATTTTATTGAAAAATAACTTACCCAGTTTGTCAGTAATGGTAGAAATAGCGCTTTTGGGGATCAGTTGTGCCGATGTTGCTTTTATATATATAATAGGTACATAATATTTAAAAGAATTAACACATATTATGTATAAATAAAGTTATTTGTATTACATCAAGCAATATAACTATAATTTTACTTTTTGTTTTACGTTAAACTTACTTATTGATGCTGAAAAAAAAGAATATATTTTGAAGATTAAAAAATGTAAAAGTACCTTTAATTTTAAGCGATTTAACAGCTTCATTTGAAATACTGCAAATCTCTTCATTTGTAACTTCCAGTAAAAGTTCAGTTAATGTTTTGCGTACCACAACCATCTAATTTGTTGGCATGTGAGTAGTTTTATTGTATTTAACATGGGACGTAACATTAATTTTTTTAACAAAGTAAATTTTATTCAGGGATTGACCGAGCACAACAACACGAAATATCGTTGCCAAATGAAAATAAAAAAGATTTTTACAATTATAGCAAAATATTATTTAATGCATTGCAAATATTTTTCGTTGCGTACCAAATCGGAGAGCTTGTGTTCGTAGCTTTTACCAGTTTTCACAGCTTCCACAGCATGTTCTATCTGATTGTCTTCATCTTCGGCATCGGTATAGGACTGTGATGCAGTTCTAATTTTTTCAATGGAAGAACCTACTGTATTTGCAGCAGTTCTTTCATTGCCATCTTCTTCATTACCTGAACTATCACTTTCCTAAATTTTATATACATATTTAAATCATAGATTTTTCTTTTTCAATACTTTATACTGCGTTATTTTTATGATTTATAAGGTTCGTTCATACGCGCTTGTATGTAATAAAATAAAATAACACCTGACTATTAAACTTACCAAAGTTGGTCTGATTTTATTGTTTACCATGTGTACTCCTGAAAGTGGTGGCGTGTCTGTTGCTGTCTGGCTATTGGAATCATCTTCAGACAAAGCGACTGATTTCTTTTGTTGACTTTCTAATTGTCGTTGTTTTTCACGCTCCATTTTCTCAAGACCCTCACTAAAAAAATTAACCAAGAAAAGTTACACTGCCATTCGATATAAAAAGGCGTAAGTCTATAATAAAAAAAAATTTCCTGGTTCGTGAGTTTTCTTTTCTTGATTTCGAAAAATAAAATTACCCATGAAGAAGTGGAGAACTGTCCACGAAACGTTGGGAAGAAATTATTGGTGAAACAAATGGTTTATTGTAAAATAAAAGCATAAATAATCAAAAAGTTATATAAGATATGTATGCTTATGCGAAAGCATTGATTGAGTAGGCCATGCCATTATTCAGAGCACACGCATAAAACCAAAATTCAAAGCTCTTTGAACGCACGAAGTGTGTCGACTCTTGCACGGTTTCCGATCGGTCTTCGGTAAAACGAACTGAGCTGTCGCATAAACGTAGTAATAGAAAGCAATCAACGTAATTCTCCTCGCTATGGTAAGGGTTTGGTAGTTGATCAGTGCATTGCTTGACAAAATTGAAAAAATAAAAAATCTTTCCACGCTTATACCTCAGCTTCTGGTTAACCGATCTCGAAGCTAATAGTTTCAGCACACTCTGCTATTCTAGATCCCAATTTAACAAAAAAAAAGCGTTTCATGTTTTGCGTTTCATTATACACACCTAATTTTTCAAATGACCCCCCACTAAAGAAGTTTAACTTGTGGTTGGTCCTCTATAATAGGTACGAGCCGGAAAAAATAGGTAAATATCCCCTTAGTTGGTTGTAAACTTTATCGCAAATATAGCCAAAGTTTCCTGTCAAAAGAGGCAACTTAATTTACTATTCTTACCGTATCCATGCTGGAAGAATTTTCCTTTTGGCTGCATCCATGGTAGTGCTTGAATTATTATCATTAATGTTATCTGGCATTGATTTTATGTTTGGATCCGGAATATTTATTTTCATAAGAGATGGTATATGCGCTGTAGAGTTATTTCCTATTGGAGGTATAGACCTTGCATTTGTATTGACTGCAGGTGTTGATATCATAGGTCGTGGTGGCCAAACATTCCATTGTGCTTCTGTTTGATGTACATCTGTAGCTGTAAAAGAAACGAAAACGATATAGGATTAAGCTCTTTACACTGTCCATTTCTGATGTGTGTATATCTTTATTGGCGAGTATGAAAGAAAATCCGTAAGATGCCAACTTTCAACTTTTTTCGCATTTATCAATTTTATTCGACTCTTTAAATCTCTATCAAGTTAATTTTTGTTACTCTTTCATCATTTTTTAATATTTTTCGACTTTTACAGCATTTTTTTACTTTTTTAACCCTTTTCGTAAGCATTTATTTGACTTTTTTTGAATTTCAACCTTTTCTCCTTTTTGTAAGAATTTTTTAACTTTTTTAAAAATTCAAGTTTTATTACCTTTACACATCACGCCCCGATAGGGTTGTCAGATTTTTGAAACGCAAAGTCAGTACATTCAAGTATATTCAACGCAAAAAATCAGTATAAAATTGTTTACCTCATTGTTTTTATTTACTAAAAACAAAGTCAGAACTTTTCGGATTGCCCAATGCTCTAGCAATATAACAAAATGAATTAAATATGCTACAAAACAACGACAATTTTACAATAATTAAATATTAAATGTAAATATTATTTAGTAATTCAAATAAAACCTTAAAATCAGTACCAATTGCTAAAAATCAGTACATTTCCGTACTGATTTCAGAATCTTGAAAAATCATATTTTTAAAGAAAATTAGTAAAAATCAGTACATGTACTGATAGAATCAGTACGTATATCAACCCTACGCCCCGAGAACTTGCACACACCTGCCTTTTTTTAATTTTCAAATATTTTAACATGCCAAAAATTTAAATTTGGTAGTGTAAATATTTTTTTAAACTACTATTGCATTATTAAGGACCACAATTTAAATAAACATAATTTTAATAATTTTAAATCCCTTACGCATATCTGAATTAGGTCCCATTGAACCGATGGGTTGATGCATAAACCAATTTGGTTGCATAAAATGTGCAACTGGCGGCACCCGATTGCAATATGTTGACATTTGGTGTTGAGCACTTCGAGCCTTATCTTCGTCATCATCATCCATTTCCATATCGGCTTCCCCTTTTTCTTCGAACTTTGTTTTCTTAGTGTTTTTCGATACTTGCAAATCATTACTCTTTGTATTTCGTTTCTCCACTTCATTATTATCGAAATTTCCACTTATCTTAGGAGGCGGCGGAGCATCTGGAATATTTGACCCTATGTCAGTTCCTGAAAAATCTCGCATTTGTATCCATTGTTGCGCTAAGGATGCCCAATCAATGGAACCGCTCGAAGTTGTTGGTGCAGTAAGACCACACGCCGCTGCAGACTGAGCTGTTAGTTGAAAGTTGTTAAATGGATTCAGTCCGTTCACTCCTTCTCCAGTTGAATCTCCACCGGAAAACATTTTTAAATATAGCTCAATAAATAATTAAATTAATATAAAGAAACTCTCGATATCGCCATTTTACTTTTACTTTAAGATGTGTTCATTATTATTAAATGTCAAATATCTGTGCACTCAAGAATGCAGTGCACTGAACACTGTGTGAACTTACCAACTTTCTGTAAAAATTTCTTAAGCACTAAGCTCAATACGAAAAACTTAAAAATCGTCATTGATCAAAAAAATCGTATTATGTAGAATATTATTCGACTGCTAATTTGCATGCAACGTATTGCGTAGATTTTGTGCATAAGCCGGACACGTAGTCAATTCAATTCAATTAATCAATTTTTAAATGCCCATGCAAGGCATGAAAATTAACTCAAAGACATTTTTCGAGATTAATTTGCAATCGATTATTTAACAAGATTATTCTTGTGTGGCAAATCGCTCATTTTTGTACGAGATTGTAAGATATTGTCATACACGTAAGCGTACTATAAGGTAAGCTTTCATTGATTCGCAAAAACGAATTTTCATATGTCAGTTGACTGAATGTCAATCAGTGTAGCATTTGAATTTGCCACAAATGCTATACGGTTTTACTATAGCATTTTTGCTACACCGTAGCATGTGCAAATGTGTATATTTTGTTGTTGCGATTGCAAACTTTGCAATACTATTTTGCATATGCTCTTTTGCAAGACCATATGCACCGGATCGTAAACTGGGCTAATCTGGTTTCGCTGACAGGGCAAATCGCTCATAAAACACAAGCCAAACTAGTTTTGGTATCTTTCACAATTTGCAAAATTATTCCCAGAAAGCAGTAAATAGAATGGTATTATTCATGGTTTAAGGATATTAGTTAAACCATGGGTGTTATTATTACACCTTGGTAAATAGTTACGGATATGACATTCTCATTGCATATATTTTAATTTCCAGTCAGCAAGAACTGACCTAATGTCGAATGCAAATACCGTAAAGCATTAAGTGGCATCACTTATATATCCTTGCAATTACAATCCACTGCTAACAGCTGTTTTTGACAATCAGAAAATATTAACCTAAAAATGTACCTTCAGATTTCTGAAATATTTATTATCAGCTTATCCAAAAATAGTACATGATTTTAATTGTAAATGCGATAATTAAAAAAAAAGTTGCAATTCTTATAATGCGTCTTGGTGCTGTGCTGTATGTGTATCAGGGTGAATGGGGGTTGCCTTCCATAGATTTCGAGTGCCTGAGAGCTTTGGTATGAAATATTAAATTGCATCATAATCCAGATTGTTTACAACATTGTTTTATCAACTTATCAATGTGAATTTTTTGTTTGTTTTTAGTGTTTGGTGAAATTTACGAGATGTCCCTTACAAATAGAAACCAAAAGTAATCCATTTCGGTTTGGTGGGGGAAGGCTTCCATACCTCCAAATAGGAAATGAAAAATTTGTTGGTTATAGAAGGATTAAGAAACTTTTAGATAAAGAGGTGAGTCCGTAAAAAAAACATTTGCAAAGGAGTAAATAAGAAGGTTGAATTTAAAATGTGACTAATGACAGACGCGAGATATAAATTCAACGCTGCGATCAATGAACTTAAACATTTTCAATTTGACTTCAAGTTTAATTATAGATGAATAATCATTCTACGATGTTAAATATTTCAACTTATACTTTTTGAACACAAATTTTTAAAAATATTTATCTATTGAAATCGGTACAGGCGATTCGAAAATTTACCCAGTTTTCAACTGATTATTTACACATAAATATGAATAAAAGCCACTTCGTCATTTTGTAATAGTCCATGTGCTCCTTAAAAAAGGAATAGCTTCGCACTTCAAAGCAAACATGAACACTGAAGTTTAATTGAGATAGATTTCTACTACGCATACTTTGCTCTATTGCAGCTTATAGCTGCACTTCTGACGCTTGAGCTAAAATTTTACTTTTTTTTCGAATCAGTACTTACATATGTTCTCTGCAAATTATAGTCCTGCTCTCTGTAACAAACGCTTAAGTTAATGTAAGTGTCGCGATAAACTCCATGACCATAGGAAAATGCGAATTTCGATTTTATGAAATATTATTTGTCTGACTTGAAATGTATTTTTTAGTGTAAGCTTAAATTCGTCCTAGTGCCCACAAAGCCAATACCTATTTTTATTTTTTCTTGTCTTTTAACTAAAGATAATCGATAATCACAGACGGATTCAAAATTTACATTATTATAAAGAAATTTTCGACCTAATCGAATTAGTATAGTTACTTCAGATAATTGTGAATTTGCTAGTATCGAAATTGGTTAAAACTTAATAATTTCGGCAACATGATCTATAGTAAAATAAAAATTTAATTTGAAATCTATGAAATTTATTTTGTTCTGTACTAATACTTTGAAATTTAATTTAAGGGTTATCCGGTTGATGCGCATTTAAACATAACTGAGGCTAAGCTTTTGTCTCCGGCCTATGCTAATTGGGTCTTTACAAACCTGCATGCTTACTATAACTATTTTATGTATGCTGAACCAAATAATTTTGATACAACTAGAGCACTCTATGCTAAGCGTACGCCGTTTCCATTGAATTTCTACTCACCAGGCACGTATCAAAAAGAGGCACATGATATCATCTTAGTAATGGGTGGATTTGATTTTAATGATAAAATTGAAAAGCATGAAAGCGACTTTGTAAGTTTCACTACAATCACAAATAAAATAAATAAATATAAAAAACTTTAATTTCAGCTTGTGACAACAGCAAAAAAATGTGTTAACACACTTTCGAAAAAATTAGGTAAAAAAGTTTGGTTCTTCGGTGACATGTTCAGTGAATTCGATGCCATTGTTTATGCGTATTTGTCCATTTTATACAAAATTACACTGCCTAATAACCCACTTCAGAACCACATTAAAGGCTGCAATAATTTGATAAATTTTATTAATAGAATTTCTAAAGATATATTTAAAAATGAAGCATTCAACTCTATTAAAACAACAAAAGGTGGAGTTGCAAATGATGCCATGCTTACTGCGACTGAACGTAGTTTTATGGAATCAGAAAAAAAGACAAAAATTTTAGCCGGTATTGGAGCAGTTGTGGCTATGGGTTCATTTGCAGCCTGGAAAGGATTTTCACATCAGGTAAGCAATGTGCTAACGTAATTATAATGCAATTAATTCATTTGGTAATAATATCTTTATAAATTTATAATTCAATTGAAAATAATTTCAATTTATTTTTGACGAAATTTATTATCCTTTATCTTGTAAAGTTAATACTTTTCATAACAAAACATTCTATGTATGTATGTACGAGTATGTAATATAATCTCCAAATCCAAACTAAATTTTTCTATTTCTCCAGTAATTCAAAAATTTCCTTAGTTCATTTTCAACTGAGATTTTTTTGCCAATGCAAACCATAGTTTATATTTAATTAACCAACAGATTTCAGTATAAGTATAAACTGACAATACTATGGCTAGCATATTGCCAACACTTTGTCAGTTAGTTCCAGCTTATATTTTTCAAACAGTATTTACATTGATGAATTTCTTTGTTTATATTATACATGTGACCATATTACGAAATAATTTAAAAACATTCACTTTTCAGTTTTCAACATCTAAACGAAGTTATGCTGGCTACGAATATGATGATGATGCAGATGATAATGAAGATATGGAATAACTTACATTAAGCCATGCCTATAAATTTTTGCTCTGTAAATGTGAATTTCTTTTTTACCATTACTACTAATAACGGAGGAAAACATTATGGCCCGTAGTTATAGTCAAAAAATTAAGAGCGCTCTAAGCTGAAACCTAGTTTTTGCCTAAAATCGAACATACAATTTCATTGAATTAAGAGGAAAATTTTATTCACTGTCTACAATTTTTTGATCAATTACACTGGGTGATCTGTTTTTAAAAATTTCCTCATAATTTAATGCAAGTTTTTCTTTTTTTTATGGGGTCACTCTATATGTTCGATTTTAGGTAAAAACTAGGTTTTAACTTAGAGCGCTCTTAATTTTGCGACTGTAACTACGGGCCTATATGTTTAACCATGTACAAAATTACCAAACGATACTTTAAACTTCTGAGAACACTCAAAAAAACAATATAAGTATTGAACTATCTCCATGTTAGTGTTTAGAGTGTTAAATAACGTCTCATAATAAAAAGAAAGAATTAATTTCAACAAAAAAAAATTTGTGAATTGATTTTTTAATTTTTCAATTAATAATAAAAAACGTTTTGAATTATTTTCTTATATTTAGGCTTTGAGTGCTTCCTGCAATTTTTTTCTTGCTACATTGACACGTTCCTCTTGCCGACGTATATCTTCTTCCGAAACTATGACAGCTTGCATAAGTGGCTGATCTGGATTTAAAAATGCTTGAGTATTTTTCGTTAAATCAGTCTTTGTTGAAGTTTGTCCAGTAACAGGTGCATTGAGCACATGTAACGCAGTTGCCAGTGATTGCAATACAGTTTGTTCATTAACATTAGGTCCAACGGAACGTATTCCTTTCGGAAGTCCAATATTATCGAATTCTTCACCAGTTGCATGACAAGCCCGTAAACGTTCTAAGCGTTTTTCCCAAAACACTTGTTTTGGTTTTTCTTGACATCCATGCTTGTTATCATGTTTTGTCCTTGAATTTTCATGATTTCGCACAACCGTTACGGGTTGCTTAAATATGGAAGCTGTTTGTCGTATCGGCGGTACTAAGGAAACATCTGTACGTAAAGCGCGACTGGAAAGGAAAATATTAAATTAAAATTAGGGTTATATCATACTAATGTTCAACAACAACAACCAAATGGGAATGATTGCTTTTATGCAAGATGATTGATGCTAACACAAAACTATATTTAATCTAGTATGTTGCAATAAATAAACAAAACTATGCACTAACAACTGATATAATAATTTATATAAACAATAATCATAGTATTGAGTTGCACAGTTACAGTAGCTCACAGAAAAATAATACTGGACAGTTGAAAAGTGATTTCTTACGTAAAATGGAGAGCTAATATTTTGAAATATTACATATATGTTGTTTTAAAATAAATATGATTAAAATCGGTTCAGTATTTTGCGTTTCTTTTTTTTTTAATACAATGGTACTCTAATACTACGTTGAATTACGATTTATTTATTTCCAGGTATATTTGAGAATGCGCTCAATAACTATCCAAATTAGCAAAAAGAATATGATATTTACATTAATTTTAATAAACGCACACATTAACATATTAAAATAGGAATTAGTTTTAGACAAATTTATAATACGAAAAGCGAAAAACATAACATACATATACGCATTTAATAGCATTCTACCTGAGCTCTAATTGATGACGTAAGTTTGATGAGGATGCAGTTGAACTACTAGGATTGATGCTACTGCTTGTAGTTATACCAGAACCTGGTTGTGATTTATATTTACGCTTTAAGTTGTTTGCTGCAGTTGTTGGCAAATTGGCAGATGTTGAGGCTCCAGCAACTGGAACTGGAACCACACCAGTTGCAGCTGCTCCACCACCACTGCCGCATCGATATAAAGAAATGGATGGTGGTGGTAGATTTTTCATTATCTTTCCAGTTTGAAAATCAAAGGTAGAAATATCTATGGCATCGCCAAGCTGACGTGCTAATTGTGGTTTACTTTCGATTTTTTTGCCTGCAGGACTGTTGCGAGATAGTTTTTAAGGAAAATGTGTGTGTACAGTGTTAAGGCAATAGTTGTTGCAAGGGTTGTGGATTATGCAGGTGCAACATTGTGTGTTCATTAATTGTGAAGTGTGGTAAAGTTTAACAGTGTAAAGGAGTTTACTATTAGTAACTTAAAGCAATAAGTGCTAGAAAAATAAAGAAAACTACTTAGCTACCTGTAATAGTAAACATCAACTTTTCCAGCGGATAGACCAGATTTGCGCAACACCTCTTCCCGCTGCCAACCTTTAGGTAAAGAGTTACAATCAACTCGTTTGCGTTCAATCGTTATTGAGTTGATTTGCATTGCTTTTATTAGTGCGCAAATTTCAATAAAAAAGAATATTTAAGATCTGTTTAGAAATCATACAAAGCCAAGTCAATAGCGGAGTTCACACCATCCTTCACGCTGTCCAACATGGCTTGACAAACACGAATAATTGTAATTTTCGTTTTGCGTTCACATCATACAACGTGCTTGTAAAACATTATTTGCAGAAAATTTTGGGGTGTACACGTCACTCACTTCTCTTCTTTGTTTTTTATTTGGAGGAGGTGCTGCTTCCTGTAATAAAAAAAACTTGTTTTCAACTCCCTAAAAACGAGGATGTGTATCTTAAAAAACCTGAATTGTGAAAATATCAATCTTTCGGGACGTAAATGCCGTCGACGCCCGAGCTTGATTTTTCACTGTTCTTAATTTTGTTAGTTCTCTACTATAGCAAAATCCTTAAGTAATGTTGTATTTTTAATGCTTCAACCGTAGCATATGCTCGATTTCCTTCAATTTTTCTGTCAGTATACTTCATTTTCCTTATATTTTGCATTTCGGTTTTTGTATTTTTCTCATTTTGTTCTCTAAGTATTTAGAAAACTTTTATAAAGTTCGAAAAAATCATGCCAAAACTGATTATTATTCACGGAACCCATCGATATTCACTCTATGAAATCTTATTTGAAATACAAAATTTGCACTAGACTTGACGGCCAGCGTTCACACAAGTTGAATAAGGTGATAGTAAATTGTCGCTATATTGATTATCGCTCATGATGATGGTTAAATATTCTTTGCTAGTTTGTTTGCTTATTGAAAATACTTACAGTTTTGAAATTACATTTTTAAACAATATTTACTTTTTGTTGTGCGGAATGTAAGTAAATCTGAAATCTATTGATTCCTACCCAGCTCTTTCCAATTTAATTAAAGTGAAAATTATGTAAAAAATTAGCGGGGTTAACAGCGACACCCATTCTAAATCATTATAGTGGAAACATTTTTGTAACCCTATAGAAATATGTGAAAATGTAACATGATAAAACACAAAAATGTAAACAGCCATGGATGGACAAATTCAGAAATTCCACAATTTGGCCCGTTGTTAATTAACTGCATTTCAATTACGTAGCTTTAATAAGAATTTTCTGGGACAAAATTGCAAAAAAAGGCTACAAAATTTTCAGTCCAGTTGGAATTAAAATTTTTGTTTTTTTCCAAAAAAAAGTTAACACCACTACAATTTCACTTTTATTCGAAGCTTATTCACATTTAGGTCGCCGCACAAAATCTTTTTTTTTTATAACCAAAATTATCATTTGCTCAATTTTGACAATTTGCGAAGAATCAATTAATAGAGAAAGAGGCACCATCTTGGCATCGCTCTAACCATCTTATTTAAATCATGGTTAGAAAACTTTTAGAAACTCTCAACAGCCCACCCATCTTTAGGTTTCTACTTTAGTTTCAATTTGTCAATTCACAAAGTTTATAAATTTTATGTTGTTCCAATTTATTATATTAAAGTGTTTATAAATAAGGATTATTAGTGGGATTAACAGCGGCACCCATCTACATCAGCTGCTATTGTGGAAAAATTTTGGTCAGTAACCTATAAAATATGTGAAAATGTAAAATTAAAAAAAACAAAAATGTAAACAAAACGGACGGACAAATTCAGAAATTCCACAATTTGGAACAAATTTCAATTACGTTAGGTGGTTTTAATTATAATTTTCTGGGGCGAAATTGCAAAAAAAAATGCTACAAAAATTTCAGTCCAATTGAACTAAAATTTTTGGTTTTTTCCAAACAAAAAGTAACACACTTCAAATTCCACATTTATTGGAAGTTTAACACAAAATGATTTTTTTTTTCAATTTTGACAATTCAATAGAGAAAAATGCACCATCTTGGCATCGCTCCAACCATGTTAGTTAAATCATGGTGATAGACAACTTCTTTTATACGTCCAATATCAGGTTTAACCAGCTTAGCAAACGAATTTCTCTTTAAATTTTCTTTACCACGTTTCCAAATTGAATTTTCATTTTTCCAGTAGCTGCGGTAGCCTTGCGCTGCTGTAATTTAATATATATAAGTGAAAAAAATAAAGGTAAAAATAATCTGCTCACCCTGCTGCTGGTGTTCAGTAAATTGACCCTCATAGCTTGTTGAGTATGCTTAAAAAATTTTACATCAATTAATAGCACTTTCTAATTGTATTTTCCTCAATTCGTTTTATAGAGAATACCTGCAATTTTGATCAATCAAATTAACTGCACTGTTATGGACTTATCATGGGAGACCGTAATATACATTGCTGCAGCAGTTTTAGCGCATATCGGAGTTTACCTTTTTGTAATGAAAAAGAGACCAAAGCTGATCGTTGGTCGTCATGTTGTGATCACTGGTGGTTCCAAAGGAATCGGTCTATGTTTGGCTGTTGAATGTGCTATGAAGGGTGCTAATGTAACCGTGATTGCGCGAGATGAAAAAATGTTAAGTACGTTACCAAAGTGCTGTATAACTTTTTGGAATGGGAAAATATTTGTTCGCTACCTTATACATACATACTTACCAATGCTTCTTAGATTATAAGTCGAGAATCCCAGCTGGGCCGTAGTTGCTTGCGGGTGTAGTAGACATGAGTTGTTTACAATTTGCTTGGTTTTTTAAGTAAAGGGGTTCTCGCGTTGCGGTGAGACTAAAAACTATTATACAATTAAGGCTTAATATGTATAACAATTCAAAGTTGAACTTTTGAAAATTCCTCCTTTCGAAAAAGTAGAAAAAAAATACGCAGTTTTCTTGCATTACTATGATGATGATGTCGTAGATCAGTATATGAATATATGTATATGACTAAAGTAAGTAATTTACTAAGTTGCAGGATGAGCTGAATTTAATAAGTTCGGATTTTGTTTTCATTCGAAGTTCAATCGGTCGGGACTTAAAAAAATTTTTGGGTATCTTTGAGGTGACCTTTCCACATTTCCCGTACTTTGAAAAATTTAATTTATCGAAAAAATCACATTAGATTAAAAATTCGCCAAAGCGAATCTAGAGTAGGGCTGTAATTGTAGGGCCAATAGCATGTTTATAAGATTACGAATAAGACAGTAGTCGACCGTGATGACAGGATTGTTGTTAGAGGACCTAAGGTAAGGTAGGTAGTGGTTTTTGAAATAAAGTTCTACAATTGGTAGCATTGCTCAGGTGTAAAACGTTACATTATAAAAGTTCAAAGCTTGTTTAACATATATTTCGAAATTAAGCGAAATCTGTTAACTATTTTGACAGCTATCCATATTGGAAGTTCTATCACGGCTGAAAAAAACCACTATATCATAATAAAATGCAACAATAAAAATAATATATGTGTATAAAAATTTATAGGCGGTGCGGTTGCCCTGATGGAAGTCATAAGACAAGTACCCGATCAAAAATTTCAATATCGTTGCTTAGATATTGCTTCTAGCTATGAAGATGTTTCCAAAACTATGAATGAAGTTGAAGACGCTTTTGGAGACATTTACATGTTAATAAATTGCGCTGGCATGGCAATTTGTGGAGTGTTTGAGGAAGTTTCAGTTGCTGACGCAAGACGTTTAATGGAGGTTAATTATTTTGGCTCATACAATTGTACACGGTATGTCTTACCAAAAATGAAAAAAGCACGCGAGGGAATTATTGTCTTAACCGCATCCCAGGCAGCTTTATTCGGCATTTACGGTTATGGCCCATACACAGCTTCAAAATTCGCCTTACGAGGCATGGCTGAAACGGTTGCAATGGAAACTCGTCATTTAGGAATTTCAGTAACGTTGGCGTTGCCAGCTGATACTCAAACACCAGGTTTTGAAAATGAGGAAAAAACAAAACCACAAGAAACCAAACTTATTTCTGGAGGTGGCGGTCTAGCAGAACCTGACCTGGTTGCTAAACAAATTTTAAGTGATGCCTTGGTAATGAATTAGTCGTTTTCAACTTGAAGTTTTCATTCATGCAATGTCTTTTCTTGTATTTATAGAGAGGACACTTTATTTCAATTTTGGGATTTGAAAGTTGGCTTTTAACTCTGCTTGGCGGTGGATTATTTCGTTGGGGTGGTTTGTTCCAAAACTTATTTCATGCTTTAATGTTGGGTCCACTGCGTATTGTTGGTTGTTTTTTACATTTGCATTTCGAACGTATAATTAAAAGCTGTGCCAAGGAAAAAATGGACTAAATTAAATTTTAAGCTTTTAAAATCTTAAAATTAACTTCTTTATTTGTTTGTTTGTAATTAAGGTAACTAAAAACTGTAAAATTAACCAAAGGATTTTTTAAAAATATACATTTGATTTGTACGAAATGCATGAAATTTTTTCAAAATGGTTTTAACGAAGATAAAAATTAAACAAGTCCAGTGGCTGTACCTGAAAAATAAACTTGTCCTTCAAGCAAAATGATTCTCTAGTAATAGATTCCGTATCTATTAACTAGGGTCCGACCGAAGGCTTCGGTCACCTTCGGCCTGAAAATCGCACATTCGGCCTACCTTCGGCCTTAAAATGACCGAAGGTTTGCAAGTGAATGCAATTTCGAAGTAAAATTCTCCAATTTGAAACACACGAAATATGCAAGTGAAAGTAGTTTGGAATAGAAAGTTTTTTAAACAAAAATAGCTCAGAAAGTTCATTTATGAAACTGACTAACGTTGAAAGTGAACAATTGTTTAGCGCTGCAGGTCAGCTTTATACTGACTCACGCTCATGGCGAAAACGTTGATAAACTTTTATTTTTAGCTTACAATAAAAAATTATTTCACTTTGAATATTAAAGTACCTTCAACATTATAACCATATAATTTATTTTTTGTTACTTATACATTAAATGTTTGCTTAAGTTTTTATTTATAAAATGCTAAACCGAACCGAAGCCGACAGTAAGCCTAGCAACGGACGAAACTAGTATGACTAGCTTAAGCCAAATTTTTATGTTTAATTTATCAGAGTAATCTCAATAAAATAATTATAAATTATTTTCTGAAATTTACATATTTTTTTTGTACACATTGCTTTAGCATGCGGTGCTATTTTTCTTTAAAAGCAATGGAATTTACATACATACATACATAAAAATATGTATTACCTTTACAAAATTTTTAATTCTTTAAGTTCGTTGAGGTTTACGACCCCATTATAAAACTCTTACTCATCGACAATGATATTGTCGAGGAAGACATCATATAAAAAATTTGCAATTCACCAAAATTTTTAATTTTTTTTGGCGGTAATAGAGGGCTAATGTGAAAAAATATTTGTACAAAATAATACATTTAACACATTTTTTAGAAGACACGGTTCAATATTTAAGAAAAAACTCGAAATCTATAGGTTGGTTACAAGTATCAATATGGTAGCTCATTAATTTATCTTTCTTATGACATACATATTTTGGATATTAATCCAAAAATTCCCAACTTATGTACTTATGATTTTTGCAAAAGCCATTACAATGAAACTTACACTTACACTGAAACTAAATCGTGCCCGACTGAGTGCCATTCTTAAGCGGAAATTTAAATAATGGACGTCCATTAACTACGTGAGGTGTTTATTTGAAAATTCGGACCCCCCTTGGTGAGGGGGGAGAATGTAAATTCTATGCATTAAAAAGTACGAGGTTTTCTTTGACCCCCTCCTCGGTGAGATTTTGCCGGACCCCCTCCCCCTATTTTAACTCACGTAGTTAATAAGGTAAGATCCAACGGTTTTTAATAGTTTACATTAAAAGGCACCAGACTGTCTGAATAATCAAAGTGATTAGTGTAGCAAAAAAAAGTTAAAGCAATAAGTTCAGTCACACTTTTATTTGGTTTTATTTTAACAAATACTTGTAGTTTAATTCGTATGGATGATATTTTGTTCAGTTTGCATGGATGACGTAGTACTTAAACCGGTTTCTCATTTGAATTTAATTATTGATGTGTCTGTAAATAATAAACAAAAAATAAGTTAATAAAATGAATTTAATTTTTTTTTTTTTCATTACTTACATATATCTGGTGATGGGCTTCAATTGATTTAGAAGAAAACTACGTAAACTTGCCTCATCCATTGAGTAATCAAAATTTGAAATTTGCAATGTAATTGTTTGACTTCGTGTGGGGTAGTTGTATGGCTGTGATGCTGCAGTTGGTATAGTACCACTACCTCAAGCGCTAGCACTGCAAAGAAATACATTTTCTTAAGACAATTCAATGAATTTATTTCAAAACATACCTTTTAGCATAATCCTTAGAGTTCAAGCTAAGGGAATCAATTAATTGCTAAATTAATTGATATTGTCACGAACGTCCTACGATGTTCCAGAGTCCACTACAAGAAATTATATTTCTCTGGTTTAAACGAAAAAAAAAACATTTCTGAGATTTATTAATCTTTTCAAAACAATTTTGGTTTATTTTTCGTTCCCCTTAGTTCAAACTGTTAAATTTTTTATCAAACTGTTTAACAAATAATTTGACAACCCATAGTACACATTCGTCAAACTTATTGTTCCGACCACCAAAGAGAAAACATCGTGGTGGCGGACAAATTATTATGTGCATGAAAGTAGATATGTTGATGAAATAAAAATTTAATTTTACCTACATTATTACCTAATGTCCTTTTAAATACCATAACAGAGTGTCTACACGAGCCATAATTCATGACTATGTTCATGTCTTACTATAAAAATGTCTAAAGTAGACACGATATATTATAACATAAATATGTTAAACATTAGCGGTATTCACGATCTGTAGTACTTTTAGTATTTTTTGTAAATATTTACAATTTTTACTACAGATTGTGAGCGTCCTAAAATATTTTTCTTTATTTTACTGAATAATTTGAAAAGTATTTGAAAAATTATATGGTAACTTCGATTGATATGTTTTCTTTATTTTACTATGGTAACTTCGATTGACAAATTCACAAATACTATGCAAAAGTTACAATAGGGTTTTGTCATTGTATTTTTGATATTTAGAGTATTTGAAAAAAGCAAGTGTTTTGTTTTTGTAACGATATCAAATTTACTACAAATATCAAATTTATCAAAAATACACAATACAAGACCAAATACTACAGATCGTGATAACCGCTATTCTGTTTTGTCAACGTGCGTTACTTTGGAATCAAAAACTGTAAACAAAAATCAGTTACACAACCTTGTATGTTCTGAACGTAAGCTTTTTTGACACTTGACTATAAAAAATGTGCGAGTGATTTGTAAGATTTTAATTAAATTAAATTTAAGTAAAATAACAGTTTATTATTGCAAAATTTGCGCTAAAGGTATATAAAAGAGTTTTTTTTCTTGCAAAAACACTTTGTGATAATGGAGAAAAATAGTTTATTGGAAAGAC
This sequence comes from Meiosimyza platycephala, assembly GCA_963662105.1. Taxonomy (NCBI): domain Eukaryota; kingdom Metazoa; phylum Arthropoda; class Insecta; order Diptera; family Lauxaniidae; genus Meiosimyza; species Meiosimyza platycephala. The sequence goes on from OY759209.1 coordinate 1,048,639, forward strand.
GATATAGCCTGAATGCGACGCACATTGCTAATCCAATCGCGGAGTCAACATGTTTAACTTTTAATGGCACCAGGCAAGTAATTTAGTTATTTATAATTTGATTTTCTTTATTGTAAATTAAATTTCTCTATATGCAGCACACCAACACACTTTCCCTGGGGTGGCATACCAATAAGTCCAAAAAATCGCAGCAACTCTAGCATCTGCTTAACAAGCAGCTGCGTTGGCAGCAGTGCCAGTCAGAATGGAGGCCATCAACAAAACAAAGCCAACCACAAAAATCGTACTACATTTTACGGTCAGCTTTCTAACGCAACACGTATGAATTCGAGCAAAATTGATCCAAGGTATTAAAATGAAAATTTTCGACAATTCATGGTATTCTCAATTTCGATAATGCAGCACACATGTTGTAATGTTAAGGAAACAATTTGAAATTTAAGTAACGTTCTTGTAAATTACTAAATCCGAATATGATAAATTTATTACAAAATAAGAATTTGAGGCGTTTAGAATCATAGTGGATTCAGTCTATTTTTTCAAATTTCTGGGACAAGAATTAATTTGGTGAATTATTTAAGACGTGCTGGAATTCTTGTTAATTTTAACTGAAAATTTCGAAGAACTATATATTTGGACTTGGTTAACTCTGATTTTAAAGATTACATTAAAAATTAACACATACCTATTAGCTAATGGAATGGAAATTTGCATTTCATTAAATTTTCTATGAAAAGACAAAAATTTTGAGTGCATTAAAAATTGGGAAAGTTAATCCAATAATGTATGAATGTATGCCCATTATCTAGTAACCCATATCGACAAGCATTTCCATTGTTATAAAGTTTGTGTATTTTTAGCGGTAAATTTATGTCCAGGCTTTTACCTAATATGAAAAATTTTTCCGTTGATATAACTTTTAGAATTTTGTTTTCTGATATTTTAAATTGATTCATCAAAACAGATATGTTATTTATTTATTTAACATACATAAAGATTTCTCCATAAATATCGTTAGGTGTACGGCAACAAGGCCACATGCACACTCGGAGTATAACGGAACATTGAAATTTATCTTTATGACCTCTGATGAAATTACTATATCTAGTGTTTAATTAAAAAAATGTTTACTCTGCAGAATTTACGCTGATGTACAAAGTAAAGGTTTGGCCTCACGTATTGTTAAATATCATGAAAAAGGGACTCGTCTTAATCGTAGTTTATCCGTAAATAATCTATACAATAAACCAGGACAATTTCCAGTAGTACATTTAAAGAAAACGGAACTTCCCTACAGGGCCACAAAACAAAATTTATCTATGACACGTATTGCACCTCCAGGTAAAAAAATTTACGTTAAATATTTTAAAGTCACAACAAAATATATATGTAAGTAGTGTATTTTTAACTTCAAATGGCTAAGTACGATCAAGTTTAAATCGAGTTAAAACACAAAAATTTTGAATTAATACTTTAACTATACATACATATATGAATTAACTCTTTTAACGGACAAGTTCATAAATGTCGCCATACGAAAGAAGATAAATTGCTCCGTCCAACAAAAAGATAATATATTTGCGGTAGCGCTAAAAAAAATGTATACAATAACCATCAACAATCATATAGGCGTAAACAAGGTACTTTTAAACGTTAACGTAAGTTAAGGTGTATGGTATTCTTTTTTTTTTTGTTTGACGGTGCGAAAGTCGGCAATTGAGAATTGATACTTGAAACTATTTTTATTAATTTAACTTAAACTTGATCGTGCTTAATATGCTTCTTAAATTGAAATAAAATTGTGTTTTTCTTCCACATTTGTTTCTTCAGAAAAATCCATGTTTTATGGAAACACACTTTCAAGTATTATACGTTCAAACTCTATTGTTTCATTGCATAAAAGTGACGAAGAAATATCTCGTGAGAATCGTCCTATTTTGCATCCACCACCAACAGGAAGTGAATTAGCACCGACACGCAGTGTCCTTGAAGTTTTAAAAGAAATTTCCAGAAAACGTATTAGCAGCGATGTAAGTAATTTAGTATATTTTTATAAACATGATGCTATCGGTCTCAAAAATATTTATGTTGGGGATTCTATTCCCCATAGTTTTAGAGATATTTCGTTTCAAAAAATTTTCAAAAATGTCAAAAAGAACAAAGTGTGCAGTTATTAAAAGAACGACAGGATATACTTTTTGTCTTGGGCAAATATTGTGAACTCTTATACTTATTTTTCGCCTGGTTCTTTTTATCAATGTGATTAAATTTATTTTTGTTTGCTCAAAAATTTTATTCATTCATTGTTGATACTGGAGCAATTGATTAGCATTTAAGAAAGGCAAGGGTAAAATCAACACAGCGTGAGAATATATTTTTCAAATTACTTTGAATAAGCGACGAACTACTCTCGAAACGTTGGGAAAATGTTTTATAGTAAAAAGCTTTCTTTTGACTTGAGGCCAATTAAAAACTACTACTTAAAACTTTTTGTTTTGTTTAAGGTTAAATAATGACATGTAAAAATATGTTTATTACAGGATTTGGACACCAATGACAGTATGAAAAAATATTGCAATAGAGAAATCAATGAGCCAACAAATTTTGTTCCACCCAACAAAACTTTACATACATTTCAAAGTCATAAACGACAACGTGAACATTTCAACAGCCTACAACAAAAGCGGGAGCAACAGTTAAATATGCCTAAACAACAAAATACAACTACTTGTCCAACACAACATTCACCAGAACAAATTGCGAAAAAAAGGCTTTGCAGTTATAACAACGATATCACAAGTTCACTTAGTTCCAGTCAAATTTATGCAAATAAACGTAAATTGTATGATAATAAAAAATTCCATGAAAGCGTCACGTCAGATGGAACAGAATACGAAACAACAAACTCAAAAAGATATCAACGAGGATCAGAACAAGTATCAGAAATACAAATTACATCAAACTACAAACAAACGTCTACAGAACAAGAAGACAATTTAAGGAATTCATCTAGAACATCTCCAAACACAACAAATAATATACATAACTCTGGTCTACCACCGCAACTTACTATATCAGAACCCTTTTTTGCAGCAAAACAAAATAATGCTGTTCGAAAAACTAAACAAAAACTAACACTTTTTAATAAAAATTATGATGAATGCAAGGAACCAGTTGTCGCTGAGGATAAAGTTGATGATGAATTCTCCGGAATACCGTTTGTTATACCGAAAAAAAGTATTTCTAGCTCTGGTACGAAAAATCCCATTATAGAAAGAACACAAAAATCTAAATTAGCATTAATGCTTAGTGGACTACGTGGAGAATTACAAAATGATGAAGATGAAGTGGATGTTGCAAGAAAAAGTAAAGAAAAACAAATAACAGAGCGTAATATGAAAACAACAGCACATAATAAATCTGAATTTGCAAAAATAATAACATCAAGCAGTTCTGGTGTTACATCCAATACTATAACCATAACCACCACAAAATCAAGTATACTTGAGAAGCCAATCACCACAGCAACAGTAGCTACATTTACTCTACCTGCTACTATAACAACTACTACTTTAACACCGACTACATCATCAAACGCTACGTTGCCTAAAACCACACCAATTTTAGGTTTTAAAAGCACAACGTTGCCGTTGCAGAATGTTACAAAAACACCAGAAGCCACGGTTTCTCCATGCTTGGCGGCAAAAACAACATCACCTTTGGTTGGAATTAAATTAACACCACAAACTACTACTGTTGCAATTGCTACTACAGCACCAGCTGTTGCTGTTGTGCCAACATTTGGTTTTGGCACTGCTACAACAATAAATTCAAATCCTTCGAGTGCTGCAACAGCACCTTTGCCCGTTTTAGGTGGATTTTCTTTTAATGCTACAGCTAAAAATAATGGCATTACTGCAACTCAAACATTAGATCGAGGTTTTAATTTTAATGCCACTACTGCAACCGATATAAATAATAAAGTTGCAAATATCCCAACAGCCGCAACAACTTCGACCGCTTCTCCCTCAACATTTGCATTTGGAAACAATACATTAAAGGCTACCGCACCACAAACACAAACAAACACGCAACATTTTGGTGTAACAACTTCATCCGTTTCATTTGGTAGCTTAGCGGGTGCTACAACTACTACGCATGCAGCAACACCATTTGCATTTGCCGCGCCAGTAGTGTCCGCCGCTGCATCTAAATCGCTGGAGCAAACCAAAACTACAATCAATACCAATGCACTTGCATCAGCAAGTCTACCGCCTGCTGTTGTTCCTACCACAACCACAGCCGGAACATTTAGTTTTGGTAATGCTCCTGCTGCAATTACAACTGGTAATGCTGTATCCTCTACTACAAATTCGTTTTCATTTGGTTTAAATTCTTCTATGAAACCATCTGCCGTGGCCACACCATTTTCAATAAATACAGAACAAACTACTGCCCCAGCTGCAAGTAACAATTTTGCATTTGGATCTAGCGCTTTGAAACCATTAGCAGCAAACATAAGCAATAATTTTACATTTGGATCTGCTGTGGCTGTTACTTCAGCACCAGCACATAGCAACAACTCTTTTGGTTTTGATGCAAATAAGCAATCCAATCCAACACAATTTGCTTTTGGTGTTCCTGTTCCTACAACACTACAAACATCTGCATTTGCACCTGCGCCAAATTCCACAAATAATTTCGCTTTTGGTGGTAATGCAACAACAGAAGCAGTTGTTACTACAGATAAGCCTGTTGTTGGTGGTTTTTCATTTGGCAACCCAACGTCACCGCCGTCTTCAATAGCTACTTTTGGTCAACCAAGTGCAACAAATATTTTTGGTGGTTCGAGTACAACAAATACAGAAACTTGTATTATTAAACCAAGTTTTAGCTTCGGAGGCGTTACTTCACCCAACTCGAAACCAACCACAAAATCGATATTTGAATCTTCATCTGCAACAGTACTTAATAATAAGAACTCGTTCGCTTCATTGGCTAATGCTACAGATAATAGTAATTTGCAAAACAAATCATTTACTTTTGGTACAGGTAGTAACTTAACAACTACAATTGGTGCGTCCAACACAAAAGTAGCCACAACAGTAGGAGGTGGATTTTCTTTTAATTTAGATAATAAATCTGCTGGATTTACATTTGGTAACAACAGTTTTAATGCATCTTCAAATGCCACAGCAGCAAATAGCAACGTTACACCTTTTGCTTTTAGTTCCCAATCTAATACTTCACTTACAAATGAAGCTTCAAAGATTGCAAATAAAACCTTTTCATTTGAATCCAATACTCCTAATTCTTCAACTACGCCATCAACAAATCCTTTTGGCACTGTAGCGAATTCTGGCACTGGCAGCTCACCATTTAGTTTTGGTTCGGCTACCAATTCAAGTTCACCAGCTTCAGCAGCTAGTTCCGCTGCAGCTACAAATGGTAATATATTTGCACCATCACCAGTTCCAGGAAACGCTGTAGCCGGCTATGGTGATCGCCCAATACGTCGTGCAACAAGGCGTTTGCAGAAATCATAACATTATAAGCAAAGTATTGTTTTTGACTTATATTAATTTTGATAAAAACCTTGCTAATTAAAACAACTTATATGATTACATTAACACATGAGAACAATGTTTTTGACATATTTCAAGTAATAAGTTTAATAATTCTTGCAATAGAACAGTTTAAAACAATAAATAAAAAATGTTTTCTTTATGAAAGATAAAACTAAATTGTCGCAAGCTAAATGAAAGCTTATAGGCTCTTGTATATTATGGAATCTGACGATTTAAAAAATTCGATATGCTTTAGGACTATCTTCAAGTAAAATCTTTAATTGTGAAAACAGTCAAATACCGCCAATTTTTGAGCTTTTCGTAAAAAGCTCTTTCGGAAAAAGTCTGGCAACGTTGCTGCCATTTATGTTCACTGAATTTACATTTCATTATGAAAAGGTTGACATCATCAGCCCAAGGTCAATTAATGCAAAAAAATTAGTCAAAAGGAAGATCACCGAATTTCATTGCACTTTTTAAAGTTTTTTAATGTTACATTATAAGAATTGGAAAATAGTAGTTGGGAAAAAAATTGTACTATTTGAATAAAAATTTAATTGTTTTTACGAAGAGACGAACGAAGTAAAATTATTTTATTTCCTGAAAAAAAACTAAATTTAATAATTTACATAAATACCTATAAATAACAGAAGAAAATGGTAATGTACACAGATACTTTAAGGATTTAATTTCAAGCTCAGTTATAGATAACTTTTGTCTGTTTAGGACCGGTGTAAAAATATGACCTAGCTAAAGTTTTATATTATATGGAATGAATTACTTGTTTGATTGCTTGATTTAGGAACTCAGCCATGAAAAATGCTCTTTTAGATGTAAACTATGTCGATTTTTACACAAGCCCCAAAATGCATAATAAATTAATATCTATAACGCAATGTTACAAAATAGATAAATTTAATAATTATCGGTGGAAAAATATTTCATCATTGTTTTTGTATGCTTAAATTGTATACCATCAGTTGATGTCAGCACTTCGTTAATAAAGCTCTGTGAATTATGTATAGTAGTGCCACCAAGTATAACCTTATAACCTGAATTATTCATTTGATGCACAGCTAATGCTTCTTCATATGTTGTGCCACCTATCATAAAAACAACTACTTCTTGTGGTGGTCGGCGAAAAGGTACAAGTTCCAAATTAATTGCTGGATACATTGGTTCAAGTTCACGTCCTTTAAATACTTCTTCCAGAGTTTCTTTTAGCAGCGGAGTATGCTGAGTGAAAACATTTTCAACGCCTTTGAGACCCTGTTGCATGCAAAATGTTTAAAATTAATTGAATAAAAAATGCATAACTTACTTAGTTGAAGAAAATAATATTTTGGTTTTTAAGTAGATATTAGCATTAACTTCGGCTACTAGATTTTTGTCATCGTCGCGTTACATTTTGAATTTTGTTAAAAAATTAAATATCTGTATTCGACAATAGAAGAAAGTCAATGACACCAATGGCCATTTAACCGAACCAATGGCCATTTATGGTAACGCAAAAGAAATCGTGGTCTAAAAATGGTCGATTTTTTAATGTATTTTCCGGCCAATCTTGCCATCAATGACATTTTTCTATTGAAAGATACTAATACTTGAATTTTTTACACTTTCATGAAGTGATGACAGAAATCTTGCACACGGATTTTGTACCACCAGAGAGTTTATAAATAACTCTGCATTTCCAACAGAAACCTAATCTACTTACTTTAATCAAATTTCTGGTTAGTTTAACAGCATCAGTTATGCGCACTAAATTAAAAAGTTCACCCTGGCGCACATGCATGCCGGCATATTCGATAAGACTGGGAATTATAGCTGTACGTCCGCCACGTGTTTTAATAATTTGTAGCAAGCTCGAAGTATCGCAGTTTGCATGACGTTCATAACGTAACGCATAAAGCGCTACTAATTTAATAGCATCATCAATTGAAATTCGTTCGTCTGAAATTATCTTCTTGATACGTTGTAATTGCGCTGAATGTTCCGCTTTGCAAGCTACTTCTTGTTCAAGTTCGGAAAGTTCAAATAAATTACGTTTGGTTGTGAGTGCAGATAGTTCACCCATCACGCAAAGATGTTTTTGCATAGTACCAGACATTTTTTTAAATTGTGGATATGTTTCAATAAAAGTTTTCATATCGGCAATGCTCTCGACCTTTATTGAAGAAAAAAAGATTGAATATACATACATACTTCAAATAGTAATAACAAAATTATTTAAAAAATGTATTTACTTTCTTTTGATCTTTTGCTTTACGTTGAAAGTCTTCCATTAGACTTTTAATTGTCGAGCCGACTTCACCGAAATTGGCATACATATTTTTCGCATAGAAATCATCTTGATCACCGGACAATACTAGCTCCTTAAAATCCTTAGGAATACTGGGCGTGCCAGATAGATCAACGCGATTATTTTTTATTGTAAGCAGTTCATGTACCATTGCTTGGTAAGTCCATTGATGTAGTAATGGTGTTACTGGATCGTCCCTGCGATCCAAAATCAATAGCAAAGGAGGTGCCGCACCATTTTCAAGAGTTCGAAAATCAAAAAGTGATGATTCCTTTGTTGTTTGTTCGTATATATGTTTAGCTAACAACTGTGCCACTTGACTACCGGCACGGTAGCGTATAACTGGATTGAGTTTGAGTGAAAGTAACACTGATGTGACTCCCTGTACAGTTCGTGTCAAGGCATCTGGTAGCCAATTTAGACGATACATGCAGTGTGTTATATTAAGTGAGAATAAATTTGGATTAACGCAGAGATAATCGGCGTAGAGCTCTTTTACCTCACGTACTGATTCGCTTTCATCGCATTCCGCAAGATATTTGATGTCAGTGCGCGGAATTATATTGCTGAAGTCTGCAGATAATGAATATTGAAAATAAAAATCTATTTTTAAAATGCTTGTCAGAAACTTTCAAACCCAAAAAAAAAATATATGAGAGTAATATGTATGTATATATTCCTGATCAGCATCCCGAACTGTTCAACATACTTAAGTTTCAAGAAAACCGGGAGGGAGGCCATTGTATCTTTGTATTACCAAAACTTCTTCATACTTAATACGCTACTTTCATACGGTTCATAATCAATTTACGGCTCATATATTGGTAGTTAGAGTGAAGACTATTAATAATAGAGGTTTCTACGATGTATGTTCGAAACTTTTCAGGTTTCAGAGGAATAAAGCGTGAAAGTTTATTCACATTGTTTTTGTGTAGGATATTGACATAAAATTAAAATTATCTCATACGAATATGGGTTTTGAAGAAAGTTTCGCGCTTTACTCTTAAAACCCCCGCCCCAACGGAAGCGCAAATTTTCTAGTTCGCTCATAATGTAGCAACGTTTGTGTTTATTTAAGTTTTTCAGTCAAGTCTTGCTATTTGCTTCGACTGTTCATAATTTTCGCATTGCGGTTTAACTTACAAATAAAATAAGAACCATATTTTGGAGCTCGGAGCTCATCAGCAAGCAATTGAACATTTTGTTTTGATGGACGTATAAATACAATGCATTTCAAATGTTTTAATCGTTCATTGGAGCGTCCAGAATCTATGCGCTCGAATAAGTACACCTCACGTTGTAGCATATCCGATTGACTAAATGCCATTGAAATAACACTTGTCTAGATGATAAATGAAAACAGAAGCAAATATTGTATTACAAAGTATGTATGCATCATCTTGTTTTCTTCAGTTCAACTTACGGTCTCTTTGTCCAATAAAATTATTTTCATGCCTGGTCCAGATTCATTACACATCTTTTCAATGTACAATTTGATTGCAGATATCAAATCCATTTTTTATATACTTTTTTTTTTGTACTACCAATCTGACAAAAAATTAAAAATTTGTACAATTATAGCTGACAGCTGTTTCTCTCATGTCAAATTTTATCAAAAATGACAAGTTGTAATAGTTGCGTTACCAATCACCATGTTAGTATCCTCAAGTTTGTATGTCAAGTTTGCTCTAAACTTTAGTCTAAAGATTAACCTTACAGAAACCATACAGCTAAAAATGTTGTATCTTAACGACGTAATATGTTAAACAGAATTGGGACGGGGTCGGCAAATCGGCCATGATTACCCGCAGATGGAAAGCGTTGGAGGAAACACATTTACGGCGGACGACGAACGACGGAAAACTCTGCTACCATTTTCTTTCCACAAACGTAAACAAAAAATTGATTATCAATGCAACACTGTGATCGTCGCCTGACAGTGAAAATAGAATTAAATCTAAATTGACGGGTATCCGTCGGCAGGTTTGCAGTCGTACGCCGCAATTCTGTTCCATTTCATATGATCAAGTGTGCTATAATTTTTGACAGCGGACCGCTCGTCATCGCATTATGTGTTCAACAGAATTGGGACGGAATCGGAAAAGCGCCAACGGAAATCCGCTGTGCAATGAAGTTCTAATGCATACTTTCATTCTTATCGTTGCGCCAGAATAATTGAAACTTAACTTTATTCTCACTTTCCTATCATCTCTTTCGAAAATAAAACATTTATCAAAAGGTGAGGGAAAAATGTAATTTTTCTTAATAATTCACTTTTATTTACATGTACATATGCTAATAAAAATACTGGTAAAGTTGAAACAAATGTGATGTGAATTAATTCACATTCTTTGTGTTAAAGTAAATAATAAACAACAAAATAAATTAAAGTAACACTAGCCTGCAAACATATAAACTTTGCCGGATGAACTAATTGGTTTTTTAGGAAAAACGTGGTTTCCATCCCAAGCGTGTCAGGACAAATTAGTTCTGAAATAATCTTTCAAATAAAAGCTATAAGAATATTATATTTTACATACAAACATGTACTTTAGCCTGAAAATATGACGATTTTGAAATTATTTAATATAGGAAATATCCAGTGAAAAAGCTGTTACATACTAATGGATTTGAGCGGATAGTTATTTCTATTTTCTGGAAAGAAAACATTAATCAACTTCGCTGCAGTATTTCCGTAAAAAAATGAGTTTTTTCTGCTGTAAGCAAAACAAGAGTATAGAAAAAATTACTGGTGAGCCAGCCCGGATCCCCTTTGACGTGAAATGGGCGATTTATATTAAAAAATAACACCAAAAATGTGTCCTGATAAATAAAGGGCCCAAGGGCTTCACAACTGCAGACGATATGTCTAAAAATTAGTAAACAGTGTCTTTTTTGTTAAGAAACGTATGCCAGCAACAGATGCAATGTCTACAGTTTGGGGTACATTACTCAGCACTGTATTTCAGGAGAATCAAAAGTTTGTAAAAAGGTTGATAAGTCACTGGAAAAAATCAAAAAAATATTTAAAGTATCTTTAAATTACTGAAAATAAAAATGAATATACATTTATTGTTTTATTTTTATATTTATTGTTATAATTTAATATCAACTTTTGCTTAAAAAACAAATTAGCACCAAACAAATTCAAAAATTATAGCCTATAAGACGGCGTTCCATGGCATTTTTCGGTGCCTTCTCAATATTCCTTCAACGAAACTACACCATAGTTTGTCAAGGGTTTGATATTATAGCTAAAGATTAAGAAATATCAAAAAAAGTTTGGAATTTTGTCAAGTATTGTTTTACAAATGCACTGCAAATATTAGTATTTTCCAAATACAAATATAACTTACAAAACAACTTGGAAATTAGTTTATTAACAAATTCGTTTGTCAAATACTTCGCAGTCGTTTTATCTGTAAGCCCAAATATTTGACGGATGATCGTAAAATTTTTGGAATTTTTTTTTCATAAAACTATTCTTTTTATAGATTCGTAGCTGAATCTGGTGTCAATATCAAATTAGGAGTTTTTGATTTAGAAAAAAAACAAACATCAGTATTTAAAGAAATGTGTATGACTTGATGAGGAAAAAACTATCGTTGAATTCAGAACCAGCTACGCTAAGGGCATAAGGGTTAACATTTTTTTTCGCCTGCAACTTTACTCGACTTTCGCCAGCAAGTCGACTGGCGAATTAATTTTTACATTAAGAAACGTTCTATTGAAAGCGGTAGACAATACTTTGACTTCTCTCAATTTTTTACTATCACTGGACCAAAATAGCTACTTCATTCTTCACAAGTCTGGTTAGTACGAGCATTAAACATCATGAGCAGAAATGACAGTCAGTAAAATGCAGTTGGAGCAAACTCTTCACTTGCTTTCCATCTATGAGTTAGAAAAAAAAAAGAAAAAATTGTTCATTAAATTTATTATATACGATACGTATAGATAGATGCACAGAGTAATTGAAACAAAGTCGGCTACGAGCCATTGCTATCCGATATGATACGAGCGGCTAATCAACTCATAATTTCTAGTTGTTCCTATGCAGTTGGGTCGTCTATACGTGTTTTTAAGAGTTTGCAGCAAAAATCTTAAAAAAAATTTGTCAATGGCTCCTTAAACACCGCTATAATATAAGAATATAAGCTTACACAATTTACATTAAAAGAAATTAAAAATGTTCAATCGTTCCGACTATCACTATGCAATGATCCATCTATGTTTTAAATTTCAATAAGTTTTTAGTTTTCTTTCACTATGTATGTATTCTGAATTATATATTTGCAGTTTTTGCATGCTAAACTTATTAGTAATAAATGTTTTATGATTTATATTTAAATTTGCTGCAGTTAATTTAAAGCTTTCATTCAAAAACAGAATTGCGGTTTTGTTGACAAACAGGTAAAAAAAAATATTTAGGCTTTAAACGTATCATGGCGTGAGGAGAAGGAAAGTATTTTTTGTTAGTTTCCGACATTTCATTTCATATACTATCTATAGCAGAACATTTTAAATTAATCTAAGACCATTTGTTTTTACATCGTTTAATCTGTGATTTTATTTAAGTTGCATGTCTTCATTTCTTTAATTTAATTTTTTGAAATAAAATAAAGTTTAATTTTAAATAAATTTTCTATTCTGTTTTAGACATTTGTTTCGCAATTTCCGTTTCATTTGCACACACAAGATTTTAAAGTTAAAGGGAACAATATACGAAAAAAATTTTTTTTAAAAAATAGGGAAACAAAGTACATATCTTGTATTACAAAATAATACGAGTAATTATAAAGTTTAGTTTTAAAATATTATAATATTAATTTTATTTATCACACTTATTCTCACACTCACTAAAAATTTAATAATTTATAAGTTTAAATATTTAATTCATTTTAGAACTAGTAAGTGGTTTGTTTCTTTTTAGTTCCTTACAATTTAATTCTGTAATATTTTGCAGTTGATGACGTTGCTGTTTATTTAAATGATTGTTTTTTCGGGATGATTTAAACAATACACGCACTCGCACACAATTATAAAGGGAGGGCAGCTATATATAAAGGTGGCGCCAAAGTCAGTAGCCAATAATTAAAGCCCATCTTTATTGCAAGATACTGAAAGTACAAATCAAAAGGCTTTAGTCATATTTGTTATAAGATACATCGGAGCTGGGAATCGCAGTCGGAAGTTACAGAATAAATATTTTTTACAGACTTTTTACAGATTTATTTATATCATGGCATATGAATGACATTTAACTATCTGACTTGAATATCTCATTTTCGATGCAACTTAAGCCATATTTCGCAAGAGCTTTTGATTTGATTGTTTATGCATACTTAGCAAAATTATTTAGTTCTTATTTATGCCAGTTGTAATAAGAGACGCCAAGCATTCATATTCATTGCCTTTTTCAAACATGTTTTTTTTGTTAAAGAATTTTTCTTGATCTTATCGATTTTCCTCCGCTTTTCCAGTTATTTTTAAGGTGTGTATTTTCTTAATAATTAATATTTATAATAAAAATTTTAATAATTTATAATATTAACGCAAAATCGTAAACAATAATATAATATAATTAATAATAATATATAATTTTAATTTAAATTACAACGGAAGTGTCGGTGTATTTGTAGTTGGTGTTGGCGTCAATATTGACGCGGATGGAGGATATCGCAACGTATGTTGTGACGTTGCTTGGTGTATATAATCCTGGCTAGGATTATTCAACACGCTATCCCTTGAATTTGAATGTGACGTGGCACGCAACAGTGTGACTGCCTCACGTTCTGGACTACACTGAACACCTTCTAGTCATTTTTGGCGCGATGATTTCTTCTTCTTTCGTTTAAAGAAACAACAACACCTGAAAAATGTTAAAAAAAGTTGAAGTTTTGACTTTTAATTTTAAGAAAAAATCATATCATTTTACTTTGTTTCATCCACAAGATCCACTTCAGGCTGCTGCGTTATAGGAGTATTTGAATGGCCAGCTGTGGGATCGTCCGCATTTAATTCGCCATTTGTCGAACTCACAACCTGAAAGTACAAATTTTAGTTAAGATTCATTAGTACATAGTTGGAATAAAAAATCAAATCAATCGACGACGATGACCAAAACATCAAGATAAAGAAATCACAAAAAAATTAAGGACAGTGATAATTCCAGTTTTTTTTTGCACTATTCAAAAATTAATGGAAAGAAGGAGAACAAACAAAAACGATTACACACAACAATATTAAAATAATATTATTTATATACTCGTATACAGATGTATAAAAAAAAAATTGGATTTTCAATTTTACAGAACAAACAATAAATATAAAACAACGAACATTTCCTTTTAACAAAACTACTTTGTGATTTTTGTGCATATGTCGTTGTAGAAATATTGTAGTTTTAATAAAATATTTAAATTAATAACTCTTAATTTTTCGAAGTATATTTATACTTAAGAAAGCTTATGTGAATCTGGCTAATGTATTTTCAAAGGACCTTGTTCCGGATAGGTCGCGATGTACACCAAAGATTTGTATAGTGATGACCGCATATAACAACAGCAATTATTTTAATATGTGAAGGTGACTCACGCCCATACAAAAAAAAAGCCTCCCAGTTCCCTCCTAAAATATATGATGATTTGTAAAAGATTTCGAAAAAAACGCTTCAAAACGAAAATCGAACGGAAAATGACAGAGTTATTTCAATGTTCATTGAATTTTATGCAGTTGTAGTTTTTTAATCTCTATTGTTTGTAACCTTTAATTTAGTCAAAAGGAGCATACGAAAACACTCTCGATACAAGACATGATTTTAGATAAGAGACTTTCTCAAAACAGCTCAGCTCACGAACGGCCATCGATAGACCCGAAATATTTCGGGAATCGTAATGAAAAAAATCAAAGCGCCGTAATAAGCAGTGTGCGCTATAAGATAAACTTATTCAAAGTTCGTCAGAATGTAGGAGGAGGGAGGCGGTCAAAAGAGGCCCGAACTGATGTACACCAAAGATTTGTATAAGAATATAGCCAAAGCTCATAGGGTTCCGGACAAGGTTCTTTCTAATGATATGTGACAATGACAACGGTGTGACAGCGAGTGTCATATAAAAATATATTCTGAAATTAGAAAATGATTCATTTGTGGCTCACTAACAAGCCATTAAAGTGTTTCCATTGAAGGAGGTCGGCGGCATCACTAATGATCGAAGAAAGTGATTTTTTTACTAATTTCTCATTAACCATTTGCTGTTAAGAAAAATTAATTTTGTAGCCAAGATTAACAAAAAGTTTTAACAGTTGTTGAACTATATGAGGGACACAGCAATAATGTTTTTTGTGGTTTCTCTTTCGATCAACAAAAAATGAGACCCGTTTTCTTAAATTAAGTTTTGTAAATTTCGAGAACTTTATTATCATATATATTTGATATTGAAACATACCAAAACCGTTAACTTAATTTATAAAAAGTGAAAAAAATGGCCAATGAAAAAGGACAGCGTATGGTTGAGGAAAATTAGTGCAAGTCGATAAGGGGATAAGATGAGCATTTTACCGTGGTATAAACAACCCATTCCCAATAATAGTTTTATAGACTTGTTCCCTTTTTTCAAATTTTTCGACGACTTGTCGAATATTTTTTTTTTAAATTTCTCTTCCGAATATTCTCAATTAAATCCGAAAATATCAATGCGTTGTTCGGGAAAATTGCGAAAAATTGTAAGTCCAGCATAAATAAATGATAAATATAAAATTTATTCCATAGTCAACAAATTAAACCTGATTTTTGATAAGTCCAACTCAACTCAGGCAGCTGGAGTTGAAAACGTTAATTTTTTTTGTCACTGTCCTCAACAGCCATGTTTAATGTGATTTAGCGGTAGTTATATTTTCATCAAGAATTTCTTTTAGAAATTTCAGGACCCTTCAAACCTCTAAAAAAAGTTTTCTGAAAATATTACGTGTTAATGAACGATTCCACTAAGTTCGTCATTATCCTTCCGCTAAATTTTCTACAATAGGTGTTGATATCTTTGGATTCTTAGGATAGCCCTTTAATGAAACAGTATAACAAATGAAATGAAATTGGACGAATAAAGTTTGAGTTTAGAACAAACAAACCAAAAATTACACCGTAAAATGGTTTTCAAAAAAATTTTGTATTATCAGAGATGATAGTATTTATATTTTCGGAAAGGAGAATTTGTACTGATCAGCCCTTTGAAACAATATATATCACATTTCTTGTGCAAATTCTAAAGAGAGTGGAATGTATCTAAAGATGATATCGAATATTCCTCGATTTGCTAGGAAAGAATTCAAGATTTAAATACTTAAAATCTGCATCTGTATCTACATGATACAGATACATATTGACTACGAAAGTTGATCACCACAAAAACACCTTTTCGAAAATGTATATCTTATATCTCTGAAAAAAAATGTTCCACGGTGTTAACAAATAGATGAAAAAGATTTTTGAAATACATGAACGAATGTATAAATTTTATGCTCAAATACCTTTTTCGTTGTTTTTTGGTTTTTCAATAATATTAATATTGTAAGAATTATTGGGGAAAATGTGATAAAACAAATTTTAGTTGCTTTATTCAATAGTGTTATTTCATATCGTTTTTTGTTGCTGGGGCTTTAATGGATTCTTCTTTGTCACTTTTTTCATTATATGCATCAAATGGACTATCATCGTCGGAACCCGAATCTTCTGGCAATCTCTGTAATTTTCGGGAAAAGTAAAAATAGAAATGTATACCTTATGGGATGTGATGATGCTGTGCTCTTCCTTTATATTACAAAATGCATTAAAACATGCAGTTTTTCTTATTCGAATAACTAAACACTAAAAATACAAGTTTTGCAAAAAAGCAATTATGAATATAAGAAAATATGTCATTCTGTGCAATAATTAATATTCCGATTATGGTTAGTATTTTTCGATTGCCGTAGAAAACATAAATCTGTTTTTAATGCAAAGACGAAATTCCCAAGGCCTTACATTAGATAACATTCTCATGATTTTTGAAAAAAAAGAACCAAAGATTGTTTGAAAAAAAAAACATGCAAAGCGTTTTAAATTAAAAAAGAAAAATAATCAAGTTTCGAAAGTATTTGAAAACGTCAATTAGCTGCTAACAGTGGAGTATCGATATCTTTGTTGCCATATTCGTATAGAATATTCTAAATAAGTGCCTGCACAGTTTATTTTTTATCATAAAATTGTGAAAAGTCCACAGCGTCGGCAGGCATTCCTGACTGACAGGTTTTGTTGTGATAGAACTTTATTGAAGGGTTTCGTTTTGATGTCACCAAAAAAGTGACATGCCCGAAAAAGGCATGATCAAAATCGCTGCCGGGAGCAAAAATTTTTTTATTAACACTTGTTTGAACAAGAGCTAATGCGCCATAATAAAAAACGATAAAAAAGTTGCAAAACAGAAATATTTCGTTTTGATCGCCTTAAATATAACTAAGAAGACATATCTTTTAATATGTACATAATTCACATGCCCAATCAAAGAACATTCATAAGTTTAAGAAATAATCCCATATTGCACATCACCAGTACATTCAACAATATCCAGATTTATTGTACATACACTAGGCTCATAAAATAATTTAGAAGTAATTGTTATTGCAGGACTGTGTGTTATTATATTCATTGAAAAAAGTGTATTGTCTAACATAGCTAAACTTTTAAACTAATAGTAAGTAGAGCGCGTTTCTCGATGCAATGTTTTAAAAAAAAAAAAGAATGTTGATGGAAAATTGAAATGGGTTTCTCCTTCTTTTTAAATTCTCAAAAATTTTTAGAATTTACTAAATGTAAGTTGCTTTTTTTTGAAGTTAACAAAATTCTATTTTATTGTAAATTACTTTGCAAGTGCAAAATCTATACTTTTTTGGTTTTACTAATTACATAATATTGCAGTTTTTTTGCAGGTTGGAAACATAAAAAATTACATAAGTTAAATGCTAAATACCTTGAGTTTATGTAGAGTAAATCAAGTGAAAACATTAGAATTGAAAATGCCAAAAAAACAAGAGTCTGCAGTATTTACAACGTAGGCAACAAACGGAATCAAATTAAGAGGGATGTACGTGTATAGGTAGGTTTATATTACATTTTGGAGATACAGTTGGAAAAAGGAAGATAGAAGGGAAAGAGAATAAAAAAGAAATAAACATGTCATTAAAGACAAATAAAAAGTGAAGTACATTTCACGACCTTAATACGACTTAAAAAACTAAAGATTTGAAAAGGTAACAAATTGTGAAATTAAAAACTCTTGAAATTAAGGAAAAACAATTTCATCGTGTACACATCAGTACGTCCACGATTATTAAAATAAAAAATATCTTGCTTAACATTTGTATCTCTTTTGGACTATTTAGTAGTTTCCTTTTTGTGTCCAGTAACCGTACAAAATAAAGTTAGTTTGAGTACATACACACATTTATATTATTTACAAACATGATGAAATTGTTGTTACACAAATTTGTTAAGAATATTTTTTACAAGTAACAGAAATTTGTTATAACAAAACTTACCTGCACTGAACCATGCCTATCAGCTGGTGTTAAATTACCCAATGTGGCACCGGGTTTGGGTACATCAGGCCACGCAGCAACACCTCCTTTGGCATTTGTCTATTGGGTGCACGCGAGCAGAGTAGTTGATTGTGGTGGTGGTGGTGGTGGCAGATGGATGGAAGTTGGAAGTTTGAGGTAAATGCGGTGAAATGATTTTAGTTTTATATATTGCTAACACTCTTAGTTGATTTTTCATTTTTTTTCAAATAAATATTTTTGTATATTAACAACTTCAGAAATAAAACAAATTAGAAACCAATTTGGATTACTATACAAAACAAAAAAATACTATGTAAATTAAATTATAGATGATTTGAAAAACTGACACCAAACTAAAGCAATAAAATAGCAGACTTTTTTTAAAAGGAAGTCAAATGCAGTTTATTATTCGATTGCGTTATGATCTTTGATGATGAATTTTGTTATTGACATTATTCATAGAAGTTAAAATAGCAGTTGAAATGTGTCGATACATTCTTGTACTTTAAAACAGATAAGGTTTCTTAGACACAAGGATTTCAAAACATAATGAATATTTTGAGCTGTAAATGCTTTATTCTAGATCTAAAATTAAGTTTAAAATAACTCTCTAATATTTTTCATTACGGAAACGTTTTTCCATATCGTTACCTCTCAAAGATGTTGCTTACAATATTTTGTAGAGAGTTCAAGAAATCCATAATTCATATTTCTTTTAATTCACTTTGATCTAATGGGTTATAATAAATATAGTATTTTTACTTTCAGAAATTATGTTCTTCGGTGGTGTCCGAATTAAAAGTTCCCTTGTTAACATTTAATTATTGATTTTGTAGTTGTAGATTATAGGTAATAATGTGTCTTATTGAAGACGGAAAATAATTGATCTTAACTGATTTATTTTACTTTGAACAAGCAGAAGTATTTCTTTCTAGTGGATTTCAAGAGATTTCGACAGTCATCCTATCCTTGCATCTTTTTAAAACAGAACAAACTGTTGTTTATGGAATTTCTAATTTTGAAGTTTTTTGTAATGCGTGCACATATGTAATTGTCTTACGCTGACCGATTTTCATCGTGAACATACAGCGAACATACCGTCCACAAAAGCTTAAACTTTCAACCTATATATGGGGTAAAATTTGCCAAGCGTACCAGGTTTAAAAATTTTTATGCTCCGATCTTGTTCCAACGTTCAGAAACTCGAAAAATCCGTTCCATTCCATTTTTAGATTATAATATCCTGAAAGCTTATACATAAATCAAGCTTTCATGAAAGCCTAGTTAAAAAAATATTAAAAAATATATCTTTTCAAAAAACACAAAAACATTTTTAATTTGGAAAATTTTTCTAAAAAAAAATTTTTTAGTATTATTTTTACTAAAGGTCATGAAAAAATCCATTGGAATCACTCAAAACCTATTGGATATAAAATCCTCCCGGAATTTAATCGATCAATACTAGAACTACAAATAACCAAAATTTGCACAAGATCGGAGCATAAATAGTTTTAACCTGGTACGCTTGACAAATTTTACCACATATAATTTAATTTGTTTGAATCAACAAAATAGAACAAGTGTGACAAACGCGATATTGCGTACAGATTATACATGAACTACAGCGGTATAAAATATCATCTAAAGGAGCAACGTTTTTTTATGTTTCTAGCTTAATATAACTCATTTATACAAAACTTAAATAGTAGTTTTATAGCAATAAAAGCATAAATTCGGATTGTACGTTATGACAAAATTAATTAATATTGAAGTAGGTTCGTGTATATCATCTTTCAAGCTCGAAAATATGTGAATATTAATAAACATAATTATTAAGTTTTAATGGCACAGAATAAATAACCTTTTAAATTAATTAATCTTATAAAACAGCGAAAAGTTTTACAAATTTCTTTTTCAAATCAAACAGCGGTAGCCTTTATACTGAGTGCAATATACCAATGCATATAATACCTACATAGTCAAGCGGTAATACATTCACATTACATCATTGCGCGTCAAACTGTTAGTTAACTGAAATATACTTTAATATCTTTAGAACGCTTTAAGCTTATCATAGCAGTTAGTAGAGCAATGGCAGCAACTACAGTTATTAAAGAAAAAAGCAGATTCTCATTTTTCTGACATATACTATACGGGGTATCTTATGACAAGCAGTGATCATAAGAAATCGACATCGCTACCCAACAGGAAAGTTTATAACACTCTCTTAACATAACATTTTCATGTTTCTATTTCGCATAAATATTGCGTACTTTTTTTCGTGACTATTAGAATGTCCTATTTCCACGCCTGCTTGAAATTATCCATGTGACAAAAGCCTTGTTCCGTGAATTTATTGTAAATATTAAAAAAAATTTGGGTTAATTTTAAATTAACATCGCGCCAACGCTAAAATCTTTAAGTACTCAACGACAAATCCTCACGAATTCAAGTACCGGCATTTGAAAACTTAAGGAGTAAAATTTTGAAAATCTGAAATTAATAGATTCGTATTATTAAAGGTTAAACTATGGTCAACATTCTACACTATTTGAAGTTTTTAGTAAAAAAATGTGAATTTATAGATTACGTTCAGGCTTTAGGGAAGACGAACTTTTTTAGAAAGTGTACAAATTCGACACGTGTTTGGATTTAAATAAGTGGTTGTCAATATGTTTGCGCTTTATGTACGAACGTACGCATGCATACACACACATACATATGTATGTACGATAAATCTCTTTCCCATTGGGTAAAAAATTTATTACGCTATATACCATGGTGCTCCTGAGAAAATTCAAATAAAAAATTCGGATCAAAGAAAAACAAATTCCAAAATTTTCTTTAAGGTTCGAATCCAGCACCAAAATTACAAAGGAAACGATAAGAGAAGTTATATAAACACGTTTTTAAAAAATTATGATTGAAAAGATATTTTCGAGTTTTGGCCTCAACTAAAAATCACCGATGGTTATCTTTTTGGTCTTAAAATACTCGTAACATAATATATGTAGAACAAGAAAATGGATGAATTCAACCGAATTTTTTATTCAAATTTTCTCAGTAGGGGACGTTTAGATGTACGCAACGTGACTAGTTGGCAGGGGTGTTCCATCTAAAAGCTTGAAACTCAAAATGTTTGTTCTATTCGGAATATATCTAAGATTCAAAAAAGATATTTTTACTTCCATTAGATGCAAACCCTTTAAGCAACTGCATTCTAATCCAAGATTTATTTTATTAGCGTAATGGTAGTGTCCTGCGCTCACAACACAGAGGTCCCCGGATTCGATTTCCGGTTCAGGTATGGTAAGACACTTTCCATATTTCATAATTATCCTTTCATTCTAGTTATTTCCTTCTCCTTAACTTAATTTTTAAGAGGTTTTTTCGAGCTCCACATTGCACTTTTCAGCTGTGGTAAGAAAGTTCACATCTTGGTAAAACATGAATAACTGAAGTGTTGTGCAGCTCAAAAGCATATCACTTGATTTAGACCACTTTCATTCTTATAGTTGCGCCAGAGCAATAAAAAAGGACAGTCATAAAAATAAATTGCGGTCTTGCTAAGCATCATTCCCACTCTTCGGTCTCCTCTTTTAAAGTGTTGGCTTTTTATATAAAGACAGGACATAATTGTGTAAAATAAAGTTAGGTATGTGCCATAACTTTGTGGCATAGTGAGATAAGGGACGAGGGCTGAACGATCCCGTAGCACCGTGATACCATAATAAAATAAAAAATATCGCTTTTCGAAATCTAGAGAAACAGCTGCAATTTTAACCATTATGCTCCTTATGAACTACAAATTCAAAAGTCTATAACTTAAAAGACAACGTTTCTGTTTAGCTATCTTATTAATTTACACTGTTCAACATACATACTTACATAACAAAATGTGTGCACATTGTATCTATATATTTCACGGATTTCTTGAACAGTGTAAATTATTAAATTATATTATCTCAAGCTAACCTTTGAATTTATAGCACATTAAACAAAATAACGGATCAAATCGAAGCTGTTTTTCTTGGTTCCGAAATAAAAAGCTATATTGCATCTACTACATATATATACAATTTATAAAAAATCATTTACTGTACGCTTGCGCAACTAACTTAGCATTGCTACTACGACGACGATACCCTAAATGCTAAAAAATGCTGACCTCAAGAATTAAATATTCCTCATCACCATTATCTTCTTCGAAATCAAAGTAAGATATATCCTAACATAAACGAATTTTGTTCAGCATTAAGAAAAAAATAAAATGATTAATAAAGAGTTAAAAATAAATTGTAAATTGAAGAAAACAATACACAAAAGGTAGTAAAAAAAGAGTACGAAAAGATTTCGCTAGGTTCAGATAAAAACAAAATTAAAATAGTCACTAAGTTCTTAGTACGAGAACAATGCACCGTGTGAAATTATGCGATAACAATATACGAACTGAAGTTAAAATTGCATGAAAAAAAACGTAAATTTACCTTAGCCGTAACATTATGACGATCTTTATTTGGTGAAATGATGACTTCATGGCCAGTTTGCAGAGATCCAACAGGCGTCGACTATATATTTTGATATTAAGTTAGGTTTGGGTTTAATGACAACACATAAGAGTGAGTGAATAATCAATTTTTAGTCCAAATCAAACAAACACATGTGAAAAGAGAAAAAGAAAAAAATATATATTAGTAAGTTCGATGCTATAGAGTTAATATTTGCATTTTACTCTTCAATATATATTTTGTTATTACAGCAAATTTACAATTTATACACTACAATATTTTATTTTCTATAAACAACAATAGAATAGCGTTTAACCATACAAGAACAAAAAGATGCCATTGGTGATACAAGTGATATTAGCACTGGATTCTTAGTCGGCGTAAATTATTAACAATGAAAATTTTTTGGACTGATATTTGATGTACTGAAAAAAAAGACATTACTCAAATATAGAATGAGATCACTCTAAAATGAACAAACTTGTTACCGACAATCATTCAATTATTTTATTTTTTAGGACTGGATGAAATAGTATACTCAGCCGAATATCAGTCAAGCATTACAGGCCCCTCTCGTGAGATTTAAATATTAATTTTTAATGTAAATTCTATGCATTAAAAAGTTGACGAGAGGTTTTCCTTGACCCCCTCCCCCCTTGGTGAGATTTGCCGGACCCCCTCCTCCCCTTGGTGAGATTTTGCCGGACCCCCTCCCCCTATTTTAGCTCACGTAATTAATGGACGTCCCCTTAGTCTTCCGTGATCTGTACGATAATAGTCCATATTGCGGGAGGAAGTAGGTATGGTTGAACTAACTCTTAACTACAAATACACCCCTACTGCAGTTCTAGACATAAAAGGTGCCTCCAGTAACATAGGAAAGTTTTTAGTCACGACCTCACAGCAGGATTTCGCTATTGATTCAAAAATCATTCTGTGAATCACCAATATGCTGGAACACAGGGGGTTCTACTACGAAATTGGTAACGGAACAATAATGAAAAATGTGAACAGGAACTCCCCAGGAAGCTGATATTTCACAGCTACTATACTGCCGTCAGAAGCGAAATAGGCGTATCTCAAAAAAATTGATATTTTAGATTCTTATGGCATCGAATAGCTTAAGATGTTACGCATCTAATGAGCTTCGCCAAATGCCGGTATCTAAGTTCAAATCTAAAAAAAATCTCCTAAGAAAATTTCCTCTATCTCAATTTTACATGTATTTCAACAAATTGACATAAACAAAACATCAATTATCTCGAAAAACGTTTTTTGAGATACGCCCTTTTCGCTTCTGAGGCCAGTATAGGTTCTCGTAATTAATAGGATTATTCTCTTCCAGGCAAAGGATAAAATTAGACCTACGTTGATGAATTGCGTCTATTCGTTCGACAGACTGCAGACACGTGACGACTCTTAGAGAAGATGTGGCAATGAAAGAAACAAAGTCAGTAAGGCTGCGAGATACAGTAAATGTGCCAGCGTACCAGTAAAGTATCACAATGACTCGACGTACTCAGGGTGTATTTGCTGGTAGACAGCAAACTGCCTTCATAACTTAACCTATTAGTTTGTAGCAATAATATTTTTTAAACATTAGAGAGCTTGGTAATCTTTTCAAATATATTCGCAATCGCTAAACAAAGAAACTACTGGACCAATTTAAAGAACGATCTACAATCTTTAATTAAAAGACATTTAGATAATATTTCCAGAGAAAGCAAGGTAAGTGAACCAAACAATCAAATTCCCTCAACATAATCAAGTTTTAGATGACAATTTCTTACAAGCCGTATAAAAGCTTCCCAAATACATAGAAAAAAACAATATGAGACAATTTTCTATTCACAAAAAGGAACAAATTTTACTAGAGTAAGAGCCCAGACGTTACTTATTTTCTGAGTACCATAATGTGTGGGATATAGTAGTGCTAGTATGTACTGTGAACAGTACATACCAAGTGGGTGACCAAGTTAAGTTCGATATTAAAACACGTTTATTTGACAAATGTTATTTATTTACATGAAATGTGTTTAAGTCAGGTAGAAATTACCGCCGACGGGAAGTGTCTGGCAGTGTTGATTATTATTTAACATTATTTTATAAAATAGCAGCAGACTTTAAGAAAAGTTATGTTTTTACGTACCTTTACCACCTGGCACCTGTAAGTTGGCCATCGGCTCAAGCTAGCAGGTTATAGTACATACTAACACTACGCTTTCCCACACATTTAGTAACAAAAAACAAAGTGAAAATGACTTACATTCACACTCACCAAGATGTAAGAAACTCGTTTCATATAAATTGCGATTAAAACGATGTGTTCTTGTATGGTTATGTTTCTTATGTCGTACCGACTTCTAGCCTTTTTCCTAACTATTAAGCAAAACATTTGAACATTTGAAACTTATAAAACTTAAAATTAAAGTTCGCTGAATTGATACTAATAAATTGTGAAAACAAAAATATTAAAACTATAAACTTTGATAAATCAAGAAAATGAAACGAAATAAATTAATTTGTACCTTATCCGATTTGTTTTTTGCTAAATGCGATGGAGGCGCATTTTTTATAACTTTCATTTGATCGAGTTGTTCCTTTGTCTTGGTTAAGATTATGTTTGTGTTTTTATTAATGCATTAAAAAGTTAATTTTAAATTGAACGATTAAATGAAAATTAAACATTTTTGTAACAATAATTATAGACATGAAAAATTAAAAAAAATACATATGGGCATTTCCATGGGTTCGTTCGACCGTCGAACACATTTAATTTAAAATAAAACAGATTCTTGGTTAGCTCCTGATTAGCTCTATAATTGGTGCTAACGTTGAATTTGGGCAATTTTTCGTTTTCAAGATAATTGCAATAAACCAAGGTGTTCACACGAGACAAAAACTTCCGTTTTCGTAGAAATGCTCATATATGTATATGTTTTCTCTGGTTTAGCGAAATTGGCCCCTTATATGGAAAGGAAGAGATGTTAGTTAGCAAAAGCAATTCTAAGGGATATTTTATTGTAGTTTCGAATTATTCGCGCAACCTTACTCTTAATATTTGTAAGATAAGTTATTTTGAATGTAAATTATTCTCTCAAGTAAAATTGACGAAGGCATGAAATATTTTATTTCCAACCTTTTATTATTTGAAGTTATGCTCAATCAACGGAAATATAGATTGAATTATATGAAGACAGAAAAAAATTCTAATTTTTCTCAATAATTTTCTTTATTAGCCAAAACCAATTTCTTTTAAACAATTATATGGATCCTATATTATAAATAAAATATATTTTATCTGTTTTGTGCATTTCGGAAAGGTTGTCTGAAATATAAATTAAAAAAATGCTCCAAAACGGCTGCCAGGGAAGCCGACATTTTGTAATGGGTAGTACCAAAATATGGTAAAAATATTAAGAAAATGCCATGTACTTCTAGGCATGTGGTCCTGAAACTTAAAGAAAAAATGTACATATATATAAAATAATAACACTACCTTAAGAAAATAACTACTTTTGTACATTCCCCCTTTTTCGTTTTGAAATCGAATAAAAAAAGAAACATTTTAAGAAAGTTAATATTCATCACTTAACAGCTGTTTTTCTAAAGCAATTTTTTACTTGAGTTTGTTTTCATAACTACAGAAACAAAGGGATTAATTTATATGCATGCTTTAAATACATTATATCAAAAACGTTTTTCTTTTTCTTTGTTGTTGTTGTCAAAGATAACACATTTTAAAATATTAATATAAATAAAAAAGTAATAAGTCCAACCAACGGCTTTGTTCAAAATATATATATATTATTAAGAAAAAAAATACAAGCAGTTTTTTGCTTCCATTCTTTTTAGTTTTGTATAGAAAAGTTGCGTATCACACAATTTGATTAAAAAAATATGCTGTTTTATACAAATAGATAAAGTATTTTTTGAGTTAAACATTTATGTATTTCATTTGCTCAAAGTTTCAACATTTCCAAGTTTGTTCCCCAAAATTCATGCATTCTTGCATCATCATTCTTCAATCTTATTATTTTTCTAATATCCATAACTGGCTCTCGAATTTTCATGCTTAGCACACAAATTAATTTCATATTTTTTGCATTATTTCTTTTAAAATTTGTCAAGTAGTTTCTTTGTGGCTGATCCCTTAAATTAAGTTAAGGATGGTATTAATTTTCTTCGTACTAAATAAAATATATTAATAAGCTCTTGCATGCCGAGAGCACATTTCTTTCATATCAATTAAATAGACTATTACCAAAGATGATAAGTTTGATGCTGCAATCTAAAAAATGTATTACGCGGAAACATCAGGCCCCGTTTCCTTCCACCAAATATATATTTTTTAATTAAGTTTTGAGTGGGATTTGATGTTTCCGCGAAATACACATTTTTATTGAGATTGCAAAGTCTCCTTAATTTATCGTCTCTGCTATTACTATCAATAGGTTACTTAATTTATAATAAATATAGTATCTAAACTTACCATAGTCTTCCCTGTCCAGTCGAATTCTCCATCATCCACATAGCCCTTACGATCGAATAAGTCTTGAAACAGTCTTCGCAGGAAATCATAGTCGGGCGTTTCAAAAAAATCTAATCGCCGCACATATCTTAAATACGTCGCAAATTCTTCAGGATGTCCATCGCAAAGCACCTTTAAATATAAATTTTAGCATTAACGCAACGTTTTCTATTAGTTATAAACTAAGAATAAAAACAAATTCCTATACAGTACTGGCAATTAACAAACCTCAATAGGCGTTGCACGTTTGGTATCACCAATTTTTTGATATCGTTCTTTAAGTGTATCAGCCTTAAGGCCTTGCCACGGCAGTGAACCTCTTAAGAAATACATAAACATATGTCCTAACGCTTCTAGATCATCACGTCGCGACTGCTCTCTGCCCATATGCGTGTTTATCGACATGTAACGTGCAGTTCCAGTTAAGGATTTATGCTCCCGATATGGTATATGCCTATTTGTATCTAAGTCAATATATTCTTTGGCCAAACCGAAATCTGAAACAGAAATTGCAAAAATTTAAACCTACGTTTTTTATTGTAGTTTTAAAAACTTACCAATTATGTGTATAATTTTCTCTCGTCTCGTCGATGTTCTACCAATCAAGAAATTTTCTGGTTTAACGTCCCTATAAATTAAGTGGCGACTATGAACATATTCGATCCGGTGGAGCTAAATAATTAAAATTAATGAGATAATGCATTAATATTTATATTTTTTAGTGTCAAAATCATTTGCAATATTAATACAATTATTGAAATATAAGTAAGAGTAGAAAGCGACGCCGAGAACAGTTCGCAAATCAATTAGTATAGACAATAGAATTGGTAAGAGCAAATAATGATACGTTCGAAAAGACAATAAGTTTAAAATTGCCATTTAAAAAGAACTAAACTGATGGAAATATTTCAGTTGATTCCAACTGAAGCGATAGTTCAAGGTATTCGTGCTTTAAGTTTAAGACTCGCACTAAAAGGAATCCAACCAGTTTTCAGTTGAAACTAAAAATTTTTTTTGGTCGATTTTCGAGTATAGATTTTCAAAAGTCAAGACCAATATTAAATAGAGAATAAGTCGTTATCATTTAAAATTTCACTTTTATTTATATTTAGCCAAAAATTACATTTTATTTTTGGTTTTTTTTTTGTTTCAAATAAATCGAACCTCGGCTAAAACTGGTTCAAAATAATTACTTTGAAAATATACTTTTTACTTCTGTTTTCGAAATTGTTTTTCCTTTTTTTTGATTTGCTACTCGCTTTCAACGCTGCTTCATTTCACACTTTTGTCGTCATTTTGAAATTGTCCTACTATATAATCTTGGAAAATGGCGTTTCCTATTTGGAAAAGAAATGCCAACTTAATAGCGTTATGCATATATGAATTCGAAGACATTTTTTGAAAATAAAAAAAAAAACTGAGTTTTATGATCGATATCTTTGTATTGACACGATTGAAATGGTTCTGCACAATTGAATTTTATTTTTGAAAATTCGTTTTATATTAAAAGTTCCGGACGCTGAAAATGATACAGATTAAGGATACTTTTGAAAAGTGGCAGACCTATAACGGTAGAGGAAGATAAAATATCCAAAAATTCTATATACGAGTACGACAAATGAATGTAACTATGTCAAGATATAATTTTTTTTTTCAGTTTTTGTTGCTTTTTTTTTGGATAAGTAAGCCTTGAAAAAAAGAAATATACATGCATGCATAGTTTAATCAAAGTCATAGTGGAGAAAAATATAAATTTTTTCTGGATCATTCCTTCCCTTTCCCTTCCGTCTCAAACCAAATACAGTTCAGTTAAGTTTTTAGTTCCTGACAAACAGACATTTACACCAAGTTGCATCCTTTATCCAACTACTGACTAAAAAAGACGCCTTTATCTATTGAACTAATTATGCAGTAAAACAATTTTGAGATGACGACGGCGACATACTGTAATGTGAAGCATACTCGTTTACATTTAATAAAAGAAATGCAATCGACAAATAGAATATATAGAATCGAAATTAAGTAATTTTTCGTTTATATTTTAATATAATAATTAAAACAGTGTCTCAACTAGCATTTGTAACAAATATATATTTCCAATTTTTCAATATTATTGGAACTAAATAAAATTAAAATAAGAAAAAGAAATAAAAGCAAATCAAATTAACATGCATTGATTATTGATTTTTTTAATGATTTAGAAAATATCTTAAATAGCTTACATTTATTTCATTGTTGAATAAGTTAAATTGTGACATAATTGTGTAAGGCCTTTTACCAAAATTGTAAATGCTAGTGGGCAAATTGACAGAAATGGAACTTTTTGTTTATTGGAGTTAAGAAAATGTCATTTATGTAAAATACCCAATGGTTTGACCAAAATACATACCGCTTCAATTAAGATATATTGACACAGATACAAAAGAAGTAAAAAGTTCATATAATTAAACTCAATGGTTAGTTTAGAAATTGTGCTTCATTTTAAGCAAACGTTTAAGAAGTTGAGGGAAAAATTTGATTTTAAAGTTGACCTTTGGATATTTTGACACAAGTGACGTATTTTTTTTTTTTCTAAATGCACGTGTTTATCTTCTCATTCATATAAATTCTAAAAAAAAAATAACAAATTCAGTATGACAATTAACATTTTACACGTCACTTGCGTTTCAACTCCAAAAATAGTCAACACTAATTTGTGTTACATTCACCTTGAAAAATTATTTGGATTTGATTTCAATTAACTGATTTTCTGTCAAAATTACAACCTAAAACGTCAGATGTTTTTTTCGGGTTACGATAACACAGGTACTATGTGCAAAGTCATAACAATATATATATGAGTATATTTACGAGCACTGAGTAAAAAAGCTTATGATAAAAGTAAAAAAAAAAAATGTCAGTAGCAGCAAAGGCGATAAAAAAAGTCAAAACTAATACAGTAACTCAAATTAGGATATTATAATAATAGGCCAAGCAACAAGCAATTTATAGAAGGAATAAACCAAAAATTTTTTTTTTCGTGAAACGGTTCATTTGTACCTCAATAACAAAGATTTAAATTATTCCCATTCAGTAAGGTCGGCATCACCCCGAAAAAGTCCAAGAAAGTAGCTCTAAACTGATTTTTTTGCAAATTTTTCTTAAACCTTATCGTGAAATTGAATATATTGTAAGAATCGTGTTTTATGCGTTATACATTTTGATTTATCTTTTTGAAGATGTAACCTACATATCACATTTTTTGTTTATTTTTTTATCATTGTTTGGCACATTTTGAGGAAGTATCCAAGGGATGTTCAGCTAAAAATTATTTTTACACTTTCTAGAACGCGTTGAAACCATATTTTTTTTTGTTCTACATGTGCAGCTATTTTTTTTGGTTGGTGCCAAATGCTTAAGTAATAGAAAACGTCATATACGTTGTCCTTGATTACATTCAGCACAAATTTGATCCCAGCAAAAGTAGACTTGGGAATTCGACGAGTCCATATTTGGCTGGTTCAGCAGTTCATTCGTATATTTCTCCTCTATATTGTAATTTTGAAAAATACATGTGATCGCTTGCATATATTTAAATGCTAAAGGTAAAGTCGTTAATTTTTCAAAAAAATTTTCCATGAGAGCGTTAAGTCCGAAAAATTATTTTTAATTTAGATTATTATATATTTATTTTAGAAAAGGCTAAAACACGATTAAAAAATAAAACCAATAATTTAAATTTTTATTGTTTCGCGCCGACGTTTCGAGGATTATTTGTCCTCTTCCTCAGGGCGTCTGTTTATTAACTACATTTGCTAAATAATTAAGTAAACATAAATTTTAGCTTTTTCTAAAATAAATATTAAATTTAACGATTTTATTCTTAAATAATTAGATTATTATAATTGGTCAGTCTGTCATTTGGACTGATATTTTGACCTAGAATTACCTCTTCCACGAAATTCGGGTATCATTTTTTATCAACAAAAGTTTATTTTTCATATTTATGAAGTTGTAGAGAAAACTGATACTTCCATCAAACATTTTTCATGCGACTCCAACCTTACAAATGAACTATTTCCAAAAAGAAAAATATTTCGTTCCACAATTTTTACGACTTGTCGACTGACCCATTAATGCTAAACAAAAATTCTGTAAATACGAGTATAAATTTTGAAAAGTAAACTATGTATAACAAAAATGTTTAGACAGTTGTTTTTAACATATTACTTTATATATAACATTTTAAATAAAACGTATATATTTAAAAATATTTATATGTGCTATAGGTTTTCTTTTTGCTTTTTCACAGCTCTTAGATGTAAGATTCATGTACTTACTAATTGTATAGCTATCAGAAGTACTGTCTTCAAAGTGAATCGTCTTCCACATATATCAAATAAATCTTCAAGTGATGGACCAAGCAATTCCATAACAAGTGCATTGTATTTGCCGCATGGTCCGAAGTAATATACTTCGGGAACACCCTCTGCTACAGTAGTTGGGGTGAGGTGATAGGGAAAGGATAGTTTGTAAATTTACAACGCGAAAGTACGTGAAGTTTAGTAAAATGATTTTATTTATTTATTTTTTTGTTTCAAAATGTTTATGTTGAAAGGATGTTCAAATTTAGCGAGCCAAACCATGAAGTTGTGTAGTATTGAGAACGTTCAACAACAGTAAATGTGTAAGCAATAGAAGGAAAGAAAGATAAGATAAAAAACATAGTTATAATTTAAATTAATAATATAAAAAATAATAAAAATCTATTTTTAAATTTTTTTTCGGAGATAGGAGTTCTTGTATATTTTTACGGGATGTGTTAGTGGTCATTTTATATTTATTTTTTTAAGACTTTACCACCAATCGCGTTTTTTTTAAATCAAATATAGAATGGAAGACAATATGTTGCCTAATTTTTGAAAATAGAAATTCTCGCATATACAAAAAGTCTGCTTTAACGCTTGATAATTCAAACCAGTTTTCGTCACTAAATAGCAAAAATAATGAGCAACATGAATATGCTCACATGAAGTCTTAATGGGAAACAGAATGTCAAGCTGAAGAAACTGAAGCACAGCAATCTGTCAAAAGTTAAATGTATGTATTTTAATTATAATCAAACATAATGTAAATTTGTGGTGTGTCAGAATAGAAAATAATTATAATTGTTATTTTATTGAGCTTACTGTTCAATATAATGTGTGTCAGAACCAAAAAGAAAAATGGGCTAAAACTAGCCATACTAGTTTCGTCCGTTGCTGGGCGGACTCATCAGTGACTTTCAATATGGCTTAATAAAATATCAATTATAATGGGAAGTTGTGTTGTTGTCGCTTCAACCAGCTTCAGATGCGTGCTTCACGCTTTGCATTCAGTTCTAGGCTATAACATCGAGTGAGAGCTTTTGTTGTGTAAAAGAGCTTATTATATCAATGTGAAAGTACAAAACTCATTTGCACGGACCGATGTGATTTGAATTTAAAAAAAAAAAAACAATTACAAGTTTTGTCATCTTTCTTATGAAAACAAAACACTTATTTTATATCAAATATTTAACGTTTTTCTTAATAACGAAAGCCCCTTTTTAGAAACTATGCATTTCATTAATTTTATTTTTTTTTAAATCGGACAATAAGACAGCAACCTGTGTTGAGAAATAACGCTTTCATACAGTCGGAATTAGTGTATTGCGATTTTTATTATATCTAAATTGTTGACTTTTTTGTCGACTGAAAAAATATTTTTTTTATGTAAATTCATTTTTTTTTTCAAACCAAAATAGTTGCAGTTTTTAAATTTATGTACTATATATTTTTCGATCAAAAATTTGACGTTTATTTTTTCCAATGCATAAATTACTCACATCATTAAAAAAATAGTTTCCTGACACTGTTAGAATTCAGTCCGGATTTTAAAGTTTTAGTGAGTTTGATTATGAAATAGTTTATATATTGGTTCGATAAAAATAAATTAAAAATAATGGTTACTGATCGAAAAAAAATCAAGAAAGATTAATTTTACCAAATAACATTAAAATCAAAAATAATGATTATTACTGATCAAAAAAAAAAACTGTTAGTTTAGATTAAAAAAACAGAGAATTCAATATTTTTTACCGAAGAAATTAAAAATCAATCAATAAAGATTATGCAGTGATTTTTATTTTTAAAAAATGATAACCGTTACAATCCCTGGATAAAACAAACTATGTAGTACTACAGCGCTATTTTAGGTTTGATAATCCTTACAATTACCAGTAATAGAAGTTTCCATTGACATGACCATAACTGTAATGGAATTAACAGACCATATTCCATAGGCCTTCTATTTTAGTGAATTTGTTTCAATTTAAATTCCAATAGTTATTGTAACAAAAACTTTATTTGAATTAAATAAATTTATCAATTTTGAGCTCGTTTCTCGCAAACGACATTTAACTAAGTATTTCAACTCCATTCGAATGTCAATTTTCGGGAGCATCATTTTTGTTTAACTCTTAGCGGTATCGTGGGGTCGTGAACGACCCCAAGACACTTTTGAAAAAATTCAATTACTGAAATAAGCCCAAGTTTAGCCTCATGTGTGTGACAAACTAAGTGGCAGTCTGTTAGGAAGAGAGGGTCAAAATTGTTTGAACATCGCGTTACGTGAAATGTGGAGAGCCCCTAAGCTTACGTTTTTCAATGACAGAGTATGTATGTAATATTTATATAAGCTATTGAGATTAGAAATTATTTTTTTATACATTAACGATAAAATTCTAGCCTTACACCATAACATTTAGATACATTAGGAAGTTTTATCAAAAATCTATACAGAATAGAATTGTGCAATGAAAAGTATGTGCAAGCTTTGTTAATCTATCTTTAGGATAGAGCGCTTTCAGTTCTTGTATTTCATAAGTAGCACTATCTAAATTGAATTCTGTATAACAAAATTCAAGAGAGTTTCAATTTGTGACGACAAGACAAAATAGTGATGGTCAAATAGTGAAAATAGATGTGAAATAGTGAACTTTTTTGAATTGGAACAGAATGTAGCTAAGTACCATAATGGCGAGATGTTAAACGTTAGCTATCAGCTTTTCGATCATTTTCAATTTTTCCTGATGCTTGGTAAGCTTTTATCGACATTTCATGCACTTTTCGATACTTCTGAATTCTTCGTGATTGTTAGGAACTATTCGTTGCTTTTCGACTTTATCGTTACTTTCAGACTTAAACGATTTTTTTATACAATTGAATGTTTTTCGATTTCTATAGACTTTTCGAAACTTGTCGTTACTATTCAACTTTTTTCACTTATTTATAAACCTTTGTAATATATTCTTCTTATATTAACGCGTATTACTGCGATATCATATTTTTGCATGATTGTAGCGTATTTTTGGGATCACATTTTATTATTATTATTATCGCATGATTTTACGCGATTTTGCTTTTGACAAATTTTAGTACGTGTACGCTCATTTTCGTGCATCTTTTACTTTAATATCAAGTTTGAATTTAAATTTCGGTTCTGGCGTGCGGTCAAAGCACAGTCTTTTCTCTTATCTTACAATCCATCTTAAATTATAATATTTTTAGCCTAATGCAACTGAAAATTCATACGATATAGTAAGGCATGGCTACTCTATAATTTAATTAAGATTTTGTTAAAGGTCACTGAAATTTCAAGCCAACAGTCATTCCAAAATGTTCGGCATATTATATAACACGTGTAAAAATCGATTTACGACGTTTACTTGTGGTCAAATATTTAAAACTGCGTTCTCGAATTTTCCTTAAAACGTCACACTTTCTTTTCGACTAACCTCGTCAAAAGGATGAAAGAAAATGTTCTCTTATAGTTCTTTCAATAAAAACCTGACATTCTAGGGAAAAAACTGAGAGCTCAGTTTGAATATATTTGATTTTAAGTTCCGCGTATACAGTGGCGGTACTCGTCCATAAATCTAACAGCAAATGCGATGAAACTTGAAGTGTCTAAAGCTCATGTGCAGAAGTGAATTGTGAAGAAAATGTGGTAAAAAATTTCGGTTTTTTTTTATTATATTTCTCAAATTATATTACGTTTGGCCACATCAGATACGTTGGTACATATATTCTCAACCAATTTGTCAATAATGTGTTTTGTTGCGTTTGTTCATTTAGTAATTTTTAGTCAAAGGTTTCAAGAATTTTTTTGTAAACGATTCATTTCAGTTTCAATAGACCAGGTTACACATTTTAAGTTCTGTACGCTGTAATTGAAAAAAAAAACCGAATTTTGTTACCACGAAAATTTGACCACGGTTGATTTTTACACATGAGTGCATGTCATCTAATATGTAGTTCAATAAACATCGATTTTTTTCACATTTAAATGTTGTCGCACAGTGTAATAAATAAAAAGTAACATTTTTTTTTTTTAAATTCCAGATTAATTACACAAACCTAAGCTGATAAACATCAAGCGCTCAATAAACAAAGACTTAAAATTCTTAAGAAAAAAACTAAAGTTCAATCAATAATCAACAACTAACTTAAAATTAACTAACGTACGACGTAATGTATAGATATATTACGTTCACAAGATAACTTTAAAATTTAATTTTAAAAAATATCTACTTTAAAATGTTTTCTAGCTGTTGAGACACTTTAATTTATTAGAAGTTTTAGAATAACAATTATTTAAATTTATTTATTTTTGCAGAATTACAAGTACTATACATATAAACAATATATGAAAATGATGAAAATAATAATTTAATTTTCAAATATAATCAACAATTTAACGCTTATTTTAACAACAACAATTAAGTGTTTATTGTATTACTCGCAATTATGTATTTAAAACATAAAATTAAACATATAACGACGAGTATGAAATGTAATTTTAAAGAATTAAAAACAAAATTATATTTTAAAACGAAAAAAGAAGAAATTTCAACATATTTACTTAATAATTAAAATGATGAACAGAACAAAACTTAAGATGATTTTAAATAAAAAAAAAGGAAAATAATATTTTTGATGAAAAACTTACTAGTTGCTTAGCTATCATCAGTACAGTCTTAAGTGTAAATTTACGGGTGCAAATATTGAAGAGATCTTCTAATGACAGTCCCAATAATTCTAATACCATGGCATTGTAACGGCCACCACATGTACCCAGATGATACACACGCGGTACACCTTCTGGACTATTATCTTTTGATTTTGGGGAAATGGGAAAAAAATACACAATACAGCAATATGAAAAATAAGCTTATAATAAATAAAATCCAGGGACTTTTGATAACGATTATTAATAATTTTTTCTTTTAGATAAATTTAAAATTGAGATTAAGCTGAGCTCTGATAAATCGTCTTTTATTTATAAAAATTTCTTGATGATTTTTCTATTTAATATTTTTTGCGATTAAATAAAACTCAATCGATAAGTATTATTTGTTACCTATTTACTAAATTCTTAGTAAGCCTTGTAACTCAGGAGACTACGTTGCATCTTAACCCCCGATACGAATTTTGATTTAAGCATGAAGTAATTTTGAAAATCAATCACTGCTCAAATATAAATTTTTTAAAAGAAGAAAATAATCTCCTTCAATTTTTACGCGATAAGTATTCTGACTTACTGCCACCGATCTCTTACAATTTGCGCTCAAATGTAAATTTTTCTACAAGGTTGAATCGAAAGTGCCAAAATTTGACAAATGAAATTTTAAAAATTCAGTGGATTTTGATTCAAGGAAAAATTTTTTATTTTACTTGGTTTTCGATATATGTATGTACATAAAGGGTGATTCATTTAGAACTTTTTTGTTTAATTTTAAATAAAACACTTAAAATAGAATTGAATGTCAGAATATTTATTATGACCCGAAAGAATGTCTGACATTTATCATTTAAAGATAATTTGATGATTTGGCCTGCGACTACGCAGTAGTTGTTCCGTTCGGATGGTCCAACTTTCGAGGTATATCACCGAGGTATATTACGCGAGTAATATTGGCTTTCAAGTGTTGAATGGTAGCTGGCTTATCGAGGCGGCCTTCTTCAGTTCATAATTGCAAAAATCATGTGAATTTTGAGTGTATATAATGTTGAAATTTTAGACACTTTAATAAATTTCCAATTTCCATAATGAAATGTCAAACAATACTGAATAAAAATAAGATGACAGCATGACACTAGTCACGCGTGATCTGTCAAAAAACATATGACAAAAAACCTCTAAATGAATCACTACATATTTGACCACTGAATAACTCCTGCAGTCTCCAGTGTACTAAACAAACATTTTCATAATATCCACCACAGTCTGCCGATTTGTTTTTTTTTATTTTTCATTTTCTAAAGATTTATCGAAACAAAAAATACATACATATCTGATTTCTTATCACGAAGAAGAAGCAGGTTTTTACGTGAAGATATAATCCGACTGTCAAATTCACGTGATTTGACATATAAGTTCGATCAACGGAGTGTGCTACATTCAAAAACAAACTCTCAATGGTTTAAACATAATTGCTGTGGTTATCGTTCGAAACAATTCACAAGCCTTAAAAATGTTAAAATATGTACTCAAATATGTACACTACTTCTCATTTTGTTTACACAAATAAACAAAAAGTTAAACTGACAGACAGTATTAGAAAATTCCATTGATTTTGAACTTTTTGTACGATACATACATAGCACAGGCAGAAATAAAAGAATTTGCGGAATAAAAACAGATTACTTCCGTGGCTACAAGTTTAGAGTCTTGATTTTTTTATAGAACTTAATGAGACAAGCAATATATATTAAACAGAAACTTAAAAATTTACCAGCAAATCTGTCGTAAACCAAGTGAGATATCGAAAAATTTTACATATTTTCTGCTGATCGCATCGAGCTCTTTTCGAATCAGTTGTCAAAGCTTGGCGTATGGTCGGGGGTTTTATTTAAACGCGCCAGCTCCAAGAGATTAATTTTAAGAAAAGCTAAGACTTTTCATTCATTTAGAAAATAATGAAATTACACATTACATTGCCCGCTTCCACCGTTATTTTGTCATTTATGATTTTTCAGACCATAGTTATGTAAATGAAAATAATCAGCATCACAGAAACAATAGTTTTAAATGCAAAGTTATCTCCCAAACTATTTAGGGAACGAAATAGTTATTTGTTTTAACTAAACAAAAAGTAAAGTCTTATTTGCTTAATTTTATTTCTCAAACATACAAACAAAATTGTTGCATATGAATTAAACGCAAAGGGACAGTGTTTTAACGCCAAAAAGAAACAGCATAGACAGGGCTTGCAAAAAAATATATATAGAGTAAATCTTGTGCATAATCGTTAACAGTCCCTGAACAATGAAAAACATTTATTAGCTGTAAAAACTATAAATACAAATACGAATTAAAGTTATTCCTTTTTTTAAATCTACTATTCTTAACATTACTATATCTGATTTTTCTAAAGCACCGACCTCCGGGATATGCTGAGAAAATCTATTTCTTAAATTTATAATAACATCGTTGAGTTTACATGTTAAATAATTTAATTTTCTTTTAATTTGGTGTTTTTTTCTTAGTTTAAATGGAAATCTTTAGATGGATTTTTAAAGCAAACTGTTTGTTTTTTTTTTTTTCATTTACGAAGGTGGTAACGGTGCAAAAGTTAATAGAGTGAGAAACATAATTGAAAATATAGGAGCGGAAGGATGGAGCAGGAGGAAGTTTTCACTGATAGGATGGGTTGGTTGGGATAAGGTTAAAAAAGTGCCTATTAAATACGCAAAATAAATTATCAGAAATTGCATTGCATATTTTTCCACAATATTGGGCGAAATGGCGATAAAAGTTTAAATATGGGCGCCCCATAAACGGGTTGTTCTCCTCAACATACACATTACATTTCGAGCACACATTGTTTACTCTAAACTTAAAGAAATATTTTGTTATATGCGGACCAGGCATGCATGGGAGCTGACTAAAAGCGTTGGTATTCTACGTGCACCTGAAAGTTATCGACAGAGACGATTGTTGTTGAGTATTATAATTTTTAACTACGTTAAAACTTATTTGAGAGCTTATCAATTTTGAGCGAAAGCCTGAAAAAAATGTTTGCCTTAGCTGGGCATATATGTATGTATGTAATTCTTAAACGTTATCACTTTACCACAATGTTGACTTTAGAAAACTTAATGTCGGGTTGAAATCTAACACAAATATTTATTGAAAATTTTGTATGTTAATCAAAATTAAATAACGATTTCAAGAAATAGTTTCATTTTTAATACAATTTTTATGAGACATTTATTAATGGGCCGTGCCAAGCATTGCTCACCTGGGCAATTTGCCGATTTTGTAAGAAAATAATGAAAATATTTTCGAACGCTTGTTTTCAATAGATATATATTGTCAGATAAGGTCTTTTTTGGTTTTGTGTTTGCAAATAAATCGAATTTTGCTCAATTGCTTTTTATAAATTGCACATCCTAATTAACGCAATAAAATTTTCTGTAGAGAAATAATTTTACTAAAAATAGTCCTTTTTGTGTATATGTATATGTATGTTGCGCTGCTATTTGCTTTAATCACAACTAAATGAACTTTAAAAATAAGATCTAATTGCTCTAGAACAGGCCCTTCGCTTGTAGTCTGGAAACTAATTAACTAAATTCTTGAAAACTACTCATGGGAGTAGAAAATTTATTAAAATTTTGAAGAGTTAAAAAAGGATAAATGACGGTAAAAATATGCAAGCACTTTCCAATTATTTAAACCTGATTTGACATACAATAAAATTTATTTCATTAAAAATTTTGTTTTTTAATTAAAAAATTAAGTATAAACAAAAGATTGTTATCAAATGCATACGTACCATGTGATCCTAGTAGTTTATAAAACCTATACTCTAAGTGTAGTTGCGGAGCCTTTGACTTCATAGGCTCCATTTTTATTGCTACGTGTTCATTGTTGTAAAGATTTTTGCCTGGAAATATATACATAAAACAAAAACATAAGAAATTGACAATAACGTTAAAGAAAAACTATAAGTTCAAACATACACTGAAAATTATAAGAAAACGAAATTAGTAAACTTTTTAGTCAATTTTACTTTGGTGATTTAACCGCGAAATATAAATGGTGGCTGCTCTCGAGGGCGAGATCTGGTAAAATTTATAAGTAATGTTTGATTAGAATGTTGTGTTAATTTTTTTGTTTTTTAAGAAGTTTAACTACAAACGTGCACATACTCTGCTGAAATACTTCACACAACTTTTGCAAATCAACTGCGAATATTGTTTCAACATGATGGCTTCATCGTGCAAATGAAATATAACTAGTCTCAATGACCAAAAACATAATCAACAACAAAACTTTGGCTACAATTCTATGCCAGGCAAGACCTTTTTTTGCCTACCTGATGTTGCATTGCTGAAAAAACACATACGCCGACCTGTTGAAAAATTTTTTTAAACAAAATTTCTAAATTAAGAAACATACTAAGTTAAGCATGTGACACAAAAATGTTAACTAAAAGCAGTAAAGAAAAAACAATCGTTGATTAGATGCTTTTGCAAGGTTTAGAATGAAATCCCGTCTACCAGCGTATTAAACATATTGTTCACATACAGCGCATTTTTGTACAGGCGCTCACGCTAAAATTATTATTAAAAATACACTACAATTCCACTGCTTCATCA
This sequence comes from Meiosimyza platycephala, assembly GCA_963662105.1. Classification (NCBI taxonomy): domain Eukaryota; kingdom Metazoa; phylum Arthropoda; class Insecta; order Diptera; family Lauxaniidae; genus Meiosimyza; species Meiosimyza platycephala. Next base: position 1,089,807 of record OY759209.1, read on the forward strand.
TTCCAATTGACAAAAACACAACATTTTAAAAAATCTATAACTATCCTTAATAACCTAACGTTTTGTTTTATCTTGACATATCAACGCATTATTTTGTATTATTTTCTATATGTGGTGCCACCACACACACTTACACGTTCCAACAAACTCATTCAATAATAACATGCCAGAGATAACCTACCTTAAAAAGATATTTGCAATCGGTTCAAACTAGTGAACATAAAAATTATAAACATTAGGGTGTTCCTTGCTGGCAGTTTTGCCGAAAAACAGGGTTGACAAGTGGCCAACTTTTCCAAAAAAAAAAAAATAAGTTTTTATAATTTTAAGGAAAGAAACTTTTATTTTGGGAAGGCTCTTAATTCAACGATTTCAACTTGGCAGCCCAGGTAGAAAATCATATGTCGGGATGAAAAAATTAAAAACATTTCAACCGGGTAGTCAAAATCTGAAGAATATTGTCTGTAGTTACCTATACACCTATAGTGGTGGTTGGCGGCTGCCAAGTGAAGCATTTCGCAGTGTACTTTTTTGTAACATAAATCTGTAACTTTTGTAAGGCTGAACAGATTCACTTATTTCTTTTTTGAAAAATAAACTCGCTCTAAAAATAAATAAAAATGTGGATTTTTATCAAATAAATCCAAAGGGTGAGCAAAAACATAAAAAAATGTAATTTGTTGCTGTTAGTTCTTAAATATTTTAAACTAATAATTATGATATTTTAATTCATTTGGAACAGAAATTAAATAAATTTCAGCGTTAAAAAATACAAAGGAGTAGTGTGCAAAAATCTGTGGGGAAAATTAGTCAACTGTCGTCTGTTGTAATGAACACTTTAATGCGCACTAGAAGTTTCGGATATATTCGTGTCTCTTATTTCATTAGGTTGAAAGTCCCAAAATTTATTTTAACATAATTGGTATTATCTCAACGAATATTTAAAAAGTTACAAAAAAAGGAATGGAAACTTTTAAACAGAAAAGCAACAGCTCTATTGTCATTGTTATTGAATAAGAAGCACTTTATCGATTTATAAATTTACAGAAATATTAAATCAATATTAAAAACTAAACAAAAAACGAATATATAGGTTGCACAGCAAATATCTTCCTCTACATATAATCCAATTCAATAGCATGCTCCCTGATATTGTAAATTCAAATAAAGACCACTTAGCTACACAATAAATTTCAATTTGACCCAGTACGGAGGCCTAATGATTTAAATATTTTCATATGAAGAAATTAGTCCTAATATTGAAACTTGGTGAAATATTTTGAAAGTTTAAAAATAAAATTTGGCCGATGTTTAAAAATTTATATCTTTAATCAGACTGCGTAGTTTTTGATAATTATAATATACATAATGTACATTATAATTATGTATGTAGTTGTATTTTTGCATTCAAATTATTTACGTGCTTGACTTCGCAATGCATGATTTTATGTAGCTCATAAATGTGCATATTAAACACAGCTCAATACTCACGCACTCACTCAATGCATTCAAAGTCAATTGAAAATGTAATTGTGTCAATGACTACTATAACTATTACAAAATTACTTACGAGCATAGCCGCCGATTCGCTTTATACTTAGTATATGGAGGGAGCATTTTGTTTTTGCGTTGCTCTGACGACAACGACGACGTTGACGGGAAGTCGATTTGGCTGGGAACCGTAGATATTTGTTATAAAAGCATGACGTAGCGTAGTTGTATGAAGTAAGAACAACAACAGCATTAAAAAACAATTACTACCAGGGGGAAAGTTCTAGCAAAGAAAGTGAATGGGCAATTACCAATGAAATGAAATTAATTTATATAGAAAATTAAAAAGCCAAAGAAGTTTTGAGAGTTTTAACCAAGAAATAATTTTTGACTTTGAGAATTTTGTAACCATTTAAATCTGAAAATCTATCAACGTACAAACGTTGCAGTAGCAACTATATTTAATTAATGAGTTTCCGTTAGTTATCTGACTCATTTTGGTGCTGGAAATATGTTTTATTTGTTGAATAATCAGCAAACAGAAAACAAGCAACTGATTTATCTTATCAATGTCTTGTCGCCATTTATCAGGGAAGTAAAATATGCACGCATTAGAATATGTACCTACTTGGAGAAAATATTTATAGTTAATGAGGTAATTTAATAGGCATAATTATGTGGGCCTAGAAAATGTGTCAGCTTTTTATTTTAAAAATATTATATCAAAAACGGAAATGCAAGTAAAATCGAAAGCAAATTAATTACACAACAAAGCTTGAATAACACGAAAATCTTTTAGCCAAAAAATCAATATTTTTTTATCTCTGAATAAATATCGATTGAGAACAAATAACAAAGACATTGTTAATTCAATTCAGAATGAAAAAATTTCGGAGTCAAGTTAAAATCTGGTTAAGAATTCAGTTAATTTAATGCGTTATCCAGTTGAAAATAAAATGATAAATGCAAGAAACAGTCAGTGGAAGATTGTTTTCGGGTGAATGTTACTTTAATTTTCGACATAAATAGTTCAACGTTTGTCCAATTTTTGCATCCGTTTGTTTCAACGAAACAAACCAAACTTTTTCCCGCAGAGCCTTTTTTTCATGTTTGTAAACAAGAAGATGTTTCTCTAGTAAGCAGTAGCGTACCGATCGACGATCTAGAGTTCCCATATTGCTCATCCAATTTAGTTTTGATTCAGAAATGATTATTCTTTTCCAGGAAGTTTTGCTTAATTAGCATTCGAAATTGGGATTTTCCATTTATATAAAATTAGATGAGGTTATGTCAAATTATACGTTGATATGACGACAGTCGTTGCTAGATCGACCAGACCAGATCTCGCAAAAAAAAAATTAAAATGCTTGGTCACGCTGATGATTGAACTTTTAGATGATTGCAAGCACATTGCTTTGCCATGATATTTTCACCACTTTCAACTGTAATTTTCTATTAAAATGCAAAGAGTACACGTTTTAATTCTTATTTAATAACATTCCCAACTAATTTCAGATTTTCCAGTTTTATTTCACAATTTTATCATCAAAAAAAAAAAATTATCTAGAAATTCATTAATCAGACGCTTGTTTAAAACAATAGTTTTTCTTATCACATATGGCTTTGCAACCTTTTTAAAAGGTCACGACAGAGGTATACACCAAATACAGGGACAACTTCTTCGGATGTTCCTTAATGATACTGAGTCAAACATTTCCACAAAGTTTCACCCTTGAACTAATTTTTTTAAACCTAAAAAAAAAATAGAAAATAAGAGTAATCAGTTGTGAGTAAATGTTCTTTTAACAATAACTAAGCAAAAATGGCTGAATAGTGTAAGAGCTTCTTCATGTGCTCGTCTGTCTGACAGCATGTAAGAAAATCGTAACAATTGAAAACGAAGGCATTATCTCTTTGTTTCCCGTAAATAATATTATTGAAAAGTATTTGTCAGCATATAAATAGTTGCATAAACAAAATGTCACTTTAAATAACGCCAATCAACAAATAGGAAGAATCATTTTTTCTCTTCCTTTCATTCAAACACGAGGCGATTCTTTTTTTCATAAAATTGACAGATACAAAACAATTGACAAATAAAGAAGTCAACAAAATGCGGCCTCCGTTGCTACCGCAGCAAAATTGAATTACATAAAATTGTATAAATGAACAGAGAGAGAGAGAGAGAATTGAAAACGAAAGACATTTCGATAAAAAATAAGACAAAAATAAGAAATCGATTGTAGGAAATCAACACTTAAATTAAATTGACAAAAAGTTCGTTGTCAATATTTTTTAGCGTATCTGTTGTAATTGCTTTGGTTTCTTTTTTTATTCTTTTGGTTCTTTTTTATATCGTTGACTCTTAGATTTGCGTTGATTGCTCGTTAAATATTGATGAATTTCATTGAACTTTATTTCAATGTCAACGACAAGATTTTTCACTCATTTATTTGGTTTTTTTTTTTACTTTTGAGAACTCACTTCTCGCATTATTTTTGTTTGTAAATTCATCAATTAGAAAAATGCCAAGTTTCTTAATTTAGGGAAAAAGAACAGACACAAATCACAAAACGAAAGTAATATATAGAAGTCATTCCATTATTTATTACAGGAAGAGGATCAATTTCATCATTTTCCCGCCCTTTTTTTTTAGTTTCGCGAAATGACATACTTATCAGTTTCTATTCATTGGAGATTGAAGGTCAAAAATAAATGAAACCCAGTGGGGTATTAAATATTTTACCCCACACATCTCAAAAACTGTTCATACATAACTCAGATTTGTGCACATACAGATTTTTCATCAGGATTATATACACCCTTATTTTGTAAGATATCTTCGCTTTTTGTCGTCTCTCATAGTTGGCATCGACAAAGTCGACTTTCGATAACTATCGAAATCTTCGCCTATTTTTGGTATTTATGAAGTCGGCTTTTGACGAAAGCGAATCTCGTTTTCGTTGATTAAATGTCGCCCAAGTTTAAAGAGACGTTTTTATTTCAATTATTTGACATTTAAAAAATTAAAGATGATGTTTTTCGATTATTTTCTGTGGCGTTTCGCTTTTCTTACACGATATCAAAACTGAAAAGAAGCGACGTCGAAGCGAAGACGACAGCAAATCGAGACGAGAATCGTCGACGACTAACTACATATACAAAATAAGGGCGAGAAACTACATCATATTAAGGACACAGAAAGTTTGTTTTTTTTTCCTGTCAAAATGTTTGAACTTATGTATATAGTTTTTCGTTATATTAAAATAATTGTAAAATTCTACCCCTTGCACAGTACATGATTCATTCCGGCGTTCGATGACGTACATAAACTTGTTGCTAACACTCAAACGTGCATATATATAAAATTTATAACAATTAGTCATGGTTGAAAACATTTAATATTTTTCAGCATAGATTATTTAGTTTGCATTTGAGCCATATGAAAATGAATATCGGAGAAAAAAGTTTTTGAAATCTGTGCAGCCATATGAAAAAATAAAACTAGTAAGGGCCTCTTTGGCCTCACCCTAAGCCGCATTAACACTAAAAGTGCGCGCAAGTCATACATTTTTATCAAAAGAGTATTTATTTAAAGTTTTTGATAGTAAGGAAGGTACAACGGTCTCTTGCCAAAATGCGTCTACTTTGTGAATTTGGATGCATTATCTTAAAAAACTCCTTCAGTAAAGCATTTTAAATGTTTACTCTATGGGACAAAACCCCTACCATTCCTCATTTTTTTGTGAAATTTGATGCATTACTTAAAATACATAGCCTCAATAAGTAAAGCGTTTTGAAGATTTTTCTTGTATAGGAGTTGACACGCCATCTTATCGAGATGCACCCATTTTTTGTCTGGCCAAATCATTTCAAATACTTGTGGAAAATTTCGTTACACTGCTTTAAATATCTCCCTTAGTCAAACGTTTTAAGTTTTGGCTAGTATCAGAGGGTCAACTCCTATTGCTCAGAAGCTAAAATAATAAATACTTTTTCATCTGCTTCAAAGTTTAAAATTTTTGACTTTGTGTATTCGAATCTTTGTCCGAACAAAGAATTTGTTTTATAAAAATTCACTATAGCAATATATAAGTAGTATGTATGTATATGTAAGCTACGACTCCCTTTTTTGTCTCTAACAAATATAAGTAGTATGTATGTATATGTAAGCTACGACTCCCTTTTTTGTCTCTAACAAAAAAGGAAAACAGCTTAAGTCTACTTAAGACAAATGGAAATAAGACAAATTTTTCTTTAGTTCTAGGTGAAATTTTTCTATTGTTTTAGCGTGAAATGATAGTGCATACATATTTAGGACTTAATACTCAAAAAAAAAAAAAATCAAGTTCCACAAAAGACTAATGGAAAATTGACCTTAACTTTAAAGTTTAAAGTCGACTTATTTTCCACAGACAAAGCTGCTAATTAAAAACACATACATATTTATTTAAAAGTTCAAGTAAAGAAAGTTCTTTTCATATACAAAATTTAATTTTGGCGAAGTACTTGCAAGTATGCTTAATAAAAGCATATATTAATTTTATTTCTTTACATATTTAAAAATCGTATGCGCCCCATGCACCAACCTATACATATATATACATACGTATTTATGTTATACACATGCACATTTTATATTTTTTTGTCTGCACGAATGTTTCTAAAGTTTTTGTTTTCTTTTTGACAAGTAAAGTTTATAATAGGACGTGTCTTTAAGCAAATGATTCATCCGGCGTAGAAATGTTTGATCATTTAAGACCGGTCTTTGACCGATGCAGAAAAAACAAAAAGCAAAACAATATTTAGAGCTTAAGTATGTTCAGAAAAAGCAAAGAAAAGAAATGTGCGAAATGTGCTACAAAAATTTAAAAAGTCGTAAAATTAATTTCAGTGTATTTTGCAATACTTAATTTTTTAGTTTGCCTCCTACACACAGAAACAACTTAAGCCGGTATTTAATTTCATCAAAGGAAGACAGGTTTTTCTTTATTTCTTTTATGCATACATTGAATTATCTTTTGGTTTATTATTCTGATAATTCGCTTTTCTTTTGATTTTCTTACTTACTTATTCAGTATTTTGGTGAGTCATTTACTTTTTTGAATTCGACTTAAGGTGATCTTTAGTTGAGAATACTTAATACACAGAAAGAATTTATTACTTTAAATTATAATAAAAAAGTTTAATAAATTTTGCAATTAAGGGCTTACGCCATCGGTGTAGCAGCTAAAATTACAGTGGGCATAAAAAAATTGAAGATTCAAAAGAAAAAAAAATGTTAGCTACTTTCAAAAAATTTATGAATTAGAACAATTACAGTTCATTTAAAAGTTTGTTACTTTCTCGTCTCTTTAAACCGCTTAGTCTATGTAATACGAGTATTAAATAACGAATGAGAAACAAATTTTACTTGAAAGTTCAATAAAGTTTAGGTGGTACGAAATATGAGTGTATTCATGGGTTGAGGTAAAAAAGAATCAAAAAGTATCGTTCGCATCTGGTTGCGAAGACATAACGTTCCGGAACATCGTTTCCAGAAATCTCAAAGTTTGAAACCTCTGCACTGGTTTGGACATAATAAGTTCGTCGTGGGAAACTTTGGAAAAAACTAGTTAGTGCAACAACTAAAATTAAGGAGATTTCGCAAACTCAGGTGAACCAGATCTCCCTTGAATTGAGTCTGGTGTTCCCACGGAATGAACATATTTAGTGAAATTGGAAAGTGCCCTTAGTTTATAGTCTCTAGTTTAAGTAAAAAGTGTAACGCGAATTTCGCTTTAGTCATCGGATGATCCGGATATACATATCTTCCAAAAATCGCTGTAAAATTTTTTTTATTTCTACCCAAAAAAAATTGTAGTAAATTTTTGAGTTTAAAAAATACAGAAGTCGCTCAGTTGGTTAAGTTCCCAACTTATAGCAAAATTAACCAACAAAAATCTTGTAATAGTTCCATGGCGAAGTCTTCTTTTACAGTTTCAAAGTTTTTTCGAGTGATTCTTTAATTATTTACACAGCGCATATCCTTTGTGGACGTCTGAAGGTTTTCTTGTTTCGAATACTATCACATACATCAAGTGTTGTAAAGTTTTTTTATTTTCGCTTCACAGACTCACCTAATCGCAGTTCTCCAAAATTACCACAGCCAATTTTTTTGCCAACACGAAAATTTGGTCCGACCATTAGCACTCCGGTAGAGGTGCTCACTGATTGGCGGGTGGGATACATATTGGCGGAACTGTTTGTTCCTCTAGCACCCGTTGCTGCTCCACCACCTCCACCACCGCCGCCACCAGCTCCACCAGCTGATGAACCAGCAGCTTGTGTCCCTCCACCACTGCAAAAAGAACAGAAAAGAAAAAAATTATTATACAATTTAATACAGAAAATGATATTATTAACATTGAAGTAGAAAAGCGATAAATATCAGCAAAAATTAAATAATTTACTGGTTTTTTAAGAGCTATGGAAGATGAAGACTTTCATTCCTTGCTTACATTGAAGTAGGAAGACGCATTTCTAAATACATATTACGTTCTCAACTGTAGTTGAATTTTTCTATACATACTCTTTTTTATCCAAGAGATTTAGAAGATCCATGGAACTGACATTGATTTGATTTTAAAAAGAAATGAAATTATTTCCTTAAAAGAAAAATGGTACGAATACGAAGACTGAGAGAAGAAGCTTTTATTTATTTTTGTTTTTTCTTTTTACATGTTTTTTTTATTTTTTATATTTTTTTTTCGTAATTTTTATGTCAAAAAGAAGTTTTTTATATGAAAGTAAATTCAAAAGTATCATGTTTGTCAAAATATTAAATTTAATATGAGTTTTATTCAAATCAATATTTTTCTGTGTGTTTACGAACATTTGTTAGCCCTGCTAACACGATAGTAAAGTTTAGCTACAACAGCTATTAACCTTCTTAGCCATTTAACAAAGTGCGATGCATGCCTATGTCTTCGAAATGATTGATTCCACGAAAATATAAACCTTTTTTGCTGAGAGTTTCATGAGCTATTTTTATCACGGTTATTTTTCTTGAAAAATCGCTAGGATTTGAGAAAATTGCGCAAACTAAACGATAGTTGAAAAAAATATAAAACTAAAATTGTCTACATTTGACGCCATAAAGAACTTATTTTTGCTTTTTCTAGTAATATTATAAAAACATAGTGCATTAAAAGAATTTGTAGAAAAAATATGCTTATCTTATCAGTAGGAAATTTCTCAGTTTTAGGTAACAAACACCAAAAAACAAATGTCAACTATAATAACAACATTAATAAGGATACATCTCGTACTAGTAAAAGGTAAGTGCGTAACAAAGAACGTAATCCACTGTTAATTAAATTAATAATAGCAACAACGATGACGTTCGAACTTTACAAATATTGTTAAAATTACTCGTGAAAAGACGCATAATTCAACAGACAGAAAATAAGTGTTTTACAAGTAGGAATCCACAAAAATATTTTCTGCATTTGATTCATTTGTGATATCGTCATTTGAGCATTTCTGTCGTCTTAAATGCTTCATCTACGATAGTTATTATAGTATTGTTGTAGAAATGGAAGAAGCTGATGTTTTAACTTTTTTATCAAACCGTAGCTATTATTGATAATCGTATTTTTCGGTATTTCTTTATTTAGTTTTCATATATCCTATATTAAAAACAATTTAACATGACCTATCTATTTTAAAACGACGACTTTCAACCGATTCAATTTTATCTTAAAGTTTATTCACATACGTGAGTTTTTCATACAGAAGTACCACTGCAGTTACCTGTCGATGGTAAAAATTAATTTTTAGTCACAAAAAGTTATAATTTCTGCAACGAAAATTCATTAAGTGCCACTGTGCGTCATTGTCATTATTGCCAAGCCAATTTCTTTTGTATTTATCACGTCCAAATTTAGCCTTAAGTTTTTTATTGAATTAATTAAAAAAAGTTGCTTATTCAATGATTTGCTCACGTCTGCCTTTCTGTCAGATAGTTTAATTTCCAATAAAATAATTAAAAATTAACAAAGCAGAAGTCTTGCCTAAGTTCAGATACTCAGTTTTTGAAATTATATGGGAGGCAGGCGTGCCTGGAATGGAATGCATTACATGACATGCATTGGATGGCAGGTGAACAGTATATTAAAAAAAAAAAGTCTAAGGCGGGCCTTGGATATTTACTCTAAAATATCTTTAATATTTGAAGAATTTGATGGCAGTTTCTAAGATAAATAGTCAAACTTTATGCATTTGACTTCCGAGTGAAACTGAAAAGAAATCAAATGAATTTATGTGAAAATCACTTGAAATTCGCGTGACAAGTCTTTTTGTAGTGAATTGTATGAGCTAATATTTATTGTATAAATATTTTACTATATCGAAATAATTGCTAATAATTAAACTTTACTCTCTCTTACCCCATAAAGAAAAACCTGCGTGTATAATAAAAAATACTTTGAAGTTTCATTAGGACATAATCAGAAATGTTTCAGCAAAAATTCAGCTTAGTCTTTGTGCAACTTTATGCTTTTTGGGTCTAACTTCATTGGATTAAAATTTTAAATCACTTGTACTTGCAATACAAAATAAAAAACTAGAATTTTATTGCTAAACGATATACACATATCCATACGCAGATTTATTTTAAAAGAGCGCAATCATATTACATTTTGATAACATTATCAAGAAAACAAATATTGTAGTAAATTTTAGAAAGAACTTATTTTTGCTTTTTCTAGTAATATTATAAAAACCTAGTGCATTAAAAGAATTTGTAGAAAAAATATGCTTATCTTATCAGTCGATGTTACCGATAGACAAAGATTATTATTAACAATCAGTTAGTATACTTTGGTTTGAGAACAAGCAACTTGATAATTTGGTATTTTTATTGAAAAATTTAAAAAATTTATTTTTTGTTCAAAACATCGAAATCTGCAAGATTCAATGGTCCAATATTAAATCATTACCTCGCATTTCGACACGGATTTAAGATGTTTAATTTCGATATACTGAAAGAATTTTAATAAAATGAAAATAGAATTTTGAGACCCAAGGCACGATAAGGAAGAAAAGTTACGAACAAAACATTAGTGGATTAAAATGCTGTGTGCAACTGGTGTACAACTTCGTATGTACACAGACGTCGTCTTTCATATAAAGGAGAATTTATGTAGAATTTTAATTCTTGTCTCGTTAAATCTTCATTCTACTTGTTGCAATTAAGTTTTTAATTTTCTCATCTTTGCCTTAAGCTTTCTAAAGAATATTTTCGCTGTCGCAGTGCAAAAAATCCTGTCTATGATGAAATTCAATTCAAAGCAATGTGATTCAACAGTTCAATGTAGTTCAGATTGATTTTATTAGTTATTAACATTGCGGCTAGTAACAACTTAATACCCAACACATACAAACTGATATTTCTTTTATGTGTAAATAGTAGTAAGCAATGTACATATACATAAGATCGTGGTATACGTTCATCATATCCTGTGAAACAATTTGTGAGTGTTGGTAGTTGCAAAAAAACCGTTCACTCAGTCTATGGCTGCTAACTGGTTTTTTGAGAAAATGAAGAAAGAAAAAAATTCTTTTGTCTTTTAAATTGAAGCTGGTGGTGGCTTATAAACTTAAAACGGCAACTGGATATTGGATATATCGATGGTGTTAATGTCTTACCAGTATACCGGTTGTGAATAGCTTTTTTTTATTTGCTTGCATGTTTTCTTTAAAAGCAACAAAAAATGTTTTTTTCTTATTATTTACTCCTTACACGATTGGTGAATGTTAAATGCAGAACAACTTACTCCCTTACTGTGCTTCTTAAGATTTTCGTTCGCTCTTAAGGTACTAGCACACAAATAAAAGCAAAAAATGAGTAAGTTTTTAAAAATGTATTCCTCAGAATGCTTAGTACATATAACTAGAAACCTTTTTTTTAAAAATATTTTATTCTTAAATAAAAAAAAAAAAAATTTTTTTAGTTTCGACAATTTCTACTATTTCTAGATGGCGCCGAAGTCAAGGTCTTGAAAAATGTATGCCTCCAGGGCGGAGAGTAACCCCCTGGATTGGCAAGTCTGAAACAAAAAAGTCAAAAGGATTCTTAAAGAGTATTACCCACATCTATTTACCACCAGAAGTGAAAAGTCGATAGTAGAAAGTTGCATTACAATACTGCTCTCAGAAGCGGAAAGGGCGCATCTCCAAAAAATTAATTCATATTCGGATTCTTAAGGCATCGGATAGTTTAAGAAATTACGCATCTAATGAACTACGCCAAATGCCGGTATCTAAGTTTAAACCTATAAAAAATCTCCTAAGAGAATTTCCTCTATCTCAATTTTACATGTAATCCAACAAATTGGCATAAACAAAACATCAATCATCTGGAAACGCGATTATTTGATATACACCCATTTCGCTTCTGAGGGCAGAATAGTAGAAAAAAATTACCATATATCTCGCTTGGGGTTAATGTAAAAATTAAAAAAAAATACCAAACTTTATGTTGTTTAAGCATGATGTCGTTTGTAGCGATCACTCCGATCAAAACTCTATATGGGCACAAGTCGAAATTGTTGACAGTTTTAGAGATATAGAGCATCAAGAATTGAATGTATGGCAAATTTTTTTATATTTCATTGACTTTTAACCCTCAATAACACTAAAACTGATCATACGAAGATCTTGTGCCAATAGAAACTTACGTTAAAGATATTAATATGGAGTAATGATTTCATAAGGTTTTCTTGTATCACCTTGCCAAATTAAAGGTAAACAAAGTCTTATTCATTTTTTACTAGTTTTTGTGCTTTATGGATATAAGTATATAGCTGTTGATACATAAATATATACACAACAACATATATAAATTCATAGTTGTAAGTAGTGAACGTTGACCGGCAAACGGTAAAATTAAACCAGTTGCTAATGATACTGCTATCAATGCTGTCAATTGGCAATAATAATATATTTATTTCATATTGCCTTCAGTGATAAAATTCATTCAATATAACAGCTAAACAAGTAATACTTGTATAATTTGCATAACAAAGCGAATGACTTCTGAAAGTTTAAACTCCTCGTTATCATTAAGGTTTTTGACGTAATCATTAAATATTTATTTATTGAGTCAAACTTTCGTCGCTAATTATAGTAGCAGTTTTTGTTTTGTTTTGTTTTAATATTTGCTGTCAATTAAATGTAAGGTGAAATTTAAAACGATTAAAATTTGAAATAATTTATTAATATTTAAGATAAGCACCAACAAAATTGGCCGTATGCTACATTGCAAGCCCAAGTTACATTTTCAGAAAAGATGCAATTTATTTCAATTTTTTAAATTGCTACAGTCCTGATATAGTTCCTTAATAAAATAAAAACGTAGAAAATCGATTGAAAAAAGCTCAATGAAATTATATTTAGGTAACCCACATTACCAACCCATACATTATTGTTACAAAAGCAGAATTTTTCATTGGTGTAAAATTTCAGAGGGTAACCCATTGACACATGGTGTGTTATCTTCGAGAAAACATGAACAGATGAGTTCGAATAAAGCTCTACAAAACTAAGGGCAATAATTAGGAAAAATTAAAATTATGAACCTTTACCTACTCAAGCTGACCACGATTCGAACCTTGGACCAATGGGTTGTAAGCGCAGTACACTACCATTGCGCCACCAGGCTTGCAGTTTAGTTTTTTTGTCAAAGTACTATTGGGCACTTTCACAATGTCCAGTTAATCTAAACAAGGATTTTAACCCAGCAATACCCAGCGTATGAAATTTCATACAATGTTTGAACTCTGCAGATCGCTATTTTTTACCAACAAACAATGATGACATTTTTGAATTTTTTGGTGTAAATATTTTCAATAAATAAAATCAAATTTATTTTTTTAAATTTTCTTTTTAGCAAAATGCATTATTTTTAGTTATTTTTCCGAAATCACATGAAAATTTTTTTTTTTCTGGGAGCTGCTGGGTTAACTCGACATTGTGAAAACGGCATTGTGAATTAAAGATATTTTTCAGTAAAAGTGTAAGCAGAAAAATTTAGTGCATATTTCAAAAAATTGGGATTAACACAGTGTAAAAATTATTGATCGATTTAAACAAATACAATTTTTGTATTTTCACAATTTTGTTATAGTGTGTACAGCTGGTTATAAGCAAATTATATCAAGTTGAATGAACACCACCACCAATCGCAGTACAGTACCTTTGACCATTTGCACCTTAAATGTACTCGGGTAAGGTCTAGTAGGTCTATAAATAGACAATAAGCAAAACGAAAAAATGTGTATCATGACTTAGAAAAAAAAAAAACTAAAAATAGTTCAGATTTAATATATAACATGAAAATAAACGGACTCATTTGAGTAAGGGTAGTAAATGGTCTTCAAATGTGTCCAAGTGATTTTTAAAATATTGGCACAATGCTACACACTCACTTTGCAATATACATACATACATAGTACATACATATGTTCATATGTACTCTTATAAGAACCCTTAAAAATTGTCAGGTAACAAGTGTGACTATTAGCTACTTGTAATCATACGTTTCTTTTTTTGCTGTCCCCTACCAAGTTTATTCACAAGGTAAAGAGGCTGTAGAGCAAAGAAAGGATAAGTGCAAGATTCTTATGAATAATTCAATGTCAAATTACAGTTGCCTTATTAGTTGTAAAGACGGAAATTTGAGTATGAGTGACGTTCTTGGCTTTTAAACAAGCGACAATTGTTAAAAATGAACAGCGTAAAATAAGTCTCGTTCTTACTTTCTTTTTAATTCCACACAGAAATCAGTTAAGTTAGCCCAATACGAAAAAATGTCGGTGTTACAAAAACACATAGTTTGGCTTCGAATAATCAAAAGGTTTTTGAAAATATTATGCTGTCTATAAACAAGGCGATGTTTTCTGAGTAACTAATTACGTTAGAAAATTTATTCAAAATCATAGTTCACAAAAATCGGTTTTCGCGCATATCCTGTTGGCGTTACATTTACAATTTAATGTTAGAGTACATGAAACCTAATCGCTCGTCTTGAAAGAGGTGTATCAGTAGACAATCTCCCGGGAAGAAATCCTAAGCGCATTAGCGTAGTGGTGGAAGCTGTACGGCAGTTTCTTTGAGGATCTACGTATATGCCTCTACCTGCCGTCGCGCTGGTCAACTAGACATCGCCAGAAAAATGTTTAAGCCCAGCAATCTAGAATAATCAGGAGGCATAACTCCACCAATAGCAACATAGTACACACATACATATGTACTATATTGATTTGTTGGTGTTGGCGGTATAATCTTCTTATTAACGAAATAAAGTTATTTTGTGAGAAACTTAATTTTTTAAAAGCCTCTATATCCAAGCTGCGTTCCTGAATAGAAATACTAGTTTCAGAGGTTTTGTTATATATATACATACATTGCCATTAAAAATAGGTACATAGTTCCAAAAAGAATCCCAGCTTTTCACCAAACTTGCACTAGACACAGACGTCGTACTTATATGCACATACATACATACCATACATGTATTATGTATGCGCACACATTCAAAGCGTTAATCTAGTAACATGAGCCTTTAGGTCAATAGTCCATTGACGGTAGTTGTTAAAAAAAAAAACTATCATATTTTTCAAGTGTCTATTTGATTCATAGTAAGAATTAAAGATAGAGATAAGTTACTTGATTGTACACCGATGGGTATGTGTGTATCTAAATGTGCTTGTTAAATCGCTTATCTATTCGGTTTTGGAATTATCAGTTGATAATGAAAAAAAGAGAAGAGCGTTTTGTTGTTTCATACCTAAAGTATTGAATAGTTTTATGTATTATCTGTTCACAAAAATAACATTAAAACGAGCAAGCAATGTAATTTATAAAATTTAACTGCTTCCAAACATTTTTAAAAGCCTCAGAATTCATTACAAATAAAATTTGTGTTCTTATCAACTTTTTTGTTCAAGCAAAATGCTATTTAAGGTACAACTGTAATTGCCACTGCCAATGTCAAAAATATCCAAAAGTTCTCGTATGAAACCCGGAACACTGCCGGGCATTCGTTGGGTAACAATTTACCGAACGAAATAAAACGCTCATCCCACACGTAAACTTCAAAAGGACATGCAATTAAATAAACAACATATGTAGTTAATTTAACTACGGATTTTGATAACTTTTGAAGAAGTGAGCTGCTTTGATTTTAAAAAAAGTTGAACGGTTTTGTGAAAATTATTTTCTAAATTATGAATGAAAAAAACACTTTGTAATACTCAATGAAATGAAGTGACCAATAAGTCACGAAAAAATAAGTTTCCATTAAAATTCTAATGAAAACCCTTGAAGGTACTTATTATAGTAATACATATGGGTCATTCTTTAAATTTCTTAAAATCAATTTTTTTTCGATACTTTGTCTAAAAACATTCGATACATGTTTTTGGAAAAAGTTTTTGAGGACTGTTTTCGAAAATACGAGTTTTTGAAAATCACAAAATTTAAAAATACATGAATTTTCGGACGCTTGTATTTCAAAATGTACACGTCACAGAGAAAAACCGTTTGGGCATAAAAGTTAGCATTTTACGTCTTTTTTCTAATCGTTGTATTAAAAATTTTATTC
Organism: Meiosimyza platycephala; assembly: GCA_963662105.1. Taxonomy (NCBI): domain Eukaryota; kingdom Metazoa; phylum Arthropoda; class Insecta; order Diptera; family Lauxaniidae; genus Meiosimyza; species Meiosimyza platycephala. The sequence goes on from OY759209.1 coordinate 1,105,945, forward strand.
TCTTAAGTTATAAGCAAAAATTTACAATTTAAAAATTAAAATCGTAAATTTTCGTAAAACGGTATGTTAAATTTTATTGATTTTTTTTTTGCAATCATTTTGCAATTTACTTTAGAGTGGGCCAAGCCGTGGTTCTCTAGGTATGAATGTTTCTATATCGCCGCGCGCCTAAAATTAGCTAACAAAATTATAGAAAAGAGTCAATGCAACGCAGTAACATAAATGGATAACGGTAAATGCACCGCATTATTTTACTTTCAATTGATATTAATACCTGCATTTTTGTTTTCTTAAATATTTTGAATAAAAAGTTTTTCCGTTGAGTTGAATTTTGAACTCTAGGGTGTACCTATTATTTTGAGCAGGTGTGTATGTACTTATAATACACTTGAAATTTTTAAGAAAGCACTTAGTTACAAAAACAAATTTCAAATTCTGTGTGCGCTTAGTTGCTTGCCCGCTAACACAGCAGAGACATCATGATATTGAAGGTCAAATGTAAGTAAAATATGTGCTTTCTATAGACCGGGAAGAAATTTAGTGTCCACTAAATGTATAGACAGCACAATTTTTGGGGATAATACCATTTTCTATTAAAAAGAAAGACTTCAGTTTTTTCGTTACGACTAGTGCAGAAATAGATGTCAAGCTTGATTGAATTTTGTGAGACAAATAAGACAGGAAACGAAATTAAAAGTTGTGTTTCAAAATATTTAATTATTCTGATTTCATTATTAAAGATCGTAACTTTTTTTAAATAACATAAAAAGAAACCTAACGAAAACTATATTTGCTATGGCCATTAGGTAGTTAATATATCAAAACGATATAAATATATCTTGTTTTTATGTGTACTTGTATTCATTTCAATTTTGATTAGTTTTAAGAATTATTGATTAAAATAAATTTGTGCTCAGCACTAAATAATACACACCCATGTCATAAAATATAATAAAAGCAACAAAATGTTTGATTAAATTTTGAATTCAAAGAAAACTAGAACAGATAACGTTTTGAGCTTTATTAGTTATTCACTCATATACAAACAAACCTATCTATAAATTAAATGTACTTGTATTGGTTATAACTAATCATTAATTATGATGGTTTCAATGGGTTTTAAAAATATATTGCGATTAATCATTTTAACATAATTGGTATATAAAAGATTTATCAAAAAGATTGTAAAAATAAAAAAATTAAAAGGATGGATACGCATTATTCTAAGTTTTACACAGTACAAATAATTTTTATTATTACATATACCAGAAAATTAAAAAAAAAAAGAAAATAACTAATAAAATCAATATACATAAATTGTAACAAGATTATGCTGATAGTTTTATCGAAGAATTGCAACAATTTAAAATACCGACAATTAATAGGTTCAAATAGTTGAAACAGGCAGAAAGAAATTAATGCTTCTGCTCGAATACTCCACTACTCACCCAGGTCAGTACTGTGCCGAGTGGTAAGGAGTTAGCCAACTTCTAATAATATAATTTCATGATTTTTTTTTGCTTTATGTGAAAACATTTAGTTTGTGTATTATGTGCAGTAGACGTGCTTGTAACCTCAGATTGATCCAACTAATTTAAATTAAGAGATTAATAATAAAATTTTCATCACACTTACTCAACTAAACAAGCGCTCTGCAGAAAATAGCGCCAGTTGTTTTATCTCTCCTTGTTGATTCAACAGTTGCATAAATATACTCTGTTTTCTGATAGGTAAGAAATAATTATTTGAGCTTTAAAGTTGTGTAATTTCTGTTAAATTATTTTCTTTAATAATTTTTTTTTTAATTATAATTTGCGTAAACTTTGGTTGTATATTTAGCACTTTTTTTATAATTTTATTTTTAGATTTGTGAGTTTAAATATTTTTTTTTCTTTTGTACACATCAGCAATCACACTTTCACTATAAAAAAAAAAAGCGATTGTAAAACTGTTTGACTAGATAATGCAGACTCATATAAATAGCTATCAGACGGAGAGGTGACGGTAGGAAAGTGGCATGTATAAGATAAAAGAATGCTATTTTGAGAAAATTGTTATCAAAATTAACTGTCAAGGATGCTTTACATACACGAACTGGCCCTATTTAACATATTTGATGAAAAAGATCACAGAAAAGTTTTTTCACTATTATCTCACATTCTATTTTCTATAGATTAGACAGAAATTTAGTCACAATTAGAGTTGTAGCCGTTTTCATCATATCTAAGGTCAAAGGTTACAAAAGGTAAGTAACTGTGTAGTTTATAGTATTGTTATACATCCTTATAGGCTATTATCATGAAAACGGCTGATAAAATCTTTTTTATGAATTCACATAATCTACTTGTTTGAAACAAATCAATAACCGACCAAAAGGAAGCGAGATATCAATAAAAAATTTAAGTTTTTTGACCTTTGAACTCGATTATCATGAAAACGGCTAAGATTACGAAACTATCAATACGCGAAGAACACACTAAATAAAATCTTTATTTTTAAGAAATATTTGAAGGTGTCGAGAGTCGATACTAAGTCCGTTGGTGTTTCTTGAACAAAAAATAAAAACTAATGAATAAACGAAAGTATAGCAAATACCTACGCTTTCCAGAAGAATTACAGTTTAACCCACTATTCAATTCACGGCGGTCAAAACCAGGTCTTAAATGAAAAGTTCAGCAACATAATTTTAACATTTTTGGAAAGTGCTTGGAATCGCGTACAAAACGAGGATCAGTTATGTGATGCCTTCAGTACGTATTATGTAGGCAATAGTATGTAATTACAAGTATGTATTATTCAAAAGTTGTTAATCAGAATTTATATTATTTGTCTACATTGTGCATAACAATACAACTCTGGGTTAGTTGATCGAGGATTTGTTTTGCGCAGACTTTAATTTTTTTTAACTTATGAATTTAAAGAAAATAAATAAGCATTATTCAAGTGTTTTTCTTAAAAGAAAAGTTTGCAATTAAAGTCCACGCACTCGATATTCTTAACAAAACAAGCAAAAAAAAATCGAGACTCTCAAAACAAGTAAATACATAGTAACAAAATACAAATAGTACAAATACACAGCAAACAAAACAACCACCTACAGTATAGAAACATCCATACGCAAAAATAGAAACGGCGAATAAAATAAATACAACAAACTTCACAGCGTCTAGAGCGGGATAAGTATAAGCAAACGTGTGAAATGATATGCATCGAATGTTAATGTAAGGGCGAAACAACAAGCTTTGTCATACGAAAGAACGAAACTAATTAAGGAAATATCAACGTGATTGTATTAGGTCAAATAGAAAAATCGGTAAATTTAAGGATTGTATGAGAAAAGCAATACTGAAAAGGACATCAGTTGAAGCTATGATGCTTGACGTGGTGTCTACATATTGAAAATTTTCAAATATTTTGAGCTAAGTGTATAATTTTTGTAAGGACTTGCACTATTTTAGAAATAAAAATAAATAAAGGAAACCATCTAACATATTTTCAGGAAAGCGGTTTTAGTGCATACTCGTATTGAAGAATAGATTTTACTTCAATTTAGGAATATTTACTATCTTAAGCGAAGCAAATTGTTTTTTTATAGTAACTAGTATGGTACTAATAATTTCAGTTTTGGAGAGGCCAATTTCAAGAATTTTGCACCTACATATTTCATTTTGTTTAAAAAACGTTCGAAACGAAACAATTTTGTTTAGTTAGTTGGAATCTGGTTGGTCTTCAAACAGTTTAATGGATGTTTCTATTTAATTAACTTAAGAAAAATTATCGTTGCTTTTCAGTTGAAAGCCATGTTTGATTGAAATTTAAAGAAATCGAAGAAGAAAAAAAGTAGAAAATGGAGCACAAAAAGCGGCAACAACGGAAAACTTTAAAGTTGAATAAAGTAGAGTAAAAGAACTCGTCGACATTCGCTTTGTACTCATTAAATGAAAAAAGTTATATTTAAAATCCAGTTTTTTTCTTACAGTTGGTTTGTTAGTTGGCTTTCATTTGTATCTGCTACATACAAAACTATTTGTATTTGTGCAAAGAATAACAGAAAAAGCAACAGCAGCAGCAGTGGTAAAAGCAACGCAGTAGTTTTGCGGGTCAAAAAAGCAAAGAAAAAATATAAAAGATAAAAAAAGATAAAAATAAAATTATTAACCAAGAAGAAAACATGCTGTTGCTGTGGTCGTTCATGGTCTGTTGTGCCGATTATAAGTGTTACATAGATACACTCACACAAATGCTTTATTGCATCTACACAAACATGCAAATACACAAACACAATTATTGACGTATTTATACAGCTTTATGAACAAACTAGATAGGTTTAGGTTTAATCAGTCAGGTTTTTTTAGTTAAGCCCTTTGTCCAACCAGCTGACTCACACACAAAGACACTTGCACACTTGCTTGTAAGCAGCTACAGTGAAAATGCACAAGCGGAGTCCCATTAGGAACAATCCGAAAATTCCCCTTATTAATGCATTGCAACATGCCGATTTGTAAATAAGAAGAAAACGAGAAAGGTTAAGGAGAAGGGGCATACGTAGATTGAGCAATATCGGCGAGTATTTATCTTAGATTTGCTGATGTCAGACCTGTCGGAGAAATCATTTGCAGGGAGACTATTACACAACTTTATCATTAGGCCAAAGAACAAATTATCACGATGAGGGATGAACCCGATTAGATGTTCCCGTTATAATATCTAAAAAAAATTGGTTTCACAACCTACTTCGCGTCGATGCTTATTTATTAGTTTCATCACACGACATTCAACACGAGCTAGTAGCTTCAAAGTGATCGGCACTCCGACTCCGAAAATTTAAATCCGGAGTTGTTTTGTAAATCAAAAGTTGTTGATCTTGTAACATCAATGTCTGTTTGACAACATTAACATTAAAATTGACCCGATTAACACGATATGCCTTTCATATACCTCATTTTTCTCTCTACCTCCACAGACCTTGGACGCTATTTAAAGCGACATATTTGGCCAATGTTACTTTCGTTCGCAAGGGAATAGATAGGAGATAGGACAGAACCCTGGAGTGGTCCAACATTGATGGAGTGGTCATTCGATATAAAACCGTTTACCATAAAAAGTTCCTAATTCAACAAGCAAAGCATTTGCCAACACGAAGTGCAATTCGTCTGGGTACAATGGCGCGATCTCACACGATCAAACGCTACAGGGGCCCTATTCTGTAGTGCGATGCGAAAGCAATGCGATACGCAATTGAATAAACTACTCTCTAAAATGCATTGAATCATATTGGCTTTCGAATCGCACTACTTTCGCATCGCATTACAGAATAGGACTCCTGATAACCATACACATTGGAATAGAATTAAGTTTCCAATTTCGAATTTTGATTCCTGTAGAGGTTAGTTTTTGACGTGGAACTTGATTTAAAAAGAATCGACGTAGGGGAAAAGTGAATCTCTAGCCTGAAACGCTCAAGCAAACATTTTTCCATGACTTTCTACTGGGGTTAATCTGTATATGCTTTGATTAATGTTTTTTAGTACATTTTATGTATAAAGCCAAGAGTGCAAACGAAAAATATACTAACAACAAAAACATTTCACAATCTTTATTTTTTTCCAGGTGGAAGCAAGACATTGAAAATTATGAGCAACAACGACATTTGAGAATAACTCAAGGCAAGAAGCAGCAAATTATGTGGAAAAGTAAAGAGAGTGAATAAAGAAAACATGAGAGATAGCGAAACACGAAATAGAAATAAAATTAAAAGAGATAACAATATTTAGTTTGAAAAAATAAATTAAATAAAATAATAAGCGTAGTGTACGTCAACGATTAGTGTAATAATTATGTTTTAAATAATACATATGCACTCATACATATATCTACGTAAGCATGTGTGTATAAACGTGTGGATCTATGGGATGTTGAAAATAAGACAAATAAAAACCAAGTTTTTTTTGTAACACACAATTCAATTATATTTTTTCGCTGGAAAATATGCACCATTGCATTACTTCTCAATAACGAGCGAAATACAAATCATTAATTTTTTTTTACACACACATAAGCACAGTAACTTGCTCAATATAATTGCACGAATAGGTATTATTTTTGATTTAATATTTTATCAATTATTTTCATACGGAAAAATATTAATTTTTAAACGATTGTGATTCACTTCAATGTTGAAATATAGCTATTGCTTTTGGTTTTTTTAAAATAATAAAATAAAGCACTGAACGAACACCAGCACACGGCAAATGCAAAAAAAATTAGAGAAACTCTTGCGTAATAATAACGAAATCAGATTACTTCTCCGGCAAACGATCTAAAATAGACTGAAAGTTACAAGTAAGAATACTGACAAAAAATCAACCAGTTGTTTAAATTGAATGGTTTGTAATCGAGTGTTTTATGGTGTATGAGAGAGATAGGGGAAAAAATAAAAGAGAAACAAGAAAACAATATGTTGCCACCTTAACAAATGTTCGTATAAAAATGTGCATCCATCCAAGTGCCTGTTGAGCAAAAAAAATAAAAAAACTTATTTTTCTCTCACATCAAGGATGTCATTGGACTCTTTACAACAGCTGGAATGAAGAAGAATTTTGCTTTTTAAATAAATAAAACGAAAGCATGTAATAAAATGTATGTATGTATATAAATGTTGTTTTGAAAATGGTCTAACTAAAAAATTTAAAAAAATTAAGATAACTACGATTGTTGTACCATATGTATTATACGTATACGTATAGCTCCCAAAAATCCAACACCGGCTTCGCGGCGGCCTTCGGCCGCGGATCAGTCTAGAAACGCAGGACATCCACTTACCCATACTCTTATGTAAAATTGCTATGGCTAGCAAACTAGGTGTACTTGAAATATACATATCTGCCATTCTTTTAATAAACGCACACTTTGTTTTTTTTTTAAGTTTTTTAATATTTTTTGAAACAAAATGTCTCAAAAACTATAGGAGATAGGATGAAAAACCTTATAATCATTTTTGTTAAGAAATACTATAACTAGATAAAAAAAATTAAATAAATTTGTTAAATTAAAAAATTTTTCTCAAAATATTTTCAATATAACACCTTTTGTCTTTTTTGATTTTTTTATGCCACCTCAATCGATCCTAAGAATGTATGTGCTTTTATATCGAAATTCCCGCCATAACTTTGGAAACTACGAATTTTTTACTGATGACGCGCACCATGTTTTTTTTCAACACAAAATTCGATATAAAAATTTTTTTTGGTTTTTTTTTGTAATGCTATTTTCAATCAATCCTAAAAATGTATCTGAATTCAAATCTAAATTCCCGCCATAACTTTGGAAAATATGATACAATTCATACAAATAGACTGATGCGCGCCTTCATAAAAAACTCATATTTTCCAAAGCTATGGCGAGAATTTTGATTTGAATGCAGATTCATTCTTGATTGATTGCAAATAACATCGCGTTTTTACAATTATGGTATCGGTTTTGACGGATTGAAGTAATGAAATTAGAGTAGCATTAGTGGAAACTGAACTATGCAAATGAACTCAAAACATTTGATTTAGAAAAAAACTTGTTAATGCTAGGCCAAACTAGTTTGCCCTGAAATGGTAAATTCTTTTATCAGGACAAACTAGTTCACTAAACTAGTTTATCCTAACACGCATCGGATAAATTAGTTTGGCCTAGGAAAAACTAGTTTATCCTAAAAACTAGTTTGGCCGTTAACATATATAAAATCTTAAGATCCGCATTCGCATCCACGGATATGAACCTTCAAAAATCCGAATGCGGATGTGAAAAAATCTGCATCCGCAATATCCCTGATACGTATACAAATGTGAGTGCCAACAACAATTCAGTTTTACTTCAGCAGAAGTATACAGAGGTATATAGTTCTATAGAACTTCATATTGTTGTGTACCACTACATGGAAACGAAGTTTTGCGTGCATATTAGTGCCCACCATTGATCAAATAGTATCGAAAAAGTAGATAAGCGCATCGAAAAAATCGAAAAGCGTATCAAAAAAGTCGATAAAAGTTGAAAAACAGCAAATAATCCCGAATACTATTGAAAGTCCATAAGAGACGAAAATTGTCAATTTGTGTGGAAAAAATCTAAGAAAGATATCAATACATATGTATCCACAAAGTTGAAAAATATTTTATCACAATCAGTTAACACAAAACTTATCTTGGCTGAAATAAAATTTTAACTATGCGCTTTTAAATTCGTAGCTTTTACAATTGAAGCATTTTATCTATGCAGTGACTCTTGCATTTACAATAAAGCAACTATTTTTTCAACAACGAAATAAGGACGATTGCAAAATTAGTTGGGTTGATATGGTAAAACAGTGTTGAGTAGCAAATAATGTACACGCTTATTCAATAAAAATAATAAAAATTTTTACTTTCTTAATAAAAGTTTATTTCTCGTGATATTTTAGTTTAGTTGTTAAATGAGGGTAGGTAAAGGTGCAGAGTTTTTCGATGGTATTACCAACAACAAAATGACAACATAAACTTACAAACAAATAAATAAACAGGAAATAAGGAATAAATGGAAAGAGATGCGTGTACAAGTTCAGTTACACGATTTCCTTACAAAAAAAAAAGAATTCAGTATGAGGTTTTTTAGTCCGGCCTAAGTTTGTATGTACATATATACATATATGTTCTTTTACACATTAAGAAAAACACGTTAAATTATCCATATTTTAAGTAGCAAACATTTTTTTTATTTCAACATTTTTCGGACAAAAATAACAATTATGGTTATTTTTTTTAAATCATGTATTTCAATTTTAATTAATAATTTGAATTTATCAAATATTGACAGCAAATTATCAAAAATATCATCGCATTTTTGGTTCGTTGCATGCCCTTAATCTGGGAGTGAAAATGTTGCGGTTTAAAAATTTATTCTACTAAGTTCCTTTAAGAAAACTTCTTTGCATTCGCACCCTTTAAGATGCTCAGGATGAACCCTCTGATCTGATGTACTAGCTATGTTTTCGATCAATTTTGAGGCACTGGCTTTTGAATTTTGTCCACTTCTTTTAAAACCCAGCTGACATCTCTGCCAGATAGGTCCTTTCGGGCAGCCACTACGGGGCTTGCTTTATTGAATCAATATCTTCATAATTTTTAATGATCGTATGAACTGTTGATCGACTCAAGTTCATTATTTTAAATATTTCACCACAGGATTAAATTCATTTTCCAAATTTAATTGAAATTTCTTTTCGCGGAGTCGTTATATCAATCAAATCACAACTAAGTTTTATTTTACCAAAGTACAGTGCTTTACCGTTTTCTAAAAAATATTAATCAACAGACATAAGTGGCGTAGTGTATTTAGACGTATGTATGTCAATCGTTATTTGTGTTTTTTTTTTTGCAGTTAAATTTTTAAATTTATATTGAAGAAAACAAATGTTTTTGCTCATTATCAATAAAAAGAGTTTCAAAAAAAAACTGCATCATTACTTTTCTAGCAGAAAATGGGGGTGTATCTAGACTTTTGTCGCTCACTGTATGTAGTATATTAAATAAATGCAAAATTTTTATGAAAATTTTATTAGAGTTGTCACGTTTTGTTTTTTTCAAGTAAAAGAAAACGTAACAAAAACTGGAGCCCAAAATAACAATGCATGGATTGAGTATACATATGTACATACAAAAACATACATATGTATGTATGTATGTCATTTAGAAGGGAAACAAAAACAATGTAAAGAAAAAAATTACTGGCCGCTTTCGTATTTAATTTAATTATACTGCTACCTAAGAATACTTATTCGTTGGTCTATAATATGAATCAACATTCTTTTTTTTCTCCATTGTAAAACCAGGACAATGTTAGCTACATATCGCTCATTTACTTCAAGAGTGGCATAACTCAAAAAACGTGATTTTTGAGTTAATGATGCAGAAATATTTGCTATTTCATGTTTTATTTTGTGTCAAAAAGTCAGAAAGATATCTTATAAACTAGTCCTGTGAGAAGAGTTTATGTAAACATACTTTTTTGAATTTTCATATAATAAGTAACTTATTGAAAACTGCTTTTCTCCCACTTTGTGCTTTTTTGAGTTATGCCAGTCTTGAAGTAAATGAGCGAATAACAAAATTTACTTACACATATCTCCCTCATTTCACGTGAAAGAGAATGTCGGTCCGGTCCACGACATGTGATTTTCGTTAAGTTTAGACTCTAGTATTTCTATCTTGGAGAGAGACAGTAAAAAACCTTTTCGACCTATTTTACCAAATTTTAATCGGGATTTGTGACTTTGAGCAACTAAAAAAAGGTTTCCGAAATATACTGATGAAATTTAGCTATTTAAAAAAACAAATATGAATGATTGAAACCATAAATATTTCATTAGTTTTTTTTTTGCATCATTTTCCTTAATCTTAATATGTATTCTTATGTAATGAAAGGAAAAATCGTACAAAAAAAGTGTAACGAACTACACATATAAACTGAATTACGATGAGATGCGATTGGTTATTGCTATTGTTGAGATGGAATTAATGACAAAAAGAAGGCAATGAACTTATTTGTTTCATTTTAGTATACAAACAACAAAACAACTTGCGCGATCAATAAAAAATAAGAACAAAATTTTATACCGAAAGGCTTCAATTCGAAATACAGTCAAGTCTCAACAATACAATTTAAAGTATGGGTTTTAATATTGTAATCAAAAATTTAAATATTGAATTGAAATACTAAATTCCAAATTGCATCAGTTTTTTGTTTTAATAATCATAAGTGGTGTTCACTCTTAACAGTGGGCCCTCAATAAGTGCATTTGCTTAATTTATCGGTTGAACTATCGTGGCAATGCCTAACGAAAAGAATATTAATATGCGCTAATATATGCAGCGTTAGGCGTATTTGTTTTGAGTTCACAGTTAGGGATCGTCCATAAGCGACCGCAAAAATTTTGGAACACAACAACAAAATTAACAACCTATAAGTTACTACTGTACACAATCTAATGGGAATTGTGAAAGTAAGGTGTATTGTGTAATATTTTGATAGCTTAGGAGACTTCAATTAATAACGTGAGTCGAAGTAGAGGGGGAGGGGGTTCGGCAAAATCTCACCAAGGGGGAGGAGGGGGTCAAGGAAAACCTCACACCAACTTTTTAATGCAGAGAATTTACATTATTATAGCAGATAACAGATTGTATATCAATTATTTGAAAATATAATTTAAATCTCACGGGAGGGGGGTCCCGCCAGACCTTACCAAATCTCACCAAGGGGAGGGGGGGCCCGAATCTGCAAAAAAAAAAACACTTCACGTAATTAATGGAAAAAGGGTTGGAACGCTAATTCAACTAATTTATACATTTTTAAATAGTTTACAAACTGGATTTTTTGCAGTTTTACTGTACTCGCAAAAGTTCCTTCAACCTAAATGTGATTTTCACATTTCAATTTAAGTATTTAATTATGTAGTTGTTGCTTTAATAAAATAATTTTTGGTTATTTATAGAAAAAGTGATGTATAATTTTTTGGCATTGAATATGCAACTACAAAAACTCTTTATGTTGTCGTAGTCGTGAAAGAGAGCAAAAAGTAATAAAGATTCGCTATCGTTTTATTGCAACTACAATAAAATCGGTACGTTGAAGTATTAAATGCGATTTCTATAGCTGAAATGTCTTTAAAAGAGAAATGTAAGGTTGTTTCTATTTAATTTTAATTTTTCAATGTCTTGAAACATAATATAGAGAAATGATTTCTTAACATTTTGGTTTCTGATCAGTAATGAAAATTTTTCAAAAACTCAATAGAAGTAAATTTTTAGATGAAAAAATTTAGGAAGAAGAATGACTCAAGAAAAGTATGTACATGGGAAACTGTCGAAGATTAACCATGAATTAATATTTACTGACGTCTACTACATTTATGCAGCTGCTCCATTCTCGGTAATTTATTTGTGAAAATTTTTTAAAACGATTTTATGTAGGAACGAAGTCTCATAAAAAATCTTGAAAGAATCGGTATCATGCGAAAACTTACGTACTTTACCTATTTTGACACAAGAAACTCTTTAATTTCTTTTTCGAGTGTAATTATTAATAATATATTTCTGAATGTTGGCTTGGCACGCGCCGGCAGTGAAATGTGTTGGGCTTATAACAAAAGCTACATTACCTATTTGTGGCTATGATGCAAAGGATGGGTATAGTACATATGAGCTAACTGCGGCATATAATTACATATATCAATTTTTGTCAGTCTACACTTATGTACGAGTATATGTTTTATCATGATTGGTTTATTAAAATTGCATCAAATGATTTGCCTGTTATTTCATAATTATAATTTTTTAGTTAGAAACCTTAGGACACCGTACAACATACGCACATACAGCGGATTAAAAAAACATCGTATTTGCTTGTTTCATTCCACCCTATTATATATTCCTAACTGAACAGAAACCGAGATATTTGCGAAGTAGCAATTTTAAATTAGTATTGATTGTTTTTATTATAAGTACGATGAACCGCCTGGATATGTATTTTATTCGTTAAAGGTCAACCTATCCTATCCGACCTTTTATAATACCTACATATATAAATCTAAGTAAACGGAGATTGTGGTTTTTAAAAACGTTCAAAACATTGCTCTTATTTTGCAGACGTTTCGTCAAGCATTTTTTTTTTATATCAAATTACACCGAGCGAGCTATGAATCCAAATCTCTCAACGGCATTTTTTTTACCACCAAGGCCCTTCGCTACTTTAGGTCATACGTAAAGTCATAAAAGCAGGTTAAATATATTGATTTACCGAACTCGTAAGCCTTAACAAGTTTGGCGATTGAGCTTTCGGCCAAATTATTACTTTTGAATTGATATACTTTTATACAAGAAAAGTATGGCAAAGTCTAACGCCTGTATTGCAATTCGGCAATAAAATTTAGACATTTTTGTATTCTTGACTATAACTTTGCAGAGGTCCGAATCGATAAACATCTCATCGCTAATGAGTTCAGTAAATGAATATACACATATACATAAAGTAGCGAAGTGCCTTGGTGGTAACATTAAGTGGGTCTATTGCTGCCCGAGAGAGAGATTTTGGATTCAGAAAAACTAACCTTACAGTATTATTTTAGTGTTTTTCAACAAATTTAAGCATGCAACACTTTTTTAGCGCAACCATAAAGTTTTAAATATTTTTTTAATTTTAAGAATAATATGTCTTCTGACAAAACTTACCTTCCTTGTCGCGTATTTTCACGTGTTTCACCTCTCCGCTGCATTTCCAATACAGCTGCTGTAATTGTGCGTTACTTTTTATTGCCGAAGTTGTTCTCGCAAATATATAAATGTCGGCAATCAAATTTTCTTCTGCGAACTGCGTTTCTTTTTATTTTTTTTGGATTTATTTCCTTTATATTGTAAATATTTTGTATTTCCTCTTCCACTTGTTAGAAAGAAAGAACTGCTTGATTGAATCTTGAGCTTTTTGTTTTTAATGATGTCGCTAACAACAACAACGTTTTATGCACCTCACAGTTGAAATTGTAATTTGATTTGAATTGAAACTGAATTTTTATTTAAATTGAAAATGAAAATTAAAAGTGGAAGATGAAATCTATGTGTTGCTTAACGTTATATTTTTATGATAAGATTAAGTAATTACATTTTATGTCAAATCATTTTTCGTTATTTCGCGCGAAACACGACGATTGTAATTTTTATACATTTATTTATAATTTTGTTATTTTTATATCTATTAACACACTATGCTATTTTTATAAATTGAAATTTAAATTAAACTGACAGTTTTATCAATTATACCGCTGTTTTAATAATTTTTTTATATATTTATGGATAGATTTTGTTCCTTATTAAACGTTAATATTTTGTTGTAAATAATATTTATTAATTTAGATTTTTACATTGGAAAACTCACTCGTTTTAGGATTCATTAACGAATGTTGTTGTGCTTTTCCTAGTGATTTTTGTTTTTCTAATTTTGATTTTCACAAAGGTGACAAGTAAAATGAAACAAGTGGGCAAATGCAAGCAAACGAGTCAAAAATAAATACAGTAAAAATCGATGAAGATTTTGTTTTATTTTTAAGGTTGCTGCTGCCACTTCCGCGCTTCTGCTGCTGCCGTTTTCGCTGTTGTTGCAATATGCGTTTTAAAAAACGCTTTAAGTTTCTTTTGCTGCTGCTGTCGCTGCTTACTCAGTTGAGGTTTTTGTTTTTATTTTTTTGTTTTATATAAAATTTGCGATATTGAAACGTTAAAACGTTGTTATTAATCGATTCTTTTAACCGTCGTCGTCGTGGCGCACGCTAAATTTGATGTATACGAATACTTTTTGTTGTTTGTTCTATTTACTATTTTTATTCAAATTAAATGTGAAAGAAAATATTACAAAAATTCCAATGTTTCTTTTTGACTGTAGCAATGAAGTTCGACATTTAGATGAGTAGTTTTTGTATATTTTTTTTTTTATTTTTTTGCTTACTGTTGTTTTTTTCTGCTGCTACTGTTGTTGCTAATGTTACTATTGCTGCTGATTTGTATTTATGTGTGGATTTACTTAATTGCACTTATGGTCTACGGTGGATGCGTCGTAGATCTATTTATATTATGAGTATTTAAGCTGAAATGAAGAACAAGAATCAGTTTCAGAAAGAGATAATTAAAAATATTTTGCATTACATTATTAAATAGAGCATTTTAAAACAAGCATATATTTTAATCGAAGCAAAAATTGATGAGTAGTTGATTATGAAACCTGCTGTGGTAGGTATGCCTGTATATTCTGCAAAAGTCTCGAAACCATTACGAAATACTATATATATATATTGCACAAGCAAAGTTAAAGGATAAAAATAGGTTTTTGTTAAGTCATTTTCTTTAAGTGGGACACTACAAATAAAAGTTTACTTTTACGTACGGTCGTACGTATAGTTTTCATGATACACCTAATTCTGTTTTTACGCGATATATACGTTCCTAAAAAATCCGCGAGAAAAAAATCGCGTAAAAAAAGATACAGTATCCATATAAAAGTAGGGGATTCGTTCCACATTTGAAAAATCAACAAAAATGATATAAGTTAAGTAGCTTATAAAATACATATGTTTATTAATAAATTACATAGAAAAAAGAAAAAATGCAATAAAAATATTAATTAATCAAAAAGGAAATTCATACAACATATAAGAAATAAACAACAAAAAAAAAGCAATTAATTATAATAAAATAAAAACAGGTAAAAAATATTGTAAATCATTATTTAATCGGTATTATTTTCTGATAAAACGCGCATTCTTTTTTGAGAAGCTTGAATGTCATTGTCATTACTCAGAATATCAACTTAATTTTGAAGCTCATGTTCAGAACAGTGCCACTGTTCTTTCGAATTAATGAAGACCTCCAAGTAATTTCTGAGTGGGAAAGTCAAAATAATCTGAATTTTAATGTAAACAAATTAAATGTCATTAGTACGAGTATTTCATACTTATACTCTACGAAATCTGAGGGGCACTTTCCACCTTTACTCTTAGGTTTAAAATTAATTCTAGCTATAACTGTTCCAGTCTGTGAACTATACAGTAAGTAAAATATATTATGTTCAAGGAACATTGTGGCGAAAAGCTGATTTAGTACCCCAGGAAGCAAAGTTAAATATTGTTTAAAGCTTCATAGTCCCTCTCTTCTCATATGGTGAGCTAGTTTATGGTAAGTAACTTAGACTCTGTATCTCAGCAAAAATTGCAATTAGCTGTGAAAAATTCTGCTTGATTTTTTTCTTTAAGTAAAAATTTAAGAATATCTCTTATTTTCTGTAAAAAAAAAATCAAGAGTAAAGGACTCAACCCATAGGGTCTGTCAAGTCCGTTGCGTCAAAGTATACAACTATGCCTAATGTTATTATGTATAACCAAAATAATTAATTGAATTAAGTGAATGTGAAAAGCGTAAGATTGTCAAGTATGTAAGAAACATTGAAACAGTTAGTATTAATCTCTACAGAAGCAGAAGCGGAGGCATTGAAAATATCAATGTTCAACATGAAAATTTGTGTTATTGAGCCAAAATAAACATGCAAATCATGAATATGTACACTGTGCCACCGATTTGAATTAATTATCGAAATATCATAAGTTAAGGGTTGCAGAATTGCACATATTTCAAACGATTGTAAAAAAATCTTTAAATTGAGGCGGTATAGGAACTCATTCTTTGTGATCGCAGATGGAGTTAAGCTATTCTCCCTCATGGACACAGTTCTATACCTCATTTGAAAGGTTTTGACCATTTTATTTTCAAAATATACGATATTGACCAATAATTTTATTAAGATATTAAAAAAGTCCTTTTAATCGAATCGACAATCCGGTTATTGCAACGTATTCGCACCCATAAGTTTGGTCCCCATACAAGCTTCTATGGAGTTAGTCCGCTTATTGCGGTTCCGCTTATAACGACCATCCGGTTATAACAATACAATTTTAAAACGTTTATGTCTTTATAACATGAGATTTTTGAAATTTCAAATTATAACATTGCGTGCGGCGAAAAAGTAAAAGCAGTTGTTTGTTATTTTCTGTATATTTTTAATACTTTATGCTCATCAAAGGGGTTTTATTGGGAATTTGAATGCACTTAACATAATTTTTCGATTCTATTAGTCTTAAAAGTTAAAAAAAGTAAGACCCTCTACTCAAGATGTGGAAAAATCTTTGCTGCAGTGGTTTGAAACTACACGGAACCGCGGTATACCCGTCAATGGTCCTATCTTGCTGGAAAAGGCAAATTTGTTCGCGTTATAGCTCCATTTGAATTTTGAATGTGCACCAAGTTGTATTAACAGATTCAAAGCTAGGCATAATATCAGATTCAGCCAGATAAGCAGAATCATCATGTGTTAACCAAAATTTAGTTACAAATGCTGTTTGACCAAACTTACGAAGAGGATTTTCTGACGCGATCTATATCGCTGGTCCATACGAAGACTATCGTAGCTCAAATTATCAGCGAAAACTATCTCAGTTCAGTTCTTCTACGAAGAGTATCGCAGTTCAATGCTTGCCGCAAAGAGCATCGTAATTTAAATTCTCGCTGCGAAAATTATCGTAGTTCAGATTTTGGCTTCAGTGTGTCGACTCTTGCACGATTTCCGATCGGTATTCGGTAAAACGAACATAGTAATAAAAAGCAATCAACGTAACTCTCCTCGCTATAGCAAGGCTTTAGTAGTTGATCAGTGCATTGCTTGACAAAATTGAAAACTTAGAAAATCTTTCCAATTGAAATTTTTATTTACCAGTGAATATTAAAATTATGCGCTCTCCATGCACCAGAATTTTTTTTTAATGTACGCCTACCTGAAAAAAAAATATGTCACCCTAATGTACATGTGTACATTTCGTCGGATTACAAGCAAACGTGACCATCTACAAAAAATCAAATTTTGTGTTTTTGATGTTAAGTATACAAATTTTAGTTGCTAATGTAACAATGTACTCTTTAACACACCTTATCAGGTACTTTATATATTTGTGTAAAGACATGAAAATAATGTATCACAGATTTAATATGATTTTAATTATATAAGTATTTTTTTTTGTAATAATAAGAGTTAGCCACTAATATTTTTTTTGCAGATAGTCAATTTTGCTTGTAAACCGACGATATCTATACATACAGCGAAACTTTTTTTACATTTTTATATTTTACCATATTTTTGGGGTAAAAAATAAACTCTAGAAAGGAAGTAATGTGTCAAAAGCTGTTTTCAATTTTTTGACAAAACAAATTTCACAAAAATTGGCGCTAATATAAACCTGAGCCCATGAATTTTCCCAGGACTCTCTTTGGACTAACTTTTCTACATTGAAATCTGTAATCAAGTAAAAGCTTAAACTCCCTTTTACCGCGTATCCTTGAGTACATAGCTCATTTCTGGAAGCAGCTGGCAACCACTTTAATAATTTTTGACAGATTCCAAAGACATAGCAAGCAAAAATTGCTAAAAAGAGACAACAGCACAACTAACTGAAAATTATTTGTCTCTTACTAAGCTGGCTGCACTTGCATTGATTTTCAAATGTGTAAATAAAAAAACACAATGTAGCTAACTTCTTCGTTGTCGGAGACTTCGGGTTTATTTTGATGTCAAACTCAAAAGAAAAATAATTACACATATACCAGAATCAAACACTTTTTGGACAGTAATGAACAGAAAAATTGGAGAGATAGAAAATAAAGCAAAAACAAGTCTGATTTTTTCCTTTCACATTTTTTGCAGCAATCAATACGCACAAATCAATCACATTTTTTTTTCTCCAAAATGCATAAAATACTTTTTATACTGAGTCTGGCACCAACACACACAACGTTAAAATTACCCAGCACACACTTGCAGCCACTGACGGCCTGATTAAGAAAAAATGGCGAAAAAACATAAAACTACACACTTTGTTCTTGCAAGTACAACCAGACCAGCGAGATGAACTGTCAAAATACGTAATTTATTTTTTTTTACACTGCAGCAGACGGTGATCATTAAAGTAGAAAAAATTTCATATTAGTTTTTCTTCTTTCCATAAATACACACACATTTTTCAGTTTCAAAATTCAAATTTTCATTCGAATCACTTCATATATTACCGGAAATTGTTTTATCTAAATTCCATTTTTAACTTTAGCATTTTGAGCCATTTTAGTATTAATATCTTCAATTTCTTTTGACCAACATATTTTTACTTTTTCCAAACATTAGCACCTTCACAAAGAGCTTTCACCTCAGTTTTATTTTATTAAGTATTTAATTTCTCAGAGATTGTACATTTCTTTTTGTTTAAATGTTTTAATGAAATCTAAATAAAATAAAAAACCTTAACAATTTTCACACTCGCCGTTTTGCTTTCGCACACATTGAGAACAGCGACAGAGTGAACCATCGTTGCCACCTTTGACTGATAAATATTCCACTCGTGGAATTAAAGCATGTCGGATATGTGGGTTTTTGTACCCTACTGGGTTGTCATTGTCGATCGCATTGGTAGCGCTGATGCAATCGAAAAAGTGGGCTAGCGTACGTAGAAACATCATATATGAATAAATTTATTGATTGCTTTAAGTTTTTGTTTATTATGAAATGGAACTAAAAAAACTTCTGTCGTGGGATCTGGCGCGCTTCTCAGAAATTTTGTTCTCTTATATTTGACAACTTATTTCTACCTTCTTTACCAACTGAAAGTATACAATGGAATTTTAGTTTCCTTATATTTGTTTTATTCTTATATCTTTCCTCTTTCATTATACTCATCGAAAACTATATACATATAATTTATTCGTTAATCTTCAATCAAGACTCAGTGTTTATCAATAAAAATTTTTCTTAGTCTGTCGTTAAAACACTGTTTTGCTATCTATCGTTTTTAATAAGGGAATTAACATTTCAAATTTCATCACGAAAATTTCACTGAATAGAAAATTTTTAAAGAGCTTTTAAAATTTCGAAACAAATAAGTATTGTATTATCAAGTACTCATTTTAACACTGACGCAACAGATATTTAGTCAAAATTTCTATTTTAAGCCTATTTTACAAGCATTATCAGACACCTTTTACGTAATTTGGGGGATATCTAAATATTCATATGAAACAGTGGCAACCTCGTACGGCAGTTCTTTAAATTTGTGTGTATCTACAAAAGAAAAACAGTACAGCTAGCCATTTTCTTCGCACTAGCACGAAACACCTTGTGTCAATATTTATTATTTTGAGCGCCGCTTTATTGCTCTGAGCGAGAAAGAGATAAACTTAGAAATTCTGAAATATCACAAAATTTGTACAATAAAATTGTAGTTGCAAAATTACATTTTTATGAATTATGTTCATTATGTAAATACAAATGTTTTATTAAGACGCAATTGAAAGAAGGTAAATATTTACCATTTATACATCCAACTAGCGCTACCGGTGTAAATTTCACAGTGAAATCACGACGAAAAAACCAATTGCACAAAAAAACTCCCGACAGCACTTCACTTAAAATAAAACGAGTCGAACGACGATGACCTCCGCCTTTTCGCATTTCTTTCAAAGTGACATTTGTCGGCATGCAAGGTGACCAAGTTTCTAAAAAAAAATTTTATATTCAATGTAGAAACTTAGAACAAGACGGATCATGTGAACAGCGGCAAATAAAAAAAAGGTTTTTTAGGGCGTACACACCATCCTTCATCCAAATGAACTTACCTTTATTCTCTCCAGCACAGATTAAAATCTGCCCGCATGTAAATCAACTTTCGATAGTGTTTTTGGAAAAATAACTGCATTGTTTTTGTATTTAAGTTTCAATTCAGAGCTATCCTACGTGTTCCATTACTATCAATGAAACATTTATCAATTTTAATCTGGAATCTAGTAAAGAGCTAAACACAGGACGTGCGATTTATTTGCTGTGTCAAATCACTCCAAAAAATAGAATTTAATTCATTTCTCTGCGATAAGTTTTGTACTCACTATAATAGTTAATAATTAACTTATAGGAAAAATCTGGACGATATTGCACGTCCCAACTGTGTTTAGCTTTTAAATTAACAAACATCTTTTGCAATTTAAGTATGTAGTAAAATCATGAAAAAAATCACTTTTATTTTTTCATGCACTCGCACCCAATGTGCTGAGAACTCATTACTCTTTATGCGACATTTATCATGTTTTTTCTTGTTATTTACGTTCTTTGCTTCACGTGCTCATAACTCTTTGTTTAATTTCGATAGGTGGATATTCTTAATTTTTGTTAAAAATGGCAAAGAAAAATAAAATTAATTCTAAAGTACAGGTATGTGCAAATATACATATATGCAATAAAAATATATTCTATCAGAAATAATTTTATCCACAACCAAAGAAAAATGGGAAAGAATCTCTGACTGATAATAAAGCGCACACTGATAGTCGCGATGAAGACCAGTCTGGTTATGATTCTATGATTGACAATGGTACAGATGAGCAAAGTAGTAGTGACGATGGATTCTCTGAGCAAGAGGACGCTAAAGGCAATGCTGACAATACTAACTTGGCGCACAACCAAAATTTACAGAAAAAACGGAAGCAAAATTTAAAACAAGAAACTACTACTCCAACCGAAATTGGGGTTGCGGCCAAAAAGCAAAAGACCATTGAGAAAGTGAAGGCACCTACACTGGAAGAAATAAATGAACTGAAGGAAACACGTAATCTCTTTCATTCAAATCTCTTTCGGCTGCAGGTCAAGGAAATGTTGACTGAATTGAAAATAAAGGAAAAATATTCAAAATATGTAAGTTATTGGCTGGAAAAATTCAGTGCATTCTTAAAGCAGTTGAAATCAGAGACGACAAAACAAGTAGTCAACGAGGAGCATTGGCTGTACAAAGAATGTTCATTGCAGCTGCCGCTGGCGTTGTCTAAGTTGCGCACCCGTAATCAATCGCCATTTCAATTTCAGTTTATTAAGCCCAATGAAATGCCGTATTTGATTGGCGCCGCAGCGACAAATACACTACTGGGTCCTAAATTGATAGTTGACATAGCTGTCTCTATGCCTGCTGAATGCTTTCAAAAGGATAATTACTTAAATTTAATTTATGAACAGAAACGAGCCTGTTACCTTACATATTTGGCCATGAAAATGTTGGACGCCAACTTTCTTGAGGGTCTTAAAACTGAACATTTAAATTTCAACTATTACGCAAATAATCCTTTAAAACCAATATTAGAATTGAGCCTACCAACATCAGCTGCCACTGCCAGCATTGCGAATAAGCTAAGCATACGAATTTTTGTTGTTGCCGATGAGACATCATTTAAATTGAGTCGTTTTGTACCTTGGAATAATAATATACGTTCATCCCTTTTTGATGAAGTAGATGAAACAACTCTACCAGTTGCTACTCCAAATTATAATGCTGGTGTGCTCTTTGATTTAACTATGAAACGTAATCAAGATTTACTACAGGAAATTTTTGGTGTGCACAAAAATTTGCGTGAAGGCTTAATTTTACTAAAAATCTGGCTTAAACAACGTCAGCTGAATGTCGGCTTTAGTGGTTTCCACAATCATATACTTGCCATGTTTATTGCGTATCTGTCTAAGTTGCGTAAGTTACATACGAACATGAGCAGTTATCAGGTGGCGCGCACTGTATGGAATAATTTGGGTAAGTGAGATGCTCAATTTTTATATTTATTTGTATTATTTCGATAATTGAATTCAACATAAACTAAGTTTTAAAGAGTGGAGGACATAGCATATTTTTGATTTTTAAACCTTCACAATCGCTTAGAGAACTCTCATCATCATTGTACCATAAAAATTAAGTAATATCACAAGACTTCATCTATATTACATCAGTTTCGGAGAAATGTTTAGTATATTAAAAAATCCAAATTAGATGTAAATAAGGCGTCTAGAACTTTTAGAACGGCAACAAGCTATTTTTGAGATATATTTTCATGTTGATCGTGTTGGTAAAATCATGTTTTGAAATCCAAGACGTAAGTTTTATAAGAGTCATTTTGTAATTGCGATTTTGAAAAAGTTTGAACACTGCTATTGACGATATAATTGTAAAAAAATGGGTTAGGGCTAGCACTCCTGGTGCGATGTGCCGTGGTAACGGCATCACTTATTACTTTGCCGAAAAAGTATTGGAAAAATCGAATATTATTGAAAAAGTTGAAAAGTATCGAATAGTATTGTCGATAAAAGCATCGGATAGCCGTAAAATGTAAAATAGAAAAAAAAGTATGTACATATATATGAAGAAAATTTTGATGAAAGTCTAAACGTCTCAAAAAGTCAACAAAATCTAAAAAAGCATTTAACAATCATTTAAAATAGGTTTAAGGTTAAAACACGAATTTTCCATTTTAAAATTATGATAAATAGGGCTTTAAAATTAATGAAAAAACCAATGAAGTATCGAAAAATATCGAATAATTTTAAAATCTGTATAGTTTATATCGGGTGGTCCATTTAAATTTCCCCAGGCCAATATTTCGAAAACTAAGCAAAATAATGATAAATGTTTCAGGCAAAAGTTATAAGGTTTCTAGGGGCTCAAATGAGACTGACCTTGCCTTTTTAAAAAACTCAGTTAACCTCGAATTGACCTTCAAAATTGGTTTCACTGTCTAATGCAAAGTGACTGTTTGAAAGTAAATTTTGAATAAATTTAGATGTGTGCACGAATTGAATAAAATCTACCCTCCTACAAAAATCCATGGATTGATCAGTTTCAGAGAAAATGCCAAAAAAAAAAATTTTAATATGTCTTACTTCCTTATGCTATAATCTTGTGTTCGTTTATTAAATAATAATTTTAATTTCAGCTCACAGTGCCTGGGATGAAAATCTTAAAGGCATCTCTCTTTGCGCTCCGGTTGATACTGACGCGGCCAATCAACCAACACTGGAACAATTTCACGTCTATTATGATGTGGTTTTTATTGATACAACTGGTTTTTATAACATTTGTGCTAACCTTTCACCTGAGATATATCGTCGGGTGCGCGATGAATCTAAGTTAGCCATTAACACGTTGAATGATATGAAGCTAAATAGTTTTCCATTGATATTCATGGAAAAATATCCATTATATTCACAGTTCGATCATATTATCAAGTAATGCCTTCCACAGTAAAACACATTCATATTAATAATTTAATAAGAATGAAATGCAAGTGACACATATAAATGTTGCTTTGGTTTTAATACATTTAATCCCTTTAGCTTAAAGATTTTTCCTTATTATAAAACCATACATAGCTACATATTTATGTTTCACTTTTATTTAGTCAACGTTTATACACAGAAACTCTCGACGAAAAGTTTTTTGTTATTTGGCAAGAGAGGAAAAACGAAAGAGTGGTGTACAGAATTTGTCGTACTCGGAAATTCTCTTTCGCGCTGTTCCTTCGCTGTTATTATGCTTTGAATTTACGTTTGTTGTGGCTGGTTGACGAAGTAATTGTTTTGACATTTTCAAGCACAAAAGAATTCTAGTTTTCGCATGTAAACGCAGAACAAATTCACAAAAGAGAATAGACACGAATTTCTTTCACCGAATTTCCTTGTGTAAACGTTGACTTAGAGTTGCATAGGGATAATTTATTAGAAATTGGAATTCGGAATCGACTTTTTCAATTCCATGGCAAAAAGAATTGATTCCTTTGTCGATTCCATTCCAGGACTCAAAGGTTGAAATTTATAAGATTTAATTACAATTATTGTCTAGAATCGATTGGAAGTTAAAATCGTGTTTTTTAAAAATTCGAATGACATTCAATTTCAATTCCTTTCCTTGGAAATAACATTTTCATTTGCAAATTAATGGAATGGAATCAATTGCTTTTGCCAG
The DNA here is from genome assembly GCA_963662105.1 of Meiosimyza platycephala. Lineage (NCBI taxonomy): Eukaryota > Metazoa > Arthropoda > Insecta > Diptera > Lauxaniidae > Meiosimyza > Meiosimyza platycephala. The sequence continues at coordinate 1,130,363 of OY759209.1, forward strand.
AAAATTGATACAGCCATTTCCGAAATGTAATTTAACTTTTGATAAGTGGAACGGAACCGACCAATGAATCAATTCATTCTGCCTTGTAATTGAAAGGGATGGTTACAAATTTTAATTTCTACAAACTGGTAAAACTTAAGTATTTGATTTCCAAATGAATGATTATGCCCTCCAACTCTGCTTTAAATCCCTTCAAAAAAACCGTGTTTCATTTCACGAAATGTATTTTTTTTTCACATCCTAAGAATCCACAAAGCAGACATTGTTGAGCAAATTTTAGAAATACATGCAACACCATCAGATCGCTACAATTATGCTGGTGTCGCTCATCCACAATTATTAAAAATTATTACGACGTAAGCACTTCAAACATAATGTTTGGAAACTTAAAGTTTATATTTATTTATATGTATTTTTTACCTTTTCAAGATTACTACGTAAAGGACTTGGTCAGCGCATTAATGCACTCATACCTATAGAGCAACCTAGTACAGCATGGTCTTGCGAAGAACAATGTAGTGGTCTACCCGAATATATACACTTGGGTTTAATACTTCAGCATGAAAATGCTTTGGAAGTTTTAGATAAGGGTCCGCAATCAATCGATGAGGGAGCTCGAGAGTTTCGGAAATTTTGGGGCGAGAAAGCGGAACTACGTCGCTTTCAAGATGGTTCTATAACAGAATCAGTCGTTTGGGCTGCAAATAGTGATCCTCTTGCAAAAAAACGTCTTGTTGTACGTTCAATTGTATTGCACTTGCTAAAACATCATTTGCAAGTGGAATGTTCAGATTTAGAGTATCTGGCAGGTGAATTTGATGTGGTCTTTAAATTGTCACCAATATTTAAAACAGATAAACTTAAATTTAAAAGTCCTGTGGATCAGCAGACCGATGCTGAGGCAACATCGCTAAATGTTATACGTGCATTCGATGAATTGGGTCGAAACTTTAACACATTAAGCGAACTACCGCTGGAGATTGTTTCAATTGCTGGCATATCACCGGTATTTCGATATTGTGATCCTACGCCCATTATACAACAAGCTCGTTGTATAGAAGACAAGTTGCATGCGAATAGCGTGCAGTGGGGCGTCATACAATTGGGTGAGTTTTTTTTTTTCAACAAAATTTACTTTTAGCTTTTACTTTTTACATCCCAATCATGAACAAACATTCACTTGAAAGCAAAACAAACAATTTTCTGTATTGTTTCAGTACCCATCAAAAATAAACATTTTAAAAAGTATTTATCGATAATACTGATTTTTCAATCACATATGAAATGAATACATCCTTCCTTCCTTCTTAAAATATGCCAGTCATTACGAAAAGCATATATATACGGGGAAAGGACCACTTAAACACTAGGTTTTTATTGGATCCTTATCGTAGATTGTGATTGTTAATCACTAATAAACTCGGTCGCCTTTTAAAAAGACTAAAAAATTTTCTTTTAAACAAAATCGTCCTTAACCTAAACGTTCCACAGCTTTGAAAAAAACACGTGGAACGGGTCCGACACTAAGACCCACGCGAGCGACCACACACGAAAACACGTCTGTACTCGTTCACGGACAAAACGAAAGACCTAAATGAATACAATTGTAAAAATTAAATTTTAACCCCTCATTGAAGAAATTGATAATTCGACTATCACCTTCGAGGCTTTCAATCTCCTAATTACCATCAGAGTTAGTTGATAGAATTACGAAAAGATTACGCCTGCCTTATGTCTCAAATTCGAACTAACATTTTTCCATGGAAAACAAAAATCTACAATGATTAGAATTAACGCCGCGAAGCGTGCAATATAAATAAAAAGCTGAATTACCATTTTTATTCAATCAATGACTTTTTTAACACATTATTTGTAGGTCTCAGTGGCAAATGGCCAGAAGAATTGGCTGCATTGCGTGCGCTTAAGACCGCATTTTATATGCAAATAGCAAAGCTTTTACATGAAAAATACCATCTGCGTACTAAAGTTACCTACAATGGTGTCTTAGTGCTGAAACATGGTTACGTATTTGGCATAGAAATTGCTCATCAAAAAGAAGTAGTGCTACTTAAGCGAGAGACAACCGAACGTGGAATTACGAAATACACCGATAGTGAGACAAGCATAGCTGTAGAAAAGCGCCATTATATTCTACCTAAAGTAACGGGTGTATTGCATGGACTCTATCAAACACATCCTAGTTTTGGCGGTACTGTAATGATCGCTAAACGTTGGTTATACTCGCAACTAATTGATGATGGGCTTTGGCCGGACGAATGCACTGAACTCTTAATTGCAAATCAATTTTTGAGAATACCACAATTGGTGCCTCTACAGCCACAAACTGGATTTTATAGATTTTTACAATTACTCGCTCATACTGACTGGAAGACAGAATTGTTTTTAATAAATTTCAATAATGAAATGAATGGTATGCTGTAGTATTTTGTTTTTTACTTTATAGCTGCACTTGAATTTTAATTTTTTATAAAGCAGTTTATTTTTTTATTTTTTTTTTTAATAGAAAATGAGGTTTGTGATTTGGAAAATCGTTTCAACACTGAACGTGAATCTTTCCCTCCACTGTGCATAGTGACATCATGTGATTTAAAACATTACAATTCAGTATGGACTTCAAACTTGAGACCAAATATAAATGTACTGGCGCGTGTTACTATTTTGGCACGTCAAGCTTTAGCTATAATTGAGCCAGCAATTGCATCAACGAAAGAGCAATTTATTAAACCATCAAGGCTATTCACTGCATCGCATCAAGGCTATGATTTGGTGATACGGTTAAAGCCTGAACTTGTACCAAACAGCTTAGCCGTTGAGTTTGCATCACCATTTACAAAATTTTCAAAGCCCAATTTCAGATTGCCGTTGGCGGGCACTAATTTCTTAAACGATGCTGTAGAAAGACTAAGGGTCAGTTTAATTAATACCTATAACTGCAATCAGTTTTATAAATAATTTATTTTGCTTTTCATGCAGGAATCTTACTCCAATTATGCTGCCTTTTTTTATAATCCATGCGGTGGTAAAGAAATTGGCGTAATATGGAAACCCAATGTATTTGATGAAAAAGAATTTAAAGTTAATGAAGTAAATGGTTGTACTCTTAGCGCTGATCGTACTAAAGTGCAATGCAAAAAAGAAATATTTATTGAAGATTTTAAGGTAATACTCAAAAACTTCTATCTAAGCATAGACACAGTTGATGCCATACTAAAGGAATCCAACGAATCAACAAGTATCTGGAGCCAACAATTAAAATTATATAAAAAACCAATCGTTGCCAAAACAATAAAACTTGAGGACGAACAAAATTCAGTGATACAGGAAAAAGTTAAAGAGTTAAAGAAAAATATAACAAACAAAATCAATACAAAAAAATCAAAAACAAAAGTCGTTAAAAGTAAATTAAATAAAAAAGTCGTTGTTGATACACAAAAAATAAGAAACAAAAATTGTAAATAAAAATTTAGTAAATAGAAAACATTTCTACTTTAGGAAACATAACTTATATGTCTTGTGTCATTTTCTTTTGTTTTAACTGTTCACGTGCGCTTTGTGGTGGGTCTTTAGAATGGCATTTACGTAATGTCTCCTCGGTTTCCATAGTATTGGAGCCGCGTGAACAAGAGGCAGTTTTGCATTTATTGCAACAGCAGCAGCAGCAGAAACAGCAGTCGTTAGAAGGTTGTTGCGTCGATGTTGTTTTTTTTGTTGTTACATCAGCTGTTGACGTAGCTGCGTTATAGCTGAATGGAAACTGCAATTGGATGAGATTTAATTAAAAAATTAATAGGTGTTCATACTTTCACAGTAAATGTCAGAAGCAGTAAAAGGACGTAACGAAAGTGAAGTGTTATTTTTTTTTTTTTTGAAATTTACACTTAGGTAAAATTTGGCGGATAGATTTCGAATCGAAGAGAATTGTTTAAGTTTTTTATGTTTTCGGGTCAAAACATCTCAGTTGTGTTCGCTGTATGATACTTTAAATCATATGCATTAAACTGGAGCAATAATTTGTTTATCCTGCTACCCGAAAATATGGTGAAAGTTAAAAATTATTACGCACAATAAAAATGAGATTGGATGTTTTAAAAAGCTTACTTCCGTGTGCACGGACTGAGGTCCTGATGTGAGGGAAAACAAGGTAGAATTACGTGGAAGGCTTATGCAACCTGCCACTCTACCACTTTGTCATCCACCAGGAAGTGCCCTACTCTAAAAAAATTTGTTGAACCGATACGATGACAATGGTTATCATAATTGTCATTAAAATAAAGGGAGATCACAACACATTGACTCACTGTAAATTTCGATTGCTGCTATAGGAAATAGAAGTGCGTTGGTTCAGCATAGGAAAGTGTTTGCAACGCGAAATTGTAAATTTCTCAAACAAAATATACGTAAAGAAGAAATGTAAAGTGAACTTATTTTACACAATTTAATTAATTAAGTTTTAAGTGGGACTTTAGCTTAAAATGTCACACTACTTTTTTTAGATCATCCAGTTAAAAGCTTAGTAAAGGTTTAAATTGATATTGCGAAAACAGCTTTAATTCCTGAATTTATTTATTTCTTATTCAATGAAAAGAAAAATGCTTTATGTCATACCGGCTCAGAGCTATTGTTATTAGTTTTGGCCCATTGTAGTTGTTGTTCTAAAGTTGCTATACATGCTGGTGGTTGCCTTTGCATATTTTCAGCGTTACAAATTTCCAAATTTTGCGATTTAGTATATATTCTATTTAAAAGTTCTAACAGTAAATTAACATCCGTTGTTGCTGCACTTTGATCAATTTGCATACGATATCTGCAAGCATTTAAAATTGCCTCACTAACATTTGCATTATGTCCCAGCGATTCCATTGGAATTAATTCACCTAAATAGCTTTAAGCGATTAAATAACAAAGAAAAACTTATTTCATCATACATATATACCATTTGGTGTCAATTTGCTATAAGTTAACAAACGTGTGTCTTCAATTTTTCGTACATCTTGTTGAGTTACCACAAAGCATTCATTACCAAACACAATTGGAACTGTTGTAAATTGTGAAATTGTTAAAATTTCAGTAGTTTTCAAGCTTTTTAGCCGACTTACTATGCACTGGTTTTTGAGCTTCCTCAGCAATTTGTACTAGTTTTTTGACCCTTGGGTTGTCGTTCATTTTTCTTTTTTTTAGTTTCTTAGACCAAAGTTTAAAACCAAAAACCATTTGTTTAAAATTTTGAATTTTTTTAAGAATTTTGATTTTTTTTAAAGCTAATATGAAATATTAATTGAGAGTTGTGCTTCCAAAACATTTTTAAATTTTGTTATAATTATCTTAGAATGTTTGTTATTTTTATATTTCAGCTCAAAGTGTTTTTTACACAATAATTTCTAATATGTATATTTCACAATATTTTGTTTTTAAATATTTAATTAAGTTTCATCCCATGATTACACCTAAACTAATTTATATAATTGTTATCTTTATTTTTAAATATGTAAGAACGAAATTTATTAGGCTTCATCCTATAACTTAACACCTAAACTTTCTTCTTTTACTACTGTTGCTCCTGCCGTTGCTGTCACCTCCTTTTCTTTTGTGCCAAAATCTGGATATAATTTTGCCACTTGACCTTGTGGTGTACAGAGTCGACCTGAGAAATCTAAGCGTTTAGTCGATTGAGTACGATCAGCAGATGAAATAATATCTAATAATGAACGCTGACCATTTGTGCTCTGACCACGTTTTCCATTTCCAATTTTAGCAAGCACATTGGTGTCCATCGAATGAGGTGGTGAAAGTGGCGAATCTGTTGTTGCACGTATAATAGTTTTACCAGAAGCATCACCTAAGAGTAAAAAGGGTAACATATTTAAAGTACAAATTTACATATCCACAAATCTTACGGCTATTATCAGCCTCAGCCTTAGCAGCATTATCGCCACATGCTGCTGCACGTACATTTTGTACACTTTCAAGTATACTTTTATGAAATGGTGTTGTTACACAACTGCGTATTAAAATTTCTAGCTCTGAGCAAAGTAATTTATATTGATCGACTTTTTTATGTCCTTTAAGCCTACAAAATAATAATACGTTAAATTTTAAATTAAACAATGAACGCGCTTAATTTCTTTAAGGTATACCTTCCACCGCTCATATTTGGAAATGGCATTGGCTCTGCACGTGTCGCTGAATTGTATAGTTCAAATAAATATTGCTTACACATGACTTCATCTGGTTTGTCCATATCTTCAGCGGCTATTTTACGTAATAGATATGGTATCCAATTTACATTTCTCTGAAGATTATAGACCATACTGGTGCTTAAAGTAAGTGGAAAATATTTTGAACGACGATAGAGTCTTTCCCGTGCCTTGTGTAAATTTTCTTCTGGTTTAAGTTTTCTTTTTAATGGTACAAAACGGTGTGCTTTAATAAAAGCAGCAAAGTCTGCAATACGATAGTCAGTAACACGACCACCTGGACCTTCTGAAATAGACGGTGGATCCTCAAGACAGGAACGTGTTATTTGTAATGCATGAATAAATATTTCGCCACCGCGTGCAGAAAGTAAATGACTTGTTATTTTTCCACCAGTTTTCCTGTAAGAAATATTAAATCTTTTGTTGGCCATTCAATTTAATAAAAATGTCTGCAAAGATGTTTCAATTTAGGGGTGTTCCTATGTGTAAAACTAAAGCCAGCATATTGTAAAAACATTTTCGCGACTATCTCAAAAACTGTTGATTCTACATCAAAATTTTTTGTTCACCACAAACTATCCCATTTTTTTTTTAACTGCTATGGTTAGTAAGTATTTCCAAATTCTACCCGCCGTTTTGTGCGTCTTTTTTTTTGTAACTCATTTGATATACGTCTTTTCTTGGCGAGTCAAAACGAAGTAGCAAGCGCAAGTCGTATAATAAATCGATGGGCTCACCGAAAGTTAATTTCTTTGTGATGTGTTAGAACAGAAAATAATATATAATTGTAATTTTACCAATTGGTATTGACAAAAAAATAACAATTAAAAATTATTTTCAGTTGCTTAATGTCCATCATAACTTTGTTGTTTGATGTCCGATCGTCAAATAAAAAACTGAATTTAGTGCTTGTCGAATTAGATTGGGCATTTTCAATCACATGATAAAATTGATTAATGTTCTAGCCATTGCAATAATTAATTGTAAATAGGATTTTAGTCCACTTTTTTAAAAAACAAAAATAAAATTTCTACAATTCGATCGGGAAAATTCGAAAATGGACATGGGAACCGGCAGTGTCAAACTTCAGCCATTGCTTCAAAACAAAATTGTTATGATGATTTATGTTTTTTTAATTCATTTCCAACCTCTTCTCATCAATTACTGTAAAACAATATCTTGTGATGTTGAAAATTTATTTTCGAACCAAAGTTTAAAACCAAAAACCATTTGTTTAAAATTTTGAATTTTTTTAAGAATTTTGATTTTTTTTAAAGCTAATATGAAATATTAATTGAGAGTTGTGCTTCCAAAACATTTTTAAATTTTGTTATAATTATCTTAGAATGTTTGTTATTTTTATATTTCAGCTCAAAGTGTTTTTTACACAATAATTTCTAATATGTATATTTCACAATATTTTGTTTTTAAATATTTAATTAAGTTTCATCCCATGATTACACCTAAACTAATTTATATAATTGTTATCTTTATTTTTAAATATGTAAGAACGAAATTTATTAGGCTTCATCCTATAACTTAACACCTAAACTTTCTTCTTTTACTACTGTTGCTCCTGCCGTTGCTGTCACCTCCTTTTCTTTTGTGCCAAAATCTGGATATAATTTTGCCACTTGACCTTGTGGTGTACAGAGTCGACCTGAGAAATCTAAGCGTTTAGTCGATTGAGTACGATCAGCAGATGAAATAATATCTAATAATGAACGCTGACCATTTGTGCTCTGACCACGTTTTCCATTTCCAATTTTAGCAAGCACATTGGTGTCCATCGAATGAGGTGGTGAAAGTGGCGAATCTGTTGTTGCACGTATAATAGTTTTACCAGAAGCATCACCTAAGAGTAAAAAGGGTAACATATTTAAAGTACAAATTTACATATCCACAAATCTTACGGCTATTATCAGCCTCAGCCTTAGCAGCATTATCGCCACATGCTGCTGCACGTACATTTTGTACACTTTCAAGTATACTTTTATGAAATGGTGTTGTTACACAACTGCGTATTAAAATTTCTAGCTCTGAGCAAAGTAATTTATATTGATCGACTTTTTTATGTCCTTTAAGCCTACAAAATAATAATACGTTAAATTTTAAATTAAACAATGAACGCGCTTAATTTCTTTAAGGTATACCTTCCACCGCCCATATTTGGAAATGGCATTGGCTCTGCACGTGTCGCTGAATTGTATAGTTCAAATAAATATTGCTTACACATGACTTCATCTGGTTTGTCCATATCTTCAGCGGCTATTTTACGTAATAGATATGGTATCCAATTTACATTTCTCTGAAGATTATAGACCATACTGGTGCTTAAAGTAAGTGGAAAATATTTTGAACGACGATAGAGTCTTTCCCGTGCCTTGTGTAAATTTTCTTCTGGTTTAAGTTTTCTTTTTAATGGTACAAAACGGTGTGCTTTAATAAAAGCAGCAAAGTCTGCAATACGATAGTCAGTAACACGACCACCTGGACCTTCTGAAATAGACGGTGGATCCTCAAGACAGGAACGTGTTATTTGTAATGCATGAATAAATATTTCGCCACCGCGTGCAGAAAGTAAATGACTTGTTATTTTTCCACCAGTTTTCCTGTAAGAAATATTAAATCTTTTGTTGGCCATTCAATTTAATAAAAATGTCTGCAAAGATGTTTCAATTTAGGGGTGTTCCTATGTGTAAAACTAAAGCCAGCATATTGTAAAAACATTTTCGCGACTATCTCAAAAACTGTTGATTCTACATCAAAATTTTTTGTTCACCACAAACTATCCCATTTTTTTTTTAACTGCTATGGTTAGTAAGTATTTCCAAATTCTACCCGCCGTTTTGTGCGTCTTTTTTTTTGTAACTCATTTGATATACGTCTTTTCTTGGCGAGTCAAAACGAAGTAGCAAGCGCAAGTCGTATAATAAATCGATGGGCTCACCGAAAGTTAATTTCTTTGTGATGTGTTAGAACAGAAAATAATATATAATTGTAATTTTACCAATTGGTATTGACAAAAAAATAACAATTAAAAATTATTTTCAGTTGCTTAATGTCCATCATAACTTTGTTGTTTGATGTCCGATCGTCAAATAAAAAACTGAATTTAGTGCTTGTCGAATTAGATTGGGCATTTTCAATCACATGATAAAATTGATTAATGTTCTAGCCATTGCAATAATTAATTGTAAATAGGATTTTAGTCCACTTTTTTAAAAAACAAAAATAAAATTTCTACAATTCGATCGGGAAAATTCGAAAATGGACATGGGAACCGGCAGTGTCAAACTTCAGCCATTGCTTCAAAACAAAATTGTTATGATGATTTATGTTTTTTTAATTCATTTCCAACCTCTTCTCATCAATTACTGTAAAACAATATCTTGTGATGTTGAAAATTTATTTTCGAACTTTCCCCGCCAAATGGTAGAAGCATTTTTTTTTAATTATCTAATCTTGAACGTTTTTTATTTAATCAAAAACATTTAGAAAGCCAGGACAACTACAATCAAAGAGCTGCGCGACAATGGAAGTATTGACGTTAACGATTATGGAGTTGTTGTCCTCAGCGAGATAGCGTGCTGACGACGAAAGCGATTTTTAAATATGATATCAAAACATAAAATTATTGCTGTTTTTATATTTGAATCAGTTTCTTATAAACTTATTACTCTATTCAAAATTAAAGTGTAGTGAAAATTTCATTGCGCAAACACCTCTTCTATTCATATATTTCATTGTAGGTTTTCTTTCATCAGTTTGTAAAAACGTTATGAAGTGTAATAAAATATTAACACTAACCTCGGCATTTCTAAAAGCACTGAACGACCATTTAGAAGAAAATTTATAAGACACGAACTTGGACGAGAAGTGACATCAACTGGAGTTACACGATGTTGAGCCAAACATGGTTGCATATCAGATGCACCACAACCGCGGGGAGTACACCATTTTAAAGTAACAGTTTCATATTCTGCACCTTCTTTAATGCTGGTTGGCAAAAGTGACTCGTTGCCACAAATGGATGTATGTGCATTGCGAGCATGTAATATTTCTACATCATAATTTGCGCTTGAGTTAGCATTTTGTTCTTCCTTAAAAGACAGAAAATAAAATTAAAAGCCGTTCTGAAAAAGATGACATAAAATTTACTTTCATCGGAATACCGATAACTGTAGTGCTTGCCAGATCATAATGCGATAATATGAGGTGTGTAAGCTTGTTGGAAATTTCTGGTGCACTATTTGAATGTATTTCGGTAGATAGTGAAGGTGAAAGTTCTGATTTTGCACGATTTGAAACTAATGATTCTGCATTTAGGGGTACCACATTTATGATAACTAAATGACAATGATCAATGTGTAGCATTTTCTTTTGTGTTGCTGCCAGCGTATTTTGTTGTATTAAGACAGTATGGAATATGTCTTCCAAGCTCTTGATACTGGAATTATCACGGGCCGAAGTTACACATATAACTCGACCCTTATTGGTAATCTTTTCCGCTAAGCCGGCGGTAGGACTTGATTGCGACGGTTGTAAGTTAAGTTGATGCTCAGTGGGTTCCGCAAGCGCTTCTATAGCCGCACGTAAGCCATGAATTACTGAAAAATCTGCTGATTGTGGTGTATTTCTTTGTGGTACACCCACTAAAGCCATGGCATTGAGTACATGCGACATATTTTGTGTTGTCAGACTCCATGTATTGACTATGTGCGCTGCTGTGTCGCTCACAATAAAACGCACCAGCTTTCCTTTCGGGAATAAGTCCCAGACGATACGACAATATTCTACTGATGATTCCACCGAACATGTCCAAAGACTTTTACTGAATTGATACGAACTTTTGGATGCATTGCCCGCGGACACATCAATAGCTGTCGGTGCCGGTTTACCCTTGAGGAATTCCACCGGTATGAAGTCTTCACTTGATATGCTGAAGTATTGTGTGTGATCAAGCACGAAAATTGTTTTTTGATTTAAATCATACATTCTTTAAATTAATGAAATAAAAATTGTTTGTTGTTTGTCAAATTGACTATTCAGGGTTTCAATTTTTTTTTAAAGATTTCATCAATTAACCCTTGAATCAAGCCATACGTGGTTTATTTTTTTTCCTTCATAAAAAAAAACTCTTACTAAAACACTATGTCCGCGCTTACACCGGCAAATTCTTGACAAAAAGTTTCCTTGTCTGTAAGCAAGAAGGGAAAAACGCAAGAATTTCGTACCCATAAATTCTCTTTTGTTCTGTTCTTTCGCTGATATTATGCTTTGAATTTACGTTCGTTGTGGCGGGTTGACGCAGTACTTGTTTTGGCATTTGCAAGCACAAACAAATTCTAGTAAGCGCAAAAAAAATTCACAAAAGAGAATAGACAAGATTTGTTTCACCGAATTTTCCTGTGTAAACGCTGACTAAAGGGCATTGTGAATGGGACATGTGTTTTTGACATTTTTACTGTCAAAAAAATTGTAACCTTCAATAAGAAGGAGCCTATGTCACGTTTTTTCTGAATTCTATTTAGAGGAATTTTAAAATATAAAATTAAATTAACATTGAAATAAGCTGGTAGTTATTTTATCACAACTATGTCTTGGCTATTGGGAAGAAACAGGCCGCAAGCACCACAAGATGTTGCGGTAGAAGGTACGGATAACAACGACACGAATGCTGGAGGAAAAAGCGGCGACTTGCAATTGAGCAAAGCGGAACGTAAAGCGATGGAGGCCTATCGCTTCGATTCATCTGCTTTGGAACGTGCTGCAGAAGCAGCCAAAACATTGGAACATTCAAGTGAGTGGCGCACCAATTAATAAATATTTGAAAATTATTTGATTCTGTAGTCAGTTGCATAATCACGTTACTGACTCCGATAGATGAACTTTGTTACCACTGATCACCTCCGCTCCCTTTCGCATTGCCATCACTTTTCAAATTGCTATGTAGCAAACATTTTTTATAGAAAAATTTCTTACGAGTACATTCTCAAAAAATTTAAAAATAATATTAAAAAACATAAGTGGACTCACCGCAAAAAACGTTCCTGACAAAGTTAACTATTCAAAAAACAAAAGAACAAAACGTAGCCGCTCTAGAGCTGTTACCGCTGGAAATATCTTTAGATGATGCATGGTTGGCTTTTTATGAAGTCAATATCAATTTCATTAGAATTCACTAGTCACATGAGGCACGGATGAAAACTCAAGTCTACAAAATATCAATCTTTGTAAAGAAAGTATGGGTGGGGTTAGTGAATTTTCGACAAAGTGTGACATGGGGATATGGTTAAGCTTATATGTTACTTCACGCTGAAGAAATGTAATAAATGCAAGTTTCTTGCGGCCATTCCAATTCTTTCATGATGAAAACTTGTGGCGAAATTGATTTAGTCATTCCACATTTCTGTAAGGTACATACTATTTTTCTTTTTTTTTTTTTGCTCTGTCATTATACCGTAGTGTTTGTCCAATTTTTACGTAGCGTTACACAGAAGTCTTAAAAGTTCGTTTATCACGATACGCTATGTCTGAACGACTCCAAACCAGAATTGATAAAATATGTAAGTTATTAATATCACATTAGTAAAAACGACTTTTCGCAACCGCTTCACTTTACCAGCTAGTTACTGCCATTCCCTGCGATGCCATCTCATTTTTATTTATTTTCCAGTATTGGGTGAACGCCTGATGACGTACTATTTTTCCCTTTGCATATTTTGTTTTTGTATAGTATTAAAAAACTATCAAAGCTCATCACCAAATACAATTTAATGGGACGGTTTACAAAAATGTGACAGCAAAAATATCGCAAATATGTATTTCATTAATCTCTAAAGCCATGTGCATTATGCTTATTAATTTATTAGAGAATTGGTTTATTGAAATGTTTGTTTTAAAATTTATGATACCCAGAATTAAAAGATATCTTTCGTTAAAAAAATTTTAAATGTGAATCTTTCTTAGTTATTTATTTACTTATTTATGGTAATAACGTTTTATATCATCTTTAGAACATGCTCGTGAGGCATTGGAGTTATCTAAATTACAAGAAGTGACGCGACAAACCGAGTACAAGACAAAAGTGAAAGAGTATGAAGCGCACATTGAACAGGCCAAAGTGGAACAAAAACGCATTGATCATGAAGAACGCCGAAAAACGTTAATTGTGAGTTCATTATTTTATGTTACTAAATGTAAGAATATTCTAATAATAATTTAAAAATTAGGAAGAAACTAAGCAACAGCAACAACGTGCTCAATATCAAGATCAGCTTTCACGCAAGCGATATGAGGACCAACTTTCACAGCAACAACGCGTTCAGGAGGACAATTTGAAAAAGTATGGGCAAAATAAACCCAAAGTTCTTTCTATAATCACTTTGTGTTTTTAGACAAGAAGAAAGTGTGGCAAGACAGGAAGCTATGCGCCGTCAGACTATTGAACATGAAATCGAGATGAAAGAAAAAAATCGTCTTAAGCTGCTTGAGCATGAATTACGCGCAAAGGCTAAAGTAGATCGAGAAAATCGCGATCTTAACTTGGAACAGATACGCTTGAAGGCACAGGAACACCGCACTACAGTACTCGAGGGTATCAAGTAAGGAGAGTTCGCTTAAAAAAAATGTAACTAATTTTTCCTCTCTATCTTCTTAAGGACTGCTGGTTCAGTTATTGGTGCAGGTGTCGAAGCTATGCTAACCGATTGGGATAAAGTTCTTACTGCTGCTGGTGGTCTCTCTCTTTTAGCGCTGGGTGTTTACTCTGCCAAGGGTGCAACAGGCGTGGTATCACGCTATGTTGAAGCACGGATTGGTAAACCTACACTTGTAGGTGAAACTTCACGTTTTGCTTTTCTTGATGCAGTTCAACATCCCGTTAAGTACATTAAGAAATTAAAGTCGAAACCAACTGATGCGTTACGTGGTGTTGTATTACAACCAAAGTTAGAAGAGCGCTTGCGTGACATTGCCATTGCAACAAAGAATACACGCATTAATCGTGGCATGTATCGCAATGTACTCATGCATGGCCCGCCAGGAACAGGCAAAACTATGTTTGCTAAAAAACTTGCAGAACATTCCGGAATGGATTATGCTATTATGACAGGAGGTGATGTGTCACCTATGGGCAAAGAAGGTGTAACAGCCATACATAAAGTATTTGATTGGTCACAGACTAGTAATCGTGGCTTACTACTGTTTGTCGATGAAGCAGATGCTTTCTTACGCAAACGTTCATCAGAGCGCATATCTGAAGATCTGCGCGCTGCTCTTAATGCTTTCCTTTATCGAACATCTGAACAAAACTCAAAATTCATGTTGGTGCTGGCATCGAACACGCCTGAACAATTTGATTACGCAATAAATGATCGCTTGGATGAAATGGTTGAGTTTACATTACCTGGAATAGAGGAACGTGAACGTTTGTTGCGCTTGTATTTTGATAAATATGTGCTGCAACCAGCTTCAGAGGGTGCAAAGTATGTCATTATGGTTGTTTCACTAAATTATATTTATTAATTTATATATTTTGCAGACGTTTTAAATTGGAACAATTTGACTATGGTGCTGCTTGCTCAAAGATGGCACTAATTTGTGAAGGCATGTCTGGTCGGGAAATATCCAAGTTGGGAGTTTCTTGGCAAGCTGCTGTATACGCCTCAGAAGATGGTATACTTACTGAGAAAATGGTCTTAGACAAATGTAACCAAGCAGCAGAGCAACACAAACAAAAGGTAAATATTGTAAAAATGAATGAAATGAAATAAAAGTTATACTTTTTTATCCACTAGATGGCTTGGTTGTCAGAACAAGAACGCAGTGATCATAAATCTATAACCGGTGGTAAAGGAAAATAGTAATGACCTACAATAAATGCAAAAACTGCCCTCTACGATTTTATTGATATATTGCAGGAAAAGCTAAAAGCATTCTATTCAAAACGCAATACAGTTTCCTTAAAATATTACCATATATTGTTAATAGTTTTAACTTACTGTTGAATATTCATTCTTATTTAAGTAAGACATAAACAAAGCTTTCTAAAACATCAAAAATCTACTCAAGTACAAATCATATGCAAATTTTTACTATATGTACATATGTCAGGTATAATTTTTGATTTTTCTCTAATATAGAAATTATATGTATGTATTTAAATTGTGCTTACTAAATTTTTAATTGCAATTAAACATATTTTATTGATCTGTTTACAATGCAATTCTTACATTTGTTTTATAAAAAACAAGTGCAATGGTTTAGATAGATTTACAAAACTGAATAGAAAGCTTTGTTTTATTGCTAAAAGTTGGCTTTTTATATGAATGACAATGCTATGAGAAATTTATATTAAACTTCTCTTTGTCAATATGGAAATTCATATATAGCATTTACCTTTTTTCACTCTTATTTAGTTATGTTTTTTGCTGTAATTCAAAACCTTACTAATGGAACAAGATGGAAATATATATGTAGCTTAAGAAACACACAAATGAGATGTTTTCTTGTCTGATTTGAAAACTACAACTTTTGGTGAACGGGTGATATACAACCTTTATTAGTCTTAAACCTTATCCTAAGAGGTAATTCCAAAAGTACCCAACCCAATGATGAATATGTAAAAATCTTCGCAAAAATAATTTTTTCTCTGGACATAAACGAAAATTAAAACTCGAAGTTTATTTCAGGATCATACCAAATGTGAAATCCGTCAAATTACCGAATCTATAACAGCTCAAGTTCTAAGTACAAAAAAAAATCCATAGCAAATTCCGGCTCTTAGATTTAGAAGAGCTATTGACATTTTACTACGAACTTTAACTCCACTTCCAAACTAAATCAGAAAAGGCCTGATAGTTATTTTATCTCTACACTTTTCGCAATAGCTTCGATACCTTCCGAGCATCTTGAAATAAACATCAAACAGCAATCAAGAAAGCCATTTTTTAGAGAAACTGGTCTGACAGAACTAAATCAGGAGAGTAGGATGCGTGTGAAAGCATTTCCAATTATAATTGATTTTGACCCTCGCCATAACTGATAAAAAAAAATTGTTGAAATTAGCGAAAATGTAAGCAAATTGTAAAATTCATTATTTTTGTTGCAATTTCTTCTCATAAAAGTTAAAATTAATTATATAAAACTAAAGAAGGGGTAGAAACATATTATGGAATTAAACAAATAAATGCTTATAAAAGAATTAAAAAAGAAAATCTTATTACGTTCCAAATTACATTTTTTTTTTGCTTATCAATATTAAAATTATATAAAAATTTTTTAATTGTGTACCGGAGAAGCGGAAAAAGTTGACTTCGCTGTGACTACAATTATTTTATTAAAAAATTAGTTTGCTCGGTGAAGTCACCAGAATTGTTGGCAATTACTGCCTTGTCTAAAAGAGCTTAATGTCATTGTGTATAGTGCTGCCACAATTTTTAAATTAAAATTTTTTTAAACTTAAGCGTAAGTTAACAAACATTTTTTATTAATCTGAAAAGTTGAGCTATGCTTCTTATTTACCGATATAATTAGTAAGCTATTTAATGAGTCTCTCACTGAGTGATTAATTTTTTTTTATTAATACCAAGTATGTATGTGTTTATCACTCAATCGGCCGTATTAATAAATGATGCAAGCCCCTAAAGCCTAAACCAAAACAGACGTAACGAGTGCAAACGTTACGTCTATACGCTGCTATAGTCTCGTCACGTCTATTTTGGTTAAGGCTTTAAAGGTCATAATTCGAACACATTGGCAACATGGTGTTTGACCCAGCGCGGTCAGTGAATATCACAAAGTTTTACAATGTATAATTTTATTATTTGCCGGTGAAACAGTCAATATCCATTATAGTGATTTTTCCAATACGCGAATTCTAAAAGAAAGTACACGGCACTGACAAAAGTCTGAAACATAGTTATTTCCGCAAAGCTTTTGAACAAAGTGGCTAGTGAATGAATAAATGTTTGCTTACAACCAAGGAAAGATTTGAAAATAATGTCGCTTGTAAACTATAGTAGTTCTTCCGGAGATGAAACCGATGGAGAGGAGCTACCACAAATAAAAAAGCCTAAGATTCAAACAACTCAGATGCAGCAAGAACAACAACAAAACACCAATATAAAGTGAGTCACAGCACTAATACGAATTGCTTATACATACATAATAACAAAAAAAGATGTTTACTTCCAAAAGCTTTTAATAAATTAGGAGCAGATGAGAAAGTATCCAAAATCGATGAATATGATCCTAGTGAACACGGTGGACGCGTTCGCAGTTTTAAACATGAGCGTGGAAATTGGGCTACCTATGTTTACATACCAGGTTCAGATTTTTGCCTTGCAACACATCAAACTAATACAAAGATTTTAATTATAGTGGATGTCAATATTGTTGAAGACTTACAGGAAGCCTTATGCGAAACACCTATTAAAGATTCGGTGCAGCTGCACCCATCAGAAGAATTACACATCAGTTTAAGTAGAACAATTGTGCTCCAATATCATTTGATAGATTCATTTAGCAAGTCTTTGGAAAACGCACTTGATGTATTCTCTAGGTATACACATATGTATCACCGAAATAATTTTATAAACCTTGGAGCGCAATTTTTAGTTTTATGGGCGGGTGAAACTGAATTCATGGTTGCTTTGTACATTGGAACGAGTATTGGAAAAATATCATACCTGTAGAGTGCCAACAAGTTGTAGAAGGTGCCAATGAGTACTTATAAATTTTTTTTTGTTAAGCTCTGACAGTTACACAACAAAAGACTAGGTTCTAAGGACTTTGAAACAATAATTATGTAATTACATATATGTAAGGCGAACAACCGTCGAGAATACTGCGGAACAGTCCCTGCGTCCCGGGTGTTCCGTATTCCTCTCATGAAATAAGACTTAATTTTGCTTAGGTTTTCCAGATTAAAGTAAAATAAAATTTAGTTGTGATAGGATTTTTGAAATACTCATCAAATTAGAAAAAAACAACTTTAAGTTATTAATCCTAATACACCTATCTAAATCAAGAAAACGAACTTATGATATGGCTAAATTTTGTGATGCTGTAAAAATGAAGTGCTTAAAGCGACCTGCGGCTGTGCTCTACCAGTTCAAACTAATTTTTAAAGACGAACTGAAGTTGCAATTTATTTAACAAATGAAGGTTCTACCTCATGATACATTAATAACTCTTGTTTTCTTAAACTTACACTTAAGCTTTAAAAGTAACACGTTAGCTTCAAAAGGGAAACGAAAAAATGGGATCGAACTTTGGAGCGTCCGCTTTCCCGTCCTTTGAACTTTATACCAATTCAATTAATCATGTTTTGCAGAAGTAGTATACTGGTTAAAGCTGGAAATCTCAATGTGATGCTAATTTCAATATACGTAGTTCGAAAAGCTTAGATAACTAAGAAAATGAAAAAAATTAGAGAATATGAAAAGCTCATTTCTTAAAACAGCCTTGAATTGCTTATGTGAATCTGATTTTTGTAAGGCTTAAAATATTTCCTTTTATATACCGATATTTACATCTCTAAGCATTGTACATATTTCATGGTCAAATAAGAAATTTTTGAAACATAAGTTACGTTTCATTATCTCCTTAGTAGTACAAAAAAAAAATAAAGTAAATGTAAAATGCGTTATTTCAATTATTTTTAAACTATAAAATTTTTAACATTAAACTATTCACATTATCACATCACTGTTCGAACCATATTGTTTGATTTTCAATATTTTTCAACGTACATACTATGTATGTATTTGAACTTTTTCTACACTTTTAAACTTTTTCAGCACTTTTCAACTTTTTCAACACTTTTCAACTTTTTCAACACTTACATAACTAAATCAATATTTTTTTTTATTCTAACATACCGCAACATCTATCATTAAGTTCACTGTTGTGTGAGCTTGTAGTCATTTATTTTTTCATGTTTATTTTAATGTAATTTTTTATTTTAGTTTTAAAGTATGTTTGCGTCACCTTAAAATCTACACAAATGAAGACCGTACGCGAACATTTGTTGCCTTAAAAGTTGATGAATTATATTTCGATAAAATGCATAAGCTTATGAAAGCAGTGGATAACGTAATGCAAGAATATAAACTTGCAACGTTTTATGAGGTGATTTTTTTATACATTTTTTCAAAATAATTTTTGACAAAATTAATTTCAACTTAATCCTAGGATCCATCATTTCACACTAGTATATTGTGGTGTGTTGGCGACCATGTGAATGCATTGAATGCACAAATAACATCACTAGAAAGCATTGTGCAAAATGTCGAGCGAACAAGTGAAGATTTTAAAGTAAATATAAATGAAATTAATTGTAAAACAGGGAATAAACATTTTAAATTTAAACTTAAGTAATAAATATATCGATAAGACTGCTATAATGCCAATTAATGTTTAAACTTTCTTTTTTCCATTTCCTTGCTTAGCAGCTTGTACTTGTTCTTCTAGCTTTGCTTCCTCTTCCAATTCTAAAATACGTTGACGTCTACGACCCAATGGTGTTTTAGACCACCAGGACTCAAAAGCTTCTTCTTCCTCGCGATAAACAGGATCACGTGTACTGTTGACGCATAAAAATAAATTTATGTGAAATTTTTTTAATAAATATTTGATGGCATACCTTAATGCATTTATAAGCTCAGCATGTGATAATGGTTTCGAACGTAGCTGTAGTTTTCTTTTGCATGTCAGAATCTCTTTAATACATGAATTAATGGCACCAATAGTGTAGCCATCTGATATCTTAGCCATAACACTGCAATCAAGTGTTGATAAGCCTCCTGAATATTCACTAAAGTGGAAGTTAAATTTATATAATTTTTTTACCGAGTTTTTACTTATTGTTTCACTTACTGTAGCAATGCCTTCCATGCAAATGACATAGCTCCATAATCTGGTCTAGGTATATAAATAAAACGATTATATGTCTGCTGTAACATTTTTTGATCTGCTTCCCAGGGCAAATTAGATGTGCCAATAAAAAGTACACGATCTTCAGCTGCAATATTTTTTATCAATTTTGGTAAATCTTTTTTAAGACGTTTTGGATCGGTACGATCAGTTTTTGGTATTTTCTTCATAAATGGTCGTTCAGCATCTCCCATATATATGACAGCAGGTTGTAATAATCGTGATACTTTCAAAACTAAATGTAGTAACATAATTAAACCAGATTTGCCAGGGTATTTGCCAACAATATTAGCTGGAGTCAGATCAAATAATACTGCACCTACTTCATTACAAATAGCATATAAAAGGGTCTTTTTACCAGAGCCTTTTGGGCCTGTGAACAATATGGAACGTATGAGTGGGCAAGAATTGCGTATTTGCTCGGAGCCCAAAGGCAATACACAATACTCAGTTAGAATTTGACGTATATCGCCTGCTGAAGGGTTTATGCCATTGCGTTCCGTTAGTGACTTATCTCCTAGATATCGATTGAGTCGAATATCTGGATATTTTCGTATAACGCCATTTGTTACTAGCTCCTCATAAAGTGACTCCGTTGTGCGATCGGGAGTTAAATCTTTCTCTTTCTTTTTCTTACTCTTTTTGCCGGAACGACGTGTTTTTTTGCTACTCTTTTTAGCTTTTTTTCCCACAGCCGTCTAGAAAAAAAAATTGTTCAAGTTATGTATATGTAACTATGACTCAAATGAAATCTTCTTAGGAATTAATTTTATATAGTTTCGTATTGTGGTCGAAACTCGACCGTAACCACCAAGTTTCAACTTTGGAATAATTTTGCTGACCTACATGTGACGAACAAAACGCCGTTGCGCATGGACCATGATCTTATATAGTTTCATCTTTCACACGTTACCTCATTTCACCTCACGTTGCCTGTACCTCATGCAGCCATACGCGATCAAAATGCTTTATTATTGGTTAAAGCGTTTTGTATGAGGAGTCATGCGCGTATGTTCTCTTAATTTTACCTATCTTAACGGCTCATATTACACATTATTTTTTTTTGTGCACATCTATGAAACAGTACCTTTCCAATGATATAAGTTTCATTCCTCTCTCTTTATAATAAATACTCAAAAAGTGTACCATAAGTTTCGATGATCACGTATTAATATATAGAAGATTCTAAGCAACATTTTGTCAGACATTTTGAGATTCTTCAACAAATTGAAATTTTTTTTGGTGATTTTTGTACAATTTTATCGGCCACTATGTTTAGATCGATTTCGCCTTTACTTTAAATCACTATCGATGCTAACAAAACTAAGTTTTTTTAAGTTCAATTCACACATTATAAATGACCGAAAAAGCTCCAGCGAAAACAATTTTCCACAACCAAAAAAATATTGGTCAAAATAAAATCTGCATGACAATAAGATTTGTTGCTCTGAAATTCTTTGTTTTATATTGACCTATAGCTATCATGAACTTACCTGTAACAATTCTAGTTCTTGGCGCATTACTTCATCAACTGTTCTACGAAATTCACGTTCAACTTCTTGGTACTTTTCCATATATATCATATCATCATACGCAGTTTGACAAAGATTACCGGTCTCATCTTTGTTGCGCCACACCTCATTGAATCTTTACGTAAATGGTAATTAAATCAAATAAAATAAAGTTAAAATCATTGCTAAAATGTATTACTCTTCTATTTCTGTTTTTATATCTGCCAAAAACATTGACTGTCCCGGTTGAAAATCTTCACCTTCTGCCTGATTTTCATTTACGTTTAAATCACCACTTCGTGCTGGAGATTTTGATTTATCCTTAGTCTTGCGAGATTCTTTCGATGATCTAGCAGAAGAACGACTCATTTCACTTTCTGTTCCTTTAATAAAAAAAAAGCATTTTGCTTATCAATATCATTTCAAAGAGAGCAAAGAAAAGAAAAACTTACCTGGTCTACTAAACAAATGCGAAGATCCACCCTGATCTTCACTAGGAAAGTCTGGTAATTTCCCGGTTTTATCATAACAATCTTTTATCCAAGCGCGTATTTCGTCGGCAATATCTTCCATCATTACGGGTCCATGTTTTGTTTTAATTTCGTCACGTACTGCTTGCAATTTTGCTTCGAACTTTTCCTTGTAGTCTTCTTGCAGCACGTAGCGCTTAGCGTAAATCTGCGATAAGGCGGAAAAAATGCAGTTAACTTCTGGACATTCATGTAGGCACGGTATATTAATGCATTTTTAAAGTTGAAATTTTTAGAGGACACCTTCCGTAGCTGATAACTCACTCCTTCAGATTTATTATTAGCTCCAGAGAATTTAAAAGAAAAATAGAACGGACTAACACCTAAATAACGACAATGTGTGAATACCAGAACATACGATTTGGAATGCGGAGTATAAGGACAATGTACCAAGCAGGTAACTTGTATTTTAAGTGAAGTAAGGTAAGATGAAATCAACATGGACAGACCACATGAACTATGAAATACATACTTCAATATGGAAACATAATACATACTTCAATAATTTCCATAAAACGCTAATACACCAAAAAATCGTCAACGAACGTATAGTGTTTGTTACGCTTAAAGGTAAGAAACGAAGTTTCAAAGTCAATCTGCCCTGCGTACATATGTCCCAGCAGACGAATATCAAAAGTGACGATGCAAGACTTTAAATGCGACAATGAAGAACTACAAAAATTTTTTGAATGGGCTAGTCATCATTTCTCATCTAAAATTATCTTGTTTCTAAACCCTTGGTATTATTTTTGGAAGTGAGCATTTTCCACACAAGCGACGTCCTTAGGGACGTTAAAGTTAAAACCTCGTGATCGACGACTGAAATTTTTGTTTATTGCGTCTATTTTGATTCGCCAAAAAATATGCACATATGACCTCTTGAAAACTTCTAGATAGTCAGAAATTCAGTTCGCTCGAAAATAGTTGGGGTAATAAAGATGCAATTTTATTTACGTTTCAGTAGCAATTTTTTCATTTTCTCTACTTAAGTGAATGTGATTTAGTAATTTATGCACACACTTTTGCTAAACTAAATATTTACTAATACATATCATATCTTATTACCTCATTAAGTTTTTCCATTTTTTCTGCTGTCTTTTTTTGCACCTGCGCCGGTGGTGGCACCATACCAATCAATATCATTTCTTCCATTTTACGTCTACGTGTCTTTTGCCGCGCTGTATGACCACGCCACATTTTCTGAATTTTCATGGCAGCCAATAATCCTGAATCAGTGCCACCTTTCCCCTTCTCCTCGGTTGTTTTGCCCTTATCCTTAAGCATACGTATCTCTTTCATAAAATGAGCACGTAGGCGACCTTGGCGACCGCGTTCGTGCACCTGTATCAAACGTATTGCTTCTATTTCTGTAAGTCGCTCCTCGGTTGGATTCTCTTCAATCCAACCGAGTTTTATTAAAATATCATTCATTGCTTTATTGCGGAATTCAATTTCATTACGACGTTCCCTAAGGAAATAACGTGGTATATGCAATTCTGTGTCCATTGGAGTTAATTGCAGCCGTTCGATAACAGCATCATTGTAACTGAACTCCATTAGATCAATATTGACAAGATCATGTTTCAGCTCAATTACTCTACCCAGGCAGGCATCAAGGAGTTTGCGCACTAATAGTCGCTTTTGTGGCTGTATCATTTTATCGTAAACTTCTTCCAGTTTGTTTGCAATGCATATATAACGAATATAAAACTCATATGTGCAGGATTGCATCAGTAACTTGGTATCTACTGTACCTCCAGATGCTACACTTGCCGCTGAAGCAATAGCGGAAACCGTTGCTTCAACATCTTGATTTTGTCGTTCGTAATCAGCTCCGGCCAATACATCACAGTCCAACTGTGATAGGTGCCAGATTTCGTTAAAATAATTATTGGACATTATTAATAAATTTTTTATTCCTTTCAATTTCAGGCTAATCGGATACAATGCCGGTACCAGTTTTTTACTGAATAACTCAAAAGAGTCTAAACCAATCTGTTTACGTTGCCTGGTGTTATTGTAATTGGCAAATAGAGTTGGCGAATTGCCATAGCAACAACTTTAAGATTATGTTGAATTTATCTACAGGCAGTGGCGTCACTGAAAGGAGTAGTACCTCCAGGTCAAGGTGACATCCAAAGGTTGAAGTCTTCAGTTTTGCTGAGGGTTTTGAAACCCTTGCACGCACATATCCGGAAAAATATTTAGTACTAGATTACCCAAACAGTTGTCCCATATTCAGTATTCTAATTTTTTGATTACACTTTAGGGTATTCAATTGTTTTCTTTGAGTTACAATTGTTTTCTTTGGATTACAATTTTGCTACCGCTGTTGGTATGGGTAACTACATAGTTATTCTCTTTTGTTGTTGAGATATTTGTCATTAAATTCGATTGCTCAGTGTAACCCTTGCCCTTATATAATCATTTATGCAGTTAACATTTACTAGACGTTATATAATCCTCTTCATTGTTGCTATCGATGGTCACATTTTGTCTCAAGATGGTCGACAGATGTTATTTTCTTTCTGGACAGAATGTATTTCAGCAAGCCTAGATGCATTCTCAAATTTAATTTTCGAAAGGCTTTCTTAAGAAGTAAACTTTTTAACTACAATATTGAACAATTGTTTAAATAATGGCTATTTCTTTAAGGGTTGACAGGTAAGTTTAAGCAAATACCAAAAATAATCCGAGACTTTAAGAGGTTGTTGTGATACCCGAAATTGTGGTAGTCTCTCTTGTCATGTTTTTTCCTGAGATGATCGAGACCACACAGAGTTTCGAATGATTCCAGCAAGTTCTTCCAATGGCACACTTGCTACCGTACCCAAATCTTCAAACACTCTTTCGTGGAGGTAGCGGTGATGTTTGCTTTGGAACTCAGAACATCGCAGAGGAGGTAATGCATCGAATTTGCTTCTTAATTTTTACAGCTCTCACAATAGTCCATTTTTCGTAAACAATAAGACTTTTTTGTAAACATGCATTCCAACAACCGATTGAACCGGATTCAAATTGTATAGATAAAATTTCGGGCACAAGCTAATTTTCCTAATACGATTTTATTCTTAGGTTCTTGGTTCATTCCAAGATTTTTCGATACAATCATAAGATGAATTCAATTCAATTCAATTTATTGAATAAGATGAATAAGTCTTCAAGTTTAAAACGATTTTTAAGAACTGTAGTGAACATCAATCAAAAATTGTATCGAATAAAATTAAATCTTCTGTCGGCTTTGAAAAAAAAGGTTCTCACTTTTATATTTGCAAATGCCATAGAAAAATGTAATAATTATTTGATTACTCATAGTTTAGATATGTACCTGTTTTGGCTAATCACGAGAAAACTGTGTTAAGTGTTTGAATATATATGTCTTGCACACTGGCGGTAGCCGGTTCTTCCAAAAGATTGACACAAAGAAAAAATTTAAGATTCTGCTTTCTCAAAGATCATTTGTGTGGTTGTAAATGAAACACTGCATGACATATTGAAAGTTTTTTTATTGAATTCATTTTTTTTTGTAATTTAGGATAAATACAATTTTGATAAACATTCAAATGATATTCTAGTAGTTTTTCTTTAACCTCAAGTTACTTCAAGTATTTTGCAATATTAACCTTATTATTTTTGAAAATGCCAATATATTTAAAATATTTTTTCTTTACTAATTTTTTATTTTAATGGTAAAAGTTTACGAATTTTTTTATATTGTATTTTTTTATTTTTTATCTGGCTACAAGAGGATGTTTATCGGCAGGATAATTGGTTTTAAATGTGTGACTATTAAAAAATGCATTTTTTAAGTACATATTTTTATTTTGGCTTTTAATTTAAATGACAGAATGATATTCACAACAAATGAATTCTTGTAAAACTATGTATATATAAATTAAAGACTTGGAACTACGATACATACAAAAATTGGTACAGTTTTTGCTGAAAAAAAAAACAAAGAAATAACCCTAGCCAGTTTTATATTTCGCTGAATTGTTTTCTTATCAAAAACATAACATTAAAATAATAATAAAATAAATTTGTAAATCAAATTTTAAGTTGAGCAAATAAAGTGTTAGCAATAGACACAAATCCATGTGTCCAGCACTCGTCAGTTGAGAAACATCTATACCTTTGCAGCTCTTCTTGAATAAGCAAGCTGTCACTTTTTCAAGTGTTTTTATTATTTATAAGACCAATCAATTATGTAGTGGGTTGGCTACTTGGTTGAGCAAAGTAAGTGTTCGTAAGTTACCAGTTCGATAAAAAATTCATAAATTGTTTGTTTCTTTTATTTTATTTAATAAATATTTTTGTTAATCTAATTTTATATATAAATTGTATTTTATTGTTATCAATGTAAGTTTAGATCAATTTTTAAGTATGTTAATATTTCTTTTTTTATTAAAAGTGATTAGTTGCCATTGAATTTTGAACATACACATATGTATGTACGTATATACCTATGTTGGTATATAAAATTATCTTTCTTTCTTTATAAAATAAAGAACTTTTAGTCAAAATTTTCAATATTCGCACGAAAAATTGTCTAGTTGCTTAATTTAACAATATTTTTTTTTGTAAAATAAGGATACTACGAATAAAACGATTTAATAGAAAAAAAAATTTTAGCTAAAACTAAATCTTTAAAGGTATTTACTGTTAAGTTTTTTATTATTATTTTTCATATACAGGTAAATTATACTGATATTTTTTTAACATAAACTATCTACTTGTTTTACAAGTTGCTTCATTACTAAATAATCAATAAGAATGAAAAAGTTATTAAACAGTTAAAAAAATGAAAAACTCTTGTGCAGGAATTTTGTGAGTTAGTTTTTTTGTTGAACAAATTTAAGTAGAAGACAAAAAGCAAAATACAAGCAATTTAATGATAAACACAGATTCATAAATAACATATATTATTTTTAAAATACAAACTTAACTAAGAGGTGCTTATCAGTAAATAGTATATAAAATAATCAATTTTGTAATACAACACTTAATTGTTTTAATTTTGAAGTTATTCGCTTTCAAGAAAATTTAATCTAATAAGAAAGTTTGTCTCACAACTTTTTTGCTCTTTTACATTTTTTACTTATTACATTATTATTGTTATATTGTTGCGTTACTTTGTTGCTAAATTAATTGATTTTCTTTTATAATGGTAATAATAGTGTTTTTACATTATACATTTTATATTATAAATATTTAATATTCACTCATTTTTTGGATGTCTGGTTTTTTCTTCCATTCAATTTTTAAAATCTTAGTTTAACAACGCAAAATGTGCTCAAATCTCACGCAGTTATATTTTTAAGATGCAGCAATTTTACTTTCAGTTCGGCGAACGTAGGTCTTTTGGCTGGATTTAAATCCCATGCTTGGCGCATCATTTCATAGATTTCAGGTGGGCAACCTTCGGGTGCTTCCATTTTATAACCAACTTCAACGTGTTTTACAACATCAGCAAGAGGCTAAATTTTTGTGTACGTTAAAAATTACTCCAAGTGCAATGCAATCATATAGATTAACTTACGATTCTTGGGTAAGGAACTCGACCAAAAGAATAAATTTCCCAAAGTAATATTCCAAAACTCCACATGTCTGATTTATTGGAAAAACGCTAAAAATTTATTTGAAACTCAGTATTTATTAAAAAAAGCGTAAATAAAATTAATATGACTTACGCCATTTTTAAGCGCTTCTGGCGCAGTCCATTTTATTGGTAATTTGCCAACGTCAAGGTTATAACATTCCTCTCGTGCTAATCCAAAATCAGATACTTTAGCAACACACGTCTCTGATATAAGAACATTTCTAGCTGCCAAATCTCGATGCACAACTTTCTTAGCTTCTAAATACTCCATCCCAGAGGCTGTGTCACTAGAGAGATAAAATTTAAAAAATCTCTCATTAGCTGGCTTAAATTGTAAAGACTTGGGAATATCGGTTCAAGAAATGCTATGTGGAATAATATCTAAGAACTCGAATTTTGAATTTTTGTGGTCCGCTTAAACGCGTTTTTCTCCAAACAACGTTTTTCAAGATGGCCAAACACATAAAATTAAAACTTAAAATTTTTACTGTATATTCAAACTATATTCTTTATGGAAGTAGGACCTTTTTTATATTGTTAGTTTTTTAGTTAGTTTGGTGTTTTTTTTTTCGAAGATTATGAAATTTTTTCAAATAGCGACATTTTTACAAGATTTATGATATTGAAAAATTCCTACTCACTTCTCTAGCTATTACATATAATATATGTATGTATAAAATTGCTGATATGGAAAGGGTTTATAATGCTTTCGCGCAAAATATACTGAACCAATTTCAATAATTTATTTTTTAAAACAACATGTTTGTGCTAGAGAAGGTTAAAGCATACTTTTTTTATTTTTTAAAGTTAAATATCTTTTTTCAGGATTACATTTTTGCAAAAGCTCACACGAAAATTGTCGATTGATTCTTCGTTGCTTATGCTGCTTCTTGAATTCTGTGATGATTTTTTTTGTTTGTTCTCATTTATACCGTTTGTATTTGAATTTAAAGCAAAGAGGATAAATATAAAAAAAGATTTCATGAAACATTGCGAGTTTGTGGCGGCCTGGTGAGCTGGTCTAAGCTTCACCGTGAAATTAAAATTCCCAGAAGAGTTTCTATTCAAAAACGTAGTCGAAATTTGTCAGAATACGAGCGAAATTGAAAAAGGAGAATTAACTACATTCTTGTTTGCACTCGTTTTTATTTTTGTTTGTATTGTATTTTGTACTATAGTATATGATGTCTCTTCGTTATTCGAATCGCTCTTGCGTCGTTTAAAAAAAAAACCAAATCCTCGGTTTTTTGCAATTTTTGCTCGTTGCCATGACAACTTCACCTGCGATTGTGTTGTATGTTTATTTTTTTCAAATTTTTATTAAATATAAGACCCGCACAATTCGGGAAATACCATTATGTTGTGTATAAACGAATATAAAATTTAAATTTTTATGTAATATTAGTTGTTCGCTTTGCGTCAAAATTCAGTTTGCGTCTCTACTAGTGGAACCAGTTAGCGACGCAAAGAGGGGCCCTGGTGTAATTTATGTTTTTTTATTTTTGCTTGATTTCTTTAGTTTATTTTTTTGGGACTTTAAGTAATACAATTTTGAATAAATTATGAAAAATATAAAAAATATCTATAAAAACATAAAAAATTTCATAAACATTTTTACTTAAGTAGGATTTTCTTTTGTAGCATAAGCGAAGCAAGACTTACACACACATATTTATGCGCTTGTTTGGCTTTTGCTGATCTTATTTTTGTGCAAGAATAGAAAATCATCCCTTATTTTGATATCGTGACAACTGATGAAAAGCGAAAAGCTTCGTCGCATATGCGACACCATTTTCTGAATTTGGCATTAATATTGATTTTTCAACTTGAATTTATATAATTATATATTAAAATTATTGAAAATTACAAAAGTTCAAAATAAATTTTACTAAATGATAGTATTTTCGTAATTGATTTACATTTTTCATGGAATTATTAAAATTATAAAAAAAAATCAACACAAATTTGGTTGGATTATAGTGTTTAGGAAATTGTGTTTGAGTTCCATTTTTCATGGCGTTGAGCAAGGACAATTTTTAGTTTTTTGCTGCAACGCCTTCCGCCTTTCCTCTTTGTTCGAAGTTCAAAGAACAAACTCACTTTCAATTATTTTTTTTTACTTTTGAAGAGGGAAGATAAATGAGATAATAAGAGAGTAATTTTATTATGAAAAAAAAATCAAAAATAACGGGACGGCTTGTACAAAGCCGCGGGTCCACTAGGTTATTTCCTTTAAAATGTGTGCCTCAAAGGGTTGAAAATAATTTCATTAATGAGAATACACTGTTTATGAAATACATTGAGTTATTTGTTAGGAGTAAATCTATGGAATGAAGAAAATTTTATGATTTTTGGCCAGCTATGTAGATTTCATTTTCACCCATACTGAATTTTTCTACGGTGCAATCATATGTTGCTGTTCTCATATGCCTTGGTAAACAACACCACTACCATAGATCCATATGTAGTTGTCAGTATTACTACGTATACTACTCGTACAATAATATGCTGGTTTAATCAATGACTACTTCACTTTTAAATACTTACTATGCAAAATTAATTTGATCTTTTTTCGTTATATGTTGCCGACCCCGCGACCTGAGGTAATCAACCAGTGATCCTTTGCTCATATATTCAGTAACTAAGTATATATGCTTGCTTGTGAATACTAGGCCAATAAATTTAACCAGATTATCATGCTCCAAGGTGCTACAAAATTTTTATTTTATTAATTTCAGAATGACGAAAATCATATCATGAATACATACGTCATAACTGAGGCTTCTGCTAGGAACTTCTGCACTGCACCCTCATCTTTTAACATTTTAACAGCCACCTTTTCATTGCGTAAGATGCCCAGCATAACATCACCGAATTCTCCTTTTCCTATACTTTCACGTAATTGCAAGTCTGCTTCTGGTATAACCCAGCCTTTATCAACAAAGTCTTTGGAATTAATGCAGAATTCCTGTTTGCCTTTTTTCGGAAGACATTCAATAAGTTGAGTACACAAGCCATCTGCATCGGCTTCGTAGTGCTAAAAAATTATTCAAGAAAAAAAAAAAATAAAAATTAAAACTTGATACAAATCGTTTAAGAGTTTATTTACCGCAACTAACTGTCCCAAGTTTTCAAAATATTCCTCATCATCTATGGTTAATTTGTTTTCCAAATATTTGACTCGATAGTGTTCAACTTTTCCCTGAAAACATACACACAATGTGTAGTCACCAGGGAAATTTGTTGATTCACGAACCAAAAATAAACCATCCTCACGTGGCTGCAACAGGTGTTCAGCTTCATCGCGTGTGATACTGCCATGAAACCATCTGTCGAAAAAAAAAATTAATGTAGTACACGATACTAAACAGGGAAAGAGGGCCACACAAAAGAACGAAGAAGTTTGAATTTCTTATTCTATATATTTTGTCTTTTGTATTTAATTGTACTCTTCATAGAATAATCATATTATCTAATTTTAATAACGAGGAACGTGGAGACGCTGTTTATATAATCAGATTCACAATAAAGTTTAAGGAACATTTAATGAACGATAAATTTCGAAATTTTTACCAAGGAAAATTAACCCAGAAATCGAAACAAAAATATAGAAAAAATTTTTTCTTATTTTTGAGCCATTTTTTATTAATTTTAGACGAAAAATTACCCAAATTATAACTGCCCAAAATAAAATTATGGGCTTTAAAAAAGAAAAATCGATCAGGAATGAAAATTAATTTTCATTAAAAATAAATTAATCAATATTAAAGGAAAAATAAAAGCAAGGTCCAGAAAGATACTCGGAAGTTTCGTTTGGGTACTTCTTCCATATTAGTTTATACTTATTAGTTTTACTTAAGCATGAATATTTCACACGAAGTCAATAAAAGTTTGTATGTGGTTTTTAGGGCTATTTTATATATTTTTATTTCTGATAACACTTGAATATGCTCATCCTAAGGAAAAACTAGAATAAGTCAAGTTTGAGTGCATCATACTCTGAAACTAATTGCTGCATTAAAGAATTATTTGAAGGCAACATTGAGAACGCTTAGGACAACAATTTTCCGCAATAGATGGGACATCTACGTTGCCTAAAAAAACGGATCAACAAACAAGTTGATTAATTTATTTCTACTTACGGCATTGCATTCAATTTAACTTCACACTTTCTTTGCTGTTGCTGATGTTGAATTCCTCCTATGGCATGGTTTTGTGCCAAAGCAGTCGTTGGTGACAATGAATTGCCTGTATTGTTCCACGAAGAAACGCTACCATTTGCATCAAAGCTATGCAATGATGTTGACATACCCGAAGCCGAAAGCGTTTGTGGCGTTGTAAGATTTGCTGAGAGTGACGATGGTTGTTGTGACGATGACAAATGCTGCTGCTGCTGCTGTACTGATGTATGCAGTAACATATTGCTGCCATGGAGACCACCACCAATAACACCACTTTTTGGTGGTAAACCGCGGTCAAGGCCAAGTGTTATAGGTACCACAGATCCGCTGCTGCTACCAGCTTGTCCACTAACACCACCACCAATTGCCACACTCATATGACCCTGCAATTGTGCCGCATTTAATGAAGATGACATTAAATTATTATTGTTATTATTATTGGAAGTGTTCGATAGTAATTGCAAATGTTGTTGTTGTTGCTGTTGAGTTACAGCAGCAACTGCCGCAGCGGCAACATTTGCTGAAGCATGGGTGTGACTATTTAGTATGCCACCGTGATGAATGTGTGAGTGAGGGACATGTTGTTGCTGGGATTGAGTTACAATTGCAGCAGAGGACGTTGTCATTTGTGGCTGTTGTTGTTGATTTGGGGATTTGGGCGAATGATTGGAAGCAATTAAATTATGACTATTTAGGGCGTGTGAGGAGAGGTGAATTGCATTGATGTGAGAGTTCTAAGCAGAAAAGAAAAATGTGGAAGGTTAGCAATATTAAGATTAGAAGAAAAACAAAAGTTTTAAATACCACATTATTTTGATGAGGTGGAATACTTGGTGGCACAATATGCGGCTGAGAGAGACTTAGTTGTTGCTGTTGATGTAAAAGTCCACCTGATACTGTGTTCACCGTGGTGTTAGTTACTCCGACACCGGTACCAGAAACGCTACTCGCACCAACACTTACACCTGTAGGTTGAGGAGCTGGACGTTTATTATGTCGCAATGGTGCTGTTGGAGGCATTTGATGCCCAGTTGATTGTAAAAACCATGGATCGCCTGCAGAATTAGCCGCCACTGCTACAGAGGGTTGTGAAAAGCCGCGATGATGACCGACTACTGATGTTTGCCCGCTGGATTGTAAATTGTGTATTGCCTGCGTTGCAGTAGCGTGACTGTTCATATCTGTTCTTGCTGCTGTTGTTGTTGTTGTTATTGCTGTCGTTGTGACTGTAGCACTAGCAGCACCTTCAGCTGAGCAGCTGCCGGTATTATTAGTAGCCAATGACGATGTTGATAATGATGATGATGTTGTCGTCGGTGTTGTAGCGGTTGTAAAATGTTTTGTTTCGTGTGTTTTTTCACTTGTTGATAAGTGAGGAGTTAGATGATCTTTTTTATTGTTGTTATCACTGGGCGCTTTTTTAGCTTGCTGCGCTTCATCTGCGTTCACAGCACTTTCGTCTAAAAACAAAAATAAAAAGTATCGAATTGTTGTAAAATAGAAAATATTAAATTTTTATTAAAAAAAATTCTACACTATAGCTATATAATCTAAAAACATTGTGCTGCTCTAAGCGGTCATAAATTAAATTTGCCGTTTATTGTAGAACACTTAGAGATAAAATAGATTTCTTGAAAAAATAGACTTAAAGTTACATCGGGTTCGCATTATAAGAAGATATAAAAACCTGTTTAATGTACTATGGCTTGTATGACAGCTAAAATTAACTCATACAACATGTTAACCAAATTGTCATTTTATTTAAAGAAAATTAAAATACTTAATATTTAGAGTATAATCTTATCTTATTTTAATAATAATGTAGGGCACAACGCTGACCATCAATACATGTAGTTTTCTCATTTTGTTTTGCTTTTAATTTTTGTGAATGCACAGGTATATTTTGTATCTTTGTTTACACGAGTGTTTAAACTCGCAAACACATGTGATTAAGCTTCAGATTTTTTTCTGAATTCAATTCTCGTGTTTAGTCTGGTTGTTTCATAACAAAAGCTTGAGCACAGCTTAGCAAAACATTTGTCTTTGTTTATAAATAAATGAACAATATTGTTGTTTTTATTTTGGTCGCTGTTGTTAATTGCCATTGAGTCATACTTGCATAATATCATTAAACGAAGTGAATTTGAATTCGCATGTGATGATTAAAAAATTAAGAGATACAAATTTAGAAAAAATTGGATTCAATTAAAATTTAAAGAAAAAGGATGATTTAAAATTTACGTTTAGTAATACATACATAGGTATGTCATTAACAAAATATGTACATTGTTTTTTTAGAGAAAGGTTATGTCTAGAAATAGTTTATAAGTAAGCCTTCGGTCTGTTGATAGCATATTCAGACCAGGAAGCAAGCAGATATGAGATACCTGAGCTTTCACATATATACATACATAGATATAGTAATTATACATATAATAGAACAAAAAAAAAAAACAACACTAAACAGAAATTAGTTTCCCTTAGGCATGAGTGAAGGACCATATTCTAGTAAGAGATTAGTTTCACTTTTTCTAAAGGACTGGTTATGTGCTCGTTATGTAATGGTGCAAACTGTGAAATAGAAATTTGTGACATTGCAATGCATATATGCAAGTGATTACTCAAAACGTAAACGTCACGTGGCATGAATTTTACGATATGTCACGTTTCCGTATTAGATGTTAATGGGAAAATAAGCAAAATGATATATGCGGAACGAAAACTAATTATAAATAAGTTTAAAATTAAAATTACTTATGAGAAACATGATATTCAGCAAATAATATCTACAATACGCTACACACAGAATGATAGCAACGAAATAGATAACGATATGCCACTATCTGATACTTAACGTCACATCATATTATGTGTGCATAATCAGGCCTTATGGCCCAGTAGAGTGTTTATTCGGAACATGCTTTTGAAATGACAAGAAAAAACAGCCCTCAAGCATTACCTATTACTGATGAATCTAAACAGTGTTTTTATGAAATGATTTAGCTTTGTTTGAGGCAGCAGCTGCAGTGTTGCTTTTTGTTCATAACAAAACATTACCTGACAAGTGAATTAAAGTAACAGCAAAAATCAATCAGTTGGTTTTTAAATTGAAAACCCGTCTCAGGAAGAGAGTTGCCTTAAAAGAAATTGCAATGGCAATGTTTTGAGTTGTATTTTTTTACTTTTCTTCCAGGGACTTTTCAATTTCACGAAACTATTTCACTAATAGTATTTGCTATTTTAACTGGATAGATAAATTTAAAAGTTTATGCATTTTTTAATAAAAAATTTTTATTTTTGTTCTGAGGAAAAATTAATATGCTTAACTTAATTGTTTTTCGAATTCAGTTCAGCAACTTTATATTTTAAATTGTGAAAACATAC
Source organism: Meiosimyza platycephala (assembly GCA_963662105.1). NCBI lineage: Eukaryota > Metazoa > Arthropoda > Insecta > Diptera > Lauxaniidae > Meiosimyza > Meiosimyza platycephala. Next base: position 1,165,724 of record OY759209.1, read on the forward strand.
GAAACTATGGCATAAAATAAGCTTCATCTTTTTAGTGAAGTTTTATTTTGATTAATTTTTTAACCGTTGATTTAAGTAACAACAGCAACACAACGTGAACCGGAAAACATGGTTTAAACCACACAAGACGTGAGAACCTTTAGAAAACTTCCTCATTGTTTTGTATAAAGTGTGACGTTTGTGTCAGTGTAACGCTCGTCTAAGTCTTAGTGCAGTCATAGGATTTCTTATTCGCAAAATACGAACAGGCCTGTGCACAGCAGCGACAATAAAAACGTAGAGTGTATGAAATATCCAAATAGGAAAATAAGACTAAACTTTACAAAGTAATATTTCAGTACATAATTGTAAAATGGAAATCAATCCATTAAATGGAAGTACGCAAAATTTCATTCCGATCGGATAATATTTATTATTCCTACTGCGAGCTTCAAGTATCAAAATTTTAATTAAAGCTGAAACATCGAATTTTTTTTTAACAAATCTATCTATTCCTCATGGATTTTCGGTCGCTGATTCCGCAATCGCTTTTGACTTCTTTCGTCATATCCGGTTTGTACTTTTACGTATTTGACGTCATAGGTAAAAACTCCACCCGGACAAAGAAAATTAAAGTTGATTTTTTAAGAAAAGGTTTAGTCAGAAATACTCCAAAAGGATTGCTGTCTTTAATGCAAGTGCTTGAAAATAATCAAAATCAGGGTTTTGGACACGGACTGTACAGCTTTGACAAAAAAAAAAAATAATCAAAAAAGGTTCACTCCAGTATTTGTCTTCAAAAATTTTTTTTTAATTTTTCAGTTGTCGATGAATCTAGTGAAAGTAAGATTGTGTGAAAATCTTTGACTTAAATAAATGGAATGAAATAATATGAAAATCATGAGTCCAATATTAGATATTTATGCGTTGTTATATGGTATATACCAGGAATTCACAAACTATGGCCCGAGAAGCATTTAAAAGTGGCCCGCCAGCGTATTTAATAAAACTGTCTCCGCATTAAAAATTTTTATTATATACCTTTCAATCTGTTTACTCTTTCTATTTTCACCCTTTCGCGGCACGCGCGGAAGCAAGACGAAGAGCTTACTGTGTAATTGCAAAATAGCAATGGTGAAAGAATATAATTTCACGTTTACAACGTTACTGTGGCTCCGCCATGATACTTTTTAATTTTTGTGGCCCCTCATCGAAAGTAGTTTGTGTAAGCCTGGTATATACAAAGGATTCATTGGCTCAAAACTCTTCAATTTATAGGTGCGAAGTTCGAGAAAATTTTCACTTACAAATCTTAAATATTTCGTCCGAAATCGAGGATGATGGCCATGCATCAGTTCATTATGCTTTACGGTTTGGTAGCCGCATAAATAAGGAGTATACATACATAACTACTAGGGCCGAGTATAGATTACTGTCAAAAATACTCTACAGATTTTGGGGGCGACAAATTGAGATTAATTTTTGTTTTTGTAATTCAACATTTTATTTTTTATTGGGTTAAGTCATTGTTTTTTCTTAACATAGGCATATAAAATTTCTTCCGAAGGGGGCTGTAAATATTTTTGGGAACTATCTACAAAAAAACTAATTAAAGACGATCAATGCTGAAACCAAAGAGGAAAATACTGACCGACTGAAATAAAAATTTTATCACTTTTTTAAATCTAACAAATAAAATTAATTAAAAAAAGAGAATAATTCATGTGAACAAATGTCAGAGCAACAAAAATTACATGTCATATGGATTGCATTAATTAAGTCGTTGTCATATGTGTGTCACATTTTGAGATATAATGTGTCACTTGTACAGTGTAATTGTAAGAAGTATCAAAGAAACAAAAAGGGTGTCGATGTTGAGCAGTTGGTAAAGTGCAAGCGTGCCAATGAACTGCTGAAACTACTAAGACATTGTGGTACAGTGGTTGTTGCTGTTGTTATTGTGCAACGTAAATACAATATTTACAACAATTATATGTATGTAAGTAACAAAAAAGACGAGCAGTGGCAGTACTTGGTCGTACAAAAATCTACTCAAATAAAATTGCTACTGGGCATCGTGTCACTTAGCTGTTGTTGCCTGAATATATGCGACATGAGACAACACAGGTAGGTAGGTGTGTAGGTACTATGTGAACGTGAGTTTTCTAAAGTTCCATATACATACGTGTAATTTTTTGGTTCACATGAAGTTGTCGTGTTTTAGTTGAGTTCGACTTAAATTAATTTAAAATGCTTATTGTTTACTCATATTCGCATTCAAACTGAAAATTCCAACACTAGCTCAGACATTGTAAAATTGTTTATGTACATACGTACATATGTATGTAGAGTATTATTAACTAGTGCATTTCAGACATGAGTGTATGTAGATGAAAAAATACAGAACAAATAGACTTAAGGTGAAGCAAATGTGGCTTTCATTATAGAAGTGCAAATAACTGTGATTCCTGTGTATTTCAATGCGCTAATGTGGAGCATTACATTTTACCCAGTACGGGTGCTCATGTTGTTTACATCTATTTTAAGGCCTAAATAAAACGATTGGAATTTAGATCTTATAGTAGGTATTCTTACTTCTACTTTTTCATTAGCGATGGAAAAAACATTTTAACCTACAGCAAAACTTAAGCAAAAATGTCACAACAATCAACTACAGCTGAAAATTGGTTAGTCCAGTATCAAACGAAGGATTTCATGAATTTGTTGCATTGCAAAGTTAAGGCCAAAGTTTACTGGCTTTAAATAGTAGCTTGGTCTTAAAGGGAGCGTGGCACTTATGAAATTAGTAACATTTTTGCAATCGTAAGTCATTGTGGTGGAATAAATAAAAAAAGCGTGGCATCTCCAATACAAGCCAGATCCTTAAAATGCCATAAGAAATTCGCTAACCACAGGAGCTTTGTTACCATTTAAGGATAAACTTTTTTTAGGGTAGGGTTCTAATTCCGACAGTCCCACTGTTTTTTTTTTGACTCTATTTAGGGAAGAAAATTGTATGGCACCAATCGATGGCGAAAGATCGAAAATGCATTTAGGATGGTGGGGAGACCCTTAAATGGATATTTTGGCCCATTTTCGACTTTTATTCATAGATTGGTGTGAAACATTTTTTTTCTCATTGTCAATATTTTACTCCATATGGAAGTTTGTTTTAAAAATTTAGTAAAATTAGTTTTATACAAAAATTTTAATTTTTTATACATGAAATCATGACAGATTTTGAAATGCAGGCAGTAAAAATCAGAAAATGCTGGACTATAACTTTATCCAACAAAAATGGTCCTCTTTCAGGATTATACAACGGTTTCGCTGTTGCATCTAAGAAAAGCTGTTGAGCTGTGTAATTTGGGCACATTAAGTATACATATTATGAATAAACTTAAAAAAAAGAAAAATACACTAAAAAAGAGTTCTTACACTTTCAGTATATTTTGTTTTATTCTTTCTTATAATAATATCAAATACTGATGCTGGATACTGGAACCATTTTCTGCAAGTTCAGTTTTCGAATAAACATTAAGTACACGGTGACATGTTATACTGAACTGATATAAACTTTTTTGGTTTTTTGTATTAAAGAAAACCATAGACAAACCAAGCTCTTCGATTAAGGAAAGTTGGGAAATACCTAATATTTTATATATAGCTTATACTAACCAAACCAATCCTCATCGGTACGAAGCACTACATCTTCGTGCTTTGAAGTGTTTTTGGTCTTTTCGTTTTTTTTTAATGGTTTCGGACGTATCTCTTCTAAAGTTGAAAGCGATACACGTTTTTTCGAACAATTTGCAGCAACATTATTTAATTTAGCTGATTTTTCAGAACCATATTTAATGTTAGCATTGTTATCATCACTATTTTTATTATCACACAATTTCCGTGGCGATCGTAAAAAGTGCAAAAAACGACGATCAGCAGCACTAGTGGTATTGAATTTAACACCGTTTGCGCTGGGAGTTGAACGATTATTTGCACGCGTATATTCAGCACCGATATTTGATTTTGTTTGTCTTAAATTCACTTTAGATTTAGGATTTTCAGGTAATGCAAATTTTTCAAGGTATTGTAATTCTTTCTGAGGTTTTGCACACGTCGTCAAATGATTCGTTGGACTGGAAGCAGCGCTTAGACTATTGAAAAGTTGTTTGCTACATTGACGTCTCAAGTTGCCGCCACAGCTAGTTGTATTTTGGGATTCTTTGTGCGTAACCGAGCTGGCACTACGATTTACACTGCAGGATTTTCTACCGGTATTTGTTGTTTTATTAATTACGGAATTATTTTCCGATAATTTTTTGTCACTTTTATGTGTTGTATTTAATACACCGAGCGTTTCTTTACACCAATAGATGTTATTGTTTCCAAAATAATATCGTCTGGGAGGAGAAGTTCGTACAGACGTTGCATTGTCTTTAAATTTGTCTTGCTTTTGCTGTTGTTTTTGCTTTTCACGTTTCGACGATGATGATTTGGTTGATGTTGTTGTTGCTGAGATGTTACTTCTATTTTTTATTCGATGCTCGAAGTGTAATGAGTTTTCTTTAGATTTGTTATTTTCAATTGTGGTTGGTGTTGTTGTTGGTGATGTTGTTGTTGATGAATTCGTTGATGATAGAAATGAATTTGATTGGATGAAAACTCCATCACATGTAATTTTAATTGTTGTCACCATTATATTTTACACATAGCTGAGTGCTGCCTTACATCATTTTAAAATATTGTTTTTTCAGTTTACAGCTAATGATTTTCATAAAGGTCAGGATTAAAACGTAAGAATACTATTCCTAAAAGGATTTAAAATTTTGATTTGTGTTTTTACTATAATTAAAGAAACTAGAGATGTGAAGAAGTGCAATGACATATTTTCATTAAAAAAGAAATTTGCTCCAAAATTACATGCACTCAAAAGAATGTAGTATGTAATTAATTTTTTGTTGACATAAGGTGAAAGAGATGTTCGTGTTATTTGTTTACTTGCATTAAATTTTGATTCAAAATGTGATTTTCCTAGCGTCAGCATCTTGTCATGTTGTGTTATAAATTAAGACCATGACTTTGTGCATTGAAAAATATCCAAAAAGTCGAAAAATGTCGAGTAATATCGAATTAGTCTATAATTGTCGTAATAGATTCGAATAGTATGAAAAAGTCGAAAGTCAGTGAATCGGAAAAGCCTAAAAGCATCGAGTTGTTTCGAAGAAGTCGGATATGGTCGAATATCAAAAAATATTTTTTAATATAATTGAAAAATGTCGAATAGAATTGAAAAAAGTCGAATAGTACTGAAGAATTGTGTCAAAAGGTCGAAAAAGTCGAACAACATTAAAAGTACCAACTAATTTCTAAAAGGTCAATTCCGGATAACAGAAAATATCGAAAATTTAAAAAATAACTTTATATGTACAGTAAATCCCGCTTAAGTACCTCAACCAAAATGTCAACTTTTTGAGGTACTTAAGCGGGTTAGGCACTTAAACGGATCTCGCTTAAGTATCTCAAGGCAATTAAAATTTATCACTTCAGTATATAAAACTTCTGGTCTGTAGTAAAGTCGAGTGTATAAGATTACAGGAAAGATAGTAATTCATTTTGGAGGAACTAACCAATGAGGGTTGCCTTGCTAAAGCCCGTCTCGATCCCCGAAAATGATCGGATTTTGCGCAATTTTGTTGTTTTAATTAAAACTATATATATATATATATATACTCTCATTTTTCGTCTAGTGCTTTTCCAAACCATTTCTAGTTTTTATGTGTAATTTGGTTTAATTACTTTAAATAACTCCCTTAGTACAGTGTTTATATTTAATGCTTGTATGACAGATGCCACACCTACCTACGAATTTGCCCATTTTTCTGTGGTAATTGCCTAACTATTTATAGTATTTGTGTAGAGTTTGGTTGATTTTACAAGTTTATACTGCAAATTTTACTAAAAAAACCGAAGTAATCAATCCTATAAAAAAGCCCCCGTAGCTCGTAGTAAATCTTATCTGACTTGCTTATTAAAATAAAATCCAACCCTAATTTAAGATTGTTATATTTAGAAATAAAGACCAATCAGGTGAAGCTATTAAGCTATTAAAAAGAAAAACTGATTTCTAGTTTCAGCTGTCATTTATTATTTCAGCCAGCGCTTGTAATTTCTATGGTTTAATTTGTGGAAAAGAAATTTGTTTCGTATCACCCAAAAATAAGTGTGAAAACAACAAAAGCGCAATTGAAATGTACGGGTTTTCAAAGTAACATATGCATTAGGTACCAGCACGTTAGTTACACGCGCTGCCCTACGTCAACATTTTCTATTTTTATTCATCTATTCAGTTTATTTCCGATAGAACTTTTTTTCTCTTTTGTTTATTGACAATGGTGCCAATTGAGAACTTGTCATATAAAAAGCAACATTAATGAAAAAGATAATATATAAAAAAAAGCTTAAATTACGCAAAAAAATATATGAAACTGTGGATAATTAAATTCTTTACATGAATAGTGTTTGTTTGGTTACTATTATCTGGCTACAATAGCCAATACAAGGTCTAACTTTTATGCTTCAAAGGCTCACAGATTATTGCCCTAATTCGAACAGTATATTAATTACCATTTTGCCAAGACTTTCATAAAGAAAATAAATTATCTTTTATTGAATATTTTTCTTTCGATTACGAGGCTTGATGCTTAAATCTGAATTATCTTCATAGCAATCGACCGCTTTGACCAGCAAAATATAACAAATTTCCTGCCTAAACACTCATGTTGACCATTAGCAACTCAGTACCTACTTTAAGTCTCCTACATGAAAGAATTCTCTCCTAAAGGCGTAATATAAAAAGGTTTCATTAGTCTGCTGATTTTATTGTTGTTTTAAATCGAATTACATATTATAAATTTGTTTTGCTTTGTGTACATTTGTTGGAATTGGTGACTTTAAGGGAAAGGTTGAAGTGCTTTTCTTACGTCTTGCTACTGTTTATTTTTTCCGAATAAACTGATTCGCGTATTATTTCTTATATTTCGGCAATAACAGAGCTTTCCACTTAGAAGTATAAATTAGAAATATTTTCACATGTTCATGTTTCTACAATAGCGGATTGCCAATGATATGCCGAAATCATAGCTTATCTCAAGATTATAGTTTTATTACTTAACAAAATCTTTCCAATGAGGTACACTGACAACCATATGGAGGCAGGAAACGTTTTATCAAGAACATAAGCCCAGAAGTGGTTTTCAACGTGGTCAACGGAATGAAACTTTGTTTGAGACAGATTACTCATAGAGTTCATCAATCAAAATTCGCAGAATGAGCTGAAGATTGTACTGAAAATTGTGTTTAAAATAAAATGGAAAAAAATAACTGAGGAATAGGAAAATTTGATTATTTTTACCATAATCCAGTTAAAAAAATTGAAAAAAGGTGGAGGTCGACGCCAGTATCCCTAGATTGGAAGCGCATGGCCTTGCCACTACGTCACAGAACCACACAACAGATCATGGTACAGTAAAACCTCTGTAAGTCGAAAGGGAGACGCCAAAAAAATTCGAGTTAGTTATAGAGTTTTCGTCTTAAGCGAATTTTGTCAGGAAATGTTCGATGTGTAGAGGTTATAGATTGTAGGTGATAAATTCCTCTATCATTTCATAGGATTGGTTTATTGAACATACATATAAGTAGGCTTTAACATTGATTTTTAAGAAATAATGATGTATAGAGGGGTCAGATTTCGAGCAATGGAGGTTTTGGTGCTTGAAGGGAACATAACATTTTTTCGAGTTTGGGAGGTTTTCGACTTAACGAGGTTCGATTTAAAGAGCTATTATTATTTTTAACTTCAAAATGCAATGCTAGTTATATAAAAATATTAAAGGTGAATTCCGTTCAGTGGTGTCGCTAGGGTTAGAGGGGAATGTATTCCCCAAAGGAATACATTTTTTTAAATTTAGGAAGGTTTCTGTAAATTTGTGTTATAGCGCTAAGCTCGACGTAGCGACGAAATGTCAAGCTTACACTCTACATATAATGTTATTCCCGACTTTTGGGATCTTAACATGGAAGGGTAAAACATAAGGCTTAAAATGATTTAGTTTTTTGAAAAAATTAATTTAAAGTTCAATAAAATTATTTAACAAATATTTCAACATTATCGGAATAAATGTAGTTTTTTTTCTTGAATTAAAGTTATAAGGATGACGATTACTGAAGTTTAAAAAAGCAGTCGTGAATTTGATTTTTGTTTGGATGTAGTATCAGTCACAATGCTTATTATTCAAACTGTGAAGAGATTTGGTGCATGTATTTTGTCGTGTTTGCAGAAGACATGCAATTAATATGCGCTTGTTTGGACAGTTGGGTTTTTTAAACTTTTCTGTATTAAATTAATTTCAAGTTCAATGCCAAACAAAAAAAAAATAATCAGCGTTTAAAGTACGAACCGAAACTAAGCAAAGATTTTGTTTTTTATTTCAATGCGCATTTTGAAGAAGAAATAAAGAACGAAAAGTAACAATTTTTTAAATAAATACGAGCATTGCTCATTTGTTTACATAAAACCAAACATTAAAAAACAAAACAAACAAATAAAAATGACAACCACAACGACAACGGCGATGAATGAGTAACCAAATGAACGAACGAATGAATAATTAATGACAACCTTTTTTATTTTAATTTGCTTAAATAAAACAAAAACAAAGTCACAACAATTACGATTATTTTATTACAAAATTTTTTACACAATCACGCACACTGACAGATTAACAACAAAACACACGGTGAATTTTTAATAACTCATCTTCAAAAACAAAACCAAAAAAAAAATTTTAAAAAACTGAAAAAGAAAGACGAGTGCGCATGCGCAAAAACCAGAGCCGTAACTACAAGATGATTAAGAAATGCATGCGCCAAAGGAGAGTGTGTGAGATAAAGAGAAAAACTGACAAAAAGTTAAGCGACGATAGCACACAATTAGCGGAAATCCTCGCACACACATACAGTTGAGTTTGATTTTTTGACCGCTGGGATGGATGGATGGTTGGATTTAGTAATCAGTGAAAGTTATTCACATATTCATATAAAAATAAAAACAAAAACTAAAAAAAAGTCATTAAATAAAACAAATAACTAAGTTCGTCTGTCTGTTCATTGGTCTTTTTGTTGTTGTTTTATTATGCATGCGCAACGTAGTAAATGGCGTTACACGCCATTCGAATAACGAAATGATAGATGATTTCAATTATTTTTTAACTGCCTAATGGCTGAAGTGAGGGCTTAGCACATGCAAGTTTACCCCCTTCCCCCTGCAATTTTTTTTTCTTACGTTATGAGTTTCGATTTGCTGCAATAATGTGCGCATGCGCAACATTTTACACTTTTTTTATTACCCACTTTGAAGTTTTTTTTTTTTTGCAGTAAGACGCAATAAATAAACTTTGTAATCGCTGATTTAGCCCATTCTGCGCCAATTAAATTTTTTTAAGCTTTCAGAGCCGTCATTTGAAAAAGGCTGAAATTTTGTTTGTGAGTTATTGACACAGTATATAATCGAGAATGTGTAGTCAGTTCAAATTTTAAAAATTGCTCGAATAATCAGGGCTGCCAAGTGACAGGGATTGATTTACCCGGTCTGGTTGACAATTTTTTGTCGAAGCCGGGGGCCTGGTAGGAATCCAAAAAATTCTGAAATAGTCGGGAATTTAACGATTTGAAATAAACTATAAATAAAAAAAGATTTATTTTTTACCATCTTAGATAAAAATAATTTTTTTCTTTTAGTAGGCTGGGAATTTTTTATGGTAACCCTGCGAAGAACTTAAATTCATAATGTTAAGCATAGTTTTAAATCTGAATAATACAATTAGCTTAGTGCTAAGCAGGGGTATAGGCAGAATTACTCAAAATATTCGTCACAAAAAAAATGTAGCAATTAATTCCCAAAAATATAAAAGAACTATGCGGTCAAATGCACAAAACACGGTTCGTAGTGCATTTTGAAGTAGGGTTAAAAATTAAAGTAGTTATAACCAAAAACTATTTTTACTCACACTTACTGACCCAAAAATAAACGAAAGTTGTTCAAAATTTTTTGTATTACCGACATAAGATTTTGAGCTATTTTTTCTCAGAAAATAACTGGTTATTTTTATATATGAAATCTGCCGAACGTAAGTATGTATGTGTAGAGGATCAAAAGCTTGAAAGCATCATAAATGGACATGAATTGGAGTTAAGAACAGTTTCAGAGACGTGGAGGATCGGCTGATTTATTAAACTTCCACCTACATTTCCTAAAGATGGTCTTGTGTCCACGGATACTTTTGGTGGGTTTCGTACATTTTCTACACAAAAAAAGATTAAATCGTACTATTAGTCATTGCAATCTTCTAGACTTTTTGGGGAGATTTGACTTGACCTCCCAAAAAATCAGACCATTCCACCCAAATTGGATTTTTAAATGAATATGGTCCTTTGTGACTTTTTACCAATATTTGAGATAGTGTCAACATATGATATGAGCGGAAACAAGACTTTTGGCTGCAGCAACTTTAAAGTGTTTTAGGGTCAAGGCTTTTTCGAAATGTGATTTTTTACTGGAAGAAACAACAACGAAAATAGGTCTATGGAACCAAATTTGTCTTAATTTGTATTTGATGGGACTACCATTTTGAGCCACATATAAATCGTAGGTTTCCAATATTGCTAATATATACCCCTATATATGGATGTTAGTGAACGACTTTAAGGAGGAATTTATGAATCGGATTCGCCAGTCTGAAACTGGATACCTGAACGTATAATTGGCAAATCGGAAAACTATGTTTAAAATGACATATTAATCTAAGTCTTAGGTATTTTGAAATACTTTATTTAATAATTTCCTAGCTTGATTCATTTGTAAATCATTGCTATAATTAAAATGGGATAAATACTTTTAAAAATTAAAAAAAAACAATCACTTTTGTATTCGATTTTTCAAGAGATGAATTTTACACTTTTCACTCGATAGTTCGTCAATCGAATAAGATTTTCAGCACATTGCTTATGAAGTATTATTGAATTTCAAGAAAAAGAAATAAAAAGTTTTCATTTGTTGCATTTACTCATTTTTCATTGGTAAAAGAAAATTTGCAAGTTTTCACTTTCACCGCGCGACTTTTTAGTGGTTTTTTGCAAGTTTTCATTCATGGCGAAGATACTCATAGTTTGTATTTTTATTTTGTCACAGAAACCTGTTTCAGTAAAGCAACATTTTATTTTTGGGTGGGTTTAAGAAATAGCGCGTCGACGATGACTAATGAACGAGTTGGAAAAGCAAAAGCGAAGGAAAATCCTCGTCTTTTTTACGAATTGCAAATTTGTTTTTTTATTTTTGTGTTTTGTCCGACAATTGTACAATTTCATAGATTGAAATTCTACATTTTAATAGAGACTTTTATCAAAAATCTTGTATCGCACTAGATGTTTTGTTTTGTATACACTCGCATTTTATTTTTCGCGATGAGACAGACGTTCGCAACGACGCTTACGCTAACGAGTTTTGAACACAACTAAAACGTAGATGATCATTGTGCATCAGCTCCAGTGGCAAAAGCTTGCTCTTTAGCAACAACAAAGTCATAAAGCATCAACTCTACAGCGACTTGTGATGACGAATGAATGATCAACTTTTGATGGGAAGTGTGAATTCTTAGACAGGGTAGTGAAAAACTAAAGGGTTTGAAAAAAATCATAGCTTATTCGTTTTTGGTCTTTCCTTGAAAATTAAAATGACTTCGCACGAATTAAACTCATTGAGTCTAACTATATCTATTTCAGATAAAGATTAATTATTCAAATTTACAGCAAATATCAGCAACATATTGATGGTCAGATTATCTCTCAGTGATAACATGATTCGGAAGCTAATCGCCGATCTTTCGGCAATAGGTTCTAAGCACAAATATTATAGTTTGATGCGGTGTTATGATTAAAAGAGATATCGGTCTCTATTCTTTTGATAATGTGGAAGTCAGCCCGTAAGAATCAACTAATTTTTAATGAAAGCTTTGAAGAATTTAATTGGGAAAAAAATATATTTTTTGCGTTACTGGAAAAAATTTTCAACTTTTCGATTTTTTATGAAAATTTACAAAATTTAAAATGTCATTTGGAAAAGTTCATTAGCTCCGCCGCAGTTGCGAATTTTTGTACCGAAATGTTGAATATTGGTTCTTTTTCGTTTAATTAAACACTTATATTAAATAGTGGCGAAAAAAATTATTATCAAAAAGTACCTGGACTAGTTTTATAAAACTCTTGAGATTTTATATGTCGACCATGCTGCGGAAGTTTTTTTTAACATCGGCAGTTTAAGTGTAAAATATGTCAATTTCTTGGTAAGTTTACTCAAATTAGTATAAAACAGTAAATGTCACTCGATATCCCGTTTTGGAAAGAATGCACTCTAACTAAGCTTATAAAATATCCAAAGTTATTACTAGCATTTGAATATTGTACTATTTGAAGTTAAGCCATAAAAAAATAAATTTATTTAACTACAATTTTTAATTTACTTTTACAACACATGTTTCACATGAAATGAAAAATATTACATTAGTTAAAACGTTCTACTCGATAGTCTGTTCAAGGGATATCTCGGGTTTAGCGCAAGCGATTGGTCATCGCAAGCTTTTGAACAACAAATTCCGGGGGTAAAAATCGTTTTTTATGTTTCGTCGAAAAATTTCACATGGAATGCCCCATATCTTGTTGTTTAATAATATAAGTTGAAATTTATTTGATCTGCAGTCCAAATATCAAAACTTATTAAATCAAATTTACTAATTCAAATAGTTATTATGCTTATGAAACATGATCGACTGGGAAGAGTTACAGGGCTATATGGGAAGGCTTAGAAGTCAGCACTTATCACTTACGGAAAACAAACCCTGAAATGCGGCCGCCTAGAATTGTCGAATTTTGAACCATCTGAAAAAATTGACTTTAGTCGAAAATCTGTTTTGATAGGATGAAAGAGTTATATGCTCATTTCTGTAAAAAAAAGGCCTTAAGTAGTTAGTACGAACTGCCACAGAAATATATATCTCGACAATGTTTATCAAGAAATTCATTAGATAGGTCTTGCATTAAATTCTGTTACATGAAAAACTCTTGCACACATACATACACATGTACATATCTTTTTAAACAATTTTTTTTTTAACTGAGAATCTGCGTGGATTTATTCTGAAGATCACTGGGCAACAAATTTACTATCATATCTTCTTTCAAGTATTTATCTAGTCATAGCTTCGACAGTCATTCTGTGTAGAATATGATAATAAGTTTTCATTTGCTTTAGAGGATGACACTGATGATAATCCTTTCTTTGCAACCAGTTCCACATATAAAACATTTGAATCATGAAAACCAACGTTTCTTTGGACGTGAACGATGCGAAAAATTAATTATTCCCTTTAAGTTTTAATTTCATCAAAGGTTTTTCTTTTTTCTCAAATGTGAAGCTGATATCCATACAAATTACAATTTTTTTTTTGCTTTATTGTAGTACTCTGCTGCCAGTAAAGTTGGTTTTGCTGTTGCGTCGCAATATACTACATATGAGCAATATGTTCGCATTCATGCATTTTTTTTGCAATTAACTTTGAGACCAGTCGATGAGTTGTTCGTGCTGTTTTTCTATTATGTGCCTGTTGTTACTGCCGTTTTTCCATATTCTATGGAAAATCTGTATTTTGATATCAATAAACATCTTCAGACTAATAATAAGTAAGTCAAAACATGTTGTAAAAATTATATTTCACTTTTATTTTATTACTTCGCAGAATTAAGCAAAGTACATTGAAAACGAAAAAAATAAAAATGTAATGAGATGAATACTGATCTTGTTTTCTTAAAAAACACAAACTAGAGAAATCTAATTGAAATTACAAATTATTAGCAAGGGAACCTGCGAGTTATAGGTTTTGATATGATAGTACAAAGTTGGAAAAATTTTGTTTAAATTTTGCACTAAGCTGTAGGAGCACATCCATTTTTTTTTACTTAAGTTTTTTAAAGCTTTTAACCATTTCAAAAAGGTTGATCAAGTTATTATCTAAAGATATAAATAGTGATCTACAAATAGTTCATTAAGTGTGTAAATATTTTGTAATAAAACAAACAATTGTATAGAATAAACAAAAAACTGTAAGCAGGTGTGTTGTTGTTGAAGGCAAACTAAAAAATAAAACATAATTTAAATTCAGAAAATGTCAGTCATTTTAGTAGATCAAAAAGGAAAAATTTTTCTACCATAAGAAAAAAAAAATATAATGATAAATGTCTTTGTTTAATTTTTAATAAATATTCTGTTCTAATGCAAAAACCTAGATTGTTCTTCACAAAAATGTTAAATTTACATCGAAAAGATCCGAGAAATCGTAATTTTTTTAGACAACCTTTTGTAGTTATTTAGTGTAACAAAATTTATAACATCCAAAGGTCCAATACTGATTTATGTATAACAATTACCGTATGCACATTTGTCGAAATACTACAATATCAAAGCTCGGAAACGAGATACGAACACTTTTTCATCATATATATTTTTGAATATAACTATCAAAACCATAACCATGCATTGTTAAACACTGGTTAAGTATTCGTTCTTTTATGCTTTGAACGTGACGATTAGCGACTTTAGACTCCCTTGATTTAAAATGCGGCTCTTAAGGAAAATGAAGAGGAGTAAATTTGGGCTAAAATAAGTTTCAAATATGATACAAAATGGCCTTTATGACTCGAATTCGTTAATACTTTTTTATTTCAGAGTATATCATTTTATTTTTGTAAATGCATTATACAAATGCGAAATTTTATTGACCTAAACGTGAATTATAAGCTGCATCGTCTTTCCCAAAACATAATCTTTCTTATAATACGAGGGTGGATCAATAAGTTCGTTTTTTGCATGAAGCACAGTTTTTTAGCAAAAACAGTTTTCATTTTTCAACAGTTTCCTTTTACTTCAATACACTTCTGTTAGTTCAACGTTTCTCTAATTTTGTCATTCCTTCCGAAAAATAGAATTTTTTGAGGTCCTCAAAATAGGCATTTGTTTGAGCAAAAATTTCATCGTCGGAGCTAAATCTCTTTCCACCAAGCCATATCTTTAGGTTTGGAAACAGAAAATAGTCACTGGGGGCTAAGTCAGGAAAATATAGCGGATGAGGTACCAATTCGTAGCCCAATTCATGGAATTTTGCCATTTTGGGCCCCAGCGATTATGCAATATACTAGAAGAACGATTTTATAAACATTTCTCCAAATTAAAAAAATTAGTATTGGAAATTTTTTGCAATGAAATGGTCTACGAAAACCGTCTGAAGTATTTTCTTAATAAAATCAATAGTAAAAAAGGTATAGCCGTTATATGATATTTATCAGATTATTTTTGTCAATTTTCAATTATAGCTTTTTCATTTTGTTACAGTAAAAAATGTTTCAATCAATATTGTAGAGAATTCAATTTTCTACAAAAATAGTATTAAAAAATTTTTGCGAGATTTAGGGCTCTCAAGACATCGCGGAAAAACGATTTACATCGATTTTTAAAATGGCAGTTAAATTACTTACACTGAGCATCCCTACACAAAAAAAAAAAAAAAGTTGCAAAGATCAGCCAAAATTTGTAACATTTCAACGAACAAAAATATTTGAATCTTGTAATTGAAATAAAAACAAAACAAATTCCAGACTGACTTCAATTACACTGTGTGCAAAAATAAGATTAAAATTTTGAAAGTAGATCGACTGATATCAACTTAGGGTAATTTTATGTCGCTGAGCTCGATTATGCCATCTGATTTTGCTTCACATGTCAGAATGTCGAGATAACCGGTAATTGACACGGTTACAACGCTCTTTTACGACTTTTTTATTTCAATTATGAGAGGTTTGGTGTCTGGAATGAATGAAAAAAAAAAAAAAAAAAAAATTTATCAAATTCTACCGTTATTTAACTACATACTATACAGTTTTGATTAATAATGTTCGGTCTACAACGAATATATTCCAACTTATTTTATTAGCGTTCTGATTGAGTTTAACTTCATTAACTCGATTTAACATCATTAACTTAGCATTGTGAATATGAATACAGTATAAAAGAAATCAACATTGTAAATTTAAAAAAAAAATTTTGTTTGTGCTCATATGCATTTCCATTTATGCATCAGAAAAATATGCTTATTAATAACCCTAATGTCACTTTGCTTAATTTTTTCCATGGTCGCAAGATTAATTTTAATTAAATAGAAATTTTTCATTGAAAATATTTTTGCTACTATACAGCTGTAATGATTTAATTTCTAATTAACTATTTAATTTAACAGCACGCTCAAAATATAATGTTAATGAAATAATACCTTTGTGTTTTTTTAAGAAAAACTTATAAAACGAAAAACAAAAATAAACCAAACGAAATCCATTTATATCGCACGCCCATTCATTTCTCTTATCACAGTCAGTCGGTTGGTCGTTTGTTTGCTTATTTTATTTCATTTTCACGTTCCATATCTTGGTTGTGGACAGGTGGACTGCATAGTTGGTATCTCACTCTCTCGTTACCATTGCTAATCTATTCACATTCAGTTGTCTCTCTATCTCTACCATTGAATTCTCCCGCATAGCATCCATTGGAATGCACATTTGTGATCACAACTTAATATTCATTGCATTCTTTGTAGATTTTCAATTTCATTGTGATTTTTTTCTTCTGCCTTATTAAAGAAAAATCAATAATCAAACGTATATCGTAGGAGTTCGTGCGTAAATGCATGTGTGTATGTGACGTTTTTTCTTTATAGAAGTTTTTTTCTGATATTTACATAGTTTTTAATAACCATGTAAAAATATATTATTCAAAAAAAAGTCATCACCAAGCATGAAAATTTGAAGGTTGACCTCAGATAAAACTAATTAAATACAAGTAGATGTGACATTAAAATACTAATATTGCTGCAATTTATATTTGTCTCAAAAAGTCAGCTCGGTATCGGTCAAAATCGGTATTTTTGATACATTTGACCTTTAATTATCTCAAAAACTAGACGTGGTAAATAAATGAGCACCAGATTCGAATTCAACGTCGAAAATTACATAGGGAATAGAAACTAAAAATAAATTTTATAAATATATGTTTTAAACAAATTCGTATTTTTACGAATTGTTTTTTTTTTTTTTAGTAATTCTTGATTTGGACATTATTCCTAACAATTTCCAAAAAAAAAAATCCTGTTTATGTATTCATGTTCTCTATTTGACAGCCGTGATTCGGATATGATAACATATCCTTAATATCTTAGGTATAAAAAGTACTAATAGATTAAATTTACGTACCTACGAAAGAATCGATCGATTTTATGTCAATAATTACATATTGGGTGAGAGTAACTCTCGCGCGCACTATTTTATATTTTAAGTCAAATTGTATTACTCTGAGGGGTTTTCCATAGACTCAATAAATTCTAACAATAAATAAATATATATAGCATGCAGGAAATCCACGAACCACGAATGAGAAAGGATTGTGCATGTCAGTACGTTTAACAACCAAATTATGCCTGATTAATTTCAAAACTTCTGTTGTAATTTCTTTCAATCGGTAATAGGACTCTAAGTATTAGAATGAATATTGTTTTAATACGGTCACACGAGTATTAATATGGAATAATGTACATAAACATTTAATATTAATGTTGAGGCTGTGTTGCTAACACTATAACATAAATTCAGGGGATTCAAAAAAAAAAACTATACAATCTCAAATATCTCGGCAAACCGTGAGTTTCGCACTTTTAGGTTAGAATATTTCGGAAGTCGGAGTCATTCGAGAAATTAAAGTAGATACACAAAAAAAAAAAGGAAAAGGAAAAAAGGAATGAAACTAACGCTCTCTAAATCTTAATAAAATTGGCATACATTTTTCTGAGGTTTTCGTAAGGTGTTATAGAACTGTTTTAACCAAGGGCCCGTAAACATTTCGAACAATAAATTTTTTCTTGTTGCTCTTATGTACATTAGCTTAGAGCTTACTTCTAAAAAATTCAGGAAATACAAGCTGCATCTTGGGACCCTATATTGTGGTTATAGAATTGTTTTAACCAAGGGCCTGTAAAAATTCCAAACAATACATTTTTTCTTGTTGCCCTTATGTACATTAGCTTAGAGCTTACTTCTAACAAATTTAGGAAATAGAAGCTGTACCTTGGGAGCCTATATTGTGGTTCAGAGAGCTATTTGCACCATTTACAACAAAAAAAAAACTGTTCTTGAAGGAAAGAAAGTTTCAAAATGAAACAAATCGTTTACATCGTTGCATGAATGTAATTCGCAACCGTGCTGGAGATGCACTTAGTCATTGCAGAATCAGACACCAAACGCACACAAATTCCATTTTTTTGCTGATGGACGTCTTTTTATATATTTTCTCACCATGACCTATAAAAAGTTCAAACAGTAGAAGAATTAAAAACAAACTAAACTAACGTGGACACACTTTAAAATAAATCCTTTTTTTTCCAATAAATTCGTCTTTTCCTGATCGAAAGTCGACGATGAATTTTCCGAATAAAGTCGTCAACTCTTCTCGATCATTCAGTTGCACGTAGTATGAGAAGTAGAAAGAAAATTCACACCTTTTTCGTGTTTTTTTTTCTTCTCAACTTTCCTTCTTTATGCCATCGCAAAGCGAGCTACCTTGTACAAAAAAAAAAAGAAACAATTTCTCCGTCGTCACTTTACTTCGTACTTACTTTTTTCTGTTTTGTTGCTTCACCGTTTTCTTCGAATTTCCTATTTGCGTCTTTTTGTTATTTGCGCCTTCGGTGGAGGAATTCCTTTAAATAAATTTTTTTTGTATTCACTAAATTCTTTAAGGAATTTGCATTTTTTTTTACTTCACTACTTTTCTCGTTTTCAGCTTGATTTCTTTTTAGTAATACATAGTTGCATAAATTTTTTTAGATTTTTCTTTTTCACATTTCACTTCAGAAAAATTCCATTTGAGCAATTTTCTTTTTGCATTTATTAAGTTGGTTTTCACATTTTAAGTTGAAATTTCTATAGAAGTTGCTTCACTGTGTATTAAATTTTCGTTTAGCTATAAATTTAAAATATTTTTCACTTTTAAATGAATAAAAATTCAATTTTTGTTATTTGAATTATTGACGAGCAAGAAAACACCTTAACATTTTTGACACATACATTTGATACACATATCCATGCGCAATGTCGGCCATTTTGAACTTATCGATATTACTAATTTTGATAATTTGTTATAGAGATAGTAGTAATGTGCTGTCAAACTCAACAAAGACTGCCCTGTGTGGGAAAGATGGTAAAAACATCATATCCCACTTCTGTCAAGATTACCAATATAACAATAATTGTTGGTCCTCAAATATTTCACATATAGGATTTTTCGGCGACTTTTGTGGCACATTTTTAACATTCATTTTTGAAGAAGCCGTTTGAAAGAAAACTATTTTTTTCGTCGGCATATATTAAAGAGCTAAACAGAATTGGGAAGTGCAATATCGTCCAGATTTTTCGTATACGTTTGTAGTGAGAACAAAATTGACACTAGCTAAATTTATCGCAGAGAAATAGAACAAATTCAATTTTTTGGTGCGATTTGACACATAAGATAAATCGCACGTCCCAGTTCTGTAGTTAGTTTTAGCTTTATTTTATACGTCAGCGAACGACGAGAGAGTGCTGCCTTCTGATCAACTTATTTCTATTATTCAATTTTGAAATTTAACTTTAAAAACAATGCAAAATTGTTCTTATATAAATTACAACGAATTATTAATAAAAATATTACAAAAATAAAAAGAAAAGAAGGGAAGTGAGTATGCGAGTGATGTGTACACCTCGAAATTTTTCTGCAAATGATGCTTGATAAGCGTGTTTGATGCATGTTGGACAGCATGAAGGATGGTGTGAACTCCCCTAATCATGCATATGTGCATTAAAGTGAACAAACGGTTCGTTAACAAAAGAGACGAAGTTGACAGCTGGCGCACATTGTTTTCACCATAGTTTCACAACATAATTTCGAATATTTTCGTGGTATTTTTATTACAACTTATATGTAATTGAATTTAAAAACACTGACCGATTAGTAAAAAATGCGTAATTTGAAGCTTCAGCACTGTAAGCAAATAGCGGCGGAAAGTGTTGCCAATGGAAAATTTATGCTACTTGATCCTAATGCAAGCGGTAGTAGCCACCTGTGCTACATTGTGACAGAAAATAAACTCCATGCGTATAACATAAGTACCGGCAGCATAGATGATCTCTGTGAAGTGCCTGGTATCATTGGCTGCGAATATCTAGCGTTAGACAATGAAATTTGTGTTGCCACAGATGTGGGGGAAGTCCTGCTAGTCAATCCGCAAACTAAAGCAACTAACGAGGGCACCTACTGTGATGTGGGTATTAAACGCATGGCTTGGAGTCCTGATCAGGAGGTAGTAGCATTTGTGACCAAGACACATAATGTCGTAGTAATGACATGCACGTTCGAACCACTCGCAGAGCAACCACTATCGGATCAATTTTTTGGTGAAGGTCAATTTATTACAGTTGGTTGGGGCAAAAAGGAGACACAGTTTCATGGTTCCGAGGGTAAAATGGTGGCAAAGCAGAAAAATGATTTCAAGCCACTAACGCAGATTGAATCGTTGGTACAGGTACAGTTTATTTTTGCTAAGTAAAGACAAATGGAATAATTCATGTGCGTTTGATTTAGGATATTGATATTTCTTGGCGTGCAGATGCTGCCTACTTTGCGGTGTCCATTGTCAATGCACAAGTTGGACGCACATTTAAAGTTTTTGATAAGGAGGGAAGACTAAAATATACAGCAGAGAATCTTAACCAATTGCAAACGCCAATAGCTTGGCGTCCCACTGGCACGTGGATTGCAATGCCACAGCAGTTCCCAAATAAAAGCACCATTGCTTTATTTGAGAAAAATGGCTTGCGTCATCGTGAAATTGTGCTACCTTTCTCGCTGGTTGATGAGAGCGTAGTAGCACTTCAATGGAGCCTTGACTCTGATATTTTCAGCGTAGAAACTAAAAATGTTGCAGGTGACGTGAATAATTTGTATTTGTATACAATTGGTAATTACCATTGGTATCTCAAGCAAGTACTTACATTTAAGTTGGATGATAAAATTGCCGTATGTACTTGGGATAATAGAATTGGAGAGGAAAAGACGCTGCACGTTTTACTAGAAAGCGGAAAATATTTGGTTTATCGGTAAGAAATAAAATCTGAATAATTAACTAAAATTTTGGTCATTTTTTCAATATGTTATAAAATGCTTGGTCATTTTTGAATATTTTTGTAAATTCTGTTTCTTTTCTGGTTAATTTAATTTTCAAATTTTAGAAATTATTAATTTTTAATGGAAAAAAGTAGATGAAAACTTTTACTTTAAAATTTCTGCAATTAAAAACGGTTATAACGGCAAAAAAATAATTCAAAAGCTTTAAAAAATGTTCACCACCCATGATTTAGTTAATCTAATTGTATTTATTTTTATTATTTACAGTTGGAACTTTGTTATCAACAACTATAAAAGAAGCGGTATTGTCGCAGTTATCGATGGCAAAAAACTGCTGATGACAAATTTCGCCAAAACCTTAATGCCTCCACCCATGTGTAATAAAGAATTAGAAATCGATGCATATGTCAATTCATGTGGTTTTATTGAAAACGCTGAGAAAGAGTTACTTCTATACGCCTGCGATGTTGCACAAAATGTACACATTTTTAAAGCCAATAGTTCAAATATAATTTCATTCGATAAAATAACTACTCTCCAGCCGGAGGATAAACTCCTCAACACCCCACTGATTCTTGCCAATATAACATGGTTTAATGAGACACACTTGATTGCTACTAAAACACAATCGAATACGACTAAAATTTACTATATTTCTACTGTTGAGAAACCACAATTTTACACACTGGAAGATTCGGTAGAAATTAGCGGCACGGTGACAGCGCTTGCTAGAGGTAGCTCGGAAATGAACCTGTTCTTTGTTGTTACTAATTGTGGTAGCTTGCAACAAATTGGCATATGTTCAAATAACAACATCAAGTTAGAGCAGCGTTTTACGCACTTTGATACTGGTGCAGTGGATAATTTGCATTGGTTTTGCACACGTAGCTTGGAAAGTTCTGGATTAATAACATTGCACACAAATCAATGTCTTTACATAGATAAACAACGCATTGCAGGCGATGTAACATCTTTTTGCTTGGCTGGTAACTTTTTGGCTTTTACAAAACTAACTACACTACATTTTCTACGTTTGGCTGATCAGCAAATTGTAAGCGATCGAAAAATTGAACGCGGTGGCAAATTGGTGACAACAATAAGCAATGATGCACGCATTGTGCTGCAAATGCCACGAGGTAACTTAGAGGCAATTTGCCCACGTGTTTTGGCACTGGAAATCATAGGCACATTATTGGGGTTAAGGCGTTATAATGCTGCTATGGATATGTTACGAAAACAACGCATTAATTTAAATATAATTTGTGATCACAATATGATAAATTTTATGGATGATTTAGAAATATTTCTGCAGGAAATTACAAATCCGAATTGGCTTAATTTATTTCTTAGCGATTTAAAAAACGAGGTAATAAGTCAACAAAAATATTTTTATTTTTTATTGCTTAACTAATTTCCATATTTACTTACAGGACTTTACGAAAACAATGTATGCTAGCAATTACAAAGAAGGCTCTCAACAGTATCCTGAAGGCTTCAAAATTGGAGACAAAATTTTATATTTATGTGAGAAGTTATGCGAATTGATGGAACAAAGTGTTGAGACACGTTTTCGTTTGCCAATCATTACTGCCTATGTAAAAATTGGTAAATTGGAAAAGGCACTAGAAATAATTTGGCAAGAAAAGCAACACGAAAGTCTACCAAATGCAACAACCAAACACGCTGAAGAAGCGCTAAAGTATTTGCTGTACTTGGTCGATGTTAATGAACTATACAATGTTGCGCTCGGTACTTACGATTTTGGCTTGGTGCTTTTCGTCGCGCAAAAATCACAAAAGGATCCTAAGGAATTTTTGCCATTCCTTAATGAATTAAAATCTTTCGAATTGAACTATCGTAAATTTAAAATTGATGAACATCTCAAACGTTACGAAAAAGCACTTCACAACATTGCAAAATGTGGACAGGAAAAATTTAATGAAGCGCTTGATTTTATAAAACGTCATGCATTGTATCAAGAGGGCTTAAGCTTCTATAAAGAACAGAATGAAAGTTATCAGCAAATTTGTCTTGCTTTTGCTGATTACTTACGTTCGAATGGAAAATTAGAAAATGCTAGTATTATGTATGAGCGTGGTGAAAACTTAGCGCAAGCTCTGTTGAGCGCAAAAAATGTACTAGATTGGCGTCGAGTTTTGGCGTTGGCGAAGCGAGATGGACAAAATTTGGAGAATGTTGCGCAGTGTGTATTAAAAATGGAATTGTTTGCTTACTTTATTTAATTAACTTATATGTAGGTCATTGGTGCCTGCTTTGCAAGAAAATAGCAAATATGCTGACGCTTTCGAATTATTGAAAATGTATGGAAACAACATATCAGTAGCTCTTCAATGTCTTCTTAAAGGCAAACTATTTTTGAACGCTATTTTTGAAGCTCGAATGCAGCAGTTTCCTGACAATGAAGAACTACTTGGTAAACTTTGTATATATAGAATTGATTCAGAAATCATTTGTTGCATTACATATCCCATTCCATATAGCCACAGTCATAGCACCACATTTGATGTCATACAGAAGTCTACTAGAAACCTGCTTATCAGCTGACCAGGAACGCTTCATAAATTACAAACAACGTTTGCTTGCAATACGCATACAGAAAGAAAAACAGAAACAATTGGATGAAGACTGTGATGTTAATAATGTTAATATTGATGAATGTGATTTGCTGTCAGATACTACAAGTATGAATTCATCTCGTTACACTGGCAGCTCCAGGGGCAGCACTGGGTATGTTTTATATACTATATTTTTAAATTTTCCTAATTAAATTGTAATTTACGCTTGAATGCTAATGTTTAACACTTACACTCTCACCAACATCATCATAATTTCTTTATTAACAGCAAAACATTCCGCTCGAGTAAAAACCGTCGAAAACATGAACGTAAATTGTTAAGTCTTAAGCAAGGCAATCCATTTGAAGATATCGCACTAATAGATGCGCTTCATAATCACATCATGAAAATTATAGCTGAACAACAGCATATTCGTGATACATGCAAAGCATTAATGGAGTTACAATACGATGTAGCGGCCAGTGGAATACAGCAGCGATTCAAACGTTTGCTAAATATGATACAGGAATCTTTGGATGAAATATGGATTCCAGAAATAATGACTACACAACAATTTTTAACTGGTCCAAATATTGACTATGCACAATTGCAGAATGAGCAGCGCTACGCAATGATAAGTAAGTTAATGCGTATGAAATTTTGTAAAAAACTTCAATTAATTAAATCCATCTTTTTTCGTTTGTTTTATAGATCCACAGAAGCGTTTCAAACCACAGCTCAACATCATTGACTGGGAGCACGAAATATTGCGTAGTTAAATATTTGTAATTACTTTTATTAAACTTTTATTCTCTGATATATGTATGTACATAGATAGTGATTTTTGTTTAAAATTTGTATGCATAAATAGTCTAAAAAATAATTAACATATCGTAGGTTGATAAGTAAAACTCACAAGTACAATAAAGTTTTTCAAAAATTAGTTTGATTTTCACGTGAAAAACTAGTTTTCTTAAAAGTCGGCCCAAAACGTATAGAAAACTTTAAATGTTAGTTAGGGCCGTTTTCATCACGTCGGGTCAAACTTGATCGGAACTTTAACAGACAGATTTTATATGGGATTTTTTGTTAAATTGACTGTTAAAGACCTGGTTAAGACCTAACCAAACAATATGAAAATGGTCCTAAGTGGCAATAAAAGTTCGATAGTAAAAAATATAACTTGAGAGTTTACTTTATACAGGAAAATGCAAGCTGCCGAAATGTATAAATGGAACACTGCCTGAGCAAAAGCATCTCAGATGTCAAAATAACAATCAAACTAAGCCCTGTTGCATGGTAATTAATGAAAATTTGGTCGTAAATAGTATCTAACATGCCGAGTTTTAAAGGCATTCAATAAAAAACTAAAGCCTAAAAGCTTTTTTACTACAGAGATTGCCTTTAAACATGAAACTTGGTCTAACTTAAATTTAAAAAATTGTACTTAGTGAGTTTTACTTACCAACCGGCAATAAGTTAAATATTTTACTTTTGTATACCCACCAACAAAATTTTCAGCGATCTATAACAAAATTTGCGCAAATGTATTTGCAAATATGATATTCCTAAAATAAAAATAAAAGTTTAAAAAATGAAATATGTTAAATTCCTAGAATTTTATAATAACCTTTATTTGGACACAAAGTACATATTCTACTTTTGATACTGGCTACTCAAAAACATTATGTTTGCTATTAAGAGAGGAATATGTTTATTTTCCTCTTATATATTTATATATAATTAATTTTTTCTTTAATTACAGATTAACCAAAAATAAAAAAATCTATTCATAAAGGAATACAATTATCAATCTATAATATAAATGAATTTGAGAAATTAAACAAATAAAATCAGAATACATAAATACTTAAATAAAAAGTATTAGAACCAAAAAAAAGAAGCATATACATACATATGTATATCAAATGAAGATATTTAAGCCACATCTTAAAATGAACAAACAAACAAATTTAATCCCCAAAAAATACCGGGGAAGGGCAATATATACAAAACTACCTCCTAATAATCTATTCGAAATAGGACTTTTGGAAGCAAATTCTATCATTAAGGGTTTCACAGTGCAATTGGTCTTTGTGATGTGCATGAACAAGGCCTGAGCATGTAGACATTGATAAGGCATCAATCATTGAATAATCCCGCTTTTTTATTTCTATGCCAAAAGTCGTCTCCATCCAAAATCAGTTTTTTGTAAATATCTCGCCTTTTGTTGGTTAGACAGAACCTGTATGGAATAATTGAATCCAAAAGGTGAGGTATTCAAAAATAAATTGCATTTTAATTTTAAAACTTGAAAACTACTGGAATAGTGCATTTCTGGCAGAACTTTGGTAAAAATCTCGTCAATATTGAATTGAAATTTTCCTTCAAATCCCGAAGCACAAATTTCCTTGTTCGAACTTCTGACATGTACTATATAGTTTTCGTTCGGACGAGTCCAACTTTGTGTAAAGCATTGTTTTTTAAATCTTTATGTTACTAAAGGCACTTAATTTGATTAACAAAACCCCAAAGTCTTTAATTTTTAATTTACTAACGAATATCTTTGCATTGTTTTAGGTTTTTGGTACGTATAAGTACCCACATAAAGTACTTCTTAGGTGAAGAATAAGAAATTTATTGCCTAGTGTTAACTAAAATACTGATGCGGTACAGATATCAAATATCAACTTTATTGAACATTTGTGATCAAACTTAAAGCAGAGAGTTAAGGACGGTCTATGTCATCAAAGGAATCAGTCACGTGCGTCTGATTTGAAGAATGGAAAGTTTTTTCGTAAGTCAAATGCCCTTATCTAGTCCCTCCGTAGAACTTCACTTAAAGTTATATCTCATAAAAAATAATTTTTAGTATTTTAGATCTTATGTGGATATAGCTTACTAGTCATATTTTTAATTTTATTATGAAAATTCAATTTTCTCTAAGAAAGAAAATGTTTTTATGCAAATACGTGTAACGAAAAAGATTCACTTTCTTTCAATTCCATATGTATGTAAATCATTGAACGTTGTTTCAGTTTCAATGCTGGACATGCAAACTTGTAACTTTCACAAATTAATTTATAATTAATTAATAATTAATAAAAAATACAACAAAAATTAATAACGATAAATATGTACGTAAACGAAGCATGAACAGAAAAGCCCGTGCTTATTATTTGCACGAATTGGCTAAGTGCTAAGATAACATTAAACGGGGTGTTGTTTTTTTATTAACTATATCTTATTGAATAAAATACATATTTTTATCTCCACCCGTTTTACTGCAAAATTTAAATTTAAATGACGAATGGTACGATGAACCATAAAAACTTTTAACGCCCCTCTTTGATAAGAGAAAAGCAGTGCTGCTTGGAGTAAATACGTACGCCCATTAAATTAAAAAATTATTTTCTAAAAAATTCCTTTCTTAATAAGATTGTTTTTGTTGTATTCCAAATTGCATTTATTTTATTGTTTAGTTAGAGTTATTTTTTCTAAGCAAAACTCATCGTTATTGAGTTTATATAAAGTTGAACTCAATTTTCGTACTCTTTGTTTTCGTTGCTCTCCAGTTTGCTCATTTTTTTTTTTTTTTTGATGGCTTGGTTAATGTTCAAAAGTTCCACACTGTGCCAACTCTCTACTGAACTGTCGATTTGAAAATTTTCGCAAGAACGACTTCACTAATTGTTAGTGTGATTTTGAGACCTGTTTTTTGATTTTTTAAGCTGATGTTGAAATAAGAAAAATAAAAAACACACACGACTTTAAAGCTTGTAAACAGGTTCTTCTTTAATGGGTTTCCCTTCGTCTTGACCGGACGTTGTTATTGAAAAGGTGATACAGTGGGACGAAAACGTGAGAATTCATATTTCAGATTTTTACTGAAAAACTATTTTGATAAGTTATTAAAATTAAATTAAGTCCGCATATGTTTATTATCTCTAGTATTACAAATAAATTATTCTTCTATTAAAGTTCAGTTGGACGTTTTCAAACCATTGAATTGAATATTTTTGCTTTTGGTATAGTGTATTACGCAAGCCTTAATACGGTACACAAATTTAAATAGCTTAGAACTTTCATCTCTTAATTCTTGATTTCTCATTAAATTAGAATAGCGAATTCGATCACAATGTGGACTTTTATATCTAATACTATATAGCAATCCGATCAGCGGTATAAATCTTATAAAAAAGAAAGGAAAGATGTAACGATCGCAGACAATAGACAGAGTTATCAGATCGACTAAAAAGTTCCCGGATCAATACACAATCAAGGGCATTTACACGCAAATAATCTCAGTAAATTACCTAAGATTTTAAGGGCTCACCTCAAGAAAAACTATTTAGTTTCCTGGAACTTTCAGAAGTAAGAGAAGTGAGTTGTTGTTTTTAGCTCATCAAATTGAAACTGGTGGGGTTGAAAAGGGCTGTTAAAAAAAACGCTTCTTCATTCACGAAATCATCTGTAAGGCATGTTAATGGAAATAAAATAAGTACCTACATATGTAAGTATTTATATCGGTCATTCTTTAAATGATGCACACTTTGTTTCTTTTTTTAATTTTTTGAACGAATTTTGAAACGAAATATCTCAGAAATCATGGGAAATAGAATAAAAAACCTTGGACCTTTCTTGTTTAGAAATGTTTTAGTTTTATGATATAAAATTAAAAACTCAAAATAAATTTGTTGAAACATCAATTGTTTTTTTCATAAAAATGTTTTTCAAAATATTTTTGATATAACACATTCTGTTTTTTTAAAAAATTTTTTCCGTTATTATTCAATCAATCCTTAGGATGTATCTGCTTTCATATCGAAATGCTTACTATAACTTTGGAAAATATGAATTTTTTTTGAAAGCTGAGTCGATGAATTGTTTATTATTTTTCAAAGTCGATCTAGCCAAGGCCGTGTGTCTGTGGAAATCACGATTGCGGGAGAACAAAGTGATTTGTTTGATAAGATTTCAATATTTTAGCTCTTGAGTACCACTGTATTTTAGATCAACATGAGTTACCAAAGCGACAGCAAAAACAAAACGTAGCGTAAACAACAAAATAAAAACAAACTCGATTTGTTTAATTTTTTGTTTTATTTTTATATAAAACAAAAAATTTTTCATTTCATTACAACAATGCAGGCGTGTTTGTTGAGTATTTGTTGTTGTTTGTTGCCACTTGAGTCGCCGCCAGTAACTAACACAAGCGACATAATTATTGTTTATCAGATGTTAATGTTGCAGTGACTACACATACATGCTCACATACACAGTGCGACAAATTTCCATCCAGACTTTCCTTATAAAACCCAAACAATTTCATATTTTTTAAAACTCTTAATTTACACTAGTTTACACTCAAAATGTTCCATTGATTGTCTTTTCACTATAAAATTCTTATCTTGAGCTAGAAATACTCAATTTCCTTGTTTTTGGTACCAAAATAAAGGTAGGTACATACATAGATATTAACAAAGGTATTATTTAAATGCCACAGCAGCAACTGTAAAACTTAATTTTTTTAAAAATCTGCCCTGTTTTCATCGATATCTTACAAAATAAATGTAATTTTATTGCCTTTAATTTGGTACCAAGGACAATGATTGGGCGTTTCAAGCTCAAGATATGAGTGTTAAAGTGAAAGGATGTGGAAAAATTAAAAAAGCACAATATCTCAAAAACTTTACCATAAAAAAAATTTTACTTTCCATTTCCGAATTCAGCGGTACATAAGAAAAGTATCCTCTCATCAAAGGGACAAAAAAAAAATGTTGTAAACTTATTCAAATTACTCGCCTTTATAATGATACAAACGTGTGGCACATGCCCTCAGCCGGTACTGTCTTCAGTTGTCGCATCGCCGCTGTTTTGATGGTACTTACGTATTCGAAAAAAAAAAAACTGCATTTGAGCACCGATTTCAGTTTCGGGAATATAAAGAAGTCTCACAGTGCTAAATTAGGCGAATAGTCAAGCACACAGATATGATTTTTCACTAGAAATTGGCATATCAAAACGGAATTATGAGCTGGTGCGTCGTGCAATAAGCACCAATTTTCCTAATCTTTGTATTCTAGCCGCATACGTCGAATTCTTGGACTTCAAGGTAGAATACTGCCGTTACTATTTGGCCACTGGAAGAAACTCGTGATGCACCAAACCCTTGCTATCGTGGAACACGTTCAGCATTTCTTTGATTTTTGATAGTATTTGAAGGGGCTTTTGGGTTTTCGGTTTTACCAGGCAAAACAAAAACTGTTGCTCGTCTAACTGTTGCTCGTCTAACTGTTGCTCGCACTAATCGCCGTAAACTCTTTGCAACAAAGTTAGCTAGCGAAGCCAACCGGAGTGCGTTGAAAAGAAAGAAGTAACACCTTTTCAACTACTTATATATACTGGCAACAGATGGCGCTGCGCGTTCAGGCAGGAATTATAAAGTCTGAATGAAAAATTGTCGCACTGTGTATGTACATGCATAAGTGAATCTGCTCTGTTTGTTGCCTTTCACTCAAGCCAATTGATACACTCGAGCTTCTGCGCTCACTTGCACGCTCAATGCTTTGTATCTCGATAATCTGAACAACATAGCAAAGTGTTGTTAATTGAGTTGCCGAATTGGAGTTCATTTGAGTGAGAACTGCCGAGCGGGTCGGCTGTGTTTTTGTTTTTCATAAGCAAACGAATCGAACGAAATCGATCGCACAAAATTTAAATAAATAAAAATAAAACAAAATATTTTTAAAAATAGTAAAAAGTACAAACTATAATAGAAAAATTTTCATTTATAATAAATATATAATTTAACAAAGTTAATTTAAAAAATTGCTACATAAAAAGAAAAAAAATAAATATTCCATACATTCAACAAGCAAAATTTAAATGTTTTTTTGGACATTTAAACATAAATAAATATATGTATGTATTGTGCATAAAATTAGCGTGTGCTTAAAATTGTTTATCGAATAAATTGTTTATTTTCCTTATTTAGCGATATTTTATTTTATTAAGAAAGTGTGTGAAAAAGAAAAAACGTGCTAATTAAGTAAATATCGCAATAAAAAAATAAAAAGTTTTAAAATGTGAAAAAATGAGGAAAATAGTTCAATTTTAGAAATTATAGCCAATAAATGATTAACAAAAACACAAAAGCGAAACATAAGAAATTGGTACGTTATGCTTTACAGCTAAAAAGTGATCAACAATGATTGAACAATCATAAAAAAATACAAAAATATTGTTATTTATCATTTGAAAAGTTGTGAAAATCAAAATAAGTAAAAGAAAGTATTCAATTAAGTTGAATATAAATTCATTATGTTGTAGCTATTGTGCATAGTTTTCTCTAATACGTGAAAAAAAAGTTTATAAAAAATATCGTAGCTCAGCAGTTCAGTTTTGTTCGGGAAAAAATACATATCAAGTAAGTTAAATACATAACTTAAATTTCTGTTAGCTAATAACGTTAACATAATCTTTTTTTACATAATTCCTACTTATGTATTACTACGTCGAAAATATTCTAATATTCCAGTTGCATTCGAACTCAAATATCGAATTTACTCACGAATTCACAATCAGATGTTGGTGATGGCGGAGAAAAAAAAAAAAAAAATCAAAAAGCCGCTATACAAAAACTGGCTAAACGACTTTCAACATCACTTTTGGTATTTTACGTGATTTTAAGATTGTTGTTGTTGCGTTTTATTTTTGCTATTGCTCTCGTTGCTGCTGTTGTTGTAAAATAGTTTTATTTATTTGTTTCATACATGAGCGGAGCTCAACACAAGCCAGTTTTCAGTTGTGTTAGGATTGCCATGCAGTTTTCTGACTTAAAATTTTCGATACTCACAATCAGAGAAACTTCACTAAAACTTTTCGATAGTTATTGATAATTAAGACGACTTACTATTCTGAATATGATTATGTACATATATTATATCTGTAGAGATATCACCTAAGTAAAATAGGCGCTTCCAACCAAATTTAGTGTGAACTTTGTCATGAAGCCGATGTGCAACATAATACAACTTCCTTCACAACTTCAGGAATTCCTTAATCCGACCTTCATTAATTAAGTGAAACCTCATTTGCCTACATTTAGTCCCGGCACGAAACTTCTTTAAAGTCGCCAGATTTCAAGCATGTATACAATTTCAGGAATTTCATAACAAATAAATTCATTAGAACTATGTTTTAAGATAATGAAAAAAAAATCAAACTTTTTAGTGTAACAAAATGGGGGGCGGATCGTGTTATGTGCCCTCCGCAAAACTCCTATAAGTTTAGTTCTCAAGTTTAATAAGTAAACATCAAATGGACATATTTTAATGTAGCAATTAGTGATATTGCTGGACATTAGTTCATGATAACTACGCTTCCGATAACAAATATTTGTGACCTCTGGAGACGTTGATTATCAACAAAATATTACTTTCGGTGCCTCCATTTTAGACTCACCTCAACTCAACTCACTTTCTTCCATTTTGACTTACCGATAGCTAAACGTTGACATCCCATATCTGTTTTAAAACAAGTTTTTCATGGAACGGAAAACTCATTATAGTTTTCTATTAAATTTTCAAAGTTTTTAGATTAAAAAAACTGATGTGCTAAATAAGTTCTTAAGATATACATACGTCAAAAAGCACTAAAGTTGTCGAAAAACTAATTTTTTTCCAAATTTAAAGTATACGGCCATTTGCGAAACTAGAAATTTATCCTGGGTGAAATATTATTATTATATCTATAATAATCTATTGCTAACTAGTTCTTTTGGGGTGCTACGGACTACTTGGAGGGCGAATATCCCTAGCACACCTTCTTACGCCAATCTATACGACTTGAGTTAAAGGGGACAAACTTGTCATGTTCCGAATTTAACCTAATCTTCATTGATAAAGTAAAATATTTTATAAATTTTTGTTAAAGTTTCTGAAATTTTTTCAATCAGCACCACGAAATTACTCCACAGTTCATACATTTCGACAATCTATCGCTCTGATCACAGTTTTTGCAACCATACCAAAAAAATTTCCCGAAAGAAGAAATGCAGTAGTAGCCTTGTTTCTAAACATTTCTCTAACACATAAACAAACTAACATCCGAAATTAAATTCTTTATTTAAAATATCTTTTAAGCGTAACTGCTCAAAGAGTTATTTACGTCGCAAAACAATGTGCCTAAATTTTGTAGATCAATAAATTTTCAAAATGTTTCCATTTTCAAATCACAACAAATTACCCTAACTTAATGTGTTCCCAAATTATGTGCGTGTTTTCTGCCACATCATAATTATAACTAACATATTTCATTTTGCTAATATCAGTATAAATAAATCAATTGACCTGTTTTCTTTCATATAGTATAACATCCCAAGTCAAAAAAAGAAAAATTTAATTCCATTAACAAAAGTGTTATGAAATCAAATTAGCTAAATTGGATTTAATTTTATCTTCAAAAATAGATACGTTTCCACTTAGTGAAGTAGGGACCTAATTAGTATGTCTATGTATAAATTTATTTTGTGCATCAGTTTATGGCAAGCATGTCTCAGTTTTTTTTTGCATATCTACTTCTTATGACACCGAACAACAAAGATGTCATGAGTCATCCACTCAACTATGAGTTAACTACCTTTTCGTATACCTTATACTTATGTTCTGATATCAATTTTTGTTGGTCATTTTGTTAATAGGTATCGTATTGTATTAAATTTATACACGAGTTCTTTATTTATTTGAGTTTTTTTTTTACTTGTGTGCACGTTACTCACGTCTTTGAGTTTAAGCCACCTTCAACTTGGCGGAAAAACATGACAAAACAAAAGAGTAGGAAAAAAAGTACTACCTGTTTTTATTGTTGCTGTTTGTTTTTTTTTTTTGTTGCAATCTCTGACGGTTTGAATGATCCGATCAACAGTGTTCGATCGTTTGTGTAAAGGCTACATAACTTTAATCCAACAAAGACTAAAAGTCAAGCCATGACTTATTCGCTTACCACTCGTAAATGTTGTTGAAGTCAATATGGGTGTAGTAAATAAATTCATAGGCTGGCATCGATCGATTGCTTAATGCAAATGGAATTTTTTTAAAAGACACATTTAAACGGATTTGTTGGAATTTTATTAGATATTACGTGCATGTTTTATTAAAAAGTTAACAATGTTTGTTTTTTATATTCACGTAATTTGTACCCTACATTCAAGGGGTTGTGACATACATATAAACTTTCGTGAACAAAGCTTTTGAATTAAAGTGCTTTAAATTGTCGAGTGGAGAGCTTTTCAGGCCTTCGGTTGAGGCTCTAACACTGTGCCAATATAGGCAATTGTAACGGTCGTTTCTGATACCTATAACTAGTTTAATACTGAAGGCAACTCTGGGGATGACTTTTTGTGCCTTCACAGTTGTGGGCTCAACATGAAAACCAAAAATATTTAAGAACTATCTACTTCTATGGATAATTGTTCGATTGACGAGAAAATTCTCGATAATGTGGTATCATTAACACATCAGTAACACCTTATCTTCTGTTTCAAGATTGCTCATAAGCTTACTGCCTGCAAAATCTGCAGGAGGCCCTGGACCGTGTTTTCTCAAACAGAAGCAGTTAAATGTCTGGACCGCCAAGGTGAAAACTGGAAACGAAGATACGGACATTATAGATCATGATTGTCTCATTTTCAACGTAGATCTTCCATACATTTAATTTTTCGGCAGTGAACACGAGACGCAAATTCTCTTAAATCACCCTTTTTTTTAATGAATACTGCAATCGTTTAAGTTTTGTAAGCTGATCCAAGAGCCTTCGATGCAACCTACTTTCGACGGCATATCATGTTCGGCCTTTACCGACTATAATGTTTTAACGTGTTTTTTGATACTGTCGCCATTGTTTAAATATTTATTTATATTTGTATAGTTTTATTTGTAAACATGTTTTTTAATTATAAGTTCTAAATTTTTGCGATTGTTTGTATAATGACAAATTAAGTCTGACGACATTTCTTACAGCCTCAATTATTTTTATAACATTTTTAGAACTTCAATGTTTAATGTTTTTTACTAGAAATTAAAGTTCTGCGTGCTATGACCTATGTTTACCTTTTGATCGTTGTTTTGTTGTTGCTCTAAATAATATTTTTTCTGCGTACTTAATGTTATGGAAAAAAGCTGTTGAGTCCAAGCGCTCACGGCGTGCTGTATAAACCAAATGATGTTTTGTTATGCTAAAATGTTGAAATCTTAAGATGATAGTCGAACAGTGCTGAAACAGTTGAAAGGTTCGAAAAAACCGTCGATAAAAAGTTGACAAAAGCCTAAAATGTAACACCAATAAAGATAGATAAAATTAGATTTACTATTCAGCCAATTCTTTTCAGTATAAGTTTCCTAACATTTTCATCAGCCAGTTGAAAAAAAAAAACAATTGTTTGCAAGGCAGTTAAGATCTACAAATTCGTAAGTTAAGATTCCCTTAAAAGAAGCTGTTCGATGAAAGTGTTGCACTGTCTCCCATGTGTTACCTAAATGCCTCTAGTTGAACATCTATCAATCTCATCATAAATTTACTGGTTGTGAGCATATGAAACTATTCCATTTGTTTTCTTTTGTTAATTCAATTAAATTCAATCAGTGTAAGTGTCTTTTCAGTTCCAAGTTTGTCGTCGCCGTCACCGTCATCCTCGTTGTTCAATAAATTGAGTTGTTTTGTGTCGTAACTCCGTAGTTTCGAATTCTGTGTAAATTGAGATGTCGATGCTGTTATTACGAGTTTATTGCTTCAAAATTGTTTGTTCTTAAATTGCTTAATTTCAATTTTAATTTCAAATTTATTTTAATATAGATATCTATAACATATAAAAAAAACAAAAATATTGAAGATTAAATATCGATGTGTTCTCTACTCCTCTACAAATTTGAACTTAATATTATTTTCGATATAGTGCTTATATTTTGAATTCCA
Source organism: Meiosimyza platycephala (assembly GCA_963662105.1). Taxonomy (NCBI): domain Eukaryota; kingdom Metazoa; phylum Arthropoda; class Insecta; order Diptera; family Lauxaniidae; genus Meiosimyza; species Meiosimyza platycephala. The sequence continues at coordinate 1,201,613 of OY759209.1, forward strand.
AAAATGGCCACCACAGAAAACTTTCACACTCTGTCTCATTTAATGTTCTTATTTTTCAATACACAGTTTATGGTCGAACTATGTTGATATGTACGGAGGTAAAAAATATTTAAAATATTAAATTTTTATTTTCCATGAATTTTGGAAAATTTTAGCGCAACAATGGTGCGAACTATTTCGAAATGATTTATAGAAAATGATCAACTAGTCAAATTCTAACCACAAAAAAAAGAGAAAAAACAAAAACAAAAAAAAAGGAGTTTAAATCATTATTTTTGCTTCCAAAGCTTAAAAGTTACTTACAATATTATTAAGGTGGTACGAAAACATCTAAAGCATAATTCAAAGTACTCATTTTTGTAATATCACAAAATTTCTTTTTGGTGCAATACTATTTCTGTCGCAAAGCTGTAACGTTTGACGCGAAACGTCCCATAGGTATGCATCTTAAGAATTTTCAATTCATCGTTATTTCTGTCAAAACATTTTTTAATTACATATCTATTGACCTGTAGGCCAAATCAAAAATTTTTACTGATCTAAACAGATTTGCCTGATTTGCACGTAAACTTTTTTTCTGCATAAAAATTTGACCCGCTTTCAACATTCGAACGGCAAGTTTTAATGGGTTATTATTCTCTATAATAATGACTATCATTGGGCAGAGCAATAATTATGGCTTTTGTAGCAAAAAAATTAAATAAATTTGCAAAATTATTTTTTTTTTTAATTTTTATAAAATTAATTTCATTGTATGGAGGTTATATAAAATCAGAAGAAATAACAAAGATTGACGACAGTGATTCATTAATTTTTTCATAGATGAATTGCAAATTTTTATGAATATATTTTTTATGAGTAGATATTTGGTGCATTTTTTATTTTATTGGGGTGATGAAAACATATAAAATTCTTATGTGTGCAATTGAAGAAACTAAAAGGTCACTGCTGAAGGAATGAATTTTGTTTATGTATTACTGCAGATAAAGAAAATCGAACTTTGTCTTCGATTAGTATTTACTAGACCTGTTCAGAAACTTACGAAATATGAATTATTCCAACTTTAACAATCATAATAATTGGTATTTATAAAACACATTGCTTTCAAAATTCCAAGTAGTCGGGTCAAACGTGATCCGTTTCACTTAATTTAAGCCTGTATTAAATAGTGGTTTTTCCCACTATTCGAAAAGTGACAAGTTTTGTGATTAAGAATGAAACAAAATGTTAAACAAATGAGGACCACGGCTCTACTGATGAATTCTTGCTCTTTTGTTGAATTTTCGATAAAATCGCTGCACAATTGTGACTCAATTGTAGCAATTAATTTTTCTTGATCTTTGTGGTCAATTCTGATTCATATTTCTTGAAATTACACGACCAAGAAATTTTTCTCCCAGCACTTCAGTTGTTTCGCGCACAGTGTGACAGCTTGTGTTTTTCTGCTGGAACCAAAATCAGTTCTCATCGTTCTATAATGTAAACCATTCGTTGTAACTGCATTTTCAGATAAACGCCGCAGTGTTTAACCAATTGTTGCCATACGATCAGGTCGTCAAAGAAGAAAAATTCGTTGAGCCAAAACCACTGAAACGATTATCCCGCGTCCTTGAGGAGTATTGGCATTGTCAGCGTGGATTATGCTTCTGTTTACTTAACAAATGTCAAAACCGCGAAAACATAAGTCACCATTTGTACATATTGAAGCATCTTCTAATAAGTTGATGACTTTAGCGCCATCTTATATTTTTGTATAATCAAATTAAATTGCTACCGAAAATATCAATATCTGTTAAAAACGTGAAAAACTGAAATTTCATTGAACGGTACTTTGAATCAGTTCATTGACATCTACAGCTACTTACCCAATCAAATGAACAGATAATTTTGAAGTTGTGTCAACACAAAAAAAGTCAATGATTTCTCAACAGATCTTATGCTTAATCGTTCGAAAACACACAACCCTTGGCAATATTGACATTTCCGCATAATCACCAATTGTCATCGCGTTGTCAATATTGTCAATGCTCATAATTTCCATTATATCAATTTTTAGGTGCAAATAACCAAGACATACGAAACAGATCAATTACAAAATTACAAACTATAGTACACCCACACAAAGAGTTGAGTGAAAAAACCCCATTTAGCGTATGATATTTAACCGCAAGTTCAAGTGCGATTTTTTAAGCCATGTGCGTATTTTTGGTATGGTACTTTAACCTCTTAATATGACAAAGTATGCAACAACAGCGAACGCAACTTGTTCAATTCATTACTTCAATTCATTTCAGTAGTTGCGAAAAATCTTGAGCTGCTAATTTCGCCGCTGGTTAAATTTGTTTTAAAAGAGATAACCAATTTATTACTTAACCAGTGTAGTTACTTTTGGAATGTTTATGTTTTCAAAAAATCACAGATGATTTTGTAACAATTGTTTTAAGCTCTTGTTCATGAAATTATATTAAAAGACACATAGAATTGGATACCCGTATCAGATTTGTACTGACATTTAATGATAACATTGGTTTTATTATTTCACGCTTCTGTGTTTGTTTCCATGCTTGAATGCACTTTTACCATAGCTTTGAATTCTTGAAAATATTGTATTTATTAGAACCAGTGACGTCACTGTGCAAACGTTGATGGTAGCAATGTTTATGAAAAAAAAAATGTTTTTAGCTTGTAAGCCATTGAAAATAAAAGTACATTTGAAAAGGGCTGTTCATGGTATCACAGTCTTGTAACATTTTCTTTAGAAGTTTCTATGAGACTTTGTTTTATTATGACACTGGATATCTTGTCACACAATTTCCACCTATTTTTAGCAAATATTAATAATATTAAAAATTGATGAGCTTCGAAATTTTACAATTATAAAATAAACGAAATGAATGCAAATCTTAAAAATCTGTTTAAATAAAAAATTGTTAATGAATTGCTAAGCATATCTATTAGATAAAAATTTTCAGTGCATTTGAAAGCAAATGTTTATGAGGAAACCAAAAAAAAAACAACAACAAATCAAGCTGTTTGCTTACAATTTGCTTTGAGTATCCAAAAGCAGGGAAGTTGTTTGGCTGTAGTTGGAGTATACAATTCGTTTGTCTTCAAAAGACTTTTTTTTTGTTTTAAGCAAAACTGTTAGGAACAAAAAAAAAATCACCTGCCAACTTATAGGATGATTTTGAGATGGAAATATGTGGAGCTTTATAAAAATGAACATTTGTTTGCTGAATAATTTAATTTTTAAATTAACTGTTTATACACATTTTTTGAGTTATTAAAAAACACAGTATTCTCACACGTTTTAGTTCTTTCTTCTCAAGTAAAATTGAGACAGCTATTAAAAAGATAATGCATTGACCGTTTTTGATTGTTTTTAAATTGTTTGGTTCAAAAAATTGTATTTATTTATGTGTTGAGTTGAAAAATTTGTTGATAATAAAAGCTTTTGCATTTCTCTGATGCTGATGATGATGGTGATGGGGCTTGAGTGGCCACATTTTTGTGTTCTGTTTTTTCTCTTCCGCTATTGAGTCGGCATTAAAAAAAAAAAACCATAAAAAATTTGTTTGTTTTTGTAACAATCTTTTGTTGCTGTACAAAATATGTATGTATGTACTAATTTGCTGTTTTTTTGTGTACTATGAGTTTTTGAAGAAGTTTCTAACAGCTGATTTTAAAAACCAGATAAAAAAGTGAAGAAAATTTCAATTTTGAGCTGCACATAATAAATAAACAGACTCCAAATTCACTTGATATTCCTTAGTAAATTTTATATTGGCAGGTTATTCAAGTAACATTTGATGGGAGTAGTTAAAATAAATTGACATACTGCGTTCTAAATCTCTAAACCAATTTATTAATGAAGATCTCCTTACTTATAATTTTTTTTTGCTAAATCCCAAGCTATTTTTCAACGAAAGTTTCTCATAACAAAAGATGTAAAGCACTAGGGAAACATGTAGTATAAAAGGGCTTATTTAAAATAGCATCTCTTATGCAAAGCAAATGATATCTTCCGCTCCGAAAAATTTCAAAATATTTTTGAAATTCGAAAAAAAAAATTATAAAATTTATAATTTGGCAAATTTTGCACGAAGCTCTACTACCACTTTTATATACAAAACTAGCCCTTTAAGGAATTTTAGTGAATCACGATAGCTTCGATTATATAGAACTCTGAATCGTCGGATATATCATTCACATAAATTGCAATGCTTTGTGAACCCCTGATTTAATTCAATATCATGTACCTCATAATGGCGGTTTTTCGCTTACGGAACTTCATCCGGCAAAAAAGATTCACAAATAATATTTCATAAATAGATACCTACACATATATTTGCGCTCCATATATTTTTCAATCTGAAGGTCGTCTCGATCATCTCAAAAAACTGCCCCCTTATAAAGAGGTAATTCTTTCGTACTTTTCTGCGTAGCACTGATTTAGACATCTACACTACGTTGATCCTTGGACTATTTTTCCAAAATTTTATTTATAAAGTGGCACCACAAAAACGCATGCAATTCTTTTGCAGCTCTAAAAGTGTCATGCATGAAATCAGCTAATGTTGCCATCAGTAAATAATGTATAAAGATACAAATAAAGGAAGTGTCACTTTTGGAATAAATAATTTGTTGAATTCAAAAACTAGATACAGCGCTCTATTGATGCACCCTTCAAAAATTATTTTTTTTTACTACCACTTTAGCCATTTGTCTTTTAAACCATTTAACATAGATGCAAATTATTATGTAAATTACCTTTGGATACTTGCGATAAACCAGTTCGAGAATAAGTTACTTTTCCACTTTAATCATGTTGTATTTCTCGTAAAGGGGAATTTTAAAGATAGTTCTAAGAAAATAAGCTATTAAAATATGTATATAAATATAGGTAACGTTTTAAATACACAAATCCGTTTTAGTTTACATTTTATGACCACTTTCTGGAATTGTCAATTAAATATTAATGTACATTAGCCAATGAATAACTGAATGGTGTAACGCAAAAATAGTTTTTACAAACACAGTTTTTTTTTTAATATTTCATTTAGGAAGATTTATGAAAAACAACATTCTAAAATGTCCATTGTGCTGTTTCTCATATATGGGACAGTCTTTCAAAAACCGAACACTTTTCGGACGACACATTTTTGATTTGGCTAAAATTTTTTTTATGGGTTCTGTATCGAAAAAGAAGAGATACGTATTCGATGATTTTTTAAAAAAAATAGAGCGAATTCAAATTTTGAGAATTTCGTGATTTCAGCCAAATCAAAAATGTGTCGGTCAATTTTCATCACAATTCGTTCGGTTTGTAAAAGAACGTCTTTTCCAAATAATTTTTCATAACCTTATGCAAGGTTTCAGGTCCTAAATGTCGGACGGACGGATGCCCTTTTCTTCAAGTAGCCCCACTACGGATGTCTGCTGCCTTCAAATCATTTAATCGCAGAACGCATTATATAGCTGTTCAAAAAGTTGTTATCTCTGGCTAGGTGTTGAAATCGAAATAAAATCTTCTTATTATTATATAAAAATTATCATCCTATACTTACGTAGGCTTAAAGATAATTTAGCCCCTTTAAGTTCTTTGTTTAGCGAAGTAACACAAATTTTCCATAACAACATAGCGACATTTTTCGCAGTTTAACACATTCACCTCATAGCTATTTCATCATTATCATCACATTTTTTACGAGCAACATAAAAATTAATTTAAACTTTATTTCATACCCTGTCTCGGCCACATTAGAAACTCCCACCTTTGCAAAATACGAAACGAAATTTCAAAGAAAAGTAAAAGTTTTCACTGGCATCTTAACCGACCAAAGAGATCATTGCATCCGTTCGAATCAAATTGAACTTTGTATGCTGTAGTAGATCATTTACCTTTTAGAGTGGGTGAGACGATGACGTCGTCATCAACTATGATCACGATTAGTTGAAGGTTTCCCCCAGCAATTTATTAACAAACTATCAAAAGTAACAACTGTTGCGTTTTGTTACCACATCTTGCATGCAATTTTTTTGTTTTTTCAGAAGAAAAAAAATCCGCCGTCCTTCTGTTTGCAAAGTTGAATTATGTTACCACTGATTGTGAGCTTAACTTGGCTTATTCCAGTTGTAAGTATTATTAGCTCTTTATGTCGTGTTTTGACATCATGTCTGTCTCTCTGTCTGTCTGTTTGTTTGTTTGTTTGTTTACTCATATTTGCGTGTATTTTGTGCTCTGTTTTCTTAGGCTTTTCTGTTACAATTTTTTATTAACTTTTTATTATTTTGCTTCTGCAACTCACGTAATCTGTGCGCATGCGAACTGTTGGCAAGTCACTTCTTTGATGAATGGAATGAATGAGTCATGGATATGAGTATGAGCATATGCTACTTTGGTGCAGGTAAATCTCATCTCGTACATATATACATACATCTTCTTCTCTTTCTTTTAAAACTTTGTTAACTTTTGAAAGCCACATTTTGATGATGCAAGTTTGAAACCCAGTAAAACCCAACGATTGCGAATAGATAAGGCAAAAATCGTGATTGAATTTTCAATTCATAGCGCCACAAAATTTGCATTTTCTCTTAGTAAATCTATTAGTCCAGTGTCTATAGTCAAAGTAAGCGTGCTCCTACTGAATTCTTTCGCTGCGCATAAATTAAAATGATAATATATGTAGGGGTAGGTAAATATTTAAAAGTTTACAAATAATGTTCTCTTTTGCTTTTTCCTATTTCTTTTCTCTAAAATACGTGATTATGTTACCTATGTACATGCTGACAAAAAATGGCCCGTGAGTGCCATTTCGAAACATTTATGTATTTTGGAATTTCAACTTTACTTTTAAGCATCATTCAATAAACAATAAATTTCCCAATTTAAAGATATATTGCATACTAAAGCGAGAGATTTGTTCACCTTGGTGTGACCCTCACATTTTCACAATGACAGAAAATACCTGCGAGTATTATCATTTTCTTTATTGTCTGTTCAAGTTGCGTGTCGGCTTTAATATCTATCGCGTCAAGTTGTTAAAAGCCAGTCAAAATGACGCATTAATATTTTCACTTTTATCTGAGTATCTGTGAAAATTTCCCACGCATCAACAATTATTTTCTTATTTAATTTTCTTCTCACTTGATTTTGACAGTTTTGCGTAATTTTTTCATTTCTTTATTTCAACTCTTCAGTTAATTTGCGATGCAAACAATGAACGATGAATTTATTGCTGAAATAGGCGCAAGTCATTGACTCGATTTTTTGTTTGCGTTAAATTGTCACTTTTGCTATTTATTGCAAATAAGTAATTTTCTCACTACTCGATAGAGATTTTTAATTTATAAAATAATTACTACTTGTATTAATTGAGTTGTTTAGTTGTAAAACTGCTATGTGTCTTAAAACAGAACTGTGGATAAATGGTTTCGAAAAATATTGAAAACTTTGCAAAAGGTTGAAAGTTTTTGAAAAAAGCCAAATATTTGTGGAAAAAGTCGTACACCGTTACTGGGCGCCCCTGTTATAACGCCATTTTCAATGCAATGGTTTTCAATTCCAAAACGGTTTTGGGAATGGATGCCTTTTTTTAGCCCCAAGTTCCACAAAGTCTAAATTCGCAGCTCACTTAGGCATATTTGATATTTATTATTAGTGTGTAGTAGGTTAATTTTGTAATAATTAATACGAGAATTAATTAATTGTTTGTTAATTAATTCTTATAAAAAATTAAAACATTTGCGATAACTGAGTTAGACACTTTTGATATTTATCGACTCATATAATAAACTATATTTTATATAGCTACACTAATGAATTGTTCTTTCTATTAAGTATGACAGATTCAAATCTGTTTCCGTCTAGCAAATTAAAATGTCGTAATACGCAAATAGTTTTCATAAACATCACCCACCCGCACAACAATTTACTTTTACTTCCACTTGAGAAGCCCACTAATGTTAACGTCAAATACTTACCGTTTGAAATTTATTTTCGGAATTTAATAAGTTGTTCGTTCGATATTCCATATTCTCATGCTCATATTTATAATTGCTGTGCTTTAAACACAACATTTGAAGTAAATTACAGCGTAATCAACGCAAAATTGTTTGCCATTCTCATCGAGACACAAAAAGCGAAAGCCAAACTGAAAATGTTTGGAATGTCATGACCTTGTGGGATCCACTATAAATGGTTCTACGTATTGAACTTCTAATGTGCGGCAGGTTAGAAATTCAAATACTTGCAATTGTGAGGATTTTATTTGACGGCAAGAACGCGTATAAGAACGTGTTTATTTCGTTCTATAGCGATATGCATTTGTTTCCGTAACATACAGAAATAGTCATTAGCAAGGTGCTTGAAAGTTTAATCGAAGTGAACATATATTATTTCACTTGAAATACATTTTGCCCGCATTGAAATCCAGCAGGGTTCAAAAAAAAAAAAAAATGTTTAGTTTATCCACGAAAAACTTTTTCTAGTCCTTGTTTTGTGAAAATCTGCATCTATGCTGGCTTTACTATTACACAATATTTTAACATTTCTCTGTAGGAAATATCTATCTTGTTGAAAGCAAGCCAATGTTCAATCAGTACCAAAAATGTTTGGGTTTGCGCTCGAGCATAATTAATTTTAAATCTGGTAACCATTTAGAGGCCAATGAATTACTCGGCAATCGCAAATATGGTTTCCAGAAAACTCGTTCCACTGTTCATCTAGTCTCGTTCCATACTAATGTTTTTAGCTTTTGGGGTAAAATACGTTTGCTATTTTAGACATTTCCAAAGCTTCCAATTGACGTTCTGGACTTATTAATTCGCTCAGAACTGATGGTCTGATCATTATTGGTATTTCAAAAGAAGCGGTCAAATGGTTGGGCCATTCAAAAACTTGTAAGAAATACTTCACTCCCGTTGAACTTTGTATTATATCAACAGTACTTATGATGCTGATATTGTGTCATCTCTTGACTATCAATGCAATGCTGATTGTCTTACCTTATCCTATAGATATTATAAGACGACGTGCTTCAAGGAAATCCTTGAGCTCATTCACATAAGTTGCGGAAAAATCTCCCTGTGGATATTGTCCAGGCTATTTTCACACTGGTAAATTTAAAAGATTATTACCGATAATCCTTCTTCTTACTAACCTGTCATCCTTTCTTCTCAGCAATCACAGTGATTTATGTTTATGGGGGACGTCCCCTTAAGCGTTGGTCAAATGCTCAAAATAAATATAATGCAAATCGGAAATGATTGTATCGCGTATTTCCAGCTCAATAAAGGTACACTTAATAAAAATTAATGAAATCGCTGTAATATTTTTCATTATAAAACTACATTACAAAAAGTAATAAATAAAATATTTCTATTGTTTTTCTTGTCAGTACACATATTAAATAATTGTGGTCAAGCAAACTCCATAAACTTGGAAAATTTGACCCAAAAAATACACGTACGAGTAATTACAAAAAAAAAAAAAACAAAAATGTGTTAAAATAAACACTCGCCATTGTTCGTTCGCTCATTCGATTTGAATGAGCAATTTTTTATTGCTTTTACATTTTGTACTCGCAGTTATACAATAGACAAAAAGCCATAAAATCATGTTACTTACCCATTTTTACATGACATGATGCATAACATCTGACTGCCTTGCGCCGAATTCAGTACACCATACTGGTAATGCATTTTTTATATGATATGGCTAATTCATATTGTCGATTTGCTATAAATTATAAAAAATCTCATTGGAATGAGTGCGTTTCTAATGTACTCGCCAGCGATGAAATAATGAGTGTCTGTTAGACAAATGCTTCAAACACTAGAGTACAAAATTCATTTTGAGATAAACACTTTTTTAGATAGATATTAAAAGAAAATATTTCTTAGTTATTTTAATAAGTTAAGCCAGAATCAAGATAGACGTACCGATACGTAACGAGTAAATTCGAGTTTTTGTAAATCAATGTTCACAGCCAAAATGAACATACATAACCAACTGATCGAAAGTGAACGAAGCATTTTGACGAGATCTGTTGTTCCGTAAGAACCGAACTTCAAACCATCATTACTCGTCATAACAGCTGTTTGCCTGAACTAAGACGTAAAGTTGTATAATCATTTAAAGAAAAATTTCTCACATTTCAGATTAAGGTTTCTCAGAAGTTGACAAAAGCTTAATTTTTAGAATAGAAGAATACTCGAATCTTATATTCATATTCTCAAAAATTAAGGAAATTTATAGATGATAATTTTTAAAGCTATTATTGCACAGTGTAGTTATAGTCACCCATATGTTGATTTTCTTTTTATCGCGATTCCATCCAGCTGCAATTACACACATCGTACATAGTTCCGTTACTTTAATTTCGTTAGCTTTGACATTCAATTATTTGTTCAAATATTTTTCAACGGATGGTCTTAATTTTCGCTTTTGTTTCGCTTAAATGCATTTTCTGGTTAGAGATTATTTAATTACGGGTGGGCAACATACATATAATGTGTTAGTTAAAGTAAACATTATCTAGCTGAATGTTGTCACAAATTCAGAGTATTCAATTGTGAGTTTTTTTTTCTTAAATTAACTTACAAACTTTTATTGCAATTCATTTTACAAGGAAATAATATAAATACCAAAAAAAAAAAATTTGTCAAAATTGAGAATAACATACATACATATCTTCATTACCAACAGCGATCTGTAGATGTCACAATAAAATTAGCGAAAATTAATGGAATATCACTGAACCGAATATTCTGAAGATGATCTTTGGATTGTGCCTCATATACTGAGATCTCACTGAAATGATTTCATATAGAATCGAATTTTATTTTCAAGAGATCTCTTTGACTTTCATAATTTTTTCTTGAAGAATTTAATTAGAAAAAATGTGCCGACATTTTATTTTTCTTTGCAAGTTTAGGCACAAAAACTATTGTGACGATAATTTGAAATTACTAGGGATTTATGGTTGTGTTTATACAAAGCTTACCCAAATTTTATTAGAAAAAAGACCGAAAAAATCTTCTATCATTAAGTCAAAAGTTCACATAATTTAACGTAACAATGTATTAAGTTCAAGGTCATAACTGAAAAACCAAAGAAAAGTAAAAGTTCTTTATCCATAAAAATTAAAAATTAAATTTATAATAAATCAATTTTCAATGATCTTACAACTCACGTATTCACAAGCAACATAAGCGAACGAACGACTTTGACCCTATAGTATTTCCTCTAATGAGCAACAAATAAAATCAATTGATTGGAACGATTTGCTTTTGCCCTCTTGATCCGAATAAACGCGAATTGCACAAAAGTGTTTCGCATAGCATTAGGTAATACCTTGAGAAGCGCATGTAAAGATCATTAAAGTTACAAGAAAAACAATAACAACCAAGAGAAAAAAGAACTACGCCAGAAAAATAAAAACCAAACGATTATGAAATCATTGCGATTAATGTTACGTTTACCATTCCGTACAACGCCAGCGTTTGTTTTACCTACTCCAGTTTTCGCGTTCCAATAATGTTGCTGATGATGATGGCTATGCTCACTGGCGCTCTAATGTTGCATTATTGGACTTAAAAAAAATTCCACAAAAAAACAGTGCAGAAAATTATGTTGAACCAATTCAAATTGAAATTAGTTTCGCAATTGCGATTTCACTCATTATTAATATGGAATGCAACATAGTCTCATAGTCATTATGTCGATTTATATACTCGTACAATATGGGAGCATGTCTTTAAAAAAAAACAAGAGTATATTTTCTTTCCAGTTGGTTTGGGTATTTTCAGTTGGTCGTGCGTTGTGCGTTTGATTGATCAGCCAAAGATGCTCATAATAGTTCGGAAGATCTAAAAATCATAAAAATTATATACCATGGCCGTTTGTACATACTGCCGTTGGACTGCACACATACATAGTTTGTGGAATAGAGTCGCACAATGGGACCAAGTTGCGCATCGTTGGACTAAATTAAATGAAATATAAATAGCTGAAGCTTGGTACTTACTTAAATGGATTTTTAACTGCTAAACATAAATCTTTTGCAAGTTGTTTTGTTAAAAGTATGCTCTGTCCAATATGATCGCTTGTCAATTTTTTCAATTTACTCGAGAAGTACGTCTTAAATAGAAAAATACTTTATAATCAATATTGTACAACAGAGAAAAATACATAAATTTTTGGAAAAAAAAAAAATTCTTATGCACCTGTTCCGGCAGACTGGCGACAATGAACTAACTGAATTGGCACATTAGAAAAGTATGCAAATAAATGACTTTTTGAGACGCTACCTCTCGGAATATAATGACGCATGTCAGACCGGTTTATACAGCTAAAAGCCTTTCGAAATAAAATATAACAACTTATATAAATATATATTTTATGCTGCTGAAGAACTTGATTAATTAAATGGAAATTAAATTTATAATTTTAATTTGAAAAATTAACATTTTGTCAAAATCAATTATATGTAATTGATGACTGCGCATATGCAGATAGCAATCAAAATGCTGTATAGATTATTAAAGCTAAGATTTTAAATTGCTTGTATTTTTAAAAATCGTATGATGTTTACAGCACACTGAAAAAAATATTTTTACTTAAAGGACAGAAAGACTAAAAAAAAAAAATGGGGTATGCAAGCATTCGCGGTGCGAGGTCTGAACTCAATGTTGAACCCCAAATTGTACTGATTAAAATTATGCAAAAATAATATTTTTGAAAAGTGATGAATTGCACATGCCGCAAAAGTGCGGCTTGGCAACTTTGTGTGGTTCCTAAATTTAAATGCAATTGAAAGGACTTTAAATTTTGTCTATTGCTAATAGTTTTGTTAGCGTTTTAAGTTGTTCTCATTCGTCCGATAGCCGGGGGAATATTTTATTTTTAATAAAAAAACACATCCAATATTATTTTGCTTAAAAATTCTAAGAGAAAATTAATTTTCTTTTCCTGTTTGTTCTATTACAAAATTGACATAAAATTCAAAAATTTTGCAACATATGGCGCATATACTATATGTTAACTAGAGCATTCATTTATTTATGTGCAATTACATACAAAGTCTTTAGTGAAGATTTTACACCGATATTAATTATGAAGCACAATGCGCATAAAACCTCTAAGATTACTGTAGTCAACATTAACGGCTTACATTAGTTCTACCCACAGTCAGATTTTTGTCAAACGATGTCACTCAAAAGCACGCAATGTTGAACATTCATTTAATTTGTCATATATTTTCGGTTTTAAAATGAAGTACAACATACATACTTACATACATACATTTGCACATATATACATATGTATGTATATTTGGGCACAACTTTGTAAGAAACGATCAACATGATGTTGATATTATCATCTGCAAAAGTTGATGATAATTCAATTAACTGAAAGAGAACTCTCCATTTTTCACAATGCAAATAAATAACTTCTGAACAGCCGTTTATTGGGAAAATGGTCTAAGTCCAATATAAAAAAAATTGTATTGGTATGTAATTTCCTTCACTGTCTTCTAATTTAATGAAAATTTGCTTCATGCCGAATGGTATATTTCTGATTACAGTAGTTCCTAAGATTAAGAACCTAGAAGTTTAAAAGAATGCATCAAGAATTACTACTGAGGTGATGAATACATTTAATTATGTATAACTTTTAAAAGACTCCAATTAACTTTGTAAATACACGGTTTTCAAGAACATATTGTAAGAACTTAAATGACTGCACAATTTTTTCAGGAAATAATTTTTTTTTCGTTTTTACTTTGTTGTCAGATGGGCGCTTGTCATATACAAAACATTTGTGGAAAGGTCTCGACAACCTCTTTATTATACAATCAGGATTCGTTCAGAAGCGTAACTTGAGGGGCGACGGTGTTCGTTGTCTTGGGAGTAAAGGCTTGGGGGGTGGGGAGAAATTGACCTTAAGTGCTAGAAAACTTCAGACATTTACATCCACCTCTACACAACGATTATACAATTTTCAAATTTCAAACCAAATTGTTTTACATAAACAGAAGGTCGAATCCGTTCATTTATTTGATTTTTACTGAACAAAAAATGACGAAGTGCTCGAAGTGGCTTTCAATCCAAAACATCAAAGCAGAGGTGCCCAAAAGCTCCTTATGGAAGTGCAAACACCAATACACATAAACTTTATTAAAAAAAAATATACATAATTCAACATGTACAGTGTACATATAAGGAATCACAGTTTCTGCAAATTTATCTGTAATGAAAAAAAAAAAATTTAATTAAACTAAATTTCCCTTCATTCTTCCGTGATCATTCCAATAAAATATCAGCCTTAAAATTATGAGTGAAAAAAAAATCACTTTCCCACTTCTCGTCTAAAGATCTGTAATTCAATTTGCAAAGTTAGAATAATTTAAATTTGAAACTTAAGTTTTTCCAAGTGCTACGAAATCAATCGTTATACAACAACCAAATCTACGTTGAAGATCACTATCGCCAATGTGTACCAACAAAGCATACGAAAGTGTTGTTGCTTTGCTGGTAAAGAAGAAACGAAATGGACAAAATTGTTTGTGTATTTCGTATTGCTAAGTGCGGAGTACCGTGTTAACGCATTAGAATGCATAGCCTATGCCTAAGAGCTTTAACAAAAACAATTGTGCACCGAGTGCATAGGACTGCATCAAAGCATCAATTTTAACTTTTCGCCTAAAAGTAAACAACAATTTTTAACGTAATTTTTAGTACAAAGAAAATGCTGCTCAAAATAAAATGAAAAAATGTATATTCAAAATCACATAAGCCAAAAAGTATGCAAACATTTTTGTCCCTTTACCAGTGATGGGCTTTTTCCATTTCCAGTTAAAAAAAAAACAAATTATTAATTTATATTTGTCTGGTAAGGTTAAGTGGGGAAAATGTGGCAAACATTCTATAATCAATACACATATGAAAGTGCACTTTGACTATGTTTGATACAAAATGTAAAGAAAAAAAAAATTTTTTTTTTTAAATTTTCCAGCGTTTCCAACTTTTTTTCAAAAAGTTTTTTCACATCTCTGCACTCAACTGTTTTTTTTAGAATGAACATAACAACCTCATCATATTTTTCTAATAAAGTGGCAAACATATGGCTGCGCAGCATAATAAAAAGCTGTTTCAAAAAATGGGTGCTCTAAATTTTTGTTTTAGTTGAAAAAAAGAAAGATAATAGGTAAATAAAGAAAATTATTTAGGCGCTTGCGTGAGAATGTCCGCCGAAAATGCCCACATTTGTGGAGGGACAACTCATGATCTTTGCATCACGACATTGTACCTTCGCATAAAGCTATTATTGTGCAAGAGTGTTTAGCCAAAAATTCAATGAATGTCATCGACCAAGCACCGTATTCACCTGATATGGCCCCTTCTGACTTTTTCCTGTTCCCAAAACTAAACTGACCACTTCCAGGAAGGCGTCTTATAACTGATTTGGTTTTGTTATTGTTTATCGTTTCTTTTCTTAATATCAAATAAAGCTGCTTTAATATAATATCAACCAAGCTCAGTTTGATTACATTTTGTATTTTTATTTATAGCGTGAAGCAAGTATAATCTCGATTTTTCCGAAAAAAAATATTATTGGTCTAGAAAAATCATTGTGCTATTTCGAAATTTATTCAAAATGTAATAACACTGGAAGCCTAATTCATTAATGATAAAATTTGGAAATATTTACTCCATCGTACCTTATACTACTTATTATCATTAAAGGGGCTTACATTTGACATTCACATTCAAGTTCCTTATCAAAAAATTTATAGAGATTTGGTGTGTGCAATTAGTCATTGGAAAACATTTTTTATTTGCGTTAGGGTATTTTTTAACTTTATTACTCTTGAGTAAACTTAATTACCTAACATATTACATAACACAAAGAATACTTTTGTTTTTTAGAAACCAAATTGTATTTTTATTTCAAACTTTATCTTTAGCTTCATTATTTCCCGATTAGTACGATATCACCTTTATTCTGTCATTATTACAAATTCGGCATAGACCAATGAACTATGTTATCTCTTCATCATAAAATATGACCATATGCCACTCGTATGTTACATTACTCGACAAATAGTAGTTGCTACCCCAACTATATACTAACGGTTCTACACTGCAACCACCCCACAATTAGTGCAATCTGTGACTGCACAAATGCTGAAGTTCGTTAAACTTTCAAACCACCCAGCTGGGACATGTGATAGCTTCCATATGAATCCATAGTCTTATTCGCTCTGGAATGAGGTTCATGTTTAAAAAAGTAAAAAAAAAATCAGATAAATATAAATGTTTTTCTACATTTGCCCCACTTCCACGTAATCGTTTGTTTACATTCTAAAAAAATAGCAATAAAAGCAGACTAATTTCATGTCAATGCATCCATCAGGTTCAGGGCAAATTATTCATAGACAGGGTGAAATTGTTCATATTCAATTTAATGACATCGATTATGAAAAATGTTGGAATAGTCACGTGCAATTGATAGTTCAGACATACTGGAAGCAAAGTGCAATGTAAATGGGAGCAAAATATAAAAGAATCGAAGTCGTTTATTTTGACACTTACGAGTGCAATAGTTTCACTAATTCTAATTGGATAGAAGGTGGCGCAAACATAAGCTAGATATTCCTAATATACTTATGTGACCTCAGTGGCGGTTGTTTAGTTAAATTCACAACAATACTTACCTTGTAGTACTTGGCTTGTTTGCTGTACCTACGGAGTACTGAACGGGGCTAAATTTCTACCACGTTAGCAACCCTGTAATATTGCAAGGGGACCTGTACCAAATATCCATTTCCCCCAAATAAATCATGATTACAGTAACCTAGTAAAAACGAAAATGTTATTCAGACTTAAAAATCGATGAAATGCTATAAGAATCCAATGTGATTCAATGGGACATGATAGCCATCGCGTATAGACGTAGGGTTTCTCTAGAATATGGCAGCATCAAAATCGTTCTTAGAGTGGCAGCCGATCTCCTTCAGGATTATCACAGCACAATTCAACTCCAGTGTTGACAAAATAACTATAGTACAAGCATATGCCCCGATAGAAGTTGCGGGGTCCGAGATTCTTCTGTCAAGCAATAGATCAGACATAATTATGCTAATGAGCGGTTTTATTATCAAAATCGGCAGCAACAACTTCGAACATGTCATGGATCAGCACGATCGTAGTCAACTAAAGGCAAATGGCGACCTTTTGAAATACGAAACAATTTTTTGGTGTAAAAATATAAAGGTACACCTATTTGAAGATTTATTTTTAAAAAGGCTTTTAGTTCCGTTAACGATATATAGTATACTTTGAAATAGTTTAAGACTAAAAGGAAGATATTTAAGTTTTTACTACCCGGATATCTTAAAAATCTTATGAGTCTTAATATTGCTCAAGAAATTGTGTTATGGGTTATAATCTTATTCCATGATTTTATATTAATAATGCATTTCTCAGCATTTAATATTTATGTTGTTGACCTAAAATTTTTATAAACTTATATATTCAACTCATTTCCTTAACGTTTTTGTACCATAACTAAATCCACTTTTACTTTTTACTTTCTTTGCAGAAAATTGTATAAACACTTGAAATTCCCCGTCAACACAACTCATATGATTTCCTAAAATCAAAGCTAAAAACTAAAATGGGAACATGGAATTCCAATTATTTACGAATAAGGCTAAACAAAATCAAAATAAACATGATGCCAAACAACATCAACAGTTCCATAGACACATTGGAGAAGCAACAGAGAAATGACAATAATGACATTGAAAATACCCATTGAAATACCCAACCTAAACCAATTTAAATAGGCGTGTCAACACGTACAACTTTGAAGCAACGAAGCGCAAAAAAATTTCAAGAAACAAAAAAGAAAAAAAAAAAATACAAATCAAATAGCTGACAAAAAGAAGAGGACATAAAAAAACCAAACGCACAAAAATTTGTTTCAAATTCGCGCCAATTTTAACTGTCACTTAATTGAGAGTGAGCGAAATAAAAAGCTAAAACGAATTTTACGTAAAACACCGAGTGCTCATAAATATGTTGTTACACACAAAAATTTTAACGAAACTTTCCGCAGCTATGTTGCTCACACTGTTGCTGTCTAGTGTACAGATTCGAGCAGGAGTGATTAAAAAACGCGAAACGTTAGCTACTTTGCATTCAGTGGAATCCTTTGCTGATAGCACTATGGGAAATACGGATGCTAATGTTGGAAAATCCGCAGCGAATAGCCTTAATCCTGCGCTGAGCACTAGACTGTTGCCCGAAAAAAGTGGCAGCCTTGTTATGAATAAGGTAGATAAAGAAGCGCTGAGGAAACCCAGCGAATATGAAAACCTGGAAAATAAAGTAGCGATTGAAGAATCCAAAACAGTTGCATATGACGTGGAACTAACGGATAATAAGGAAAAATTAACTGCGGCAGCAAAAGAGGATTCAGCTTTTCTCAAAGACACAAGTATAATAGAGACATTAACCAAACCTCCTAACGAAATAAGCAAAAATTCAAATACTCCTTTGGAAGCACAAGAAGTTTCCACCGAAAATATAGCGATTGAGTCACAAGAGTTTGGTAAGAATGAAGTTTTTACCAATGCAAACCCGCAGAATACAGCGAAGATAGAGTTTACAAGTGACAATAAAATAAGCGATGGCTTGGATCAACAAGCGCTAAATAAGAACACCAACCCCAGTACTATTCCTGACATCTTGGAAAATAAAGGACTTTCAAATATGATGGCAAAAGCTCTGCCAACTTTGGAGACAATTTCCTCGATGTCCGTAGTGCCCGCAACTTTAACCCCACTTAAACCTCAAACAGAAAATGCACGTTCCAGGCTACATAGCGAAAATTTAGATGATTTTAAGGTGGAGACAACAACTATGCGTCTCGAGCCCATAGCTATTAAATTGCAAAGTCCAACTCAAGTGACAACAAAATCAACAACAAATGAGTTACAGACAAATGAACTATTCAAATCCAACAATGTGGCAGCTGAAACAGCAACTACCGTAAACACCTTGACACTCCCTGAGGCTAAGGCGAGCAAAGCTACAACGCTAGCGCCAATTCATTCAATTGATTCAAATGAACTTGGTGCTACCTCAACGAAACAACGTGGGACGTCGAGTGGTGAAAAGCGAGCAAAATTCATTAATGATAATTCAACGAATACAAATAAATTGCAGCTTCCTGATGCAGCTGAGGTATGGACGCTCGCTGGTATGAAGACGGTGGTGATGCATCATGAGAGTAAACCAAATGTCAGCATAACGGAACGTACACCGAACGAAAGCAGCAATAGTGAGAAGAATTTGCTCGATTGGACGCAAATTATGATGGCAATGAATGACAAACAAGATGATAAAACGTTCGATAACCTCATAGACAGCAGTACGGTAGCTAATAAAGTTGCTGAAATTTCTAATGGCATTCCACGTAATACAACAGTTGAAGCCACCTACATGCCCGCGGCTACAATGGCAATTGAAACTAAAACTGAATTGACCAACAATATGACACAGATAGCCAACGAAACTGTAAAAACTGAAAATGCCACAGTTTTACCAAACGTTGATGCAAATACCGTTTTGAATATTGAGCTGCTGACAACTGCAACCCCAATTACAGCTGCAAATAATGATTCTGGTGACAATGCTACTACAGCCAATGGCTTATCAACAACGCCAACTGCTACGTTATCAATAGATAAGAGTTTAGATAACAAGGAAACTATTTTGACAAGCGAAAAATTTAGCGTAGCTCTTAAAGAGCGCATTGAGGTAAATCGAACTACTGAGCGTACGATTTTACTCTCTGCTGATGAGCAAGATTTAAGCCCTAGTGGGCTGGAAGTAACGTTGACAGCAACATCTACGACTAAATCAATACTAGACTTGCCTGAGCTAAAGACGACTACACTGCCAACGTATACAGTGGAGGCCGATAAGCCAGGCATGACAGAACAATTTACAACAACAGAGACGCTCCCAGATAAGCATTTTAGTACGAGTGTACAGCCACCACCCGCAACTAGCGCTGGAAGCGTTGAGACTAATTCCACGAGCAACTTAAATGAGCATGCTAATGCTAGCGACGACGACACCAGCAGCAACAACAACAACAATAAGAACAACACCGACGCATTTAACACAGCACTTGAGCACAATTCCAGCGATACTATAACGTTCAGTACGCCGATAGCTAGCGTTGTGAATACAACAATTGTAATCGATCAAAATACTACAGTTAGCAACGGAGAAGACGAATTTGCTGCGACGACGTTAGAGAAAATTAGCACAACAACAACAGCACCTTCAATAACAACAACAACAACAACAACTGACAGTGAGTTATTGGCAACAGTTTTGGCAACCGAACCAATTACGGGAACAACAACGGAAGCCAACCACCAAAATGGGAATGGAGTGGAATTAGATATTGGAACGGAGCAAATTGATACAACTTCAAGTACAACAACAAAAACAATAACAACAACAGCGGAGGCAAAAGCAGATGAAACGACTACGACGTCATCAGATAATAATTTATTAATAAGTAAAACAACAACAACAACAACTCTGACGACAACAGCAACCCCTAATCAAGTGCTACCAACATTGGTAACTGAGTCAGTGTCAGCTGTAAATGAGACAGACGACGAGCAGCACGAATCAACAACGATAACAACACATGCATTGTCGAATACAACAACAACCGCGACAACATCGATTGAAGATAACATTGGTCTAGAAAAACCCAATGAAACGGAAAGCTCAATAGAAACAAATGCTATAGATTCTTCGGAGAAAACAAAAACCACCGACAATAAGGCGGCTGCAAGTACCACAAGTTCTGTAAACGTGGACGAACACAATGAGGATATGCTGCTACCAGAGCAGCAGGGTATCACTAGCACCACATCAACCATAATCCCAACTTTCACAGTCCCCACAAATACCACATCCTCCAACACTACTCCGCGCATTACATCAACCACCACGGAAGAGCCACTCATCAGTTTGTTAGATGATTTTCTCACTTCCACAACAACTGTAGCGCCACCGCCTGTAGTTTTAACAACAGAAAAAAGCGATATGTATTCTGTCTACTCAACCACAACGACAACTGAAGGTGCTATCGTCAATGCAACTGCTGCTATAACAAATGCACCCTCAACCAACACTATAGTCACCACATTAACATCTTTAATACCAAAACTAATTGAATCATCTTCATCGCCTGCTGCTACAGCCACACAACCAAACGCAGCCAAAAATGTCGTTTATGGGTCACCTCATTTAAACAACAACAATAACAGGGATGCATCTGCTGACGCTTCCGAAACTGATGTTAATGTCATTATCGCCATTAGCGTGAGTTGCATAGGCATTGTTGCTCTTGTACTTTTGGTTGCTTTCTTGTATGTTATGCGCAAGCGTCAAAAGCAAATGTCCTATGGTCAACGTTGTCGTCCTGTTAGTTTGGATGCCTATAGTATGGATAATGTGTCAGTATTTAATAGTGTACGTCGCAAAGGTGCACCACGTTCTTCGAAACGTTCATATGGTAATGTTGCTTTTGATGATCCTTCGCTGAAACATCATCTACTTGGCGCAACCGACCTCTCTAAGTTTGTTGAGCGACGCATCAGTATCTTTGAGGAGTTTAGGGACGTACCACAGATTACTGCACGTGCTAATGAGGTACCATCGGGATGTGAGGATAAAAATAGGTAAGTTTAAAATAAAAAAATTAAAATTATAAATTCAACGATATCGGCTATAGACGAAAGAAAAAATTTGAAAATAAACGAATTGTAAACGGAAACTCGATAAAAGCCAAAGTCAGTATCGAGAATGGTAAAAAGCAAAGCAAATATTATTTTTTCTGTTGTTTAAACTTGCTGAAATAGTTCTCTTGGCATGATGTTTCTAAGATTTTGCTTGTATAAAATATGCCGTCCCAACATTTTCAAATTTTCAAATTAATTTTTTTGCAATAAAATATTCCATGATGGCATGAAAAACATTATTTTGTCATTAAGAAGGTGCAAAAATTTATCTGTGGGCAAATCATATTTATAGGGCATACATATGGTATATGGGTCGTCGTCATATTCTTATGTATGCACATATGTCCACAAGTTAAGAGAGTTTATTGTAACGTAACTTCTTATAAGAATATCATTATAAATTATAATAATCAAAAGGTAAATGGATATAAGTTGGAAGGAACAGAAAAATATTGAGCTCATGTATTTCTATAGAACGCTTTCTAATTATAGTTCAAAGTATAAAATGGCACCTTAAGTTTAGACCGTAAACAATTGACTGCATATTAAACGCTTTAATAGTTTCAAAATTTTATACGCTATTTAAAAACGCTTGCAAAAGTCAAAGCTCAATACTTAAATGTCAAATGTATAATTGCAGTTTTGTTGTTGTTTGACACACTGCTATCATAATTGCAATAAGAGCAAAAGACTTTACTCTTTCATACGTCATCAACATTGATAAGTTTCGTCAATTTTCTTAAAATAATTTGTAAAAACGTTAATTTTCTTATAGATCATATACGAAATATTTCTAAAATTTTTTTATTTATTTCCGAAGGTACGCAAATGTGATTCCACTTCCAGAGACACGAGTTATACTGCAGCAACAGAACGATGATGAGAAAACGGAATATATTAATGCCAACTATGTCAGGGTAAGTAATGACAGCGTCTAGCAAATTGCCTCTTCAGTGAAGACAACATGAAATATTAAATTTAATACGCACTAAGCCCTATAAATATTTTTGTCTGTACGCAAATTTAAATAAGTGTCGCCGCTCAAATTTATTCTGGCACATCAAACTGTGTAATCTGAAAGAAATTACGCTTACAAGAGTTTCGTTTGTTCGGAAACTCGCTAGACTAGGGCACTAATGTCGTTTTAATCACAGAAGGCAATGAGCGCAAAATTACGCGATCATTTTCTTTTTTAATTTAAAGAAAGAAAAAATGCTCAAAATGAAAAAAGTGGGCGCCTTTATATTCATAATATCTGCCTGTTTGTCGGCATCAAAATGTATAGCTCAAAATTATATAACAAAACGTATTCATTTAGCGCGTTTTCTTAAGATCAATTAAAGTGAACAGAGCGAGAGTAGGTATTTTTAGAATCGTTGAATTGAACGCGTTGTTACACTTGTGATAGATCGGAGCGCATGCATTATATTGTAATTTACCTAAGTCTGAATTATCTTTTTTCTTCAGTTATTCATCTACAATATGTATGAAGTTGATAGATATCAAGCATACAACTATTGCGTATTCAAAATAATTCCAATATTGTTCAGTTCAGTTTACCCATTGCATAGATTTCAATGTCAAGTTTCTTAGGCTGACTAATTTTTATTAATACTGAGATGAATTCATAAATGAATTTGTTTTCCTGTTAATTAATTAACGTGCCTGCAATACTTGACAATGAAGATCATAAAATGTATTGAGCTAAAATATAAGTTATGTCAGTAAAAAACCAGAAATTAAAGGAAATATAAACTGGAGTGAATTAGCTGGAAAGGAGTGCCTAAAGCTAATCGTCACGCTAATGCTAGTTTGCCGGAGCAATCGGAGCGGAGTATAGCTTTAAAATCTATGTTATCATATTGAAGGGCGTTTACGCTGAACTAAGTAATTTGTGTTTTACAAAATATTTGATGCTTCTGAAAATCGATTTTTCACTTTCTTCTTTCAGTAAAAACTTTTTGTTTACAAAAATTTTTTATATACGATTCTCTCCTGAAAACCTGAACGTTTTCCGGACATTTTATCGACCTTTCGACATTGAGCAACTTTTTGGAAATTTTAGACACTTTCAGGTTTTTCGAGTAAATCTGACTAATTCTGACTAGTTCATGAACTGACCTGTTATAAGAAATTTGATACCCTCGTACCATACATTTCGCGGCCTTTATCATTTTTTTTTATAGTTTTGACATTGACTTTTTATATGCTCTTCGAAATTTTTAAAATTGGTATCATTATGATCTCACTAAAAATTTTATTAAAGAAATGAATGTGAATTGACGGAGGAGAACGGGAATTGGAAAGTCTCTAATATGTTCATAGTTGACTCTGATATTGGCATGTTCATTATAATATATTACGAAAAATTTCGTACTTACATATAACTTCTATACTAAATTATATATAAATTTAATTTTATCTATTTAGGGTCCCAAGGATACACCTAACTACTATATCGCTTGTCAAGCACCATTGGAGAGCACGGTTACAGATTTTTGGCGCATGATTTGGGAGCAACAGTCACGTGTGATAATCCAAGCAACTGATTTGATTGAGAATGGTATAGAAAAATGTGCCGAATATTTGCCACCATCGGTAACAATTGATAATCACGTAACTTACGGCGACTATCAAATTACGCTGAAGAATCGTGAAGTTAAAGATAAATATGCCATATCTACACTTATGCTTAAAAATATTGTAGAGAATACTAGTCGTGAGCTAACACACTACTGGTATAAATGGCCAGAAGCTGGTGTACCGCAGGAGGAAGCACCCATCATAGCAATGTTGTTGGAAGCGCGTTCGTCCCTAAAGAGCTATGCCATTGAACAGGCAAATGAGTTGAAGGGAAAATCATCAACACTGACGATCAAATCAGATGCAGCAAATTCTACAGGCAAAGAAATGACTTTATCTGTTTCATCATTAGAGAAGAGTGACGAGCAGAAGGATACGGGCAGTGCTTCTGGTTCGCAGAATGGTGAAATTAATGGAAATGTATCAACGGATAAACTGAAAGCGGCAGCTAGAAATCAAGGGTATGTGATTTTTGAAGCTCATAAAATTATACTATTGTGTTTGTCAATATTTCAATTTCTACAATGAATGTGGAAATGTATCGAAAAGTAGAATTTTTTTAATGATTGATAGAAAGCCATATTTGAGTAGTGCTGAGATTTTAAAATTATCAACAGCTTTTGTCTGATGCAAAAGATTTTGACAAGTGATATTTTGAAAACAATGTGACATGTACTAGCACCCTATCACAGTCCTAGTGATACGATTCTCAGTGCAAAATTTGTTGCTTACGGAATTTTTTTTTATAAAATTAACACATTTCTAACTATAAATTGCTTGAAGTTTTTGATTTTATTCCCCATAGTTTTTGAGATATTCAAAAATTTTTTGGACCAAATTTTTAAATACACATAACTTTTTTGAAATTTAAATATTTTCAAAATTCACCTTAAGATAATAAAAATCAAAAATATCGGAGAAAAAAGACCAAAGTGCAGTTATTTAAAGAATGTCTGATATATTGGTTGGTAACATTTACTATCACTTAATTTTGTAAAGCAGCTACGAGTAATATAAAAATATTTTTATCTATTGCTCGAAAAGGTTAAATTAGGGGTTTACGATACATTCCATCATTGTTCATGCATTCTATATCTTATTCTTTCTATTCTCTCTATTTATATATATGTTTCAATGTTCAATGTTTTTTCTTATTCCACTTTAGACCCCTAACAGTTCACTGCTCTCCAGGTACTGGACGAACAGGAACGATTATTGGCTGTGACATAGCAATACGATGTTTGGAGACACCAAAACGTATCGTTGATATACCACAAATAGTCTACTATGTAAGAAGGGGGCGTGCCAGTGCGGTGCAGACAAAAGAACAATACGAATTTATTTATAAAGTTGCAAACATGTATGCAACAAAAATAACAAATTTATCAAATGATAATTAAATTGAAACAACTGACCGTATAGAAAAGAAATATTCAAAGAAAATTAATAGAAGACACGCAAAAAGATCTCCTTCAGAAAATTGGCAAAGCAATTTATAAGCTAAAAGTTCTTATAGTCATAGTCAATATAATATATATGATAAGTCCGGTATATACTTTTATTTGTTCGCATACAGTTGTAAAAAGAAAATAGCATAGCTGAGAAAAATATCTTCTTATTCGTACTCAAAATCAATTACTCTTCATGTAAAATGTTGCTTAAGAAAAATAGATGTTAATATGAATTATTATGTGCTATTTTCGTGTCCACATCTATTTATAAAGCTGCAATCAGAGTTAACTTGTGTACATGTGCTTGGTATTTCTTATCTTTATTCTGTTTTCAAACTTAATATTTTTTATTATTAAAATGTATAATTTTTAGTTAAATCGTATTATTTTATTATTAAAATAGCGTTGAATCAAATCCTAACAAGTGCAGCTTTATTTGATATCAAATAAAAATCCCGGTTTTTGCACTTGCGCTTGCGTAGCCAAATATTGCGCAATATTTAAATGTATTCCTCTACATTGTGATATAAATATGTTATTATTAAAGTTTACAATTATTATTATGCTACTGTAATATATTATTTTTTCTCTTATTTGGATTATATAATTTTTGTTTCTAATCTATTGCTTTAATAGATATAGGTAATAAATAACCTAATTATTCTTCTCTTGCTAATTACAACTTGTAACATTGTAAATACTATTTCATTCAATCTTATATCAATTTTGTATAAATGTAAATTTACGAGTATTTTGTAAAATGTTATATATTTCGTACATATGTATATGAATAAAACATAAAAGAAACTTTAAAAGATTTGTAGTTGCAATTTTATTAACAAAATCGTAGAATTTTGCTATGGCATAAGTCATAAAAAGTTTAGTTTATAAGATGGAGGAGTTGCAAGAAATAAATAGATAAAAAATTTAAATTTCTTAATTACACTTTTTCATAATTTTTCGACTTTCTCAACATTTTTCGACACTTGTTTTTTTCAAATATTTCAACATTTTTTCAATGTGTTTCGATATTTTGCGAGTTATGCTTATGTTATTATGAACATCTTCAACTTAACAAGTTTTTTTATAAATTAAAACTAAAAAAACTTTTTTTTTTCTAACAAGTTTCATGGAATCGAGCTCGAAACATTTTATGTAGTTTATTTAAAACTTAAACATTTTAAATTCGTTCCTTTAATGATTTTTTCTTAATGCATTGTAAATTTTAATCGCCCATAAATCGGTTATTTATCAGTTTTATCTGTGTCGCTTTCAAGTAATTAACTCCACTATGAGTTAGGTAGTATTTTTTTAAGATTCCAAAATAAAAATGTTTTCAATGAATTTTGAATTTTCTCACCTCAATGTTTTTGATACTACCATACTTATGTTTTTTCATTCTAATTTCTCTAAAATATCTAAGCACTTCGGAAATTTGATGTTCTTAAAGAAAAAGTAAAGTAGTACTTCATTTTCATGTGGTTGGAAGAACGCTTCTACTAAAACATTGCATTTTTTTCTTATCACACAAAATTAACTTTTTATAATTTTTTCAAATGAATGCATTTTACTTATAAACTTAACAATATTTTACCGCATAATTTTAAAATAGGCGGAGCTTTCAAACACCATCAACACAAGTCTAGGGAAATAGAACCAAATACTTCTAATTTAATATGCAATATAATTTTAAGACTCAATTATTTTATGTTTAAATTAAAGGTGCAATTAATGCCTTATTGAAAAGTTTTGAAATGAAAAATCTTTCAACTCCTTGGTATCACTAAAAACGGTTCTATCGATACGGCTTGTTGGACTGCCAGTTTTGGTAAGCCATGTTTTCCTGGAAATGAGAACTCAAAATATAATCATTTGGTTTTGTTTGTATCTAGATAATATGTTTCACCCAAAAAACTTTGAAAAAGTTTTAAGTAATATTTGTATTAGATTAGAAAAATGAATGACCTCGATTTGTTCAATTGTGAGAAAAAAATGGCAGTGATCGACTGTTGTTAATTTCTAAAAATCTTGCAGGATAAATTTAAAAAATTGGTCAAATTAATTGAGAGATCATCCAAATAGTTAAAAGATTTTAGTGATTTTTCAAATTGGATTATTCTCATAAAAATTAAAGGATTTAAAGCATATTTTTTCGCGTTTCAAAATTAAGAGCAAAACTTTTTTTTGTCATCTCTTAATCTGCCATCATTTTTATATCGAAATATGTATAACAATTTGAAAATCACAAATTGTTTTAGAGATTTCTACACATTACTTTGACCAATATAACCATAAAATATTTTATTTAATTTTTCATAATCAGCATACAAACATTTCTTCAAAAGACCCTGTTGCTGCTTCAATTTGTCCTTTTACGGTATCGTTATGGGTATTCATGCACCAACCGCGTACATCCAATGACTTGGCCTGCCTTTCGGTGTACTTAACGTAAAAATAAATTCGACAATATTTAAAAAGGAAAACAAAAAAATTACAAATTTTATTAACAGAAGTGCAAAGCGAAATGATAAATACACTCACCATGCGAAAACAGACCCCTGCAAAAGAAAATCAATTTCATAATCGGACTTTTAATATGAAAAACATAAAATTCCTTGATCTTCACATACCTTGCACAATTCCAAATACTTCAAAATCGCAGGCAAGTATTTTAGACATTTGGCAGATTTTGGTTATAAACTTTGCAAAAATTTAATTGAAACTTTTGTAGTAAATTCTTAGACTACGAGTATTTTTTTTTCAATTGTCAAATATGATATGCTCAACATATGATTTCTGTTTTGTTTTGGTTCACTATTGCGAAATCAGGAAAGAAATGCGCATGTGCTCATTTTATTTCTATTCTAGATTGAGAAAGTTCAGGCTGACCAAATCAGTTTAACATAGACCCTACGTTTTAAATATTATACTTTAAAGGCATGTAAATGTATGTACCTTGGTCTTTATTCGTTTGATTTTCATTTTTTTTTTTTTTGGAAAAGTTGACCTTTTTTAAATAGTTTATTAGTTTAGTTTATAGTTTATTTTTTTTTAGTCAACAAATTTCAAAAGGAACTAATATGCCTACGAATATTGCATATTTTATCTTAATTGGAGTAAATTTAAAACAGTAAGCTCCTTTATATACTGATTTTATTTGAATACTTAAAAAAACAATTCGACGAAATGGTTGAGTTCTTTATTTTAACATTTGCCAATGTTGATCTGCTTAGACTCAAACTAAATTTTACATTATGACCAATTTTTTGTACCTATCATGATTTGATTTTTCTCAAGCTCAATCTTTATTTACAGTGAATGGAAAGAAAAGCCAAAAAAGCGTCCTGGGCGCCCTCGGCTTGCTCAAAATAAACCAGATTGCAGAGGACGTTTCTCATGTGAAGAGTGTAATAAAACCTTTGCTTGGAAGAAGGATTTATATCGCCATTTATTATGCCATAGCTCTACTCCTGCTCACAGTTGTGAATTATGCGATAAAAAGTTTCTGCGCAAAGACAAACTAAAAGACCATATAAAAGTTCACCAACGCCATTTGACCGAGAACATTCAATATAGTGGACTTGAAGGACGAAAATGTCATTCAGGGTGGAGCTTTGCAAAGCGCTTGTACTGTTATCAGAATTTTAAGCAAATTGAATGCAAGCTATGCAATAATTCGTTTGAAACCATTAAGATGTTAAAAACTCATCTTTTTATGCACATTGATGTTTCAACTCTTACTCTGACAGAAGATAGTAAAATAATTAAAGAGCTGTACTCTCAAACAACAGAGACCTTAGATGAAATAAAATCACATATTTGTAAGGACGTAGCAGAATGTCGCTTTGGAAAATTTTATACTATAGTCAATGAAAATGGGTACGAAATGTGTCTAAGCGATTCAGATGCAGACGATGATCTGTCTTCATCTAAATATGCGTGTGAAATTTGTAAGGAAACGTTTGCTAGAAAATCTCAAGCATTTGTTCATCTTCAAGAGAAGCACGCTTTCGAAAAAGTTCCGTACAAATGCACCGTCTGCAAAGTCGGCTTTATTTGCAAAGATATACTTGAAATACACACTCGTACACAATGCAGAAATAAAGAAAAAAAATACCAATGTTTAAAATGTCCAGGAAAATTTATGTGGTTAGAAAATTTGGACGACCACAAGTGCTCAAATCGTTTTAATAGTCCTGACTGCAAGTCACAGTTGCAAAAAAAACAAGAGCTCTTGCAATGTAACGTCTGTGATAAGACATTTTCTTGGCGAAAGGACTTAAAGAGGCATAAAATTACACATGAATGTAACGGAACTTCTCATAAATGCTTAATTTGTCTTCAGGTTTTTTTAAATGCCGGAAATTTACGACTACATTTAAGGCGAGTACACAAACAGCTGTATGGCAACATTGAGTGTAGTTTGTGTGGGTCAAAGTTTGAAAAAATGTCGCAGCTAAGAGCACATTTACCGATGCATTCAGATGGTTTTACAGCCATTGACATAGAAAAGGGAATTTTTTTCAAAACACGCAATCACGATTTTTCCAATGCTGGAAAAGATTCTAAAATTGTACACTTAATTGCAAGTAATTTTTTACTCGAAAATACATCCCAATTTTACTCAGGCGTTGATGAGAGTGGCAATGAGCTGGACCTTAACGATTCCGAAACAGAAACTGATGAAATTTCTGAGCACACTAAAAATGAAGCAAAGCTGAAACGGGTAGTTTATAAATGTGAGGTTTGTTTACAAGAGTGCTTTCGACGTAAACACATGTTGTTACATCAGAATGCTGAACATAATCACATGAAACAACTTCCACATTGTTGTGAGAACTGCAATAAACAATTTGTTTGCCGCGAACTATTGCAGCGTCATCAAAGTTGCGATTGTATGAACGCACACAAAAAATGGAAATGCAACAAGTGCTCATCATCTTTTGTATGGGAAGACAATTTAAAAGCTCATGAAAATGTAAAGCATATTAATCCAGAGCAAGATACAAGTCGAAAATTTGCTAATAAGCTGCAATGTGACGAGTGTGATAAAACTTTTATTTGGCCGAAGGACTTAAATCGGCATAAACGTTGTCATTTACCCGATGATGAGAAATTTGAGTGCCCATTCTGCACACGGCGATTTAACAGAAAAGATAATATGCAGGCACATATGAAAATACACGGAACAGTAACAAATCACAGCAAATTCTAGAAGGGACGTGAATAAAACTGGCAAGTATACTAAAGTTAAAGGTGAGTTTTAATTAAAACACATTAATTTTTTTTTTGCCAAATAAAACTATGCTTTTCAGCTCTTGATGATAATTATTGCAAGCCCAATGGTTGCAAACTAATTCAGTGCATGATTTGTTATTCAAAACATACCAAAATCGCTGATTTACGCACTCATTTGCGTACTCATCAATATGTAGTTTCTTTTAATCAACATGGGCGTAAAAACATATCGGAGATATCTTTGCAGTTGTATCCTGGAGAGCCATTTATGGCGGAGAAGGATTTGATTGATCGCATTATAACGGATGTAACTGAACAGCGCTTAGATCGCTTTTATTCTATTACGAATGAAGTTGGTTATGATTTAAATATCAGTGATTCTGAAACCGAGAGCGACTCAGAAGAAGAAGAGGAGACAATTCGCAAATGTTACTCCTGTGATTTGTGTGGGAACACTTTTCGGAGAAAGTATAAATTGTTCGAGCACCAAAGATTTTCTCATGATTGGATTGAAGTGCCATATGTTTGTGAGGTGTGTGATGCTAGATTTTTATCAAAAGAATTTCTACACAAACACTACATTGCCCAATGCAAAAATACAGCAAAAAGGTTTATGTGTAAGAAATGTCCCGTTAGATTTATGTGGAAAGATAATTTAAAAATACACGAACGCACCCTGCATCCAGAGATCGGGAACTCTCGAAGAAAGGTATTATATTCATAGTACTTAGTTTTAATTTTTATTTATTGAATATTATCATTTCACAGTTAAATTCAAACATTTATGAGTGTCAAGTCTGTCAACGCGTTTTCTCCTGGCAAAAAGACTTAACGAGACATATGAATGTACATCAACCAGAGACTAAAGTGTTTAAATGCCTTTGGTGCCCACGAAAATTTTATCGTAAAGACAGTTTATATGTTCACATAAAGCGGCATGGTGTAGCTCCGGAATGTTTAGCGGCGGTTGAAGGCCATATTAATGCTAGTAGTGGACCAAATGGGAAGAAAGATATTATATGTAAAGTTTGCAATTTGCAGTTTTCAAGCATTTTTGCATTACGAACCCACATAATGCAAAGTACTTTTGATGTCGACATATCTAATAACATACCACTTAAATTAGAACATCATAGCCACAGTTCGCTGTTGAACTATTCTATAACGAATCACCTCGGATTTGAGTTGCATATAGATGATTCAGAATCAGATGATGAGGATGTAATCATGCCCAAACCAGAGCGAGCTGCCTTGAAATACTTGTGCGAGCTTTGTAATGTAGAAACTTTCCGCAAATTCCAAATGTCAAATCATCAACGAGCAGCTCACCAGTATGAAGAACTTCCGAGAAAATGTGACAAATGTTTGTTTAAGACAGTTTCTAAGGTAAATTACACGAAAATCTATTGAATGATTTTTTTAAATGAAAACATTTATTTGTAGGATATTCTTGCACATCATATGCAGACACAATGCTATAACTTGGAAAAAAAATTTGAATGCAATACGTGCTCATTTAAGTTTATGTGGGAAGAAAATCTAAATAGACATATTCAGTGTATGCATCCAATAGAAAATTTATCAATATTAGAGCAATCGTCAACATTTTGTGAAAGCGAATCTAACAAATCATTCCAATGCGAAAAATGTAAATGTAAATATAACAGAAAAGATCGCTTAACTGCCCATATGAAAAAATCACATCCAGAGGATGATGGCCAGTCCACAAATAGTTCGCAAATAGATAGTACTCCTGGAAAAACGTCAAAAAAATCTCCATTGGACAAAAAGTTTTTATGTGCATTTTGTGGTCATGCTGTAACGTCGTCGTCGAATCTCATCATACATATGCGTCGTCATACTGGCGAAAAGCCTTTTAAGTGTGATTTTTGTGATATGGCGTTTCCACGTTCATCTGATTTACAGTGTCACCGTCGCACCCATACGGGCGAAAAGCCGCACAAGTGTTCTGTTTGTGACAAAGCTTTTTCCCGGTCTTATAAATTGCAGACGCACATGCGGATCCATTCTGGCGAGCGACCTTACAAATGTACATATTGTGAAAAAAGCTTTACGCAATCGAATGACTTGACATTGCACATCCGACGACACACTGGCGAAAGACCATACGTTTGCGGTATTTGTGGAGAGCGGTTTATACAGGGTACTGCGCTTAAGAATCATCGTACTATGCGAGGACATTATGAAGATAATGGACCGAGGAAATTGACGTTATTGGAGCAATTTTAATCTTAATATGTAAAACTGATATCGCATATTTCCGATTAATTAATAAAATATGGGTAACACATTGTCATTTAATTTCGTTAACATATATGGGGTATCGACTTTAAATAAATTTCAGGACCGTAAACCAGTGATGTGCATGAGTCCATTAATTTTCATTTCCAAGCGATTTGCAAAAATGCAAGTGCAAGCATTGTTGGCATTTATATGCTACCTGTGAAATGGTTATGCCAAGCGTGCTAGGCTAAAGTAATTAATTCATACAAATACAGTAATTTTGCATTAAAAATTACAGCCCTTTCATGGTTGGCTACTATCTCGGCATTTTAGTCGCAGAGTAAAAATTGGCTTCATGGTTGGCGACATTAGCGAAGTATCTCTGCGGCAATGTCTTCCACACTTTTTGTCTTTACATGATTGGCGACAGTCCCTTATACATAGTTGTATTCAGAAATGTCAAAATTTGTAGACAGCCATTTTGTTATCGTCAAAGTGGAAAAGTGCACGTATATAAAAAAATATTTACAATTTATATCAAAAAAATGTATTTGAAAATAATCTTTCAGTACAAAAATCAAAAACAATTTTACTTTAGGGGCGTTGCTCCACATTTTATTTTTTTTTTAGAAACATGGAGTTTTACCCCCTAAAACCGAATCTGAAAATAAAAAATTTGTCTCTTATGGCTTCCGAGATAAAATTGCTCAAAGTTGAAAATATCATGTACCCCCCTTGTTTAAAAAAAAATATGTAAACAGTTTTTTATATATTTTTTTTGTTTTTTATATATGTCTAACACCGGCTTCGCTAGCCACAGTAATTATACATAAAAACTAGTGTACGTGGGCGGCCTGTGGCCGCAGCTCAGGACTTAAAACTCCCAAAAATCCAACACCGGCTTCGCTTCCAATACCTACTAGCCACAGTAATTTTACATAAGAATAACTCAAAACACGTATACAAATAAATAAAAAAATTTTACACAGTTTATTTAAACAGGGGCGGGGTACATGATATTTTCTACTTTGACCAATTTTATCTCGGAAATCATAAGAGTCCGACTTTTTATCAGATTCGGGCTTAGGGGTTAAAACTACATGTTTCTAAAAAAAAATTTTTGGAGAATCGCCCCTAAAGTAAAATTATGCCAAAAATCACCACCAAAAAATTGATATTTTCGAAAAAATTCAGAATCTTAAATTGTGTGGCATGCTTGATGCACGTATTGGCTTTCTAAAAGAATCCTTTATTTCGTTGATAACGTATATACATTTTTTTTGAGCGAAAATTGGAAATTAACCTACAAGAGTGAAATGGCAAAATTTGTATTAATAAATGTCGACTTTTTTCTAAGAAAATGTTGACATTTAACAATTTGTTTGTCTTTTTAGAAAGCTGTTAATTACTCATTTTCAACTTGGCAATCCTAACACGAGACGAGATTTGAAAGCCAAAAGAATGCGAGCTAGCGCGTTTTTCTGAACAATTTCTGTTCATCCTATATTATTATGTACATATTTCAAACAAATACTAAAGATAGCATTATTTTATTTTTTAATTGCTGTGATCTCTGTCAACAGATTTTTGAAGTAATTTTAGCCAAATTATACTTTTCATAGTAATACAAAAACAACGAAACTTCGTTTGAAAAAATCGGCTTAGTAGTTTAGGAGCTTTGGTCTATACGGTTTAAAGCAAACACTCTAGCATAGATTTTTCTACATATGTATGTACCTATTTTTCTATACCCGCCATCAAACATGTTCACCTGGAGTTTCAGAATGCAAATGCTCGAACTTTCAATTTACAAAAAGCTACTGGTCAGCAGTCTTTTTTCGAAGTAATTTTTTGCGCTGAATCCAAATCTGGCGTCAGAATCGATCCATTATGCCAGAATTCAGAAATATTTGAGGTTAAGTACCTAAAACATGATGTTTCTTGTTTACTTTCGAGGCCATGTATAGGGTTCAAAAAAATTTCACAAGCTCGTGCCAAACGAAGGCTTCTTACGATAGTTTTTCGAGAATTTACTCAGAAAATATTCAAACAAACAAAAAAATAGTTAATTACAAGTGTAAAATTAATAACGCAAAAGTGTTCGTTATTGATAGTTTGATTCGCTAAACTTTCATTTATTTTATAATTTCTCGATATACCATGAACTGTCTACATACTTTTTAACAACATTGTATATGTACTTCTGTATTCATTTTCAGGTACTTAGTGCTTGACGATAATGGAAATCCAGATACTCAATGGAGGAACAGTACCAAAGATGAAGCCCCATATATGGATTTCACTAAAACAGCAGCACAACAATGGATTGCAAATCGCTTAAAGCGTCTTCAAAACGAAGATGGTGTTGACAGCTTTAAGTTCGATACTGGTGAAACCAGTTGGGTACCAGATGATCCCGTACTTCAAGCACCCCTAAATATTAGTCCAAATCAGATCACCAGTGAATATGTTCGTACTGTTGGAGCTTTTGAATCCATGGTTGAGGTTCGAACTGGACAGGGAACACAGGATTTACCTATATTTGTGCGCATGATTGACAAAGATTCAGAATGGAATTGTAATAATGGTTTGGTTACACTCATAACAACATTGCTGCAAATGAATACGAACGGCTATCATTTCGTATTACCTGACACAAATGGAGGAAATGGGTGCAATAATAAGCCGCCTGCAAAGGAGTTTTTTTTACGTTGGTTGCAAGCTAACGATTTCATGCCCAGTCTCCAGTTCTCCCTTATCCCATGTTATTTTAATGATAGTGAAACCATAGAAATCCGCAAAAAATTACTGCTTTGCATAGCCAATATGCTTCGTGTATCGTGAAACGATTTTAGCTATCATCTGAAACTAGTGAATCAGTAAACTCAAATTATTGTATATTTTTATTCAAATTTGAAATTTTCCAAAACTTAATAATAAAACTCTCTTATAAGTTACTTCAGTTACTAGCCTTTTTAGCTTAAGAACTTTTGGGCCGCTTTCATTAAGATAATAAAGACTATGACATCTATTGAAAACAACATAGCGGAACTTTTGGGCCGCTTTCATTAAGATAATAAAGACTATGACATCTCTCTCTCAACATAGCGGGTGCAGATCGCATTGTTGCCGAAATGTTGAAAGCATCCACAGAATTTACCTCTGAACTTATGAATCATGTGCTTATCCAAGGGAAGAACATATACCTGACGACTGGTTTATGGACTTCTTCAAGAAAATTCCAAATAGGGGACTTTTTGCTACACCAATCTTCAGGGGTGCACCACGAGATTGCAAAGCCTAGTGTGAACAGCTTTTTTTACATAGAAAAAATCCTCACAAATAATTCACCAAGCACGCGGCTGTACCTGATTTTTCTTAAATTGATGAGCAACAAAAAGTTAATTTACAATATCTAATTAATACACACCTAGCGTGGCACCTCTTTAAATTCACTGGGCCTGAGGCAATTCGTCAAATCTACGAGGAAGCCTTGCCAGAACTGACTGGGCATCGTAACGCTGTTAATCTCATCCATGGTGATGACTTAAATCCACCTCACCAGAGTCAGCAAGAACTGAACTTACTTTCCTGGAAACAATGGGCACGTTTTCGCCCGAACAGATAAAGTATTGATAAAATAAATATGCCTCTCCTCACACTTAACCTGCATCGACAACAGTACCGCAATTGCACCTATGTAAGTTACATTGAACCAAAGGGGTACAAGATCAATACGATGGCTTTAAATGTATTCTTACATGACGGGAAACTTTTTGACCCATTTAAGTAATTACGTATATGAGACAAAGAACACAAGGGAAGAATTTAATAGAAATTGAAATTTTTATTTCGAAGAAATATATTTATAAACAAAAGCTTATATTAATTATCACAGTTAAATTTTAATTTTAGTTTTATCTAAAGTAAATTAGTAACAATATTATATTTATAAAAAATCAATTATCATCTTCAAATTCAAAAGTTGATGAAGTGTCGGAAGCAAAGAGCACTTCTCTAATTGATCTTAAATCGCTCCGATCACTATTTAGCGCATCCTGCTCTTCGGTAAATATTTCTTTTAAGCAGATGCTAGTATTAAAAATAAAATTAAACTTTTGATTAGTTATAATACCCATATGTGAATGTATGTACATTAGGGCTGATTGTCAGATAAATATATTTTGATCTTGAAAAAGTTGCGTATAAATGAGTTTTATACACGAGGCATTTTTTTATAATGCAACAAGTCGAAAAATAACATCTACTGAAACTATAAGAAATATTTTAAACAAATAGTATGTATGTAGTATAATAATATAGTTTAGTCCTCTTAGCTATTTAACTAAATATCGTCATACATCAAAGTCAGAAGTTCAGAGATTAGCAATTATTTTAGAGATTATTATAAAAATGATGTACGCGTGTGAAACGCAACTGTAAATCTCACGCAGCATTGTTTTCATCATCATTTTTAAAATAATTGAGTTTCCAAAAGTTTGTAAACGAATTTGGAATCATTAGGGTTTTGATGTATAGTGACATTTTTTTCAATTTTTAAAGACCCAGGACATATAAAAAATCAATTGTTCATAAGAATTTATGAAAGCACAACGAAAAAATTAAAGTTCTGTTCATCCTCAAGAACAACAAATTTTCTTTTATAAAGTTATAGTTAGGAATCCGGTGACAATTTTTGTATTTGGTTTTATCGTCGTTGGTAATATTATGTAATATATTGTAGTTTACATGTATAAGAAAAACTAAGAGCAAAGTAAGGCGCTGCTTTTTTAAAAAAAATAGTTTTGTAATTGGTCTGGTATTGGATAGGAAATTAAGTTGAAACATTAATGTTGAAGAAAGAGTTAGGAAAGCAACTGTAGCGCTATACTCTTGTAAAAAAGCGGTAGGTTGAAGATGGGGGCTATCACCTCGTATTATTCACTGGCTCTACACAGCGGTCATTCGACTGATTCTGTTATATGGCATTGTGGTGTGGTGCCCTGTCTTAGACAAGGTCGCCTATTACAAATAGTTGCAGAGGGTTCAAAGGGCTACTTCCATGTGCATCAGTGGTGCTCTGAGGACCACATCGACTAACGCCTTGGATGTCAGCGTCAAAAAGGCTTAATAGAGGTAAATTAGGCTAATTACATATGTATTATGTATGTATTTTGCGTTACTTTGGTAGCTAAGGGGACGTCCATTAATTACGTGATCTAAAATAGGGGGGGAAGGAGTTCGGAAAAATTTCACCACGGCAGGGAGGGGGTCAAGGAAAACCTCACGTCAACTTTTTAATGAATAGAATTTTCATTAAAAATAATAATATAAATCTCACGAGAGGGGTCCCGCCAGATCTCACCAAGGAAAGGGAGTGGGGGTCCGAATTTTCAAAAAAACATCTCACATAATTAATGGACGTCCCCTAATTCGGTTAAGGGACAAGGTTTTGAGTAATTATTTCAATTTACAATGATTCGAACATTTATATTCGAATTTATATTATTTAAATTATAACATATTTTTGCAGAGAATTGAACTGATAATGAGCATATTTCTGCTATACGTCATTTTTCTGAATACATATTTAAAATTTTTTTTATAATTGGAATAAAAATTTTATTTTTGACATTGGTATGAAAAAAAATATATCGTGTATGTTCATTTATTTATACAGCTCTTAACGAGGTTTCATGATTGAATACAAAAATGTTATCACTGACGATCCATTCCAAGTAGATCGGTAACTTTTTGACTCTTTTACGTACCCAAAATTATCAGTTTCGCTTTTTCGTAGACAGTTGTCCTGTTGTTGCAACAATTCTAATTTTAATTTATGAAAATCTCGAGTTATTTTTGCCCACTGTTCTTTATAATAATTTTTTGACTTCTCCACTTCAGTAAAATGGTCCGTTTGCACGCGCTTGAAAAGAAAAATCAATTCGGTTGTAATTGTAAGACAAAACAAAAGCTAGTTTTCAAAGCTACATATTACACAGTCGTATAGTGGAATTAGTGAAAGTAATGAAATTGTGTGAAATTCATCGCATCGCTTCATCGCACTTCATCATAGTCAAAGAAAAAATTAGTTTTTTCTTATTCAGAGAAGTGACTTGGTGCATCTGAGTGACTTCAGTGGCTTTTTCGATCACATCAGGATTCTGAGGTATATACCTACATATTCTTACATTCATATGGAGTTATAAAGTTGTATCCAAGATACTCGGAATTATAACTACGCATGTATCTGTTTTTTATGAGAATATATAGCAGTGATCGTCCCCTTTCCGTTTTCCAATAGGGTTCCACTTTTTGAAGATATTGTTCACTTAAATAAAAAGGTAAAATTTGCATACCCTCCCACAAAATTTCTTTTGAAATTTGCCTGAATTGTATTTCTATTTGGTATTAATAGATACCCCAACGGTAAGCCCCTAGCATAAAAAAGAATATAAGGTATTGGACATTACTTACTCTAGCTACAACTTGTATTGAAAAAACTTGAAAGTATTTTGCACATTTTTCAGGACTTTAAAGTGCCAAGAAAACGTATAATGCCCAAGAGATCTTTCAAATAAAATATGTATGTCGTTTTACTGGTATGTCATAGATTTCGTTACCTTTACCAAAGGCGATATTAATTTTTGGCTTAATTTTTATTACATTTTCCTAACACATACTTAGAAATCAAGAATTTTCATAGCATCACTAGCGATAAATTTACTCACCAAATCACTCAAGACTTTTTTCAACTCACTTGCGGATAAGTGCGTTCTGTTTAGCTCGCTTAGTTGTGTTTCTAATAATTCAATCGAAGATTTTAAATTCATTCGTTCAGTTTCTAACTTATTGTTTTCTATTTGCAGCTCAATCTTTTGATTTTCAATTTGGTTTCCTTTCTGATACATTTCAGCTTGCAATCGTTTTATTTCTGTTTCTAAGGCTATAAATTTGTTTGCATAGTTTTTTTGGATATCATTTTTTATTGTTTCAGCAATTTCAAGGTTAATTTTCTTCTGTTCTGCATTCGCTTTAAGTTCATTATACGTCCGCTCTAATCGTGTATTCAGTTCTTCACATTGTGCTATTCTGCCCTCTAACTTTTGCTGTAGATTTGACCTTTCCAACTCCCATTGATGCTGCAGTCTAGATAAATATTCAGCTTCTTTACGTTCAAGTTCTACAAGAAAGTTTTCCATTTGTTGTTTTTTCCACTCTTCTAACTCTTGCACAATCTTTATGGTAAGATCTTCAGTATCATTTGCTAAAACTTCCGATCCCTCAGTCCCGATGCATACTGTGTTATAAGTTTTCATTTCGTTATTATTTAACACGATTTCAGTACTTACAGAACTTGTCGGATTTAGTGTCGTTTGATCAACGATTATTAGTTTAGTTTCTTTTCCAAATTTTTTTAACGATTTATTTATTTCGTGTTCGACAACAAAAGGCTCATTACGAGACTGATTACAATTTTTATCAAATAGCTCAAGATTATTCAAATTGCAAGAGCTTATCGTTAAGTTATCAGCATTAGGTAACCATTTTTGAACTGGATTTGTTTGCGGAAATTCCCTACTATAATAATGATCTGTGAAACTTTCTGCCAATTTATTATCGCACGAAGTGTGTATAAACGTTTCATTTAACGTGCATTCGATGTTGTTCTTTTTCGCATTGCAAGTTAAAAGTTGAATGCTGAAAATAAAATCAACGGAGGGTTTTTGTGCATTCGGACTTAGTATTTTGTGTAAACGATCAAAATGAAAGTTTCCATTTTTTATCCAAAGGGTTTGACTATTAAAAAATCCATCGTCAGGCAAAAACTTCGAGAAGTCCAATCGATAATTCGCTGAAATAAAGCAATTTAGTTGAAAACCTAAAATTAATAGTTATAAATACAGAGTAAAACAGTTTAAATTAATAACTATAAATTGAAAAAACTTGGTTTACAACCTACTTAGTAAAAAAATTAAATTTAATATTAAACCATTTTTAAAATAAATTTTTAATATGCCTCATATCAAGCAGTGCGTTACAAATAACAGCTTATTTCGAAAACTGCCACTGCCGACGTGCTATTGTAAGTTTACCTTACTGGTAAAAATTTACTGGTTACTGCCTCATAAGCAGATACGCAGTAAAGCGTACATCAATACACATTAGGAAATCTCTGTTGAAGCTGTTCGTGATATGAGTCTATTTTCCGTTACTTTCGTGAATGTCTTGCGTTTGCGAATACTTGCTATAAGGCAGTTTGTAACTAATTTTTGATATTATTGAAGATATAATGATAACAAAATCATCTCCTACATAAATATAATCTAACATAAGACAGGAAGTTTATTGTTTGAGTAGATTTGGACTATGCAATCAAAAAAAAACATGTTTGCAGTTCACACGCGGTAGAAGTGAAACCTTCAGCAGACTAAACTGCGAAAGGATAAGACGAAAATGTTTTATTAAAATGATAAAAGCTGACGGGATCTAGAATAGGTACAGTAAGGTTTTGGTAGTTAATCAGTGAATTACTTGAAAAAATTTAAAAAAAAGCAAATCTTTCCACGCTTATGTTTCAGCTTTGGTAAACCGATCTCGAAGCTAATAAATTTAGGGCGGTCTGCTCGATGAGTACTTTAATTTGATATATATATATTATATAGCGGGTGTCCCATTTTAACTTACACAGCTGAAAAGTCAAAAAATTGCATGTCATTCAAAAAATGTTTCAAATAAAAGTTGGTGGGTAGCAAAGGGCTGATCCAGCCATGACCTTGACCTACATTTTCAAGGTTATTTGAATGTCAACTTTAGTTTTTCAAATGAAAACCCCTATTTTTGACCTGGGATTCCTGAAGAGGTCAAAGTGACCCTTGAAGGTCATTTCAAGGTCGAGGTAAAAATCTTTTGTTTTAATTATTATTACGCAAACGAGACTAAAACATAACAAAAATTGCTAAAATGATTTTC
Organism: Meiosimyza platycephala; assembly: GCA_963662105.1. Classification (NCBI taxonomy): domain Eukaryota; kingdom Metazoa; phylum Arthropoda; class Insecta; order Diptera; family Lauxaniidae; genus Meiosimyza; species Meiosimyza platycephala. The sequence continues at coordinate 1,243,947 of OY759209.1, forward strand.
CGGTATATTGCACAACATAATTGTGACTTTTAGGTAAACATGGTCACTTGGGTGATACCGTAACGTTTAGGGAGAGGGGGGGGGATTGGGGTAAAAATCTTTAAAAATTGCGTTACGTAATACTTGAATGGCCCCTTATTCGCATTTGACGTGGGTGTGAATAAGATGTTTTTTTACCCGAATAAGAAAAAGTACCGTTTTGAACGTTAACACGTTAGGAACGTTCTTTGTTGGACGAGCACCATGTGCATGACGTTATTATGAAAGATATAAAAGGTTATCTTACCAATTGCAATGCCATTCAAATATAAGTTAATAGGCACATAAAAAATTCGTTGAAAGTAGTCACGTAAGCTTCGGAGCGATGATTTAAAACTTAAAGTTATTTTCTCATTAATCGTGTAACAATCACATTTGCTAACAAATATTTCTAAGTTTGACGCGCTGCCCAAAAAATCGTAAGTAAAAACGAAAACCTGAGATTGATTATATGTGTATGTGCGCTCGCGTTCAAGTAATTGTAGCAAGTTCCGAACTTGTTTGAAGGTAAGTGACACATTAAAAATATCACAATCAATATCCGGATTGTTTCCAACTTGTATAAGACCCACTTGTTCTAGTAGTTGAACGTATATATTGCTTTTTGATTGAAGCATTAACGTAGTTTCCGAAACTTGAGGAGAAAGCAAGTCGTTGGTAAGGCATTTTTTCTAAAACAAAAAAACATTGCTTCTTAAAAATTATATAACTACGAATAAATAAATAATCTAGTTTAGTAGGTTTAAAGGACATCACTGAGCAGTTCCTCATCCTTATGAGCTGATGAGGCCACCCCAAAGTGTGTAAGAAGAAAGTTTAAATGCAACAATGACGAAGGAAACTAATGGGGCTCTAAGGCGTTCAGAATTTTCACACTACTTTCCATCCGACTTTAGTATGCGTACAGATTTCACACAGTAAAGAACTAAATGAATGGATTTCAGCTCCAATTCTGGCATTTTTTTTTCAGAGATAAAAAAAGCTTAAGTGTCTGATAGAATGCTTATGTTAAAAGTAACTTATCTTTAGTTAAACCATATTTCAATTCCATTAAAAACTGCAATTCATTTTCAAATGTTTTTCATCAAAGTTTATCTTTATGCATTTTATAAATACTTTCCAATTTTTAACTATTGTGAATTATTTTATTTGTTGCCTGTATTTATCTTTTGCATTACTTTTCTCTTCAGTGTGTTTTCCTTAGATATTTTTATTATATGAGATTTTTTATTACATATATGAGATTTTTTATTATGTATATGAGATTTACTTTTCCCAATGATTCAGATTATCGAAAATAAAATTTCTAATAGGTAGAAAGACAATATTTTAGCTGAGGTCATTGACTTACAGCCGTAAAGTTCATACATACAACTTGGAGCTAGAATTAGAGTTGGAATAAATTTTTAAGGCAAAGCAAATAATTTTTTTATACCGCTCAGAGATGTCCTTCCATAAATCCTTTTCTATTTAATAAGTAACTCACCTTTCCCATAAATACCTCGAATTGACCATTTTCTATTAAAGTTTTTTTAACTAAAGAAAGGAGTAAATAAATTTCTGGTTTATTCTGACGCCATTCTGAAGTGATAGCGCCCAGTTTGTGCCAATGCATTTTAAACTAAAAATTTGAAAGTTAGCTTAAAAACTTTTTTGTGTCAAAATTATTTATATCAAAATTACCTGCATGTTTCGTAGAGTGGCAACAGTCTGTAGCCCACGTATTGGTAAGAGCAAGGAGCCAATTATCTTTCGCGGGGTATTCTCAGTTCGACCCGGCCGGAGAAATAGTTCTAATTTGACTGGACGATTGTCCGTTTTCATTCTTTAATTTTGATAAAATTTTAAATCTTACAACTTATAATTTGAGAAAGTGTACCGTTTAATGTCGCCCAGTTCGCATTCCCATATGCAGTTGCTGTTAAAAATTGTTGCTGATTCTGTGGAATGACCTTCCACCTCAAATTTGACACCGTTTAGAGATGCATTTAATATAATTTTACCTTTATTCCAATTTCCATCGGAGTCACCAATTCCTTCTCTAGGACACAAACCAATCGCTAGAAAAATCAAAATAACCAAAATTTAAATTCAACAAATGAAATTGTAAATATTTTCCATTTATTTACCTTCAACAACATGCAAAAAAATGCAATAAGTATTTTCACTTTCTGACCCGTCGCTTTCGCTAGCTGAATTGACTTGGGTGCTCATTTAAAATCAATATTAAAAGATATAAAAATATAAGTTTTTCATTGCCCGCTGACAATTTCAATTGATGATATTGAGTACGTTGAGTAGAGTGGCTTTTCAGTAAAACTTTTATTTTGTTTTTTCAGTGCTAACACTTCCACTCTATTTCATTTTTCATTGATTTTATCATTTATAACAGTGTTGTAATGAAAAAGTGCGTAATTTTCTTGAGATACAAATAGAATTTAAAATAAAATTAAACATTAATAAGAGAAGTGGTGCCGAATATAGTTAAAATAAAACATTGATCCGATGACAACACAGACTTCTCTGAATGACAAAATGTTCTTCTTTCTCACACATTTTTGTCCGTCTAATGTCAAACTAAGGTTCTGACAGAATACGAACGGTTGTCGGGAAATCGGCAACGATCATACAATTTGACACTAGACGTACATTTGGAAGAAGCATTTTTGTTCGCATTTTCCTACATTTGGAAGAAGCCATTTTTTTCGCAGTAACCTTATATAGTTAAATCATGATTTTCATCCGACCGTTCCGACTTTCGTTAATTCATATTTGCCCTGAGACGTTCAGATATTTCATCCGACTTTGACAGAGCTGAACGTCTGGGGCCCTATTATTATAATTTTGGCAGCGTGTGATTGTTGGTGATATCGCGATACCCGTTCGTGTTGTGTTCACAATATTAAACAATGACGTTGTGCGACAGTTGCAAAGCAACGTAAAATATGCAGATATGCATGTTGTCAAGCCATGTTTTAATCATGAAAAAACACAAAATTATTCCAGTCAGCACGAAACTATTTAATTGGTTTTCTACAATTTCATCGGTAGGCAATCCCAAGGTAACTACTAAATATTTGGTTAGAGTCATGGTACCATTGTTAAACTCATTAGTTGCACAATTAAATTATTGTATGTATGCGCAAACCCTATTCTATTATTAACAGCGAACGCCAGTAATGTTACTTCACACCAGAGGCCTGGCAACACTCTAGCTTTTATATACTTAAAGCGGGCGTAAATTTTGTGCGAAGAAAATACAAGAAAATTTCTTAAATTTAAATAATAAAAACTACAAAAACTAAAAACTATTCGAGAATTAATGAAAATTCTTAAAATGTAAGTGTGAACAGCAGAAATCGAATAATAATATGAAAATTTTAACCATCTACGTGCAATACATATCTATATAAATTTATATATGTATAATATGTCTATATATATCATGTGTATAGCAAATATTTGTCAATTCGAAAAAAGGATAAAAATTCAATAAAACGTTTGCATGTATGTATATAAAAAAAGAAAATATACAATCTATTGATCGCTCAACCTAATATCAGAGATTTTTTTGGAATAGCTAGTAAAATTTCCAAACAAAGAAAATTATCTGCGGTGCTCCATTCTTTACGTTCAATTTTCGTCGCTGGAGACGAAACCGTGGTGTGGTTATCTTTAATTTTTATTCATCACTGTCCGCTGTTTGTTTTATCACCATTGTTCTTTTTTTATCATAATCACTCGCCGTTCGCCAGTAATGAAAAATCGAGTATATTGTATAACAAGAACAAGTTAACTCAAAACTGAAGGGCTATTTTATCAAGCAACAGAAAGAAGTAATGAAACAAAAAGTTACAACGAAAGTCAAAGGTCGGCTTGAGGGCCGCTTCAATAAGTGAATTAAAATTCTTTTAGTATCAGTTTCTGCATTAGACGAATTTTTCTATTTCACATGCTTGAAAACGCCCTAATTATTATTTTTCCTCTGCTGCCGCAACTCAGTCTATAGCTAGATATTTAAAATAAAAGCATTTTGATAGTGAAACAATTCTTCCCACTAATAATTGAATTAACCATGTTCGCTAAGCTTTGCGATAAAAATTTAGAACTTGTAATAATACAGCAAAATATGCTCTGTTGAAAAAACGTAAAGTCTAGTTTATATACTCATGTATTTTAAATCTGTTTTACGTAGACAGAGTAGATTGATCTCTATAAATGTGAAGTGGACAATGAAAACAATGAGTTTCTGAAATTTGTTCATATTCATTCGGCCTAATTGTATGTACTTCTAAAGGTGTAAACATATAATTTCTTTTTGTATGAGACTTAGTTGTAAAGCTATGGACTTCTAAAAATTGAAGTAATCTGTAGAATGCACTTTTCGGAAGCAGTTTTTGAAACTAAGCAAATTTACAATAATATTAAACAAGAGTTTGCTATGGAAAATTAGAAGAGACCCATAAGTAAACATTTTAACTCAGAACTTCAACCAACTTTTTTAAGTTTTTAATTATATTTTAAAACATGGCTTAAACAATAGAGATAATTATACTAAAAATTTTAAGATGAGATTAAGTAAATTGGTTTTTTTGAGTTTTTAAACGGTTCCGACTGATCCGCGAAGCCGGTGTCGGATTTTTGGGAGTTTTAAATCGATTTTTTTTATTTAACATTTTCGATTTATTTCGAGCTGTTCTATTGATCCTTAAATTGCGGCGCTATTGAAAATTTGACTAACGATACTATCAAAATCAGATTTTTAAGTATCTCGAAAACTAAACAAGATATGCATTTTTTTAATTTAACATTTTCGATTTATTTCGACGTGTTTTATCGGAAAACATCGAAAAATCGTGGCGCCACGGATATCGTAATCGTGCCAAATTTTGCAATCGCTTTTTCTGCGGTGCCGTTCACAACATTTAATTTTTTGGCCACAACCTTCGAATACTTTTACGATTCGTCCTTTGGCTAGCAAATGGGGTCTTTCCAAAAAATCCATTGGCAATTTCAATATTTGGAAAAAAAGTAAAAAAACATTCAACTCAATTTTGTCCATCTTCGAAAATCGATATCTTTAGGACTTGAATCGTCTCGAGAAGCAATTTTCAGTTTCGAGAGCATTTTCCAGGCCAGCCCAAGCCATCGTTTAAGTATTCGAAGCTTGTAACCAAAAATTTTCAAAGATCTTGTTAAGTAACTGTTTACCTAAAACAGAGAGTTAATAAGTAACATTGTATGTATTACGGGATTAAGTGTATATGGAGGTGCGATATAGTATCGATACATTACAGAAAGATCAAAATATTTCAATGATAAATAAGTTGTATGCTCCAACAGAATCAATAGAGTAACTTCGGGTATTGAGATATAGGTATTTTTTGTAATAACTTGTAAGTTTTTTGTTATAACATAGATATTGCTATGTCTTATGCATTAGTTAATACATATGTAACGGCTATGGACTTCTTTAGCGTGACCCATTTTGGAGCTACATCAACTAAAGAGAAAAAATCCAATAACATGTGCTTGATGGAATTGGCGGGTAATGTGATATATACCATTCGGTTAATGTGATATACCACATCATATTACCCTAAGAATTGCAAGCAATAAAAGACAGGATTGTTATTGTATTATGGATGATTTGTCAAGTTTGACTATCTAAGTAATTCAAATTATGTATTTAAATTCACATTAATCGAAAAATTAAGCAAAAACTAAAAATTTAGTGGGAATTACAGAAAATTTTTGTATAAGTTTGTAAACTGCCCGTCTTTTTGGAAGACATTGATTGTGATCCAAACAAAATCACATTGCAAGCATTATTAGTGGGTCATATGATATTGTAGATCACATTGCCCAACTTTCACTATATCACTATATAGCCAATTTCAGTTTTTAAAACAATACAATGTTTTTTTATGAAAATGTACGTCTACAAATAAAAAACTCACTATTATTAAGGATAAATATAATCAAACACTCTGTTTTTTACTGCAAAATTATTGCTTTGGCTAAAATTTTGAAATTTGGAAATTTGAATGTATAGATGGAAATTTTGAAAGGGCAACATATTTATAAAAATAATTCTACCTTATAAGGGACGGCATTTGATTTTTGCGTGGGGGCGGCAATTTTCGTAATCCGGCCTTGATGCCATAATGCCCGCCGTAGGAGTTTTAACGGCAATGTTAATGGTTTTAAGTTCTGCAGTATTTGTTGCGTATCGGTACGTCATTTTGCCCCACAATAAAGTGATGGTCAAAGGTTGAAAATGTTAATGTGCTTTCAATGGTTTTTATTCCTTTTGGTTCGTTTACCAAACTGAAAAATTATTTATTCTTTAAACTGTCTTGGTGTCCTTAAGGCCTAAAGTTTCTTTAGAGTACAAATAATTTTGCAAACTATTCGAAAAATGTAAAGTTTTCAAACTGTCCCTCTGCTAGACTTATGTAAGATATGGGCATTTCCAATCTGGCGTAACGTGACATTTGTACGAAAAAATACTTAAAAAAAATATGAAAAAGTCAAAATTTTAAAAGGATTTTTTATATTTGCATAGTAGAAAAATTGGCAATAATCGACCTTGAGGACTTAAAGACATAGGCAAAAATACGTGCTGGCGTTACGTTACAAAAACAAGTGGGTTTTGACTTGGATTACGAAATTGCAAAACTCTGCAAATTGGGCAAGGCTTTTTGTATAAATCTTTTTTTAGAAGGATTTGAAATAACCCAAGTTTATTTTCCAACTTATAATATTTAAAAATTTTTCTCGGTTAATTCGTTACTAGCCTTAGTATCTGACGTTACGTTATTTGGCGTTACGTTACTTAAATTTTCATTGGGACATTTTTAGTTAAGATTATTTTTAAAAAATTTTTTAACGCAAATACTACATCAAGAGGCAAAGCCTAGGCTACAAAATGTTTATTTAGAGTGCATATTTAGGGTTGCCTCTATATATGTAATCATTGGTGCGTCTGTTTGTGATCTCGCAGCTTCTTGACTTCCAGTCGACGTCTTCTGATTGTAACAGTACTTACAGATAAGTTTAGGTCGTGCCTGATTTCTCTAGAGCTGACAGTATGCTTTTTTTGTCTAACTGAATGATTGACGATCAGTTCGTTCATTCATTGACCGTTTTAAACCACGTGTTTTGGTCTTACTTTCTCATTTGAATGCTTTAAAAATCATTCTTGGTGAACATCCGATGATGTTTTGTATTCCTCCATAAGTTTTTTTTCATCGAAGGTTTTATTAAGTTTCGTTGCTCTTTTGAGCAATGTTTCGATCGACCCGTTTTGTTAAAAAAAATAATAGTACAACTTTAATGAACGTATTTAGAATATATCTACTAACTTTAACCTTTTTTTTCTTAAAAAAAATAATAGTACAACTTTAATGAACGTATTTAGAATATATCTACTAATTTTAACTTTTTTTTCTTAAATTCAACTTTTGAAAGCCACTGCTATTATATATGGAACAAATTTGTCTACAACTAAAGTGCACTGTTATTTTTGTGAACATAACTGTATGTACATAGGTAGGGACACGATAGAAAGTATCGATAAGTACTCATTTAAAATATTGGACATCAAAATATTTTGAAATCTATCAATTTGTTTTAAAAAAAAACTATTTGAACAATTCATAAGTAAACCGTTAATACGTAAGGTTTAAATAACACGTTTCATATCAAATTCGATAAAAACTTAAATCACATGTTTCAGTGTACAGATTTTAACTGTTTTGTATATTAAACATAAATCGTAAATTAATTTCAATTTAATTTTTTGTTTGCTTATGCAGTTATTGCCTTCAGTAGTACCAATTAAAAATAAGTGCTTCTAAAAGGTACTAGTTTTCCATTTGATATTCCTGATAAATGTAACTTTTATAAATTTCAACTGATATGAATTTTCTTTCTATGCTAGGAACATGCTTTCCAGTGTATATGAACAAATTAATGTTGAGAACGGCTGTTAATGGTTCCAGTTAAAGAAAAAATAATCTAAAAGTACTCACTCACTATTTTTAATTGTTGCGTTTTTCACTATTTCTTCTTAGGCTTCCGAAAAATTTTTTTGGAATTTTTTTTTTTAATATTTTCTGTTTCAATATTTGTATAATGATTTTACGCCAGTAGCGAACCAGGCTAATAAGTGTCGCCTATTCTCCATTATTAAATCAAAATACTAAAATTGACACTTTGAAGAATCATCTATAAAAACCTTTCTTAAAATGTTTGATGAAAATGATTGAAAAAACTAATATAAATTGATCCGTAAGCAGAATAATAGTATTGAAAATCGTTTCTTATCTTTTGTAATTTTGGACTACGGACTGGCGCAGGTAATGTGGTGGCAGTGAGTAGAGTTTTACGCTCAAAGCTATTCTTATAAGTTAAACATTTATTTTTTTTAAACTTTAAATAGTGAAACCAAAGTATTTTTATGACTTATTTAATGAATGAAATGAAATAAATTGCATTCAGCAGCCAGTCCCAGCTGCCATCCACATTACCTTTAGCATGTAAAACTATTTAATTGAATTTTCTTTCTATGCTAGGAACATGCTTTCCAGTGTATATGAACAAATTAATGTTGAGAACGGCTGTTAATGGTTCCAGTTAAAGAAAAAATAATCTAAAAGTACTCACTCACCGCCATCTCGTTACAGGCATCTAGCCGCGTAAATCAATTCATTTTGATAATTTGAAAATAATTGGTTTCTTCCTCTTGCATTTAAATTTTTTGTTTCAGAAAAGGATGGCAGCCTATATACCAGACATGACGGACAACATAAGTGAGCGGCAGCGAATAATTGCTGAAGAACTTCTTAAAGATATGCCAGATATGAAGAAAGAAATACAATTAGAACTTGGATTGAATACAAAATTGGAAATTGAAAGTAGTAGTCTCGATGAAATTACTGAAAATAGTCCCATCATTGAAGAGTGTAATATTTTAAATTTATCTACGGCTCCTAAATCTAATAACAGTTGTAAAAATACCTTGGAAGAGTTAAAAAGATTTCGTTTGATAAGAAAATATGGAGATTCTGTCCAAAAATGTACGGAAAATGAGACCTCAGTGCAACCAACCACAACTAAGCAAATGAAGCTTCTGAAAGTTGGTGGTAAAGCAATAACAAATTCGCCAGAAAAGGAAACTCATTGTACGGACTATCGTATAAACGAATGTATTGAAGAAAAATCTATGAATATGAAACAAGATGAGCAAACAAACGAGCTAAATAGCGTCAAAGATTTGGGGACAATTGAAATGATAATAGCTCAACAAAAAAGTGCAGTAAACAAAATAATTTGTAGTTTAACCAGAGATGAACTGAAAAACAACAGCAAAATTGGAAACCAACGAACAGAAACTCAAGTAGTTTCCGTCGAGGATAGTTTCAATAACACCAGTACTGCGGTTGACAATATTAATCGCAAAGCTTTGCTTATAACGTCAAAGACAGAGGAATGCAATAATATCTCTACGAAAGAGCCTATAGAACCAGGTGCTTTTATTTATGATGAAAGTAGTAACATATCAGGAGATTACGAGGTCAATTTGCCACCGGAACAATTAAATGCTCAGGAAGAGGAACATGACTTAAAGCTGCGTGCTTCAAAAGCCACTTTTTTGCAGCACTTACCGTGTTTCAAGCTATCAGGTCGGGTTCCCAAGTGCCGCGAATGTAGGCGAAGAAATGTAGAACGTCAAACAGCAAACAACGATGATGTTTACTGCCGCTTCTATGAATTTCGACGATTACGGTACAATGAGGGCGGTGAATTAATTGTTTCAGGATTCCCCAACCCTTATACTGAACCAACACAAGAAGATTTAAATATTTGGCAGCCTGATGAAAACACAGAACCCACAGCGGGTTTTATGGACATACAAGTTTGCCGTTACATTTTACTTCATGCAGGAGATCAATTCTGTTATTTATGGCGTCAAGAAGCCGAGGCACTAAAATTACATGAGAATCACCAAAATTACACAATTGCTTGGAAAAAAATTGTTAAGGGTGTACGAGAGATTTGTGATGTTTGCGATACAACTCTTTTTAACTTTCACTGGACGTGTGATAAATGTGGCTTCGGTGTTTGCCTAGACTGTTTCAAGGATCGGAAAGAGCAACGCAATGCGTGTCGCAAAACACGCACCAGCCAACAACGAGGTCGAGATGAATTTTATTGGTTGTTATGTAATTCTACTCAAAAGCACCATTTAAACGAGCTTATGTTAACACAGATTATAGCTGGTGATGCTCTGAATGTGCTTGGCCGAATGCTGCATCAAGTACGTGCGCTATGGCAAGTGCCACAGGTTTGTGGTTGTCTCCTGAGTCTGCAAAAAATTCCTGAGAATGCAGAAGTGAATATATTAATACAAGACATGATAAAAGAATCACAACTAAAGCAGCAAACAAGCGCCTCTTCACTAGCAACTGAAGAAACAAATCGTAAACAAGCTAAAATGGAGCAACTACATTCTAAACGTTTGGAATTTGCGCGTGCTATGAATATTGATTATGTACCAGGACGTGTGTGGACAAAAGATACGTTGGACAAAGATCCCATAACAAGTGCTTTCGATAATTTCAAGCATATTAATTTTCATCGTAAAGGCTTGGCGGGGTTGCGTCGTTTTTTACCTCCCCGTGCTATGAACACAACACATTCTAGTTTACTGGCTCCTGGTGTTCCACATGAATGGCTATGTGATGGAAAATTGTTACGTTTAACAAATGCAATGCATCCTGACAATAGAATACTCTTCCAAGAGGTATGGAAATGTGGCCAACCTGTTATGATATCTGAAGTAGCACGTTCTTTAAACTTAGAACTTTGGCGTCCAGAAGCTTTTTGTCGTGATTTTGGTGAAAAACCAAATGACCTAATTAATTGTCTTAACGGAAACCTTGTACCAAATCAACCAATGCGTCATTTTTGGGAAGGCTTCCAATGTATTAAACGTCGGCTTCTTGATGCTAACGGTAAACCAATGTTGCTGAAACTGAAGGATTGGCCGCCTGGTGATGATTTCGCAGAAATTCTTCCCACACGTTTTGCAGACCTTATGAAAGGATTACCAATGCCGGAATATACATTACGTTCTGGTAATTTAAACATCGCCAGTTGTTTGCCAAAAATGTTTGTGCCGCCTGACTTAGGACCCAAAATGTATAACGCTTACGGTTCCGCTCTTCATCCAGATAAAGGTACTACGAACCTGCATTTGGATATTTCGGATGCTGTTAACATCATGGTATATGTAGGCATACCAGACGATACAGATTGCAAGATCCAACTGACGGCAACACAGCGTGCTATCGAACAAGGTGGATGTGATTATCTAACACGAGCTCGTTCAATATCAAAAAATGTACTCCCCGGAGCTTTATGGCACATTTTTCCAGCGCGAGATGCAGACAAAATTCGCGACCTTTTGAATCGCGTAACATTAGAGAAGGGATTTCGTCTTGAACCGGATCACGACCCGATTCACGATCAAAATTGGTACTTAGATGATAAATTGCGTGCGCGACTTTTTAAGGAATATGGCGTTGAGGGCTATCCGATTGTGCAGTGTCTTGGTGATGCTGTATTTATACCAGCAGGTGCACCACATCAAGTACAAAATTTACACAATTGTATAAAAGTTGCTGAAGACTTTGTATCACCTGAAAATATTACACATTGCTATCACCTAACACACGAATTTCGACGATTGTCACATTCACATACGAATCATGAAGACAAATTGCAAATAAAAAATATTATTTATCATGCTATTAAAGATTGTTGTAACATTTTGATGCAAGCCTTAGAGCAAAAAATCAGAATAAAATAATCAGTTATTGAAATTAATGTGAACATGAAATATAATGCTCTAGGTATAAGAATTACAAATTGTTTAGTCAAATTCGAGGAAAATCGATTGATGTCAATTTAGGATAATTAGTGGTCGCTGAGTTCGAATCCGCCAGATTTTGGCTTACACGTCTGAGAGTCGAGATAACGGAAAACTTACCGGTAATTGACACGATTACAAACGCTGTTTTGTGACTTTCTTATTTCAAGTTTGAAAGGTTATGTCTGCGGCAGAATTGTTCCTCTATTTATACTATTCCTCTAGCACCACTTCTAAACATATTTGATATAAATAAATTTTACATTTTTTCAGAAAAGTTGAGTGAAATCTTCAATAGAGGGATAAGGAGTGATGCTGAGGAGGTAGTGTAAATGGAAAAGTTTTTTTTCTTTTCATGAAGAACCACTTTGCCTTAGACACCAAACCTCTCAGGCTTAAAATAAAAAAAAGTCGTTGCAGAGCGTTTTTAAATGTCAATTACCGGTTAATTTACCGTTATTTCGAAACCCTGACCTTTGGGCGAAATTTTGATGGCAGTTTCAATCTCAGCGACCCCAAATTACTCAGAGTTGATATCAGTCGATGTTCCTCCAGATTTAAGATCTCATTTTTGTACACAGTGTTATTATTGGCTATGTTTAAAAACAACTCCATTGGTTCACATCGTTTTTTTAAATGTTGACTGTGAAAATTGCTGCTTATAAGAATGCTTTGAAATGTTGCAAAATCGTTAATACGTAAGTTTTGGTGAATATCCTATGTATTAATGATTAACCTAAATAAGAGCGGCAGCGCCGACTATCTGAAAAAATTCTTAAATGTTTATATATGTATGTATTATTGAGTTAGCCTAAAAAATGTTTCATATGTCTTTAAAAATTAACAATAACGTAACGGAGACACCTTCTACATTTTTCTGATCCTGCCGCATCATGTAATTTTAAGGCAACTAAATTCGTTATAGATTTTTTCACGGTACTAATAGCAACTCAGTGGCGATTCTATGAGAACATTATTTGTCATGACATGCTTCTAATGTATCCTTTTTACAAGTATTAAGTCTCATATTTTGAAATTGCAATTGCAACATACAGTTTATTTGAATTCCATAACGCGGCGTGAAAATCTGAGGATTATTCCGTTACTGTCTTTGTTGAATCGCAAAAAATAATTGTTCGGCCGATAAGGCTTATCACTGCACCGATTTCATCTTCTAAAGTGTAATTTATACTTTGATTTAAAACAAAGACCCCGTTTCACAAGGCCTGTTTTATGCACTGAAGATAGCCAAAAATTGGAATGTAATAAAATTTAAAGTTTTATTAACCTCTTAACAGGATTTCTTTATCATTTCGACTAATAAACCTAAGCATATTTATAAGTATTGGATAAAGATTTTTGCTTATGTACATTTAAATAGGTTTCTTAAAAAAAAAAACAAAGTTATCGATTTATGTAATTCAAAGTGGGCTTTGAAGGCGTACTTCATATAGCTTAAACAGAATTCCGACATACGACGTAAATACCGCCAGAGTAAAATTTTTGCTGGGAAAATCGTATGGGAGAAGAGAGCGCAACTCTCTCTACTCTCTCAATGGCGACGGAAAAATTAAAACCAAATCTAATTCTACCGTCAGTCGTCGCGGCATTTACGCCGGAATTCTGTTTAAGCTAATATGCCGTAACGAGGTTTCAATGAGAAAAATCAATTCGTGGTGTAATATACTTCTGAATATAGCAAAGTCATACCTAAAAATGCAAAAAACACGTTTTCTTTGCTATATATGTACCATATATTACGGCGATTCCAATTTTTTTCTTTTTGTTTTTTTAAGGTGTTGTTGCTTAAAAAATAAGTTAATGAAATGAAGAAAGAGTTCACAAAAATTGGAAAAATTAAAATCTGAATAAATAGGTGATTAATGTTGTTGGACTAGAGGATCGTTTCTCGAAGTAATTTTTTGCGTTGAATCCGAATCTGGTCTCAGAATTGACCCATCATGTCAGAACTCTGAAATATTTGAAGTTAAGTACCTAAATAAATCATGACGTTTTTTCGGGGCAATGTATAGGATTCAAAGAAAATTGATCAGCTTATTTTTAACAAAAGCATCATTTAGTACCGTCCTTGCTCTTTAAAATCAGTTTCGAGTATTGATCTGTGATGTTTCCTTGCAAAGTTATAGCCATTTCAAGGTGACATGAATTTGAACCCGTTGGTTAATATTGTTGGGTTGCAGCCCTTTGTAGAGAATCAAATCATATCACTTTAAAATACCTTTCCAAGTAAACATCACAGATCACCACTTGAAAGCTCATTTTAAAGGGCAAGGGCGGTACTAAATGATGACTTTGTTAAAAATAATATGGCCTCGAAAGTAAACAAAAAACATCATGTTTTAGGTACTTAACCTCAAATATTTCTGAATTTTAACATAGGTCAATTCTGAGGCCAGATTCGGATTCAACGCAAAAAATTACTTCGAAAACGAACCTCTATTCCAACAACATTTATCACCTATTCATTCAGATACCTTTTTAATAAAAAATAATACAATTTACATGTAAAACTAACAGGCCTCGGCGCCACCTTATAAAATTGAGGTACAGAGCTGAATTTTCGTGAACTCTTTCTTCATTTCATTAACTTACTTTTTAAGCAACAGCACCTTAAAAAAAAAAAAGAAAAAAATTTGAATCACCCTAATGTATATATCGGTCATTCTTTAAACAACCATATAATTTTTTTGAATCGAAATATCTGATAATGGGATAGAATAAAAAACATAATTTTTGTTTAAAAATGCTTTAAACATTACTATTTTTATTTATAAAAATGTTTCTGAAAATTTCTTCGACATAACATCTTTTATTTTTTTATTTTTATTTGGTATTCTTCAATGGATGTATCTGCTTTCAAATAACTTTGGAAAATATAAGTTTTTTTTTATTGTATCGCAAAATATATTCGACATAACATCTTTTTTTTTATTTTTATACATATGTTATTCTTCAACCAATCCTTAAAATGTATCTGCTTTCAAATTGAAATTCCCGACAGAACTTTGAAAAATATCATACAATTAGACTGGTACATGCCTTGAATAAAAATTGCATATTTTCCAAAGTTATGCCAGGAATTTCGATTTGGAAGGAGATAATACAATAATAATAAAAAAAAATAAATAAAAATGATGTTATGTCGAAGATATTTTGAGAAACATTTTTATAAATAAAAATAGTAATGCTATAAATAAAAAAAACTATTATTTAAACAAATTTATTTATTTTTATTATAAAATTAAAGCTTTTTAAAACAAGAATTATAACATAGTTTTTTATTAATTGATTTAAATTTTGAAATGCTCATAGCTTTTGAAAAATACATTTTTTTTGAAATTTAAATATGTTCAAAATTTCATTTTAGATAAGCACTAAACGATATATAAAATTCGAAGAAATAAGTCAAAAGAGTGTGCGGTTATTTAAAGAATGACATATAAACACCAAAATTTCAAGAGGGTACTCAAAATTCAGTGTAATCACTTAGTAAAAATAAATAAATATTACGTCGCCGTAAAACCTTTATTATTTTTTTATTTAATTACATAAGATATATATGACGTTGGATCATGACGATGTACATATGTACATGTGAAAAGTTGTTCATATAAATTACTGCTATGATTTGATATAAATTCTTATATATCAAGTGCATTGAAAATTCGCATTAAACAAAAATGCATTCAAGTTGCAAAAAATTTGGTCTGTTAAATTTGAATGTGAAGGGGAAGATGTTGGAAAGTGTTATTAAGAACGAAGTTTTTCTGAAGATATGGAATACAATACCTGCTAAATGGGCTGTTTTGACATGCGGTAGCTATTTTAGAAAAAATTTTCATCATCTATTTCACGAATAAGGCCTTGATACCATGGACTAATTAACATGGTAGAATTACCTTGTCAAAATCAAATTAATGCTACCGTGAAAGTTACACCTTCGCTGTCCAGAATAATCAAAACAAGAAAACAAAAATTCTAACACGCTCTTTTACTTGAAGGACGTTCATTTAATATACTTTAAAAGCCAAATGGCTCTTATAAGCCCCTACAAATTGAGCTATTTCTTTTTTTGGTACTAGAGATATGTACATCCAGATCTTAAAAATTCTCACCAAGAGGAGGGTCTGACTTTTTAAAAAAACACCTCACATAATTAATGCACGTCCTCATGAGTATGTACTTTGGAAATGTCGCAGCCTTATCTTAATTGATTTCGACAGGTAAGGCTGAACTTAAAATAAAGAGAAAACTGTAACTTAGAATTGCTGCTACCGTGTTAATTATAACATGCCTGATACTACATATATTTAAGCTCTTGAACCGTTGCTGCAGTATTGGCGTAGGCATTATCTTCAACGTAGTTCTAAAGAAAAAACTGTTTAGCGTTAGTCGCATGATTTAGGCGGCCAATTGAAACAGTATTTTGTGAAATCATGTGAATTTTCAGTAACCTTCACGTGCATTTTTAACTGTATAAACTATTTTTTTTATGTATTTTAGATTTACAAATTATTATGTAATATTTTAGAATATTATACCTGAAGTCGAAAATCCAAATTTCATCAGGATTTATAAAATCTGAAATGTCTCAGAAACTGTTTTTGAGATAAAGTTAAAAGAAATAAAAAATGGACAAATTTGCACTGTTCTCAAAAGTCCAACCCTAAATTTAAACGCACTTTTGGATTTATTATTTTGAGGGTACAATTGAACATATAACACAATAAAATACCTTTAAAGCATTAGTTCCTTATTTAAATATGTACATAGGCTATAGCCTATTGTAGGGCAAGTAAAAATAAAATCAAAAATATTGAACATCAAAAATTTGTACATTTTCTTCTGAATGAATCAATTTAAAGACGGTCAAAGATAAACGGCTTGCTTTATTTAAGCACGAAGGTAGTAAGCTACATAACAGTAAAAAAATCATTTAAAAATTTTTTTCGGAAATATTTAAAGTTAAAGTTGGAATTTCAGAAAAAAATCTGAAATTGCTTGCTTTAAGTGTTGTAAAAAAGAACATAACAACTTTTTAAGTTTCTAAACTTTAAGGACTGGTTAAATAAACTAATCTTAGGAAAACTGCATTATTTTTATCTTTCAATGTTTCCTAAAATGAAAGTTATTTATGTGTTTTTGAGAGAACCTTTTAAAATTCTGATTCTAAGAAAAATCTTTTTCAACATTTTTTTTGCAAATCCTATTTAAATGCATAGAGCTTACAGATAAGCTTTCAGCGCATTAAAAAATTCATGTTTCGAAAATTCATGAACAGGTCTACTGCCACATCGATCAATAAAAACTTGAATTTGTATCTGTCTATCTATTTTGAATTCTTCAAGTCTTACATATAGTGAAGGAAATCGGCCTCTTTTATTTGTTGCTAGCCATTTCCCGCGACTTTAAACGCGAAACCTGTTTCAAAAGTTCCATATTTAAAGTTATTATGCACATATCGCTCATTTACTTCAAGAGTGGCATAACTCAAAAAACGTGATTTTTGAGTTAATGATGCAGATATATTCGCCATTTCATGTTTTATTTTGTGTCAAAAACTTAGAACGATGTCTTATAAACTCGTCTTGTGAGAAGAATTTATGTAAACATACTTTTTTGAATTCTCATATAAAAAGTAACTTATTAAAAACTTTAAATGCGTTTTTCTCCCACTTTGTGTTTTTTGAGTTATGCCACTCTTGAAGTAAATGAGCGATATGTGCAGCTACAAATATAATAGCAGTCCGATGCCATTTTTTAATTCAAAGAAAATATTTAAGTTTTTTTTCTTCTACTCTTTTAAAATACAGTTACTTGATAAGAACTCAAACTAAGCACATGACATTTTGTTCCAAAAAAATAACGGTCCTTTCTAAGTTTGTTATTGTACACAGATGAAAATGTTTAACCTACATCAGGTAACACATTAACCTGATAAAATGTTCTGTGGAATTCTATTTAATTTAAAAAAAAAAACATTTTTTTTCTTACATCCAGTTGGGCTCGGACCTGGGCATTCCGTGTTAAATGCGCAGTTGTAATATAATTTTAGCTTAAAGCAATAAGAGTAGCTAAGTTGGTTAAGATGTGCGCAACGCAAGATGGCATAAAGTAGAGACCTAGGTTCAAATCTCGTCGGTGATATAGAAAAATTTTATTTCTATTTGAAGTTTTTGAAATGCAACATACATTTATTTATAATGTTAATGTGTTACCTGACGCAGGTTAGACATTTTCGTTTGAGTGCAATTAATGAGCAGTAAGTAATAAGAGAATATGTATGATAAAAAAACAAAAAAAAACGGGCTCGTTTTTTGAGCAAATTCTGTAGTTAACCTGATTCCCAGGTTAGTTAGACTTAACAACAAGGGCCTTAGGTTAGAAAATTTTAACCTGAGATTTGATAAAAACTTGGTTACATTTACCAAATTTATTTTTTGAGTGTATTGAGAAATTTACAATTTCGAGCGGTCAAAACAATAGCGTGTTCAACTCGTTTACTTCTCAAGTTCAGCTATCTACACTTTTTTAAAATTGTTTGCAAAATGTAAATTTTATCATTTTTGTATAATATTGCACTGATTTTTAAAAGTTATTACATTTTAGTAGGCCGTGGGAAGCATTGTACGCCAGAGCAACGTGTAATAATTGAAAATTATAATGAAACTCAAAATTATATCGGATGTTCTTGGAATATGGTTTCCAATGCGATGACATACACAAATAAACGAAAAACACGTGAACGAAAGTCTTCCATGTCCCCCAGGGCGTGAATCGTGCAATAAGCGTTTCGAAACATAATCCGTTTTTGCCTGCTAAATAAATAAAGTGCTTAAGGTAGCAGCGAGCTTAAAAGAAGACCCAAGAAAAACAATTTGAGTGCCCGGAGGAGTCCACGACGAGTGCCATTGTTAAAAAAAAATATATATCACAAAAATATCGGACTGGGTACTTGGTATGGCCAATTGCAAAGTTTAGAAACATTATGTGGAGCGATGAGAGAAAGAGCGATCCGGGGATCATATTATGTGTTTGGGCTACGCCTTACATATTGACGAGTGCTATTTCCACCAAAAAGACGATCTTACTCGAAGGTGTGGTGATAGATAAATTAAAATTCATCTTCATGGCTTTACAATATTAATTTGTATCGCCAAAATGATCCATACTAAGTTTGGTAGCGTTTTAAAGTTTTTAGTCATATGAGAGGTGGAAAGCCCACTTGTCGAACACTACCTACTTTTTGGCCAACACTGGCTTGTAGTACTTAACGTTCCCGTACCAAGTTAGATACAATTTTCTTAAATGGTTCTCTGCGCATTGCTTTCCAATTTTTTTTTCTAATATGACATGTGCCGATATCGCCAGGTTCAACCCGGTCCAGCTTTTTCGCAGCGTTTGCTGATATATAAAGTATTTGCTTGTCTAAATTTGTTAATATATTTCAAAACTTGCCTGAACCATTCCCAGTATTCGTCTGCAATTTGGATGCTCTTCCGTATAACGTTTAGAAGTTTTTGATAGTATTGAAGGTATCATGTGCTCTTGTCAAAATTACTCCATTATTTGTAAAGTGGTAGTTCGAACCATCCTTAGTATCTGTTATGAATTTGGTTGCATAACCTTGAATAACTCCCTCAGTATAACATTGTAAACCCTGTGCTTAGGGTATAAAAAGCACTCAATAACACTTATTTATTGTGACAGATATTTTTCAATACTTGATCATAACATTTATAAGCATTATCGTATTTGCTTATGAAACACTGAGCTACCTTAGGATTAAGGAAATAATATTTTTATCAATTGTAAAGGAAACGTTCTCAAAGCATTGGACTTACTAAAAGGCTGTTGAATACACAGCTATTTTCGTAACCGCAATGATGAGATGAGTTTAAATTTAATTATCTGAAAAGCTAACAAAAACTTTATGTGATGTCATTTAATTACAGCTTAATTTTAAACAGTCTGGTCCAATTTTTGCATCAAAATAAAAGCAGTAGATATACTCTTTGATCATTCGCTGTTGGTATACGAAAATGAACGTCTTTGATGAGGTAATCACTTTGAAACGTACACACTAAAAGTCAATTATAATATAACAGAAATAAAGCATAAACAATTCTTAAAAACAAAATCCCTCCAAAAAGTATTACTGAAGAGGAGGATTCAAGATGACAGTGGATTTTAATGATTATTTTTGGGTATTTATACTATGTTTTGACAATTTTATTCTATGTTTAAAACGTTTTTTGTTTTTTTTTTTTTTGTGTAAAAAAAGGGAGAGAAAAACAACGGCTTCGATGTTCTTTATCATAATATGAAATTTGGCCTGGTTGCCAGCAAGGAACTGTCTGAATTTTTTCGTGAAAAATCCAATATCGAGGAACAAAATTCAAAGTTGATGGCAAAATTGGCGCATAAGGCAAGTACAGGAACGCTTAATAGCACTTTTGCCCCAGTTTGGACGATATTGCGCACATCTGCGGAAAAACTCTCTACACTGCATCTTCAAATGGTCCAAAAGCTAAGCGAGTTAGTAAAAGATGTGGCTAAATATGCTGACGAGCTACATAAAAAACACAAGTCAGTAAAAGAAGGTGAATCACAAACTTTAGAATGTGTGCAATCTATGCAGTCTTCGACTGCCGCAATGCATAAAGCTAGAGATGCATACTCACACAAGGCTCTAGAATTAGAAAAGTTACGTAAGGAAAACGCATCACAAAAAGATATCGACAAAATAGAAACTAAATTGAAAAAACTGCAGGAGGAATATAAAGCTCTATTAGACAAACACAATCCCATTAAAAATGATTTTGAACGTCGCATGACACAGACGTGTAAAGTGGGTTTTTTTTAAATTGTACTATTAATATAACTATAAATAATACCTATCTTTTTTATTGAAGCATTTTCAAGAAATTGAAGAGGTGCACTTACGTCAAATGAAGGAGTTTCTTTCAACATACTTGGAACTTTTACAAAATAATCACGATATGGTTGGACAGGTACTACAAACATTTGAAAATTAATAATGTGAAAGTAATGAATATTCTTTTTAAGGTACACTCCGATTTTAAACGTCAATTTTTAGATATGTCAGTGGACAAACTTTTGGAACAATTTGTTTTAAATAAATACACAGGTCTTGAAAAGCCTGGTAAATATCAATAAATTTTGTTCATTTGCTTTTAATGTAATACCTTTGGTTACCTTACTAGAAATTTCTGAGCTCGACTTCATTCCACTTTCCATACAACATTTGCAACAGCAGTCCACTTCTGCCAGCCGATTGAATCAAACGACTACTTCGATTTCATCGGCAACAAACTCAAATTCCGCAACCAGCATACCGGCTATAACAGTTCGTACTGGTGCTTCATTGGATAATCATGCAGCTGCAGGTGCGGAAGCTACATCAATTGGCAGCGGTAGTCTAGGTAGTGGTACTTTAAACGCAATCGATGATGGTTCACCGACAGTTGCTACTGCGATAAAATCACGCCCAACTTCACCCGAATCAGTGGGAATAGCAACTAACAATATAGCAAACAGTACTCCAGCAACGATATCTACTAGTACTTCAACTGTTAGAAGTAATATTCGTAACTGGTTTTCTTCAAGCATTCCAGCGCCTACAATTTCATCGAGCTTAAGCAAAAATAACGCTGTGTCTGTTTTAAATGCATCGATTACATCAAATCAACGTTCTGCTAGCGGAAATTTCGGTATGGATAGCAATGGCTCCGGTTTGAACATAAAAACCTTTAACTCAGAGCTTCAGTCACTGCAGGATAATAATATTCAAGGTTCATTTATGTCGTCTGCTTTAACACAAATATCTGAACAAAAAACTACAAACATTGCTTGTAGTTCTACCAATACCACATCATCCTCTACCACTTCCTCCTTGCCAAGTAGGTTCTTTGTTTGGTTTTTATTAATGTTATATATTTAGTTATTATTATTTATTTTGTAAATAATTGAATTTTTTGTTTTTGATATATGCTAAAATGAAAGGTTTGCTGCTATGGGTACAGGATAATAAAAAGGCAAAGTTATAATATGATCCAAATGATATTGGTTACAAGTTCGTTAGAAATTTAAAAAAAGAACTGCTACGCTTTTTGGATTTCTATTGGTTTTCCCATAAAATATGATTATAAGCCCCGTGAATGTATATTAGGGTGTTTTTTTTCTCAAAATTTTGTTGATGAATTTTTTTTTGCCTTTATTTTAGCTTGAGGCTTAAAAATAATTGTCCCAAAATTTGAGCTTCCTAGCTCAAATCTGTAAACGGCGCGGACAGAGTTTCTGTCCGATTTCGTTGAAATTTTACGAAACAACCTACTTACTAAAACGTAGTATCATATAAGAAGTGGCGCGCACTATCCCAAGTAAAGCATTTGTTGATGATTTGATTATCAATTCTGTATACGTATACGATCGTTAAGCGTCTGATTGTTCTCATTTTTACGCTCTTTGAGCGCCTGCTCGTTCTCTGAGCACCACCGCATACAAGTCTTTAAATTAGCATAAATTAACCATTCCAAAGTTGGTGAATCAGTGTTTTGAATAATTAATATTTAAATCTTTTTATTTTTTTGTTTTCCAAAGCAAATTTTACTTTATATTTATATGTTTTTTTTTTTTGTTATACTAAATATTTTAAAAAACACAAAAAAAAAATGGTCAGGTTCGAAGCTGATAACTTGGACAGCCGTAATGAAGGGATATTTTTGGGGCAGAAATGGATGTTTCTGTGTATAACTTTGTACACCAATTTTAATCGATTTGAAGCACATTATTCGGGTAAATTATCAAAACTTATGTTACGATATTTATCTTACTATTGGCGAGTCACCTCGCATCGAAATCAGCCTGATTATCATTTGTAGGCGTATTTAGTTGTGCATCCCCCCACCAAAAACCGGAAGTAAACGGTTTTTTTCGAAAAAATAGCGCGTATTTGAAAATAAAGATTTAAAAACAGCCTCATTTTCCCGCGCTTTTAAGCCTCTAAACGGGGAAAAAAGAATCATCAGGTCTGTGGGGATGAAAGCAGTAGGAAAATGAGCCAAGCTTTATTAAAATCGGATAAAAAGTTTTTAAGCTAGAACATGCGCAAATTTGGAAAATGTCATTTCGAGAAAAACGTGTTTAAAGAATAATATAACAAGGAATTTACGCAGCATCGTCAAAACATGACTATCTAAAAATCGGTATAACTTTTTTTCTATTTTGGATTTTGACCTGAAAATTTTGAATACGTATTCTCGACACATTTATGAAAAAAAATGCAAAAAAACAATTTGGAACCCGCTAATAGTACCTTTAGCAGGCCGTTCGGCATAAATTTGACATGAAAACTTGAGTAATTTTACAGTTCATCTGAAGAACGTTTAAGTTGCTTGTAACAATTGAGTTAAAATATTGCGAATATACAAGTAATAATTGCAATAATGATGTATAAGAATGCTCTGATAACATATGTATATACATTAGACCGTATCTCAAAAAAAAGTTCACGGTACACCAGAAAATTCGAAGCATTTTTGCATCTTATGAAAAAAATTCACATAGCTACATATTTAAATTGAAATTATTACACGAATTTTTAAAAAAGCATGGACATTAGACCGTACCACCTTACAGGCAAAAAAAAAAAGTTCACCGTACACCAGCAAATCCAAGGCATTTTTGCAAGGTAATTTCGAAAAAATATTTATTTTTTTTGGCCGAAAATAGAGATCGCGAATTTGAGTTTTTCATCATATCTTCGGCATTTACAGTCCGATCTTAAAATATGATATATTAATGTGTTTGTCTTGAGTAAACCAACTTTTTGATTTAATGATCCTTGACATCAAGTACCCCGTTCTTAAACTTTCCCACCAGTCTAATGTCCATGCTTTTTCAAAAAGTCGTGTAAAAATTTCAATTTAAATATGTACCTATGTAAATTTTTTTCATAAGATATAAAACAAGCGCTGAAAAAATGTTTTTTTTTCATGGTTAAAAATTTTGCAATTTTTTTTTTGTTTGCAACCCAATTTTAACTCAAAATATATAAGTAAGTTCTGTGTAATAATAAGGAGCACTCTAGTCTGGAGTATATTACTTATGGTAGTAACAATTAAACTATTAGTAATATAGTATCAACTGTCATAGTCATTCATAACTAAGGTCTACAACTTTTACCTATTGAAAAGAAAAAAGATGTGGGAAGCTCTGACATATGTTATTTGAATTATTGGTCATTAACTTTAAATGTCATAAGTAACCAATATTTTCAGCTATAAAATGTTTTTCCCAAATCTATAATTTATTAAATAGTTTCAGGAATTTTGCGTAGCCGTCGCGAAAAAACCAAAGTAAAAAAGACGAAGAAAAAAAAAGATTCTGATCATGCTGAAAACATTCAAGAAGAGCGACTGACAAGGTTAGTGCAATTAAATTACAAGTATCAATCTAATCAAAAATTATATCATTATTTTTATTAGTGATGATAAAATCAGTAATACTCATTCATTTAATTTGGAAGACTCTAAATCCAAAACACAAAATTCAAGCGGCAGTAGTAGTGTTGGTGGCGGCATAACAGCATCTGTTTCTTCCGCACCAGGTAATGTGGAGACCGCAGCAGTTGCTCTGGGTGTTGCCACATCAAGCGGTGGTGCTAGTTTTTCGGCTAACGAAGTGGATGAAGACGGATTTAGTATCCAGCCACAAAAAGAAACTGCGTGGGAAGCAACTAATGAAAAAGGTAAGCACGTGCTAGCAAATTCGTTAAAAATTCAAAAAATTCTTTGCAGCAATTAGAATAAAAATATATTTTTAAACCGTTATTAGATTTCTGCTTGTTTGTTCAATCCTGCCACTTTTTGTCGAATGTTTTTGTCACCAAGCGCTCTTTTGCCGAGAATTTGAAACTATCACCCGCTTTTCTACCGCTGGTACTGGGTTTCATTTTTGGCTTTGTCAAATATAACAGCCCTACTTCACATAATGGCATATAAATTAATTTTCATTCTCAAAATTTTCAAATTTATGGTTATAACATTTGCCATTGATCCACATATACAAGACCTCTAAATCGGCTCAACAGCCGATATATTGCTGATTTTTTCATAGACCGACGGACATCGCTCGAGTCAGCAGCTGATATTAGTCCAAAATGTTTATACTTTTTTATATTTGATCTGTTTTCGGATTGTGAATAAATTGGTGACGTGGAGTCTTTGTTTGGTATATATAACGTTCCATATTCGTCTTCATCATTTGCATTTTCTGAAGGTTGTTCCGCTCCTGCGTTAACGGTCCTGACGATA
Organism: Meiosimyza platycephala; assembly: GCA_963662105.1. Lineage (NCBI taxonomy): Eukaryota > Metazoa > Arthropoda > Insecta > Diptera > Lauxaniidae > Meiosimyza > Meiosimyza platycephala. Next base: position 1,269,282 of record OY759209.1, read on the forward strand.
GTACCTAAGACATGAAAAGGAATGCAATATCTTCTAAACTAGGTGTATATCATCCACTTGAACATTTAAGTTTTCTCCTAAAATTCCGGTAGCCAAAGTATTTAAAGCCGCTATTTAAATTCAAATCGCATATACTCAGCCTCTCAAAATACTCATACAGAGTTGCCATGACTCAAAATATTAATACATTTCCTTTAAGATTTGTTTTATTATTCTTAGTTCAAAACGGCACGTAAAATATACTGTTTATAAATGAATTACAATGTTTATTTAAAAAATAATATAATGATTACAAAGTTAAGTTTATAGCTAATTGCAGTCTTTGGTAATACAAAAGGCAACTTAAAAAAAACTTGATTTTATAAAGAATAAGGGTGGCAACTCTTGGATGTTCAACACTGATTTCAAATCATGGGCATGTCGCAATCTTTATTTTACCATTCTTGCTTGTAAGTAACACGCGGAAGCTAAAACAAATATCCCCTAGAGTTGAGAAGGGTTTCTTCCCTTGATACTTGTATGACACTCCGACTATGAAATTATATTTATCCTATTTTTTAATTTATTTAAATATTTACTTTCAGCTGGCAGTTTCTACACCGATTCTGATTCAGATTCAGATAACGACAAACCAGATCGCAAAATCCACGTCAAGATAAAGCCTCTTAATAATGGACAAGCTCCAATGTCAGCAAGTGTGGATGAATTACGTGCTACAGTGGAAAGTATTTCTCTATCACCAACAGGTTTATTTTCTGTAAGTTAACAGTAAGGAAATTTTATAAAATGATTTTTATAGAGGACAAAAAAGCAAACCGCGCTACAATTTCTTGTAATTCATATTTGTAAATTCCATTATTCTGTCGTTATTAGTATCCGTGGCCAAAGTTCGTACTTTTGCTCAATCTCCGTCCGAAGTTTATTATGTTTACGTATGATTAAAAAAAATCATTTTCTTTTTTATTTTATATCCGAGCGCTTGCATACATACATACAGGCAAAAACAGACACAGTAGTCAGATTCAATGACTAGATCCATAAATAGACTACGCAATTGAATAAGGAACTAATTCGTTAAAGGTATTTTATTATATGTTCAATTGTACCCTAAAAATGATAAATCCAAAACTGTTATCAAATTAAGGTTTGGACTTTTAAGAACGATGCAAATTTGTCCATTTTTTGTTTTTTTTTTAATTATAACTCAAAACTTAAAATTTTTAGTAGTAACACATTAGCAGATTGTTTGTAGAGAATAAAATTTCCTATCCAAATGGCATTTTATAAAATCAAAAAACTTATTTTTTTCAACAAAATAAGTTAAAAAACTATGAAAGATTTAAATTTTTTGAATTTTTTAAAAATTTTAGGTATACTTTTTTTCTAAGTAAATGATGAGTTTTTTTGGTTAACTAAAATGAAAGCTGATGTATTTTCCATCAAAATGGTGACCCATGAAATAACTTTTTATGAAAATTATCTGAGTTCAAAGATATGTAAGAATTTACCAATTTTTACTTTTATGCGATGTTAGTTTTAAATTTTACACTCAAAAATAATTTGTATTCAATAAAAAGGTATTTTCAGGTTATCAATCATAATGATGAAGGTATGTTTTCAAAATTTTGATGCAGTAGAATCCCGATAAGGGGGTATTCAAGTATTATGTAACGCAATTTTTAAAGATTTCTGAACCCTCCCTTCCCCCTAGTAATGCGCCATAACGTTTTATGTACCCCCCTCCCCCTCAAACGTTAAGTAACACCCAAGTGACCATGTTTACCTACCTAGTACCGGAAGGTCGCTAAAATACCATTGTTATTGTTTTAATCGCTTTTGCGGTAATAATAAATAAAACAAGAAATTTCTAACTTTCATATTGTTATTTAATAAACAATCACACATAATGAAATAAACATTTGCTTAAGTTAAAAATATGTTAAAATGAGCTCAAACTTGTTCCAGTAAACTTTTACTACTAATCTTACATATAATTACTATACATAATAGAAGTTTCACTTAAAAAAAAAAATGTTACATAATACGTTTGTCGACCCCCCTCCCTCTCCTGTAACGCATCGTAACGTTTTACAAGACCACCCCTCCCCCAAAACTGCGTTACGTAATACTTGAAGGCCCCCTAATTCGTAATCGCAAGAGGCCAGGTCTTTGATTTAAAGAGGTTAAAATACGCATTAGCGAAATTTCAATTTAGCGAATTTAAAATAAGAAAAATACGAATTAATAGTTTTTTTTTCACTCATACACTCTCTTTTTCACAAATCTCTAGTAAAGCAACGAACAAATTGACCAATAATGACACACAAAATTCTATCAACAATAGTGAACGAAAACGTAGCCCTAGTTGCCTACTATAATTACGGTGACCATATTTTTAGGAGCTTAACCCGGGACAAAATTTGTTAAATTTGCGAAAAATTTCTCAAGAAATGTGTTTAGCTGCAAATAGTTGATGACCTTTTTTTCAGGAACTTAGTTTTTATAGTTTACTTGTTCGTTGCTTATTGAAAAAACTCATTTCACCTGACAGCAAAACATTAATATCCAAATACGGGACATCTGTACGTCCCGTATTTCTTAAAAAAAAAACCGGGACAGCATTCTGAAATACAGGACTATGCCGGAAAATACGGGACGAATGGTCACCGTAACTATAATTGATTTTTTTTTTCAAACCACAGTTCCATAGAATTTTGTTTTGCATTGCGAAATATGTACATATACAAATCCAATTACGATTTGTGAGAGATTAAACAGACCTTATATTGAAAAAAAAAAATACGAATTAGCATGTAAGGAATTTTTACGAATAAAAGCGATTTTTTTCAAGGGATTAACAGTTTGCTTCGAATTATTGTATAATCTTACAAACACAAGTTGTATACATATGTATACTGTATTTATCTTTATAAGGGTACAATTGAACATATAAAACAATAAAATATCTGAAACGAATTAGTTCCTTTTACCCCAGTTTTTTTCGGCATAGTCAATAGCCTAAAAAGAGTACATATTTTAAATATATAAAAGTATAAAAATATTTATTCACACATAGGTTCTGAGATTTGCTTGCAAAATGTTTTTAAGTTAATGTATCATATCTCCAAAAATTTAATTTCTTTGCGAGTTAAATATTTCTAGACGGATTATTTAAACCAAATTACTTCATTTAATATATTTTATTAACAATTGATCACATTTATTTTATATAATTTACAAATTCAAATTGTTACTATGTATGTATATGCAGCTACCAATCTATGTAGGACAGTGCCGGACAAACTCAATTGCAGCTGCGTGTACTTGGCTCATGACTACGAGATATCAAACTGAAATTATTCAGATAAATTTCGGTAAATATCTTGTAATGACCTTGACCTTGAAATATGATATTCTTGAGGTTATTCTGAGCCTCGGCCGTTTTTAGCTTGAAAATCATACATATGTATAGTAAATCCAACACCGGATTCACTAGCTACAGTAATTCGAATATAAAATTTAGGATAAGCAAACGGCCTTCGGCCCCGGATCAGGACTTACATACTCGAATATGTTTAACAGTGGCTTCGTGGCGACCTTCGGCCGTAGTTCAACCTATAGAATGTCCATCACCGGTTTCGCTAGCCACAGTAAAAAAGCTTAAATTTTAAAATTTCATAAAAAAAATTTATAATCAAATTTTTTTACTTTGAAATAAAAAAAAAACATTTTTTTAAACGCAGCTTAGATAGGGATCAATATTTATTTTATCATATTAACGACAATTTTGCTAGCGTTTTTGTTGACGTTTTTTACCCGAGATGCCTAATTTAGTAAAGTATAGGGAGTATTTTTTATGAATTGGAAACTTAAACAGTTCAAACATGGGTTTTTTAACGAGCCATAAATAATGAAAGAATTGTTCAGTATTTTTTAAAAATTTGGTCATAGAGTACGCAAAATTACCTAACTTAAAAAAAACGAATTCTATAAAAAAAACTAATTAACTTGGCTAGAACTAAAATTTTTCGATCCTTTTCTCGAAAAATAATAGACTTACGCGTACAACCGCGTATTTTTCGAACGAATGAGATCGCTCTAATAGTGCGTTTTGTTACGAAACTCTTTAAGATTTTTGTGAGCATTGAAATAAAAATTTTATAAAAAAAACACTTTTTATTATATATGCAGCACAGTCAACAGTTGCAGCACCATTCAAGGGTAGCATCTCGCCAGCAATCGCCAGAGATATCAAATGCATCAACGCCTACAGCTACTGTGCATCCATACGCACCCTTACAAAGTCCAACTTTGTCAATGTCCAACACTTCTAGGTAGACTATAATTAGATTTATATACTTTACTCATAATATATTTATTTTTTTTACATTAGGTATGCTGAGTTAGGTGATATTTTTTCCGAAATCGGTGATATAAGCGCTTCAGCCCCTGCTTCAGCGACAATAATCAAAGCAAACAGCCGTCAAATTCCTACACCAACGTCATCGACCATTGCAATACCACGACCTCCATCTCGCCGTTCTGAAATCGCACCTGGACGTGGACGTATAAGCCCTTCTTCAATGAACCGTGCGGATAGCATCAGTAGCTTAGAGTTCCGCACTGCAGTAGGTGGAATAGGGTCTTCACGCGGTCCTTCACCACTTACTATTGGAATTTCAGATACAATACCGTTAGCGGTGGCATTTCATGAAATAATTCATGCATATTTTAGGTATCCACCCACAAAGTTTTTTTATTCTTATTTTTAATATTTTTTTAATAGAGGCAGCGACGAATCAAGGTGTCAGGTAAAAATCTCTGGCGACATGATGTTATCATTCCCTGCTGGCATTGCTGGCCTTTTAGCGAATAATCCAAATCCCTCCAAACTTGGTTTTCGCATTAAAAACTTGCAGAATTTGGAAAATGTTTTGCCAAACAGCAAAATAGTGCAAATGTAAAATTAATAAATAGATGTGTCATCCATATTTACATTTTTTTTCTTTCCAGTGATAAAAATCAATCAAGCACATTTAGTACAATGCTAGAATTCAACATGCCTGCTTTGACAGCTTTTCTCCGTCGACAGGCAGAGCATAATCCAACCGCATCATATTTCAATGTTGATATATTAAAGTATCAAGTGCGTACTAAACCAGGAGCTTCATCATGTCCTTTCCAACTGGTGAGCTATTGGAAGTGTGAGCCAACATTTACAGCATTGAAAATCGATTATAAATACAACAATCACGCAATGACCAGTGCGTCACCGCTATTGAACGTAACAATATCTGTACCGGTTAATGGATCTGTGCGTAATGTGCAATCGAAACCACATTCTGCATGGTATGTTAATACTTTCCTCTTTAAAATTAACTCTTCTATTTTTTCTCTCTGGAAATTTTAACTATGTATTGGAAACAAAATTTAGGATATAAAATTTTAGAAATTAGTCTTTCGAAATCTTTTTTTTCGAATATCAGTTATCGACAATCTCTTAAGTTGCATTTATGTTATATATATTTAAATGATTCAATCGGTAACTTAAAACGTAAAATAATTGTATTTTAAACGCAATTCGTGTACATATATGTAAATATATAAATTTTGACCTATTAAGTATTAAAAGCTGATCAGTTAATCTGCAGCTTATATGATATCTCCGGTAATGTTTTTGGCTAATGAATTCAGAACAGACTGAACTGTTCGAAGGCTCGTGCGGTTGGGCGGAATTTTGGATTTCAAGCACCGTTCGCAAGAAAAAAAAACCTTTTTTTCATAAACAATTGATTTCTTTGTGTTTCATTCAGATCGGTTCATTTGCTCAAGAGCAAAAAGCTTTTGTTCATAAAGTCACCTAAAGTCTAATTATGCAATAACCTTTTTAAAAAATAAATAATGCCGAAAATTTTTTTTTGTCACATAGAACCGTTTTTTGAACATTTTGAAAAAATCATGATGGGCATTTTATTTTTGAAAATAACACGTATTCTGACTTTTTCCAAAGATACATATTTAGTTACACTACATCGAATAACTCTCTCAAAATTGTGTCTTATTTCAGCCCTTTTGATTCCCACGATCAATGTTTGAAGTTGTAGCCTCTGTACCAAATTTCATTCCATTATCTTGTTTACTATTCGTGTAATCGTGATGTTCACAAACAGATATACTTACATGGTTAAATCAATTCAGGTAGTGACGCTTTTTCATATCTGCCACGTCCTTTTTACAGTACACTTGGGTTGTATGAGATATGCATCAGAATATTTTATAAACCTCAAATCTATATTACATATTTGCAATAATTTTTATTTTTTTCTGTACCTATTCCTTTGTTTTTTTCGATATATTCTCACGCTCTTAAATGCCTCCACCTAATGACCAGGCCTCAGAATGTTAAGCATTTGCTTAAACTTGCTTATTTTATATATTTCTTATTATTCTTTTTTTGCATTTGACAACACTGCTTCGATGCATATCAAGGCTGTATCTGTCATGCATTTGTTCCGCAAACATCCATATGTGAAATTTGAACTTAACAAAGGTTTTGAAAACCGAATACAAATTCAAACTATTTAAAAAAAAAACACTGACGTCAGAGTTACCAAGTCGTACAGAACCAATTCCCTGTCTTCTCAAAATAAAATTATGCGAATTTTTTTTTTTTTTGGTCAGCAATATTAAAAAATCTTGAAATGATAAGAAATTAAATTTTTTTGTGGTTTCAAAGATATAATCATCGGATGTTGCGGATCTAGCTTGGGAGCTTTTAAATGGATGTAATAAGAAAGATAACTTATTGTACTACAATAATGGTGCATAAATCTTTGAAACTTAACCTATAGCTTTGGGCATACATATGACGACTTATCGGAAATTTTTACCAAGTTTTTTAAAACCAGTTTTTTTTAATGGTGTTAATAATCTGTATTATTTTTAGGATGCTAAGGAAGCCTCATTCTTTTGCTTTAAAATGATATACCATTTGTATAGTTTTTCTGTCATTTTATCTAATTTTTATCGAAAGAAGTAAAATCATTTTTGTGAATTTTGGTGTTAATATTATGTTTGAAATTTTGGTATTTTCTACAGCTTTGTTTGCTAATCAAGAATATAAATATACGTATGTATGTTGGGAGCGGTCGAATTTTAATATAAATCTTTCAATTTTATAACGGTAATCACATATAGAATAAATTTAGATTTTTTTTTTATGAAATAACAGCACCGCATGACAAATTAATGTTGTGGCTGTAGTATTTTGTTGCGTTTGTTGGTTTTTACATAGTTTTCATAAGAAATTATTGAATACATAATTTTAAAGGGAAATAATTAGGTTTTCTTAACATTTTAAAAAAGTTATAGGTTATCCACACACTTTTTGAAAAAAATAACGGTATTACAGATTTTCTTATGGCGCGGGCCCCTAGGCTGCAACCTATGTAGCCTATGCCTAGAAACGGCGCTGCACCTTGTTTAATTACATCATTGAGAAGATAAAAACAAAACGCACACATCCTCATCATTTTATTTATATTGCAGATAAAAAAAATTATTAATCATAGAAAACAAAAAAAAAATCATTGAAATTATTTAGGCATTTTATAAAAACATTTTTGGGACTTGAAATTTATTTTATTCACAATTTGTAATCGATCATTTTGTTTTCGAATCACATGAAATATAATACCGATTTCTCTACGTACCCAAATGAATACATAATTGTTACGTAATAAAGGGGTCATCAACAAAATGCATTTCTTGTTGATTCTTGTAAAATTAATTTGTGTTGTCTATGAAATAAACGGTCAAATTAAAAATTTTTCATAGGTTATAATATCTGTTCGGTAATTAACGAGTAATTTGATGAACAACTATATTGATGGATCATGCAACTCTGTTTTTATACTTTTTATGTTAACATACAATATCGTTTACTTAAAAAAATTTTTTCAGGCTAGGAGAATCAAACAGACTCCTTTGGAACTTTACAGATATTTCCCAAAACTCACAAGATGGCGGGGTGGGAACTTTACGTGCACGTTTAGAGTTAAACGATGGACCATCAACACCCGCTATGTTAACAACTCAATTTAATTGCGAAGGCACTACTTTGTCAGGCATAGAATTTGAACTTAAGGGTGGTGGATACAGACTATCGTTGGTAAAACGGCGTTTTGTTTCTGGTAAATATAAATTTTAAAAATGTTTTTTCTTATTCTTAAAGTTTAATTTTTATATCCCTAGGAAAGTATGTTTGTGAAGGCGATGGCATTCGTAGCGCTGCCACACCAACTCCACCATCTGTGGACTCGTCGAGCCCGTTTTCAGCTAAATCGAATTAAATTGTATTTAAATAGATAATTTATATGGACATAATAATTATATAAATAACACGCCTTCTGCTTTAAATTGTGACCTTAAAAGTTGAACAAAACTAAAACACTAAACATACGAAACAAAATCATAACTGACAGATATAATTTTTTCCAATTTAATTAAGGGTTCATTAAGTATTACATGGACAGTAATTGCACCATTATGATTTATTTCTGAAAGTGCGTAAAACTGACATAGAAAACCCTTATGAGATATATGTATTGTTAGTATATAAAATTTTTATTTTATTTATAAAATTATAAAACTACACACACAATAAATAACATTATGTTTAATATCTCTACCCACAGGGAATAACATCTTAAGTCTACATTTCTTATGTTTAAAAGTAAGATGAGATTTCTTTTTTCATTTTGTGAAAATAAAGCTGTGGTCTAAAACTTTTTATAAAAAAAAATGTATGTTTGATTGTTTTTTTCAATTACAATAAATCGATTAACTCCATTTCTCAAATTTTATAATTTTGATGCGTCACAGCAATTTATCCCTACTTTTCATATTTCTTCAAATTTTACTACAAAATAGGACAAATATCACAAATGTCTAAAAAAAAATTTTTTTTTCTTGCATCCAGTGGAACTTGAACCTAGTTCCGTGTTATTACATGCGCATTATAATTTTAGTTTAAAGCAATATAATAATAATAAGTTGATTAAAATGTGCGGAACAAAAGATGGCAAACTTAGGAGACCTAGGTTCAAATCTCGTCGGTGATATAAAACAATTTTTGTAAACAAATTTTTTTGGGATTTTATTAACAATAATGAAAAACTTTTTTTTTCCAAATTCGGGTTTCGATGATTTGTTAACATTTTAAATGGCTCTCATTTAAAAAAAGTTGTTCATTCCCGATAAGATTTCCACCCTCTAGCATTTTTTAAACCCAAAAATATTTGAAAAAAAATTTTGTTTTCGCCTTTAACTTAAACTAATAAAAACCGAACATTTTGTTTCAAAACTCGGGATCTGCTGATTTGTTGGAAATTAAGTTAGCTCTCATTTGAAAAAAAGTTTTTAATTTTCGACGAGGTTTTCAGTCTAGCAATTTTTGAACCAAAAACTTAAAACAAATAGTTTTTCGACATATTCCAGTACATATTTTGTTTTCCGAATTCGGGCTCCGAGGATTTGTTGGAATTTTAGTAAGCTTTACTTAAACGAGAAAATTGTTAAAGTAGTAAATGTTTGAAATACGATGATTGTCAAGTGTTATTCCTTTCAAAGTTGAAAAAACTTTGTTTTGATAAGCTTCAAAAATATTTACATTTTTTAATATACATATGTATTCGTTGTCAGTATTAAAAGCCTCGCAAGAAATGTAGGTCGTAATAAAAAAAGGGCTCCAAAAGTAAACTTATGCCCAACATATAATTTGTCATTCTAGACCACACTCAGACTAACCTCCGTCAGGTAACACATTAACCTGATAAAATGGGCCTCAGGTTAGAAAGTTCTAACATGAGATTTGGTAAAAATTTGATTACATAAACTAAATTTATTTTCTGAGTGCATCCTATTCACCTATTAACTTACATATATAGCGAAATTCTCCATAGCCGGACACCCACTGTCGCAGTATTTTTGTCCGGTTATGGGAGATGTCCGCTTATGGGAGTGGAACAAAAAAATTTTATTGAATTTGTTGAACAGACACTTTACTATGTTTACATACTAATTTGGTTGAAAAAGTCTAGTTTGGGTAGATTGTTTTAACTACGATTAGCTCAATTTGAGTTCCAAAATGTGTCTCTACATTCTTGTTTTGATGAAATGCTACAAAATCATCTCTTGCGAAATGCTTCAAACGGGCAACTTGCTTCAATGCCTCATCATATGAAGCAATTTTCTCATCATTTTCAGACTCACTTATCTCTGGAGTAGCGTTTTGAATTTCAAATTGTACTTCAATATTGTTGACTTCAGTTAAGGAAATTTGATCGATTTTCGAAAATTCGTCAAAACCAGCGAACCAGAATGAACGAAAAAGTCCAACTCTACTCAACACTAACATAAATATGTAGGTACATTCGCATTATTAGAGGAACCACAAAATTCGTTGCTTTCAAAACGAATTAGAATTTGTAAAAAAGGGTAGTATGTAGTACAAATTTAATAGAATTAATTAATTCTGTCCGTTTAAAAGAGATATTTTGATCAAAATTACATAGAATATAGTGTCCGCGTCCGATTATTGGAGCGTCCGGCTATCGGAATTAAATTTATATAAGTAGAAAAGTTAATTAAAAGTGAGTGTTGCAGAAATTTGTCCGGTTATGGGAGCTGTCCGGTTATGGGGGCTGTCCGTAATGGGGAGTTTCACTGTATTCAATAGATATCCAGGTTTTCTGTCTTATCTACGCACATGAACTGGGTACGCGGACAAATATAAATAAATAAAACATATCTTGACCAACATTTCTAAAGTCCGGTTAGTCCTTTACCGGTTGCAGTTGGCTGGAAATGAAGAAGTAGCTGATGCGAATTTTTTAAGCGAAGAGTAGCTCCATCAAAATGCAAACACTTAAAATAGTATGAGTAATACGGACTTTAAATTTTCAATTACAGAGAGATCAAATTTCTCCTGTCGCGGGATGCTGCCGAAAGACAACATGAGTTACGCCACTTCTTAGTTGCCTTAAAATTCTACCCACCCTTTGGAGTTATAGCTTAAGTTTACTTTAGGAGGCATTCTCCAAAAAAGAGTGTCGGTCGGATATAGTTTCGGATATACAGTGAAATTCTCCATTACGGACAGCCCTCATAACCGGACAGCTCCCATAACCGGACACATTTTAGCGATGTTCACTTTACATTAACTTTTCCATACAAAATTAATTCCAATAGCCGGACGCTCCATTAATTGGACTCGAACACTATATTCTATATCATTTGATCAAAATATCTATTTTAAACGGACAAAATAAAATAAGAATTATATTAAATTTGTCCTACTTCCCCTTTTTACAAACTTTAATTCGTTTTTGTTTTAAAAGAAACGAATTTGGTGGTTCCCTAATAGTGCGAATGTACAAATTTATGTCAAAAGTGTTGAGTAGAGTTGGACTTTTTCGTTCATTCTGGTTCCTTGGTTTTGACGAATTTTCAAAGTTTATTAACTGAAGATAACAAAATTGAAGTACAATTTGAAAACCAAAGCGCCACTCCAGAGATAAGCGAGTTGGAAGACTAAGATGATGAAGAAATTTCTGACCTTATAAATTCCTATGATAGGCATTGAAGCAAGTTACCCGTTTGAAGCAATTTGCCGGAGATGATCTTGTAGCATCTCATCACGTCAAGAATGTAGAGAAGCATTAGGAAACCCAACATTTTAAGTTGAACCAATTGAAGTTAAAATAATATACTCTCGCTAGATTTTTTCAACCGAATTAGTATGTGTAAAATGTCTTTAGTGTCTAAATTTGTTCAACAAATTCGATAAAGGCAATTTCCAACAAGCATTTTTGTTCCTCCCCATAACCGGACATCTCTCACAACCGGACAAAAATGCTGCGACGGTGGGTGTCCGGTTATGGAGAATTTCACGGTATTGATAGTTTTATTTACTCCATTTTAGAATCTCTAAGTCGATATTTTAAATGGTATAATATATCCTGGACGACGCTGCAGCAAATTAGATTTCACGAGGATTCGGATATTTTTTTAAAAGTATTCTATTGCGTGCATTACGCGCAATAGGAGAATTGGTGCCATGTAGCTTCATCGTATTCACGACATAAGACTACACTCAATTTCGTTGGCGCCTATGGTCACTATCCTATTAAGAGCTGTTCATACATATATAACGTAACAGGAAATGTGACTGCCTGTGAAATTTCGTATAACAGGTTGTGACACAAAGATTTTGAAAAACAGCTTAACATAATACTTATATAAACAGCCTCGTACAGGATTACCGTTGTATAGGCGGACGTCGCAAAAACCTTCACGAGTTTAAATATGCGAGCCGTCATACAGGTAGTTTGATATCATCAAAATAATTATCAATCCCAATTAATCTCTATTATGACTTCCAATTGTATTTAGCAGTACGCTCCCAAGACGGCGTAATTTATTCAAATACTATAGCATGAGCACACATTATTTTTAAGGCCTGCTATACAAAAGGTATAATCACACCATTGCGATTTAAATTGGTAGTAACTAATGACATCGATTTATGTAAAAAATTATTAAAGTCCGACCTTGGTCAACGCAATCTTCGATAAATGCAACTCCTCAATGTACGCAACGAGTACATTTCTTTCATTACTGACTCAGTAAATGCAACTTTTCAAACAAATTTTACCTCGCTTATTGCAACGTATGCCATTTGAGTATTATCTGTAGCATTTGTCCTGGGAAAGCGAATAATGTTGAGAGTTTGTGAATTCCTGAAGATGGAAAAATATTTTATTAATAGTTTCTTAAACAAATAAATGATGATTTCCTTTTGATGAATTGACGTAGTTTTATATTAAATGTTTTTTTATGCAATATCTATCCCGGTTATCTAAGATTTTTTGACTGCATCATTGCAACTTCCTCGGTTATTGCAACCGGCTTGGTTTTTAATAGTTGCGTTAACCGAGGCCGCACTCGGTTATTGGAACAGGATTGGTTTTTGTTAGTTGCGTTAACCGAGGCCGCACTCGGTTATTGCAACAGACTTTGTTTTTATTAATTGCGTTAACCGAGGCCGCACTCGGTTATTGCAACAGGCTTGGTTTTTATTAGTTGCGTTAACCGAGGCCGCACTGTATAAGTTGGGAGCATTTAAATGGATACCAAAACTATGGGCGTCATAAGAAAGATAATTTAATGACCTACAATAATGGTTTGCAAGGTTTTAAAATTTAAACTATATTTTTGGAGATATGACGACTTTTCTGAAATTACCAGCAATTTTTTTTTTAAAAAACCTTATTTTTCCAAAAAATCTCTTAATGACCTATCATTTTTTTAGCATGTTAAGAAAGCTTAGTTTATTCCCTTCAAAATTTTATATAGTTTGTTTTAAATTTTTCCATATTTACCCCCTTTTTTACCGGAAAACAAAAAAATTTCTTCAATCAATTCTTATCAAAAGTATGTATTTATGGACAAAAACAATAAAAACACCAACAACAATAATTATTATAAGACGATTGTCATTCTAAAACTTCAAAATTTTTATTAAAAATCTCCCACTCGACCGCTCGCGCTGCGCGCTTCGCTCTCGCTCCGATTTTTAATAAAAATGTTGAAGTTTTAGAATGACAATCGTCTTATAATAATTATTGTTGTTGGTGTTTTTATTGTTTTTGTCCATAAATACATACTTTTGATAAGAATTGATTGAAGAAATTTTTTTGTTTTCCGGTAAAAAAGGGGGTAAATATGGAAAAATTTAAAACAAACTATATAAAATTTTGAAGGGAATAAACTAAGCTTTCTTAACATGCTAAAAAAATGATAGGTCATTAAGAGATTTTTTGGAAAAATAAGGTTTTTTAAAAAAAAAATTGCTGGTAATTTCAGAAAAGTCGTCATATCTCCAAAAATATAGTTTAAATTTTAAAACCTTGCAAACCATTATTGTAGGTCATTAAATTATCTTTCTTATGACGCCCATAGTTTTGGTATCCATTTATTTCACAAGAAGACATGGAATTCCGGTAAAAAAAGGGAGTAAATATTTGAAACAAACTATATTAAATTTTGAAGGGAATAAAAAATGATTTGAAGCTGAAGGCATTTAAGGGAACAGTACACCTTGGAAATGAAAAACAAAAAATTTTTGTAAAATGCTTTATTTTTTATGAAAGAAAAGAGATATTGTAATGAAACTTTAAACATATATTATTTAGTTAAAATAGTATACAAAAATATTTATTCGGATTTTTCCGGCTGCAGCAGGTTTTTCTCAAAACAACCTTTTTTGAGTTGGCGGACGTGATAAAAAAAAACTAGTATTCCGATCGTTCTGAAATTTTAGTATGTTATTGTATATATGTAAGTCTATAAAGTGAACTGAATTACAACGATCGGTCATAAATTTTTTGATTTACAACGGTTTTTTGCGCCAAAAGTAGTCGAATTTTGAAAAAAAACGCCGCCATTTTTTTGTGTTTTGGTCCAAATTAAATCCTTTTAGTTCACTCTATAGCAGCTTTGATGCTGATTAAAACCCACTTTTTTTAGGCCATCCAGAGAGCCGAAATCACGCCCGCCGTGGTTTTGTGGTCTTTTTTTCAAAAACCTGCTGCAGCCAAAAAAACAGGCCGGAAAAATCCGAAAAAAATATTTTTGTATACTTTTTTGACTAAATAATAACTGTGCAAAGTTTCATTACAATATCTTTTTTCTTTCATAAAAAATAAAGCATTTTAAAAATTTTTTTTCAGTTTCAAGGTGTACTGTTCCCTTAAATAATTATAAATAAATTGCATACTTTTTAAAGGGCGAACGTATTAAAGAGGTTAAATTGTACCAAAAATGCATTCACTGATTGACGACCTATATTTGACCAACAATAGTTTATCGCTTGCATGTAATGACCCTTAACCACTGTCAATTAATATGGCATCCCTTATCGCACTGACATAAAAGCGTTTCAAAATATACGCAACTTATTTCAATGCTAACCATATCTACCAACAAGAGTATTCAACTCTGAGTGGATGGGATAAAATAGATATTTTGTTCTGCCAATTTTGCAAAATCACATGTCTTATTTTAAGTGCGGCTGATCACGCTCCCCCTTAGATTAGTTATAAGCCAGCCGTAATAATAAAATTCTTCACACAAATGAAACCCGGCACCACGGCCGAAATTCCCCCCGCGTGAAGAGTGTTAAAATTACTAAACTAAGCCCCACATAGCCTAGGAGAGAACGTGACACTTGTAATAAAATGCCACATGTATATATACTATACTTGAACAAAAAGATTATTATGAACTGCAATGCAATCGATATAAAAATCTCTTTTACATATTTTTGAACTTGTGAATTACTCTCTGACTTATAGATCGAACTTTTTTGTTGACGCCCCCTAACAACCAGCCAGAGCAAATGACTTAAAAAAAAGCAACCCTGCCAATTGGACAAGTATAAATAAAAATGCGAGAGCACTTGCCATCAAAGCTAATTGTATTTATTGCACTCACCGTTAGTGAGTCTACAACTTGTGGCTTACTCTCTGAGATCGAACTTTTTTGTTGACGTCCCCTTACTCAAATGTTCAAAATAGGGTATTTATACCGCAGTGTACAGCACTTATTTAAATGATATGCAGTTGAGTGCCGTGAAAATTAAAACATTTTCAATAATTTATTTTTGTATAAATTAAATAAAAGTGATAATATAGCATCATTACATTATGTTTCGACTTGACGAAAGTTTAAAAAAAATATTAATAATAAAAAAAAGTTTCAAAGACTATGACTGCCCCTGCCCCCTTAATCTTCTATATATTAATACGTGAACATCGAAACTCTTATTATAAAAGACAAATAGTGTAAATTCCATATGAATAGGTTAAATACTATTTACAAAATATTTTTGTATGAGGACCACTCTAACTATGTCTCAATTTTTTACGCCATTATTATTGAATTGTAAAAAAAATGAGAGACTAAAAAAACTGCTCTTGTGTGTGTGCATTATTGTTGTAAAAATAACTCATACATATTTTTCCAACTTTTTTGTTGACGCCCCTTTACTCAAATGTGGAGAGAAACAAAAAAAACTGCTCTTGTGTGTGTGCATCATTGTAGTAAAAAAGAATACTCATATTCATGGAAAAATAGTTTTAATTCTCGGTAAAGTACATTTTGTTTTTATTGATGAATTATGTTTGCATATGAAAATTATATTAAGGGGGATATAGCAGAGGCAGTCATAGCCATTAAAATTAAAGCATTTTCAATCATTTTTTTTTGTATAAATTTAATAAAAGTGATAATATTGCACCATTACATTATGTTTCGACTTGACTTGACTTGACGAAAGTTTAAAAAAAAATATATTAATAATAAAAAAAGTTATAGCTGGCTGTGTTGGACCTTGTCCCATACAGAGTGTCTTGCGGCGACCATCACAAATCTTTGGAGAATTATCTAAAATCAATTGGATAAGTAAAATTAGTTAATATTAGTTGTGTAAATTCTATATGAATAGGTTAAATGCTATTTTCAAAATATTTTTATATAAGGACAAATGCAACTTCATGACGAAACAGTGCTGATTTATCTTTCAGACCTGCGGTAAGAGCCAGAACACTTTCTTCAGTTCTTATATTACGCAAACGCAAGCGTTCAAAAAGACTGCGTTTAGCATCCAAATATATTTCTTTTAATTCTGTTACATTTTTTTCCAACGCAGGCGGAGATGGATCTACTGAAGCGTATGGATTGTTATCCTCCATTAATTTATTACTATTAAACCAACGAACTCGATCTAATGCTATTGTGCAGGTTTCTGCCACTTCAACGACAGGATCGTCTTTATATTTTTCCAAAATAGGTATTACTTCTGGTGTACCAATAGCGCCCAATGCTTCACCTGCAAGTCAAAGGCAGAAATATGTATTAGTAATAGTGATAATGAAAGAATATGATAGCTATCATAGATCAGATTTTCAGTCGTACTGCAGTATTCAGTAGACAATTTTCCACTTTGCTTACATGTTTAATACACTTTCTTCAGTTCTTATATTACGCAAACTAAACATGGCACGATAGCGTTCAAAAAGACTGCGTTTAGCATCCAAATATATTTCTTTTAATTCTGTTACATTTTTTTCCAACGCAGGCGGAGATGGATCTACTGAAGCGTATGGATTGTTATCCTCCATTAATTTATTACTATTAAACCAACGAACTCGATCTAATGCTATTGTGCAGGTTTCTGCCACTTCAACGACAGGATCGTCTTTATATTTTTCCAAAATAGGTATTACTTCTGGTGTACCAATAGCGCCCAATGCTTCACCTGCAAGTCAAAGGCAGAAATATGTATTAGTAATAGTGAAAATGAAAGAATATGATAGCTATCATAGATCAGATTTTCAGTCGTACTGCAGTATTCAGTAGACAATTTTCCACTTTGCTTACATGTTTAATACTATCTATTTTTTTTTTTTTTTGTTAAATTACATGTTCAAACTTTTTTTGTTTTAAGATCCCTTCTTGATTTATTCGATAGCTCTGCCATTTGATGTCCGATCGTCAAGTTGAGTAAATCATTTTAAAGGTCTCGACGAGTGCTACATTTCGTATTTAGAGCTTGTCGTAACTATTTAAGTTTTATTTTATTCTTTAGCTTTCGAATTTTTAACAAATATGTTAATTCCCAACTGTTGCTTTTTAATCCGTTTAACTACTTACCTGCCTCATGGCGCACCATCGGCTCCTGCTTCACATCCGACAGAACTTTGTTCAATACATCGATTGCTTGAGAATCTTGCATTTGTCCCAGGCAATAGGCTAACTCATGTTTGAGCAGCGCAGAATCATCATCAAAACCGCGACTTATTTCGGCGATTACATCTGCGCCGCCAATGTTTTTCAGTGTGAATAGCGCACGAAATCGTTCCTTCAGTGGTCGCTTATTGTCATTAAGCACAGAGCCAATCGCATGTATTTGTGCCTGGGTCACCATTTTACAAATTTATAATTATATTAATAAAGTTATATTAAAAAACGTGTTGTTTATTTCTAAGACAGATTGTTGACAAGTTGACATTTAAAATGAAAGTACAGACGGTCAAATTACTTACCATCTATTTTTTAAGCAATTTGACAGCACCGTTCACATAATAAAAATTTAGGTTCTGCTTTGAAGTCCGAAGAGATAACACATGTATTTTAACGCGTAAGTAACTAAGGTTCGGCTTACACGAGCGTTTTCTTAACGCGCATTAGCTCATTCGTGATGAAAATTATATTAAGGGGGATATAGCAGGGGCAGTCATAGCCGTTAAAATTAAAGCATTTTCAATAATTTTTTTTTGTATAAATTTAATAAAAGTGATAATATAGCATCATTACATTATGTTTCGACTTGACTTGACGAAAGTTTAAAAAAAAATTATATTAATAATAAAAAAAGTTATAGCTGGCTGTGTTGGACCTTGTCCCATACAGAGTGTCTTGCGGTGACCATCACAAATCTTTGGAGAATTATCTAAAATCAATTGGATAAGTAAAATTAGTTAATATTAGTTGTGTAAATTCTATATGAATAGGTTAAATGCTATTTTCAAAATATTTTTATATAAGGACAAATGCAACTTCATGACGAAACAGTGCTGATTTATCTTTCAGACCTGCGGTAAGAGCCAGAACACTTTCTTCAGTTCTTATATTACGCAAACTAAACATGGCACGATAGCGTTCAAAAAGACTGCGTTTAGCATCCAAATATATTTCTTTTAATTCTGTTACATTTTTTTCCAACGCAGGCGGAGATGGATCTACTGAAGCGTATGGATTGTTATCCTCCATTAATTTATTACTATTAAACCAACGAACTCGATCTAATGCTATTGTGCAGGTTTCTGCCACTTCAACGACAGGATCGTCTTTATATTTTTCCAAAATAGGTATTACTTCTGGTGTACCAATAGCGCCCAATGCTTCACCTGCAAGTCAAAGGCAGAAATATGTATTAGTAATAGTGAAAATGAAAGAATATGATAGCTATCATAGATCAGATTTTCAGTCGTACTGCAGTATTCAGTAGACAATTTTCCACTTTGCTTACATGTTTAATACTATCTATTTTTTTGTTAAATTACATGTTCAAACTTTTTTTGTTTTAAGATCCCTTCTTGATTTATTCGATAGCTCTGCCATTTGATGTCCGATCGTCAAGTTGAGTAAATCATTTTAAAGGTCTCGACGAGTGCTACATTTCGTATTTAGAGCTTGTCGTAACTATTTAAGTTTTATTTTATTCTTTAGCTTTCGAATTTTTAACAAATATGTTAATTCCCAACTGTTGCTTTTTAATCCGTTTAACTACTTACCTGCCTCATGGCGCACCATCGGCTCCTGCTTCACATCCGACAGAACTTTGTTCAATACATCGATTGCTTGAGAATCTTGCATTTGTCCCAGGCAATAAGCAGCGCAGAATCATCATCAAAACCGCGACTTATTTCGGCGATTACATCTGCGCCGCCAATGTTTTTCAGTGTGAATAGCGCACGAAATCGTTCCTTCAGTGGTCGCTTATTGTCATTAAGCACAGAGCCAATCGCATGTATTTGTGCCTGGGTCACCATTTTACAAATTTATAATTATATTAATAAAGTTATATTAAAAAACGTGTTGTTTATTTCTAAGACAGATTGTTGACAAGTTGACATTTAAAATGAAAGTACAGACGGTCAAATTACTTACCATCTATTTTTTAAGCAATTTGACAGCACCGTTCACATAATAAAAATTTAGGTTCTGCTTTGAAGTCCGAAGAGATAACACATGTATTTTAACGCGTAAGTAACTAAGGTTCGGCTTACACGAGCGTTTTCTTAACGCGCATTAGCTCATTCGTGATGAAAATTATATTAAGGGGGATATAGCAGGGGCAGTCATAGCCGTTAAAATTAAAGCATTTTCAATAATTTTTTTTTGTATAAATTTAATAAAAGTGATAATATAGCATCATTACATTATGTTTCGACTTGACTTGACGAAAGTTTAAAAAAAAATTATATTAATAATAAAAAAAGTTATAGCTGGCTGTGTTGGACCTTGTCCCATACAGAGTGTCTTGCGGTGACCATCACAAATCTTTGGAGAATTATCTAAAATCAATTGGATAAGTAAAATTAGTTAATATTAGTTGTGTAAATTCTATATGAATAGGTTAAATGCTATTTTCAAAATATTTTTATATAAGGACAAATGCAACTTCATGACGAAACAGTGCTGATTTATCTTTCAGACCTGCGGTAAGAGCCAGAACACTTTCTTCAGTTCTTATATTACGCAAACTAAACATGGCACGATAGCGTTCAAAAAGACTGCGTTTAGCATCCAAATATATTTCTTTTAATTCTGTTACATTTTTTTCCAACGCAGGCGGAGATGGATCTACTGAAGCGTATGGATTGTTATCCTCCATTAATTTATTACTATTAAACCAACGAACTCGATCTAATGCTATTGTGCAGGTTTCTGCCACTTCAACGACAGGATCGTCTTTATATTTTTCCAAAATAGGTATTACTTCTGGTGTACCAATAGCGCCCAATGCTTCACCTGCAAGTCAAAGGCAGAAATATGTATTAGTAATAGTGAAAATGAAAGAATATGATAGCTATCATAGATCAGATTTTCAGTCGTACTGCAGTATTCAGTAGACAATTTTCCACTTTGCTTACATGTTTAATACTATCTATTTTTTTGTTAAATTACATGTTCAAACTTTTTTTGTTTTAAGATCCCTTCTTGATTTATTCGATAGCTCTGCCATTTGATGTCCGATCGTCAAGTTGAGTAAATCATTTTAAAGGTCTCGACGAGTGCTACATTTCGTATTTAGAGCTTGTCGTAACTATTTAAGTTTTATTTTATTCTTTAGCTTTCGAATTTTTAACAAATATGTTAATTCCCAACTGTTGCTTTTTAATCCGTTTAACTACTTACCTGCCTCATGGCGCACCATCGGCTCCTGCTTCACATCCGACAGAACTTTGTTCAATACATCGATTGCTTGAGAATCTTGCATTTGTCCCAGGCAATAAGCAGCGCAGAATCATCATCAAAACCGCGACTTATTTCGGCGATTACATCTGCGCCGCCAATGTTTTTCAGTGTGAATAGCGCACGAAATCGTTCCTTCAGTGGTCGCTTATTGTCATTAAGCACAGAGCCAATCGCATGTATTTGTGCCTGGGTCACCATTTTACAAATTTATAATTATATTAATAAAGTTATATTAAAAAACGTGTTGTTTATTTCTAAGACAGATTGTTGACAAGTTGACATTTAAAATGAAAGTACAGACGGTCAAATTACTTACCATCTATTTTTTAAGCAATTTGACAGCACCGTTCACATAATAAAAATTTAGGTTCTGCTTTGAAGTCCGAAGAGATAACACATGTATTTTAACGCGTAAGTAACTAAGGTTCGGCTTACACGAGCGTTTTCTTAACGCGCATTAGCTCATTCGTGATGAAAATTATATTAAGGGGGATATAGCAGGGGCAGTCATAGCCGTTAAAATTAAAGCATTTTCAATAATTTTTTTTTGTATAAATTTAATAAAAGTGATAATATAGCATCATTACATTATGTTTCGACTTGACTTGACGAAAGTTTAAAAAAAAATTATATTAATAATAAAAAAAGTTATAGCTGGCTGTGTTGGACCTTGTCCCATACAGAGTGTCTTGCGGTGACCATCACAAATCTTTGGAGAATTATCTAAAATCAATTGGATAAGTAAAATTAGTTAATATTAGTTGTGTAAATTCTATATGAATAGGTTAAATGCTATTTTCAAAATATTTTTATATAAGGACAAATGCAACTTCATGACGAAACAGTGCTGATTTATCTTTCAGACCTGCGGTAAGAGCCAGAACACTTTCTTCAGTTCTTATATTACGCAAACTAAACATGGCACGATAGCGTTCAAAAAGACTGCGTTTAGCATCCAAATATATTTCTTTTAATTCTGTTACATTTTTTTCCAACGCAGGCGGAGATGGATCTACTGAAGCGTATGGATTGTTATCCTCCATTAATTTATTACTATTAAACCAACGAACTCGATCTAATGCTATTGTGCAGGTTTCTGCCACTTCAACGACAGGATCGTCTTTATATTTTTCCAAAATAGGTATTACTTCTGGTGTACCAATAGCGCCCAATGCTTCACCTGCAAGTCAAAGGCAGAAATATGTATTAGTAATAGTGAAAATGAAAGAATATGATAGCTATCATAGATCAGATTTTCAGTCGTACTGCAGTATTCAGTAGACAATTTTCCACTTTGCTTACATGTTTAATACTATCTATTTTTTTGTTAAATTACATGTTCAAACTTTTTTTGTTTTAAGATCCCTTCTTGATTTATTCGATAGCTCTGCCATTTGATGTCCGATCGTCAAGTTGAGTAAATCATTTTAAAGGTCTCGACGAGTGCTACATTTCGTATTTAGAGCTTGTCGTAACTATTTAAGTTTTATTTTATTCTTTAGCTTTCGAATTTTTAACAAATATGTTAATTCCCAACTGTTGCTTTTTAATCCGTTTAACTACTTACCTGCCTCATGGCGCACCATCGGCTCCTGCTTCACATCCGACAGAACTTTGTTCAATACATCGATTGCTTGAGAATCTTGCATTTGTCCCAGGCAATAAGCAGCGCAGAATCATCATCAAAACCGCGACTTATTTCGGCGATTACATCTGCGCCGCCAATGTTTTTCAGTGTGAATAGCGCACGAAATCGTTCCTTCAGTGGTCGCTTATTGTCATTAAGCACAGAGCCAATCGCATGTATTTGTGCCTGGGTCACCATTTTACAAATTTATAATTATATTAATAAAGTTATATTAAAAAACGTGTTGTTTATTTCTAAGACAGATTGTTGACAAGTTGACATTTAAAATGAAAGTACAGACGGTCAAATTACTTACCATCTATTTTTTAAGCAATTTGACAGCACCGTTCACATAATAAAAATTTAGGTTCTGCTTTGAAGTCCGAAGAGATAACACATGTATTTTAACGCGTAAGTAACTAAGGTTCGGCTTACACGAGCGTTTTCTTAACGCGCATTAGCTCATTCGTGATGAAAATTATATTAAGGGGGATATAGCAGGGGCAGTCATAGCCGTTAAAATTAAAGCATTTTCAATAATTTTTTTTTGTATAAATTTAATAAAAGTGATAATATAGCATCATTACATTATGTTTCGACTTGACTTGACGAAAGTTTAAAAAAAAATTATATTAATAATAAAAAAAGTTATAGCTGGCTGTGTTGGACCTTGTCCCATACAGAGTGTCTTGCGGTGACCATCACAAATCTTTGGAGAATTATCTAAAATCAATTGGATAAGTAAAATTAGTTAATATTAGTTGTGTAAATTCTATATGAATAGGTTAAATGCTATTTTCAAAATATTTTTATATAAGGACAAATGCAACTTCATGACGAAACAGTGCTGATTTATCTTTCAGACCTGCGGTAAGAGCCAGAACACTTTCTTCAGTTCTTATATTACGCAAACTAAACATGGCACGATAGCGTTCAAAAAGACTGCGTTTAGCATCCAAATATATTTCTTTTAATTCTGTTACATTTTTTTCCAACGCAGGCGGAGATGGATCTACTGAAGCGTATGGATTGTTATCCTCCATTAATTTATTACTATTAAACCAACGAACTCGATCTAATGCTATTGTGCAGGTTTCTGCCACTTCAACGACAGGATCGTCTTTATATTTTTCCAAAATAGGTATTACTTCTGGTGTACCAATAGCGCCCAATGCTTCACCTGCAAGTCAAAGGCAGAAATATG